>OX101809.2:52562965-53762965 GCA_944452925.2 Chrysolina oricalcia | reverse complement strand
GACTCCACAAACGTCTCGCATCTACTCCCTCCCTAGTCATCGATGATAGCTATCGCTTATGTAATCGACCACCAATTCTTTATTAGTAATCAGTATACGGGGCCATACACTACATCTCTTCCTTTTTCTAATGTAACTTGTATGTGAAAATAACACCAACATTTATACGTTTTCACAACCTGATATTACCATGGCTAACTTAATATAAATACAAAGCATATATAAGTATTCTATTCATATAAGTATGTATCAAAGAACAACAATTAAAATAGCAAATAATAATAATCATGAAAGTAATAAGTAATAGTGACCTGAACAATATTGTAACGACAAAGAAGTTATAACAATAACAATTCATATAAGTATGCATCAAAGACCAATAATAAAAATAGCTTATAATAATAATGAAAGAAATAAATATTAGTGACCTGAACAATAATCTGAAAACAATAAAGTTTTAACAATTTGAATCGTCACACACACACTCCATTTTCCTTCTATTTTCTTCAGATGGACGATGTTTCTTCTACATTCCTGACCAGAGTCGTCATTTCGAATCACAACATCCCCACCTGTTTTATCGACCACTGTGTGTGTGCTTGGGTCGAATTCTGGCATTGTTTTATTTTCTCTAATCAATATTTTCTTGTAGACTTTATCGCCCATTTCCAAGTCCGTTTCTCCAGCCCTCCTTTTTCTATCACCATATTCTTTTCCTATTTGTTTTTGTGTTTGGTCTTTTTCTCTGGCATGTTCTTCAAATATGCTATTTTCGGTATCACCAGAACTAGGGATCTTATCTCTGAATTGGCGTCGAAAGAATAACTCACTTGGTGTTTTTCCAGTTGTTGAGTGCGGAGTACTATTGTACATCATTTGGTAATCTACCAGTTCTTGTCGCCAATTTTTCTTGAGTGCTTGACAAATTTTAAGCCTCTTTAAGATATCCCGGTTTTGTCTTTCAACCTCTCCATTCATCTGGGGCCAGTATGGAATGGAGTTGAATATTTTTATGCCGTTTTCTTCAAAATACGTTTTTATTTCCTCACTTATAAATTGTTTGCCGTTGTCGCATGTGATAGTCATGGGAAACCCCAATCTTGAAAATATATCTTTCAAGATGTTTATTGTGCTCATAGAGGTGATGCTCCTCATTATTTTTATTTCTTTGTAGCGACTAAAATAGTCAACTATTACAAACAAATGTTCTCCTGTAGGCAAAGGGCCCATGAAGTCCATGGCTACGTCTATCCAAGGTCCTGTTGGCAGTTGCCTCCTTTTCATTGGTTGAGGGATAGTGGGTGTTGAAACTAACAGGCACCCTTTACATGTTTTCACGATCTTTTCAGCATGTTCATCTATCTTTGGCCACCACACTTTCGTTCTGAGCCTACCCTTCATAGCCACTATTCCCGGATGACCTTCATGCGCTGCGTCTAGTACACGCTGTTGCAAGTTCTTTGGAATCACTATTCTTGTACCCCTCAGGAGAATATCACCACACAGACAAAATTCCTCCTGGAAGATTTGGCACCGCTTCACAGACTCAGACCAGTTGTTGTTTTGAATGCCATCTTTGAGTTCTAATATCTCTTCATCAGTTTGTGACGATTCTTGTATTTCCTGCATCGTTACTGCTACGGGGCGAGCCAGTTCGACAATTTGGCTAACCTGATCGTATGCTTCGAAGGATGTGCTAGGATTTGTTTGGCACAATCGAGATAGAGGATCAGCGATGTTTGTTTTACCCGGCTTATAAATGCTTTTGAAGTTGAAAGATTGTAATCGTAAAACCCATCGTTCTATTCTTGCGCACGGACGAGATCTAGGTGAGAATATAACTTCAAGTGGTTTGTGGTCTGTGACCAGTTCAAATTCATCTTTTCCATATAAATGGATACCAAAATGCTCTACTGCCCATACCAAAGCTAGAGCCTCTTTTTCAGTCTGGCAATACCTTTTTTCGCAATATGTGAGGCTTTTATTGCCGTACGCGATGATTCTGGGGCCTTCCTTATCAAACTGTATGAGCACTGCTCCAAGACCCACTGGACTTGCATCTGCTACCACTTGGGTTCTATCGCTAGGGTCATAGTAACCCAAGGTTTTGATATGTGACAGTGATTCTTTGAGTTTTTTGAAGTTATTGTTTTGGTCTTCCCCCCAGTATTTTATAATGTTTGCGTGCTTACTCAATTTCATCCGCAATAATTTCCTCAATGAGTCTGTTAGAGTAGCGAGATTTGGTATCCATTTACCGACGAAATTGACTAAACCCAAAAAACTATGTACTTCTTCTATTGTTTTTGGAGCCCGAAAAGATTGTATTACGCTTACGTAATCTTCTAATGGTCTGACCCCCTCCGGCGACAACCTATGTCCAAGAAATCGAACTTCCGTAATTTTGAAAATGCATTTACTTTTATTCAGAAGTACATGGTTCTCGCGCAAAATATTCAATGTATTTCGAACCCTATGATCATGTTCTTCACTTGTTCCATAAATTAGGATGTCATCAATGAAATTAACTGTACCTTGACAAGGTAGTAGCATTTTTTCCAGAGTCTTTTGAAAGATTTCTGGGGCAGATGTTATTCCAAACATAAGCCTTTTGTACCTGAAGAGACCTTTACTACTAATAAAGGTGGTTATGTACCGTGATCTCGGAGAAATTTCGATTTGATGAAACGCATTCTTGATATCGAGTCTGGAAAAATATTTAGCTTTTCGAAAATTTGGTAAAAGGCTGTTCATAGTGGGTAGAGGATAATTTTCCCTCAAGATAGCGGTATTAGCCTTGCGCATGTCGATGCATATTCTGACGTCACCGTTCTCTTTGAGAACAGGAACCATGGGTGATACCCATTCAGATGGACCTTTTACCTCTTCTATTATGTCAGCTTGCATAAGCTCCTCAAGTTTCAGGTTGATTTTTTTGTTCCAGAGGTATGGGTATCCTCCTATAGGGTTGGCTCACAAGTTTAACGGTTTTATCGATGGGAATGTGAATGAGAACATCTTTGAATTTTGGGAAAATTTCAGAATTCAAGTTATTAATGTTCAGGCCTATCTTGAGGACTCCTAAAGAAATTGCTGTTTGTTTGCCTAACAAATTCCTCTTTCCATCCTTCATGACATAGAAAGAAGCCAC
Organism: Chrysolina oricalcia; assembly: GCA_944452925.2. Lineage (NCBI taxonomy): Eukaryota > Metazoa > Arthropoda > Insecta > Coleoptera > Chrysomelidae > Chrysolina > Chrysolina oricalcia. The sequence continues at coordinate 53,759,814 of OX101809.2, read as the reverse complement.
TTCTTTTTGAGGTCCAATTTCGATTATTGCTTCAAATGAACCCAAAATTTCTAGGGGATCTTTATATCCATAACTGAAAAATACTTTGTTAGGCTTTTTTATTTGATTTTGAACTACTATTCCGCATTTCTTTAGGGATCTCCAAGTGTAATCATTTATGATATTGGATTTACATCCAGAATCTATCAACATCTTAATTACAATACCTCCTACCTTACAATCTACCACATCGTCATCGTCAATGTGAAATACATACTCCACATCTTCTTGGTTTTATACGTAGTCCACTTCTTCATTTCTTGGCTGTCTTTGCTTGAATTTCTTTGGTGGCGGTCCCCTCTGGTTCTTATTAATTTTATTTTTTGAGCGGCAACACTTTTCATAATGGCCTCTAAAGTTACATTTCCGACATACTTTATTGACTGCTGGACAATCGTGTACTTGGCCCTTTTCTATTCCAGATCCGCATCTCATACATTTTGCTGTTGAGAGTATGTTCTTCTGACGAAGTAGATTGACGGTTGTAGCTGAACTACAACCCGGCTTCTCGGTGAACTCCGATATTTGCCTATCAACAGTTTCTGACGAGATTGCTTCGGCGATAATTTTTTCCAAAGTAATTGAATCCCCAGTAGCCAAGATTTTCTTTTTAAGTTCAACGGAGAGGCACTTCTCGGTAATTTGGTCAATTATTTGTTCTTCTACATTCATGAACTGGCACTTTTCGGCTTGGTTTCTCAGTCTTACTAAAAATTTCTCAAATTTTTCTCCTGTTTCTTGTTTCAAAAGTCGAAATTGGTGTCTCTCGTAAATTCGACTTTGCTTCGGGGAAAAATATTGATCAAGTTTTTCAATGGCGATAGTATATGAATCACCATCCTCACAATCAGTATCTGTGACATTTGCACCAGGTAAGTTGTAAAAGATTTCTTGAATTCCTAGTCCTCCGAGGTGTAAAAGATTCGCTCTCTTTTTCTTCGGATCAGTTATAGAGGCAGCTTCCAAGTATATTTCGAGGGCTCTTATCCACTTTCTCCATCGGAGTCCAACAGAACTGACATCTCCATCACAATCGAATGCTTCGAGAGATGGAATGTTCGACATCGTTTCTGAAATACAACAGCTTCATTTCATTCAGTTGTTCGGAAGCTTGCACATTTTGGTGTACTTTTACTTTTACATAGTATGTAAAAACGTATTAGAATTCAAATTTTTTCTGTGTGTAACCAGTACGTTTTCACACAGTCATGTGTGTTTGTTCGATGTTTGACACCTACGCCTTTACGGCTTTGAATGGATGTGTAATGCATTCGGTGTTTAACACCTACGCCTTCACAGCTTTGATCAAATCTGTAACGCATCCGGTGTTTAACACCTATGCCATTACGGCTTTGAATGAATCTGTAATGCATCCGGTGTTTAACACCCATGCCATTACGGCTTTGAATAAATCTGTAATGCACCCGGTGTTTAACACCGATGCCCTTACACTTTATACAGTCATGTTTTTATTTGGTGTTTGACACCTTTGCCATTACGGCTTTGAATAAAGTAATGCATCCGGAGTTTAACACCGATGCCATTACGGCTCCATGCCATTTTATCATTTATCCGGTGTTTAACACCTTCAATGTCCATTTAAGTTATATTTTGGTACTTACTTGGTATAGTTTTATCCTCGTCGCCAATGTAAAGTTCACTATTTGCTCGTTGGGAAATTTAACTGCACACTTTAGTCTCGACTCCACAAACGTCTCGCATCTACTCCCTCCCTAGTCATCGATGATAGCTATCGCTTATGTAATCGACCACCAATTCTTTATTAGTAATCAGTATACGGGGCCATACACTACAAGATTTAAAACGAAAAAAGTGGGGCGCACACAATAGATATTAGTAAGGAGTAGTAAGTAGCTATCGTTGAGAAAATTTACTCAACAGTAGATATAATTTGTGGTGCAATAAAATTGTCAGTGAATCAGGATAACTAATAATGCATCTATCATCTATTGCATGCGCCCCACGTTATTCGTTTTGAATCTTTCAACTATTTTCAAAGCTATTCACAATTAAAATCACAAATTGGAATTTAGGTTTGCACATGAGTATGAAAATAAAAAATAAAGTAAATTGATTCCTTTTAAAAATAACGATGAATAGAGAGAGATGGCACAAAATAAATGTACCTATTTTCGACAGACCATGTCGAAATTAAAACCATAGGTTGTCCGGTTGTCCCTAAATTCGACATTGAGTTTTTTTCTACTTAGAGAAATCAAATATCGAAAAAATATAATTACTTAATTCAATATTACATCTGTGTTATATATACAACAATTGGAACATTTATTTGACTGACGTAAGCATGTTATTTGCAAGTTTGAAATATGGTTGATCGTCTCTTACCTTAGAGTGAACGTTGCACTATAGTCGCAATCACTGTTAGAGCAGCACTGTCCATTTTTTCGGTTCCTAAGTCTAATTACTATCTGTCACAAATATTAAGGGCATTTTTAAATATACCCGACAAAGGTTTAGACCAATGATATCTTCAGATTTCATTAATCTTACAGAGATGGGATTCTTATTTTGTAACGTTTTATACGAATATGTCGAATTTTGGGTCGGTGTCTGATTAATATACAGTTACCTTATGTTGTTAAAATTATATCCGCAGATGTCAATGAAAATTTGAAGAAATATTGAGTTTAAATAAGCTAGCTCCATATTGAATCCTGCTGAATACATTAATAAATTACACGCAATGCTTCCACTATTAGGTATAGGTGGTAATACTGTGGAAACTGTTCTTTGATAGTTCCAATAGGTCAACTAATAGGAAAAACAAGAAATATTTCGAAAACTAAACGAGCACAAATTTCATTATATGCGGCACAAATTGGCACAAAATAGATTTAATTTTGTGGAAGAGAAAATTTTGAAATTTCCTTACATGAGTCACAACGTCAAGTTGGTGACCAAGCAAAATTTTTATATTTCTTTTTATGAGCCACATCATTGTCAAGTTGGTGACAGGAAAAACTCTGAATGTCTCTACAACTACATGGGCATAAAATTTATAACATACGGCACAAATTGGCTCAAAATGGGCAAAATTTGGTGAAAAGAGAAAATTCTGAGATTTCCCTATATGAGTCACAGCGTCAAGTTGGTAACTCATGTGAAAAATTCGAATATCTTGAAAACTACAAGGGCACAAAATTCGTAACATACGACACAAATTGGCACAAAATGGCACAATTTGATGGAAAGAGAAAATTTAGAAATTTCCATATTTGAGTCACAAAGTCAAGTTGGTGACTCATGTGAAAAACTCAAAATATATCGAAAACTTCATGGGCACAAAATTCGTTACATACGGCACAAATTGGTACAAAATGGGCACAATTTGATGAAAGATTTTTTTTTTTAATTTTCCAAGTATGAGTCACAGCGTCAAGTTGGTGACTCATGTAAAGAACTCTAAATAGTTCGAAAACTACACGGCACAAAATTCGTAACATACGGCACAAATTGGCACAAAATGGGCGCAATTTGATGGAAGAAGAATTTTTTTTTAATTTTCCATGTATGAGTCACAGCGTCAAGTTGGTGACTCATGTAAAGAACTCTAAATAGCTCGAAAGCTACACGGGCACAAAATTCGTAACATACGGCACAAGTTGGCACAAAATGGGCGCAATTTGATGGAAGAAGAATTTTTTTAATTTTCCATGTATGAGTCACAGCGTCAAGTTGGTGACTCATGTAAAGAACTCTAAATAGCTCGAAAACTACACGGACACAAAATTCGTAACATACGGCACAAATTGGCACAAAATAGGCACAATTTGATGGAAGGAGAAAATTTTCAATTTTCCATGTATGAGTCACAGCGTCAAGTTGGTAACTCATGTAAAGAACTCTAAATAGCTCGAAAACTACACGGACACAAAATTCGTAGCATACGGCACAAATTGGCACAAAATTGACACGGTTCGATGGAAGAAGAAAATTTGTAATTTTCCATGTACGAGTCACAGCGTCAAGTTGGTGACTCAAGTGAAGAACTCTAAATAGCTCGAAAACTACACTGGCACAAAATTCGTAATATACGGCACAAATTGGCACAAAATGGGCGCAATTTGATGGAAGAAGAAAATTTTTAATTTTACATGTATGAGTCACAGCGTCAAGTTGGTGACTCATGTAAGAACTCTAAATAGCTCGAAAACTACACTGGCACAAAATTCGTAACATGCGGCACAAATTGGCACAAAATGGGCACAATTTGATGGAAGAAGAAAATTTTTAATTTTCCATGTATGAGTCACAGCGTCAAGTTGGTGACTCATGTAAAGAACTCTAAATAGCTCGAAAACTACAAGGGCACAAAATTCATAACATACGGCACAAATTGGCACAAAATGGGCACAATTTGATGGAAGAAGAAAATTTTCAATTTTCCATGTATGAGTCACAGCGTCAAGTTGGTGACTCATGTAAAGAACTCTAAATAGCTCGAAAACTACACGGGCACAAAATTTGTAACATACGGCACAAATTGGAACAAAATGGGCACAAAACACCCAGAACATTGAAATACCTAAGTTCCAGATATGGATCACCAGCTTGATGCACCTTCCACCTTCGGCATCGGACTGTTGGCAAGCCACTCGCTTCTGAAAGTGTGCGACAAATGATTTCGAAATTATCAATAGCCTTGGAATATTATAATTGACATTTTTTTTTACATTCAAGTATTGAACTAGGAGATGCAAACACATTTCAGGAATTGAATACTTTACAGTTTGATATCTACAATACCAAATGCATAGTAAATATTTATTGAAATGATCCCAATAAGGTATAAGAACGCCTCCTTAGACACAGGACGTCTCAACTCAGCCCGCGACTGTGCCATATCCCATTTTTGCATCGACGGAGCGGAAAAAACGCGATATCATTATACATTGTTTTTTCATGGATGTGAAATGTACATAAATTTTAATTGCCAGAAAAATTATTCTTGTTTGTTTGGTTATGGTCATCGCATCTTAGCCTTGGGGCCTACGTCTAGTAACTCAGTCCGGTCTCTCAATAAAGTCCTCCAGTGTATTCTAGGATGGAATTCGGCTATGGAGAATCGTTATTTATTTTTATTATCTGAAAAAATTAGGATGATACCCATTCAAAAATTGTGCCTAAAACCTAACTATTGAATGTAACAAGTTGTTTTTTATTCCAAGGTCGAAAAAGAGAGTGGATGATGGACAATGGCACACAATTCACGTAAGAAGAAGGAAACGTGTTGGATTCATTTCGGTAGATGGGGAACCTGATATAAAAGGGATTTACAAAAATGGAGCTATTTCCCTACGCACCAACTCTAAACTTTGGATAGGTGAGTATTAATTGTGTAATTTCACCACCATGTTCATCAATTTTAGGATATTTTTTCAAATACATCTGATTTTCAAGTTCCTTTATCCTTAAGTTATGAATGTTTGAGTTGACAACTTATGAAAACAAAATAAGGTAATACTGTCGTCAGCAGATTTTTGGAAACTAATAAAAATCACGAGATGGAAGTTTAACACAAAAATGTATTTGTGACGAAAATGTCTGCATCTTTTCAAACTCAGAATGCATCATCCACACAATAATTATCTTTCTCCGCATATAAAAAATCTTGTTATTGAAACAACTCTAGAATGAAGACCGCTGGTTTTCAAAACGAACCAAGGTATTATGCAAAGAATACACTCAAAATTGATTAACCATTTTGAATATAATAGTACAAAATAGTCTTCGTTCAAAACTATTACATAATTTTATAATGGTATGTTTGTGAAAATACAGTGTGATTCTCATAGAAACACTCTCGTTCTTCGTTATTTTTGATGTAGAACCATGAAATTTCAATGATCGATAGATACACTAGAAATGAACTCACTGTACAAAAAGGGCCATCCTACGTGTTATACACTGCGCACCAGCAGCGATGGAACCAACCATTTTTCCGGAAAGTTATATTAGGGGTCAAAATTGGCCCAAAATTACTACTAATACACCTCTCTCCTGGAATTTTTTCAGTCCTGCAGCGATGGAACCACCAATTTTCCCATCGCTGCTGGTGTACAGTTTTTATCACGTAAGATGACCCCTTTGCAGTGAGTTCATTTTCAGTGTATCTATCGATACTAAAATTTTTATGGTTCCACGTTGAAAATTACGGAAGATACAAGGGTGTTTCCATGAGAACTGAAACAAATTAGAATTTTTCAGGACTGAAATTTTTTCAGGAAACAGTTGTATTAGTAGTAATTTGGGGATCCTGAACGCATATCCGAAGGAATGTCGGTCCCATTTTGCCCCCTAATATAACTTTCCGGAAAAATGGGTGGTTCCATCGCTTCGGGCGTGCAGTGTATCTATCGACCCTGAAAATTTCATATTTCTGCGGAAAAAATTACGGAAGATACGAGGGTGTTTCTATGAGAAGTGAAACACACTGTATTTTAAATTTGATGAATAGGCGAAGTTCAGTTTGAGCTGTTTTTTCAGCTCATCCCAATGAAGTCACCGCCAGCTATAAATCAATTGATTTTCATAGGATCTCCATTGTTTTCAGTGCCCCACAGGGCACATATTATTACTGACAGTACTAATGGGTTCTTTTCAGCTAGTTCAATAAAAAAAAATCTTTTGATCAAACTGCCTAAGGGCTTCTTGACGACTGTTCAATTCGGAGTTTATTCCATTTATTTTCACCTTTGGGTCAGTAATTTTTTGATAAAGCTTTTTGGGAATAACAAACTCTCATTTAATAATGTCAGTAATGTTCATCAACATCATGAGAACCAAGTAAAAATGGGAATTGGTAAGTGTGCATGAGGTTGTAATTGGTATTTTCAAAGAGGCCAGTACGAAAAATTATTATGATTCGTCTCAAAATAGCCTTTTGATCGTACTGATACAGTGTATCTGAGATCGATGAGGACGAATCTTGGCTGAACAACCAACGAGTGCACATGCTTACTCACCTTTTAACTCTCGGGCAACGAACAAGAACGTTTTGAGTAAGAATTAAGACAATACTCGAACCAACGACGAAGATCCAACAAACTCTCGTATCTGCCAAAGACAGGAGATATCCTTTTTTAGCCGCCAAAAACAACCGTTTACCAAGTCTGGAATAGATCTATATGAACTATGATTTAACATCAAAGCAATTCGAAACTGGTGAGCATATGTATAATATTTGGGTATAATAGTAGACAGAACACCAAACCTGAGCTTCTTACATCTTAAAACGTGAATCAGAACTCAGGTGGGCCATATCCGAGTAAACTGGCATGTCTCAAATTATTCCAATGAAATATTTATTGAAATCATTCGCAATTTTTTCTAGTGTTTCCACTAATCTGCAATCATTTTGAACAATGCTCTCACCTCTGATTTCATTACATAATGTACACATTGTGTTGCTGTGATCGTCTGATACATCAATGAATTCACAAAGGTCGGATCCAATCTATTTAACTCAATTTCAGTTTCATTTGAGATACAATTTTATCGGTCAGTATGAAATAAAAAGAAACTCTGGCCTATCGGTTTCAGGAAATTTCGTTTTAAATAAACTCATTTGCAAAAATAGAAGGATGCTTTTTATCACTTCACTGATAACTTCCATTCCATCCTGCTTTCATCGTTCAAGAATTCAGTCGAATTAAATTTTCTTAAAGGCCCCTGCACTTTCTTGTGCAAAAGTGGCGACTGGTCAAATTTTCTGATACTTTGGTATGCTGTTGTACTCCACGTAGTAACCAAAAGTGTCTAACTCAATCTTTTGTCTAGTTTTCTAGATACGAGGTGTTGAAGCTGAAAATTGCTCAGATTTTAGTTTTTTATTGACTTTTTAAAAAAAAATCTGTTGCATACACTCGTTTACTACATGTTTTAGTAATACAATAGTGGATACGAATGAAGAAAAATATTCATATTTACAGGGTGACTCACAAATGCATGACAGTAGTTTTTTGCAAAATCTCATTTTATAGAAAAAATATCGCATGGTACACATTTTTTATACTGGGTGTTTCATAGAGAGAATAGCAAATATTTTTTTAGTATTAATTCAAAACCCTGTACTCATGGATTGATTTGTGGGGTAGTTATTACAGCTTATATATGGGTGTCAAGATATGCAAGGTGGTTTATTTTTCTAAAATTATTGAATTTTAAGTAAAGTACAAGAGCTGTCTCCTAAAATTTCCTTGTTCAGATTCAACCATTTTCTTAGTATATAACTTTTTCAATAACGTCTTCAGAGGAACGATTTCTACATCTGATTCTATTGCCAGTTTTTTGGATACAGGGGTCGTTAAAGTGGAGAAATGTAGATTTTATCAGTTTTTGAAAAACTGCATTGACTCATATTGCGTTCAATGTGAGTTTTGGTCAGAAGGACATTGGAAAATACTGCTGAAAATATGTATTGCTACAGGGTGATTCACAATAGGTTTTTCAAACACTCGATAACTCAACATTCGGGGCTAAAAGATTTCACTTCTATTTCTTTTATATAGGGTGAGCCTTCTAGCAAACCATCAAATTCAATTACGCTTGTAAATTATTAAAAAAAGCTTTTGGAATTTTTTCTTTACTTCCAAGCGACTTGATAATATTTCATTAGGTATACATATCTTCAAGATTTTGAAATATACAGGGTGATTGAATTGTTTTATTATATTTAGTGATGAATCTCTGGATGGAGATGAGAAACCTACCTGCTCAAAATGCAAAGAAAGACGGAAGTGCACGAAATCTGTATCGATCCAGAAATTCCCTAAAATTCTCGTCATCCATTTGAAACGTTTTTTTTTGGCAGATGGTTCCATAGAAAAATTAAGCGATGCCGTTGATTTTTCATTAGTGGGTTTAGATATAAACAATTATGCCGCTGACTTTGTAGCCCCTTGTTGCTACAACCTGTATGCTTTGTCTATTCACACTGGGTCTACCTACAACAGACATTACACGAGTATTTGTAGACATCCCTACACGACTCTCGTGTTTCTCCCATCACCACCATATCAAATGCTCTGCTGTGCAAAGAGGAATATCTCGTTTTCTATGAGTCATGCTCATAGGTTTTCTTTTTGCTCTGATATTTATTTAACATTTATTGTACTTTTTATAAAGTTTATATTTATTTCACACAAAATATATTGGTATACACATATTTGTAAATAATAAGTTTTTATACACGGGGCATCAAATATGATAATTTCTCATATTCTTATTTAGGTGTGATTGAAATACTGTATATACCTAATTGTACAGGCAACTACTTCACAATGTACATGTAGAGGTGAGACATAAAGTATATTAAAAACTGTAAAACTTATAATAGCTATTACTGTAACAAAATTTTATAAGCCAGTGAAATAGCGTTTACAAACCAAACATTTGGTCAAAGTATTTTGCGTATCAAACAAACTATTTGCCTTTCCAATTACATCGTGTTCAAAAATGTATACAGGGTGTCCGGTAAACCTCGTACAATCTTGAAACTTGGGATAGACCAGGTCATGACCGTTCAGAAAATCAGAATTTCACCTCAGTCAAAATCTCACCGTTTTCGAGATAATGAGCATTTTTTTAAATTCTGGAGAATCTCTACCTCATCTCATTTTTCTAGGTGCCCTGTCAACAAATAGGGACAAATTCAAATTCTTTTTCTATTGGATATTACTAATGGGTAGTGCTTTTAGACGTAGAAAACAATTTTGATAGAAATAGGGGTAAAATGCCAGATTTGAATTTCACCAATTTTTAATTACACTTTTTTTAAATTATTGTCTTTAAAAACTTTAACCACGTGGAGGTGGAAATGTATTACAGAAAAATGCTGCTGAATATGTTTAGCTGTACCTTTCAATGTACGTCTGACCAAAACTCATATTTAAATTTAACGCTATATGGGTCAACGCAGTTTTTCAATTTGACGAAAAAAACTGATGGCATTTCTCTTTTGTAACGCCCTGTATCCAGAAAACTGGTCATAGGATCGGATGCAGAAACTTTAGAATACAGAGTGTTTATGGTTTTTGTACTCTTGTTAAGATTGAATACCTTTCGACAAATAAACCACATTGTATATCTTAAAGCTTAGAGACACCTATATTTCAGCTGTTTAAAATTTCCCACAAATCAATCCATAAATACAGGGATTTGAATTAATACTTAAAAAAAATTATTTGATATTGTGGTTCTCTCTATGAAATACCCTGTATCAAAAATGTGTACCATGCAATATTTTCTTCCCAAAATACTAAGAAAAGTGAGATTTTGCAAAAAAAAACACTAATGTCATTCAATAGTGAGTCTCCCAGACAGAATATATGAATATTTTTTAGTCATACGTATCCACCGTTGTATTACTGGAACATGTAATAAACGTGTGTACCCAACAGAAATTCAATCTAGCCCGAAAGTTAACAAACAAAAAATCCGAATATCTGGTCAATTTTCAGCTTCAACACTCCATATTTAGAAAACTAGTAACAGAATTGAGATGGGCCCATTGACACTTATGGTTAATAGGTCGAGTACAACATACCAAAGTTACAGAAAATTTAACCGGTCGCCATTTTGCATAAGAAAAGTGCGGGGTCTCTGCATAACCTTGAGCAAATGCTCATGAAACAGCTGATTAAAGGAAAATATGATACGTTAATATTATAGGAAACCTGTGCATATTGACCCATCATTTTCTCATTTTCGACTTTTGTTTTTCAGGTGGTTCGTCTGCTCTTCCACCCGGACTCCCGACTTCGTACTACAAGGGTTTTGATGGATGTATTCAAAAAATTTTGGTACACACGAAACCGCTAGAATTGCTAGCCCACAATGACATTAGTAAAATTCACTTCTGCCACGATAATGAAATTTAATACTCAAGCCGTATTCATTTGTTACAAAATCTTCGCAAAACTAAAGAATTAAAACTGTGAGACTGATACTGTACTCCTGACTTTTCCACCTTGGAAAATCCTTCAGAACGTCATATGCTATTGTATATAGATGTACTGTTACAATTAGAATTGTGAAAACTCTTTCTCTTAAGTTTTTGAGAGTACTTGAATGCTTACAGAGTAGACCAAAAAATGTATGATTCTAATTATGTTCCTCTCGAATATAGTAGATAGATGGTTTTTGTGAACACAGGGTATAGGTATTTTCTGATTTTTTTAATGTGTTATCATTCCAGACAAATCATAGGTTCCATCATTTGAATTGTGATAAATAAAGTAGGAGTAGTTGTATAATACATATTTAAAGTTAGTATTGTAGATTATAAACATGTATTTACTGTTAGCGTTATTGGAACCATATCCAAACTTGTAGAAAATTTGTTAGAACTTATAGAAAAATGTATCATCATTCAAAGTTCAGTCAAAAACATTTTTTGGTCTGTTCCCATCAACATGTGTCGAAAAAACTAACAAATAGGAAGTATTAAATAATGTTAATAATAATATCTAGTCTTTATGTAATTATTTTCTTTCTACTATTCTTACTGATAGCAATTAGACTTTAAATAAGTGCCATATCTTTTCAGCAAGTTTTGGAGTTGGCCTTACTCAGCATCGAATATTTCGATAGCCTAATGAATTTCAATATCATCTGTAGTCTTATGCAGAATATCTGCACCCTTTCAATCTGTTTCTGAAAGATTTCCTTTTCAAATTCAGGTTGAACGATCGATGTGTTGAAAGTTAAGGATTTCCGAAAATTTACTATTAACAATTACCTATTATGAATTTTCTTCTGTATACTTGCGTGAAGACAATTGAATCACCAACCCTCTGATCAATCAACACAGTGATATGTTTATATGAAGTATGTGAATATATGACTTTTTACGGAAATAGTGTCACACTCCAAATCAGTACTATATCTAAAGAATAAGAAATTATCTTCAACTGAACGCAGTGAATATAAAGTAGAAATGATTGTCAAATATTCCGATGAAAAATTCATATGCGCTTTCTTTATTCTACAGTATCAGCAACAGATACTACTATAAAACCCTTATTACACTATGCCTTTTGTCGTGCCTATTTTTGTGCTCATTTTCAGTGCTATTTTTTGGTGAAATTTCCCCAAGCCTTTTCAAATGATTGTTTGAGGCAGAATTTCAGAGCTGCAAACGTAGTAAAATTATTGACATTTACCTAGGTGATTTACGTTTACTTTTATAATAATAAGTGATTCAGTATACCTGGAATATTTGTTTCAACGTTTTCCTTAACTGTTACTGGATTTTTTCTTTTCTACCATAACGAAAACTGTGATTTTTTCAATTCATTTGTTGGTTATGTCACGTCAGACTAATAATTAATGTGTTGGCAAACCTGACATTTCCACAAATGACCTTGAAATCTCCTCGATTTAGGGGAAAAAATAGAACCAGACCTATTTATTTTCACGCCTGAAACAGTCAACAAAATAGTCTCGCGCGTATGCGTTTTGCTTTAAATTTCAGCCACCGACAGGCAGACAAATAGGCACGAAAAAGGCATAGTGTAATAAGGCTTTAAGTACTTCAAATATGACAGGGTAAAACTTCGATAACTTGTTGCATGGTTACATTACAAAGACTACAAAGAGTGTCAGAACGACAAAGCAGAAGTAACTGAGAGTATTCATAATTGTGCAGGAAGTTTGAGATGTATAACCTTAATTATATTGTACGAATTGTATAAGATGCATTTATTTTTAAGTGAATTTAAAAAATAGAAACAATTTATCAATTCATGTCAATCATTCTCTGAATCGATTCATTTTTAAATAAATAATGAAAAATATCATAATTTGACGTGAGTTTTGTTTGTTTGTAATACTATGAAAGGACCCCGCAAACTCCATATGGAATTTGGGTCTAGGTGGATTTTTTCGAATTTATGGTATGATGTAGTCCATGTAATTCTAAACCAATGTTACCATTGCGCTAACCCAAAAAAATGAACAGTTTTGCTGCTAGGGGGCGTTGAAGTCACCCCTTGCGCAGATTAGACTATTTATTTTTGAATCCGGTAACAACATTTTCACTTGTTTCACTGTTGCTAAAGTTGCACAATATTATGCTGTTTTATAAAAAAAAACTCACCCCCCCCCCTTCTCCCCAAACTCCTATTACGAAACGCAAAAAATATTTCTCGAGTGCCTTTAAATCTATCGTCGAATGTTTGAATATGGCACAAAACGAAAAAATTTTGGAGGATTTTTCTGAATTGTTAATATGATGCAGTTCAAGTTATTTTGAATAGAAATTAATTAGGTGATACACCCCAAAAATAAATAGTTTTGATGGTAGGGGGCGTTGAAATCATACCTTGCTCAGAATGCGGAAACAATATCTGTACGTATTTTAGATTATAATGAACAATTCTGTAATTTTTTATAAAAAATTTTAAAACCTCCCCCTTACCACAACCCCAATTTTAAAACAAGAAAAAAATTCATTCTCGAGTACTTGTGAATGCTTTATCAAAATTATTGTTTTAATCAGCTCGAATTAAGGAAATCGTACAGTTGTTTAATTTCACCATTCCCTCCCTTCAAATAGATATTGATGGATTTCGCTGACTTCTTATTAGGGCGTAGTTCATGTTATTTGAATATCAATTAATTGGGCGAAAATTTCGAAAATAAATAAAAATTAGACATCAACAATTTGAATTTGAGTTGGTGCTTGAATATTTTTTTTTCGTGTTTTAAAATAGGGGTTGGGGGTAAGGGGGAGGCTTTAGATTGTTTTTTATAAAAAAAATAACAAAATTGTTCAGCATAATCTGATCTGAAATACGTACAGATATTGTTTCCGCCTATAATAATGAATAGTCTATTCTGAGCAAGGTATGATTTCAACGCCCCCTACCATCAAAACTATTCATTTTTGGGGTTTGGCACCCAGCTAATTTCTATTCAAAATAACTTGAACTGCATCATATTAAAAATTCAGAAAAATCCACCTAAATTTTTTCGTTTTGTGCCTTTTGGGGAGAGGGGGGATAATCATAAAAAACTGCGATATTCCTTATCCAGGCGTATTCAAACATTCGACGATACATTCAAAGGCACTCGAGAAATATTTTTTTTGCGTTTCGTAATAGGAGTTGGGGGTAGAAGGGAGGGGTAAGATTTTTTTTTTAAACCGCACAATATTGTGCAACTTTAGCAACAATGAAACAAGTGAAAATGTTGTTACCGGATTCAAGATTAACTAGTCTAATCTGCGCAAGTGGTGATTTCAACGCCCCCTAGCAACAAAAATTAATTTTTTTTGGGTTGGCGCAATGGTAACATTGGTTGAGAATTACATGGACTACATCATACAAAAAAATCAAAAAAATCAGCCGAGTCCCAAATTCCATAAGAAGTTTGCGGAGTCCTTTGTTAAAATAGAAACGAAAATAATTTAAAAAATTTTATTAGTGGTGATACTCCATGTATTTTCATATATTCATATATTCATTGTACAAGATAACTCAAATACGGTGGATGTTGAGAATGGTTGAAAATCGTAAGAAAAAATTGTCGAATAAATATAAAAATTGTCATATCATTGAGGTCACCGATTCTAATCGAATTTTTTATTGATAGTGTTCATTATTGTTTTCCGTGTCCTCTTTTTATTCTTTCTCGACGTTTTCATTCGTTGTCCTTTTGTATGCTGCACTATTTTGCAGAAAACTGATATAGTTCAATGTAGATTCCTAAGGTTATTCTTTATATAAATATTTGAAACATATCGGCAAAACAATATCATTGCCACGAAACATATCTTGCCTGAGAGTCATTCTTCAAATAACAATATTTTCATATTCCTTCGATTAGTTTTATTATTTAGGATATCATTTTACTATATGTGAGAATATTCGGATATTTCATAAGATACCGGGTGAAGCTGTATTGATAATATATAAAAGCTGAGTTGAAGAAACACCTTTCGCAATCCCAAATCATTTTGATACTCATATATGAAGAAAGTTTTCATTACTATATAGTTCATTTTTTAAATTAGTTGATCAACTTAAAATCATATTGAGTTGATGGAGTTCTGAAGTTGAAGAGATTTTTTGAAATGATTATGATAAATATACTTTTTTGGTGTTCAATGAGAAAATACTTCGTTTTCAGTATTCCCATATCAATTCATTACCAGAAGGCTAGTTTTTTCAAGTAACATTCCATATGCCCTTCTTCTCAAATCCAGTTATACAAATTATTGACTGCTGATAGAATGTATACATAAAAATATTCTATTCATAAGTATAATATGTTTAATGGAATCTCTTGCAATTCAGAAACAATAAACTTAGAATATACCATGTTTAAGTGAATGGATTGATTATTGAAAACTGACAGTTATTCGAAAATCTTCATTGCTTCTGATATTATAGGCTTTTCGGGATAGAAATAATATTCTGCTAAAACTAACATACTGAAAATTGTTTGAAACTTGAAAAATTACTGTACATAAGCTTGGAGAGTTTGAATCAATTCAATATTATGTTAAAATTCAGAAAGTGATTAAAAATTTAGTATAAGTAGTTGAATTAACAAATGATTGTTTCTTATTAGATTATTTTATTTTCATTATCTATTTCTGTAAAATACGCTATGGAATATATTTTTTTCTTACTAAGCATTATGTTATTTCCCCCACATCCATGACGTTAATGACTCTGCTTTGAATGACTGAACAGGGACTTCTGACTCGAACCATCGGAAGGCTTTTTCCTACCTGAGATACAATATAGAACTAGAAACGCCCGTAGTTTTTGATGAAGACTTCTATAAATGAATCAAATAATTTCTACTAAGTCAAACTATACCCATTCATACATTCCGACAAAGTGTTAAATATGAGGTGAAAGTAAGACGAAAAAAAAATTATTTACTTACGGACATTGAAGTCCATCTGTCAGATATTTGTGTAACGTTGCCCAAGGAAGACACTAGTGCAAATGCTTATTGTAATCAAACAGTAAATATAATCCTTCTCTTTGCTGAGTATGACAACCTACAGCCATGTTTCGAAGTTATTGCCTCTCCTCAGTGCTAGTGTAGGTCGGACAATATCAGAGTAGTCCTGTCGCAGCCCAACGAATGACAATGAAGTGTTGAATACCATTTTCTCACGAGTCAAGCCGCGACTTGGTTAAGTTGATTGCAGCGCCACCCGCGACAAAAAACAAAAAGCAGTCCTTGGTAGCACAAACTCCAGGCTGGTAAAGGATTGGATTGTTGAATGAACCACTGGAAATGTGTTGTGTTATAATACTTTCATATAACTTGCATTTGGGTTGTACTACGATTGAAATAGTTGTTCAAGCATACATATAATATGTTTGGCTTGTGCTTGTGCTTATAAATATAATGTTCAGTAAATCAGCTGATTTTTAGTTCAATTCACCACATGATGTTAACTAACATTTCGATTAGTTAATATACCACCAAAAGGGTTTACGTGCTTTGAAACTGATCGACTTTAATTTCAATTAGTTGACAAACCATCCAAATGGTTGGCATACTCTGCAATTACATTTGAGTTAGTTGACATACTATCCAAACGGTTGACAAGCCATCCAAGTGGTTCACAAACCCTTCAATAAAATTATTCAAATATTTCCGAATAATGGTACTGAATCAAATTTATATTTGTTTAATTTTTTACTGTCTCTTATCTAGGTCAACCACAAATAGATACCTCAGTTTTGAAATGATGATTACTCTTTTTTCGTGGTGTTTATGAGATTGGTAACAGACAAAAACACAGATTGGTTGAAAAACATTTATTATGAATCAAATACGTCATCCACTCATACAGAATAAACACAGAATCTTTCAATTAACTGGTATCAAAATTACATTTTCTATGGAGATCGGAACATATACATTTGAATTATTTCAATGAATGAATATCATTTACATCGTTGTGTGACAAACCCCTCCCCTGAATCTCTCTCACCAGAGTTTGATCTGAAGACGGCAGGGTGGTTGACCTAAAACGTTCACAAAGATAACAATTTGTACTTGATCGGCTGAGTAAAACTTCCTTCGGGATCGTGAGACCAATAAGTAGTGACCTATCAATGCTGTACCATTGATTTGACAGAAAAACAAGACCACTCAAAATATGATAGTCCAAGAGCCCGTAAACGCCAGACTTACGTCATTGTAGGAGTAGTTTACCTACGTCATAGTATTAAGGCTGAAAATGTTTGTGGGCAAGTATGGTATTGGGGGTGAGAACGTTTGACCACTATGAACCTTGAGTTGCGGTGGCTTTGACAAATAATACGTAGGAAAGGGGCAAAAATTGCTGCACAAAAACAACATGGTGAAGATCTTGATTTTTCCATACCTATATTCTAGGGGATGCTATCAAAAATCACGTTATCTATCGCCACACACTTTGTTTGGTAGAAAACTCCCACCAGGCACCTTCAAAATTCAAATAAATATAATTGTACTGACGTTCTGAAAATCTATTATTATTCGGGCAACTATTTAGAGATATTTCCCAAGCTGCCAGACACTTTCGTTGGTTTCAACACCTTGCCAGACATGATTAAAGATCAGCTGTGGGTGCGATCGCGGATGGAATATAGGTGCTGCACAAGAACATCATAGTATAAAGCGTGATTATTTATATGTATTCATGATGCTGTTAGTAATCACGTCATTCAGTATCAGACACTTTGGAAGGTCGAAACACCCCACCTTTGAATTTGAATGAATCATAATTGTATTTACTGAAATTTTGTATAGGCAACAGTTGTGAACATATATAGACATTTCATTTGATATACTATTGAAAAATGTTTCCCAAGTAGCCAGACTCTTATTTTGCATCTGCGTTCGCACTATACTATCATGTAAAATTATCATTCATTGAACTTCAAAGGTTTCTGGTGGATGGGGGAACGTCCATCAAACAAAGTGATTTCTAATAGTATTCCGTAGGATTGGATAGCGTTCAACTAATAGGTACCAAGCCGGCTTAGTACATATTAGTTAAACGCTATCCAATCCTACGGAATACTATCAGAAATCACTTTGTTTGGTGGAAACCCCCACCAAGCGCCAAATTATGGTATTGAGTAATGACTTGATAAAGTCAAATAATTTTTAAAAATTGGATCTTTTTACATGAAGTAGTAAAATTTGACTAGTTGGAGTTTGGTACCTTTTAGTTAAGCGCTATCCATATGAAAATATCAGGCATCATACTAAAATGTTTTATATCTGCTTCCGCACTTACAGCTGACCTTCAATCATGTCTGGCAGAATGTTGGAACCATCGAAACTGTCTGGCTGCTTGGGAAATATTTTCAAATAGTTACCCAAGTTATATAAAATTCAGATTCCACACTATAACGTAAGTAAAATTATAATTTATGGATGTGGAAAGCTGAATAGGTACACTTTATTGTAACAAATAGAGCGAAGATTTTTTTTATAGAAGTGTATAAATTTATATTCTTCGCAAAGCGCTTTCGACTTGCGTCATCTCCAGTGCTTACCTAAAAACGAATACTATCATTGAAGAAAAATTGAGAAGTGAAAAGTTTGAGGTCATGAATTTTAAAATTGGTAATGAGTACTTACTAGTCAGGCAACAGGAAGTATCGAAATTTGTAAAAACATTGGACTTTAACATAAAACTAATTTAGCCTAAGAACTAATGAAAGGACATGTTAGAGCTTGAGATTATGTGTGTATGTCTTGTGTGTGTGTCTTTCATTCATTTGAAATTTCGAAACTTCATGTTGCAAGACTAGTAAGCACTCATCAACAATTTCTAAATTCCATAACCTCAAACTTTTCACTCCTCAATTTGTCTTCAGTCAGAGTGTGCACTGAAGATGACGCAAGTCGAAAGCGCTTTGTAATGAATATAAATGTATACACTTTAATTTCAATTAGTTGACAAACCATCCAAATGGTTGGCATACTCTGCAATTACATTTGAGTTAGTTGACATACTATCCAAACGGTTGACAAGCCATCCAAGTGGTTCACAAACCCTTCAATAAAATTATTCAAATATTTCCGAATAATGGTACTGAATCAAATTTATATTTGTTTAATTTTTTACTGTCTCTTATCTAGGTCAACCACAAATAGATACCTCAGTTTTGAAATGATGATTACTCTTTTTTCGTGGTGTTTATGAGATTGGTAACAGACAAAAACACAGATTGGTTGAAAAACATTTATTATGAATCAAATACGTCATCCACTCATACAGAATAAACACAGAATCTTTCAATTAACTGGTATCAAAATTACATTTTCTATGGAGATCGGAACATATACATTTGAATTATTTCAATGAATGAATATCATTTACATCGTTGTGTGACAAACCCCTCCCCTGAATCTCTCTCACCAGAGTTTGATCTGAAGACGGCAGGGTGGTTGACCTAAAACGTTCACAAAGATAACAATTTGTACTTGATCGGCTGAGTAAAACTTCCTTCGGGATCGTGAGACCAATAAGTAGTGACCTATCAATGCTGTACCATTGATTTGACAGAAAAACAAGACCACTCAAAATATGATAGTCCAAGAGCCCGTAAACGCCAGACTTACGTCATTGTAGGAGTAGTTTACCTACGTCATAGTATTAAGGCTGAAAATGTTTGTGGGCAAGTATGGTATTGGGGGTGAGAACGTTTGACCACTATGAACCTTGAGTTGCGGTGGCTTTGACAAATAATACGTAGGAAAGGGGCAAAAATTGCTGCACAAAAACAACATGGTGAAGATCTTGATTTTTCCATACCTATATTCTAGGGGATGCTATCAAAAATCACGTTATCTATCGCCACACACTTTGTTTGGTAGAAAACTCCCACCAGGCACCTTCAAAATTCAAATAAATATAATTGTACTGACGTTCTGAAAATCTATTATTATTCGGGCAACTATTTAGAGATATTTCCCAAGCTGCCAGACACTTTCGTTGGTTTCAACACCTTGCCAGACATGATTAAAGATCAGCTGTGGGTGCGATCGCGGATGGAATATAGGTGCTGCACAAGAACATCATAGTATAAAGCGTGATTATTTATATGTATTCATGATGCTGTTAGTAATCACGTCATTCAGTATCAGACACTTTGGAAGGTCGAAACACCCCACCTTTGAATTTGAATGAATCATAATTGTATTTACTGAAATTTTGTATAGGCAACAGTTGTGAACATATATAGACATTTCATTTGATATACTATTGAAAAATGTTTCCCAAGTAGCCAGACTCTTATTTTGCATCTGCGTTCGCACTATACTATCATGTAAAATTATCATTCATTGAACTTCAAAGGTTTCTGGTGGATGGGGGAACGTCCATCAAACAAAGTGATTTCTAATAGTATTCCGTAGGATTGGATAGCGTTCAACTAATAGGTACCAAGCCGGCTTAGTACATATTAGTTAAACGCTATCCAATCCTACGGAATACTATCAGAAATCACTTTGTTTGGTGGAAACCCCCACCAAGCGCCAAATTATGGTATTGAGTAATGACTTGATAAAGTCAAATAATTTTTAAAAATTGGATCTTTTTACATGAAGTAGTAAAATTTGACTAGTTGGAGTTTGGTACCTTTTAGTTAAGCGCTATCCATATGAAAATATCAGGCATCATACTAAAATGTTTTATATCTGCTTCCGCACTTACAGCTGACCTTCAATCATGTCTGGCAGAATGTTGGAACCATCGAAACTGTCTGGCTGCTTGGGAAATATTTTCAAATAGTTACCCAAGTTATATAAAATTCAGATTCCACACTATAACGTAAGTAAAATTATAATTTATGGATGTGGAAAGCTGAATAGGTACACTTTATTGTAACAAATAGAGCGAAGATTTTTTTTATAGAAGTGTATAAATTTATATTCTTCGCAAAGCGCTTTCGACTTGCGTCATCTCCAGTGCTTACCTAAAAACGAATACTATCATTGAAGAAAAATTGAGAAGTGAAAAGTTTGAGGTCATGAATTTTAAAATTGGTAATGAGTACTTACTAGTCAGGCAACAGGAAGTATCGAAATTTGTAAAAACATTGGACTTTAACATAAAACTAATTTAGCCTAAGAACTAATGAAAGGACATGTTAGAGCTTGAGATTATGTGTGTATGTCTTGTGTGTGTGTCTTTCATTCATTTGAAATTTCGAAACTTCATGTTGCAAGACTAGTAAGCACTCATCAACAATTTCTAAATTCCATAACCTCAAACTTTTCACTCCTCAATTTGTCTTCAGTCAGAGTGTGCACTGAAGATGACGCAAGTCGAAAGCGCTTTGTAATGAATATAAATGTATACACTTCTATACAAAAATATCTTCATTCAATTGTGAATTTATCATCAAACTTAATAGGTGTCTGGTAGAGAGTTTCCAGTAAACAGTCTGGCAATAGATAGCGTTATCTCTAATAGAATCTCGTAGAATTTATCGAAAAATTATATTCTATACTAAGATGTTTTTGGACAGAACATATATTGCATCTGCGTTCGCACTTACAGCTGACCTTCAATCATGTCTGGCAGTGTGTTAGAACCCTCTAAAGTGTCTGACAGCTTGAGAAATATCTTCAAATAGTTGCCCAAATAACATGAGATTCAAATTTTACACTATGAATAAAGTGCAATTATAATCCATTTTTCAAGAAAACAGAAAAAAATCTACCCAAAACACCAAAACTATGTCACAATCATACTCGACGCGCGTTTCGGCAACAAAGTTAGCATCTTCAGGAGCTAAAAGCTTACTAAACCACTTATCCTAACTTACTTCTACTTATACCACAATTTCTTAAAGGACGTCAAATTATCTAACATTTCGAGAGAGAAAACTTGTGAGAATTGAAGAAATGCACTCGTATCTATAAACAGGCTATACAAAAAAGTCAACTATCGAAAAAAAAATTATATCAAAAAACTGTTATTTCATTGTGGTAAATGTTTAAGTCTCTTACTTGAACTGTTTGATTATCTCTCTATATAGTTGATTTGCTTCAATATTTATACAGAAGTCGCGTGGCAAACTATAGTATTCGTTTATAATGTACATTATAGAATATAGTATAGGTTGATAACATTGAAATCATAGTTAGGTTTAGGGTACTTCAAGAGCTATCAACCAATTCCGTATCCTTACTCAAAATATAACAATTACTTAACTACCGTTTTTTCGAAGGAGACTGTGTATATTTTTTTATTTATTGCTTATAGATGTTGCGTACATGAAATTGCTTTAAAACAATTGAAAAGAGTTGACCGGGAAGAAGATGAAGAAAAGCGAATCATAAGTGTCACTCGTTCTGAATTGTTTCACATCAATTGAAGACGGAATCATGAAAACACCGAACATGATCCAGGTTGCCTGATAATCAATCATTTGAAACAAAAATCTACTTATCCCAATAAAAAACAGTTTTTAATCACCAAAATCTTGTTGAGCTACTCGTCTCGAGAGAATCACAGATTTTCAAGTTGGATTTTCTATTTTCAAACATCTTTTCCGTTGTTGGACACACTTTATAATAATGGATATTAATTTTCTGTAATTCATGTTTACGCATACAAGTGCATTCCTCCACGTCTGATAATTTTCAAATATTCTCACTTTTGAGAATAAATGCATAATGCATGTCTTTCTACTTTCTTGAACTTCCACTTCCTTGAACGTTCATCAACGAATGACTCTCCCATTTTCTACTTTTCAAAGATATACTTCGGAAACTATTAGAATGAGATACCAGTCTGATATATTTTCATTCATATTATTCAATTGAGTAACTCATAGTTATTGATTTGTACATTTTGATTTCGAACTTTTTTCATTATTATTTCAATCCATTCACCACTTATGTTATTACTCAATTCATTGAGTTTTGGTGTTCACTACGCAGATGTGGGTATTACTGACCCTTGATATGTTAAAAATACATCGCAATCAAATAAATCATGATTTTTCTATGGAAACTACCATTACGAAGCATTTTGAATTATTCAACTATGCCGCCATCCAGCGGCTTTCGTAATAGTATCGTCCTCCTATAACTTATCAAAATTATTTAGGGTTTTGGATCAAACAAAATATCAGAAAATCATTAAATTTTGCTGAAAGTCATTTTCATAGGGTTTTGTAGCATCTCCTTTACACAAATCCATTCATCCACAGTTATACACATATCTAAGATCTGTTAGCAAGAATCACTTGAAATTGTACTAGTAGTATTGATCAATCTGTTTCATTGAACGAATTTACAGTTGCGGGAAAATTGAATTTGCGGTTCGGGCTTGCTGACGGATCATATTTCAATGTAGTCGTGTAGGTTTTCGGGGCTTTCTTAATGCAGAAATCTTCATCGAATCGTCCCGGAGCGCTACATCAAATAATAACAATATCTATCCCCTATCAGAGTATCCCAGTCAGGACCTGTCTCAGGGCTCGCTGGATCATTCACCCAAACAATCACTCTCCACGTCCGTATAGTAAGTGAGTATTGGTTCCGACAATCAGTTACCCTAAGCAGACGAAGTGAACAAAGGACCAAGGCTTTCTGCTTTCGTCTGGCTCAGATTTCTGTCGATTGTAACGCAGTCTGGTATTATTTTCAGATTCGAGAGCAGTGTGTCCAACATTTCACCAAGGGACCTCATAATCAGAAGCTCAATTTCAACAGAATAGTTGAGGTAAAGCCTGCAGAGTTCAAAGAGTAAATCTAGATATTTATTCCGACTTTCCTTCTTTCATTATTATTAGCTCAGCGGTCGTGGTGTCGGCCGTTGAATCTTCTGCTAGCATAGGTTCAATCCCAGTATGCGAGAAAAAATTTCTCAAGTGGGTATTGATAGGCGACAATATGCCTCAATGTGAAGTAAGTTTGATATGAGTTGCCTAAATGCCAATCCCGACGTCTGGTGCTTGCTCGGAGTATATGGTGCTATTATGGGGTTTTTGGGTTCAACTATAGCTGGAAAGTGAATATTCCACCTAATCTTAGTCATTCTTCCACAATCCACACAGAGTATGCCTTAGGGTAAACTCTACGAGTGTTTTTGAGTGAGAACTGTTTATTATTTTTCGTTTGCAATATCTCTGTCGGGCCCTGTCTATGAAGCTTCAATGCTCCGGAGGGCGCGCTGTTGTCATTTACCCAAATAACCACTCCCCACGTCCGTGGATCAAGTGACTATTAGGTATGAGAATCATGTGCACTTAGCAGACGAAGTGAACCAAGGATCATGGCCTTCTGCATTCGTTCGGCTAAGATTCAGCAGAAACAAAGAATGTTATTGTTCTCAACAGAGCAAGCGTGTGGTCGTGGTGTTAGAGCGTTTAGCTTCGACCCAAGCGGTCCGGGTTCGATCCCCGGTCGCTTGTCACTGAACTGAAGTGGTTCGGATTCCACTTTCATTTAAACTGTAGGTCCCGGATCTCCCTTGCTCACACAAGCTCTGCTTTCGAGGGGTTTTCTCCGAAAACCTGGGAGTTTCGTATAAACAAAAAAAAAAAATAGTAGCCACCAGAGAGATAGCTTTGCTTGTCGGATGAAGCCGCACCATATAGCGTACGTGATTTAGTTTCAAATTCCAGAGTAGGTGAATGACCGACAGTTTGTGTGAAAATCAAATTGTATAAGACATCAGCCACGCCTTGAGGTTAGCTTGCTCATTGCTTACCCCTGCACTTAGGACTCTGAGCATGGGCTCATTGTGCACCCATTGTACATCTTTGACTGCAGTTAGATGAAGGTGGGTTGGAGGCATCCGTAGATGTTCCTTCTGCCAAGGTTTCGGGGAACCCTTGCGAGCTTCCCCTGTTAGATTGTGTTTTGGGGTTACCTTCGGTTCTTCTGGTTCCCTTTTGTGGGGCGCCTGTCTTCCCTGGAATATCCTCTGGTAGGCGAATCCGGGGCGGTTGACTCGGCTCATCTACCTTGCACAAGACTCCTAGACACCTGCCGTGGTTGCCATAAGGGTTCACTCGGTTGACAGAAAGAATGAAACAACAAACAATAAGCTACAAACAACAAAAAATATCCAATAACAAACAGAAAAGCGCAAACAGCAAACAACAATGAACAAACAACAAACGACAAACAACAAAAAATCATCAAATAAAAAACCTCAAAAAACAAACAACAAACGACCAACGACAAACAACGGACACCCAACAATCAACATCACACAACCAACAACCAATAACCAACAACTAACAACCAACAACCAACACACAGCAACCAACACACAGCAACCAACAAACGACAAACAACAAACTACAAACGACCAACAACAAACAACAAACAACCAACATCAAACAACCAACAGTTTGTCGTGTGTTGTTGTCGTTTGTTTATCGTGGTTTGCGCATTGCTGTTTGTTATTTGAATTACCAACCATCAACAAACAACAAACTACAAACGACAAACGACAAACGACAAACGACAAACGACAAACGACAAACGACAAACGAAAAACGACAAACAACTAACTGCGAACAAGAGGTCTCCGCTTGGATCCCTTTGTGGGTGTGGTCTTTTAGTCGCTTTTTACGACAGGCAGACCGTACCTGTGATCTATACTTCCTTTGTCCGTGTCCTCAGGGAGATGGTTCTGGCGGTCCTTTAGAAGGTTCCCATGCTACTTATGATTTGGGTTTTGGGGATTCGATTCTTTTCCTGGGGTTCCCGCCCTTGAACCAACCCTTGGAATTTACGTGTTTCACCTACCGTATATTTTTTATCAAACATCCAATTCGGAAACGGCGTGTTTCCGATTTCTGATTGTGATGTTGAAGCTGGAAACAGGTGTAAGATCCAATCTTCAATGCCAAGGTACGGTCAAAATTCATCCTAGTGTCCGAACGGGTCCCGCTCGTTTTGGTCTTTTGCCAAAGCTGTGGGATGAAACTCCTCATTCAGTTCATTTCCTTCCCTAACCGAGGAAGATGGAACACTAGCCACGAACGCCCAGGAAAAAGCCAATATTTTCGTCAACACGTTTGCTACAAATTCTACTCTGGATTTACCGGGAAAACAAACATATTTTCAAAATAACGGTACGAACGATTCTATGATGTCTGCTAACGCTATGGACCAATCAGATGTAAGAACGTCAAATCACAGGTATTTATTGAGACAACGTATAACAAATGTCAAGCATTTGACAGCGACTACAGAAAGCGAAAATTTTTAAAATAACTCTTGAAAATGCTAACCACTCGTGTTGGCGAAACGTCGAGTTCTTCTCTGAACACACGTCGGCCTTACAACCCGAAGAACCACCATGTAAGTGACGATGGCCGCGAAAGCCTTTCACAATTTATCTTTTATATTACCTGTATACTTTCAATAAACAAATATATATGAACTGTATAACTGTTATTGCCAATCGTGCGGGCACGCTCATAATCATGGCCGAACTTCCTTTGATGTTGTCTGAAAAACCGACACAGCGGCAATTACGCTCGATCGTCTCCGCCCATAGGCAATTACAGGCAATTATGCGCTCCACACAATCGTGATCGCCTGTATGTGTCCATTATGGCCGATGATGTAGAGGCGCCAAGGATGAGTATCGATGAGCTTAACTACTGATGTCAACACTCATTTGTCCATTCGCTTTTCTAAAGAAAATATGAAAGAAAGTATGGTCACACACCACTGTAACTACGTCACTGGATGACGAAAATTATAACTTCAAATTATCATATCGATAAACCTAGATTGTAGTAACAGGTTTCAATTTTTTTCCTTCGGGAGTTTTCAAGAAAAAAAAATCCTAATTTTTTTCTTACTTTCGACACCCTGTATCTCAGAGAGAATGCATTTTAGGGCATACTTTGATGAAAAGTTTTCACAACGAATTGAGGTAAGGAATCTGTATTCGGAGTTTGTTGGTCTTACTCTGGTAAATCAGAATAAGACTGTATAACTGTCACAAAACATGAAATCAAATCTGATTAATTCTGAAATCATTCAAAGCATTCAATGTTATACAGTCATTGTCAAGAACTTTTTTTTTTCAAATTATTTATCCAAATACTTTGAAATTTTCTTACCAAATACCACTCTAAATTATTCCTGTGAATTTTTCCTTGGTTACGAATATTTTAAAAAGATTATTCGTAGCTGCCCGGGATCATATTCAGAATATTCGTCACATCGAGAAAATTTTCGTAGGTAATACCACAAGTGTATCGGTGATTATCGAAATAGCAATTCCTTTGAATTTGAGAGTCAAATTATGTTGCTTGGCAACCGCACGAGCGCTTGCGCGAGTGTGGTTGCCTAAAGCAACATAATTTGATTCGAAACCGAGAAGGAATTAACGATAATCGCCGATAACACGAGTTGTATTTGTTAAGATTATTTTGAATAAAATCTAAACCATTTTTATTTATTTACTATTCAATTTAACTAGGAACATTAATCCCGCATTTAGTTCTGAAATAGTAGTAGTAAATTTTATTCACCTCGCCTCCTCGGTGAAAAACAACAAACATTTGATAATATGAACATTTGCAAATCAGTACAACAAAGAGTCCTTAATAGGATTGATTATCTAATTCATAGTGTGGTTTCGAAGGTGATAATGATGGTATGCAGTAAGAAGTTGGTTCACCCGGGTATAATTTTGGTCCTTGACATCGAATTGATGGTGTGTAGGTAGGTGGTAGTGGTTCACCTGTCTGCACTGTAGGAAATGAGAACAGATTAAGGAAATATTAGATACAAAATATATACCTGTCAGTGGAGGGTCATCATGTATTGTTTCATCCATTACCTCCTCGAAGATGCAAGATATTCTCATTTTTGCTCTATATTTCCGTGTTGTGAATGTATATAGAACTGGATTGGATGCAGAATTTATGGGTAGAATAAATACAACCAGCCAACCGTACAGTTCCTCTAGAATAAAAAATTGAAACATTAATGAAGAATATTTGAATTTCTGTGAACGCGACAGGTTTATTAATTTTAGAACCATATCCGTTCTAAAACTGTAAACGTAATGCAATTAAATTGGTATTAAGGTTGCTGTTTAATCCGGCTTGGAAAACTAATCCGACAAAGGAGCCTCCAGTTATTGTAATGAATATTTATCCAAGTCTCCAACCGTGCAATCGGTGGAAATGAGAAATTGTTATCTACATTAATTCGAACTACCTTGTTACTACGAAACATCACGCTGCTGGGTAGTGTTGTCATTAAAAAGCACATTCAGTTATTATCATTTCAAATTCTTTTTGAATATTCTCTGGATAGAAATAATTTTCGACAGTATTGTATTGTCGAAGAAATTTTGAACAATTAGTATAAATGTTTTTTAGAAAAAGTTTCGACAAAGGGAAAACCCATTTAAGCACAAATATTTTCATTTATATAAGTGCTGCACGCCTGTGCGGAACCCCCAGAAGTATTCAAGAGACTTGTGCGAGCTAGGCAAGACGCAGCCCTCACCTTTTAACGTGTGATGCCATGCACGAGACCGATGACTATGCTAGGAATCGAACCCACGACACTATGCTTGAGAGGTGAACGCTCTACCACCACGATCACCACGGCCCATGAGTGTTTGGAAAGGAAACATGCATGTGGGTTATACCATTGTGTTGATGGAAAAAACGTGAGGAATTTTGTAATCCTTATGTGTTGGTATAGGTTTCCACGGTCATGAATTTGAAAGCAATTTCGGGAAACCCAAACTTCCAGTTTTCAAATTTATGACCACGCACTGAAAATATGCATGTTGTTAAATTATAGAATGTAATCATAGGTATTTTTTCCATAACAAAGTGACAAATTCACAATCAGGTTTGTAACTTTTAACTGAAGTTATAATTTTATGTGCTAGATATAAGCTCGAAACACGTGTCTACGGTTGCACAACTATTTGAGGACTATACCCAATAACTTTTCTATTTATATAAGGAAAAATATACATTTCAAGTGAGTCTTCGAATCAGAAACCTACAACATTGTAACGTTTGTTAGACAGATTTTCAGTTTCTATGGGCTAGCTGTATCGAAATGATCATTTCCCACGACTTTCATGAGCTATTAGACTGTCATTATGTTCACGAATTTTATGATGAAAAATAATGAGATCGAATCATGTTTATTTGAGACTATTTGATAATTATAATAATCACATACCGCAATTGTCATGAAATTTATTCCAAAACATATAGAGTATTCAAAACAATATCGAAATTAATAGTGAAATTCAGAATTTGACAGCACCTGATATTATATTGTAGTAGTAAATTTCATGAATATGAAGTAAGCAAAGCCAGTTGCCAGAAAATGAAACATATTCTAGTAATTGTCGAATAATTGGCGAGAATGTGTCATGAACAAAAAAAAATGTTGCGCTCTAATTTTTTTTTTCATAAATGGGTTGGTTGTGCTTACTTTATATTAGTTACCACTGCCATCATTATAACTAGACAATTGTATATCAAATTTCATCACTGTGATAACCAAAAATTATCAAGTAATTGTCGATGTCTATTTGACAAAAAAATAATGCCGAAAATATTTTCTTTATAGCATGTATACGTATTTTTTTGGGGAAACGCGGAAATTTTGAGTTATTTGCAACACCACATGCATATAACACTATAACAACCTTCCATGCTTTTTTCATGAAATTACTGTCAAGTATATAGTGGTTATGCTTTTTTCTTTGGAATAAATGAAAAAATTATTGTGAAAAACAAATAAATCAGTTTGTCGAATGATAGAAACATATTTGTCGTTACACTCCTATTTTTTAAAAGCCGATAATCTATCTTCAAATGATGAATAATGGAAAGATTATATTTCTTCAGATACATTCACATAACTTGGTTGGTTGATTTCTTCTGCAATCAAAAATCCACTCACTGATTGTCGATTGACCGAAACATACTCGAAATCGGTGAGATTACATTATTTCGAGTCTCTCAGTACCTAGACCCTGCAGGATGATTAATTATGATTTTTTCGGCAGAAATTTATTAAACAATTGTCGAATGACCAAAATAATCTGTCGTTGAACGTCCAAGTTTCTAGTTGAGAAGAAATAGAAACAGAAACATAAATAGAAAAAGTTATAATTATTCATCATACCTTGCCTAGGTAATACTGAGAGACTGGAAAAATGGAATGTTACCAGTTTCAATTAGTTTTTCGACTTCAGGAAATTTTTTATTTTCTCGACAAATATGTTTTGGTCACTCGACAATTGTTGAGTGGATTTTCGGGTACAGAAAAAATCAACCAACCAAGTTATGTGGGTGTATTTTAAAAAAAGTAGAATAATTCCATTATTCATCATTTGAAGGTAGTTTTCCGGCATTTCGAAAATAGTTTTCACGACAAATATATTTTCACTCGACAATTGTTCAATGAATATCCTTACAAGAAAATGATAATCAATCATCATACATTGCTTAGGTACTGCCGACAGACTGGAAAAGATAGAATTTGACCAATTACAATTGTTGACTGGATTTTTGCAGAGAACATAAACCAACCACGTTATGCGAGTGTATTACTGAAGAGATATAATATTTTGATCATGCATCATTTGAAGGTAATTTTCTTGCTTTCAAAATTTTTTTCAGGACAAGTATATTTCTGGCATTTGAGAAATATTCAATAAATTTTTAAACAAAAAAATCTAACAAAGGTTGGTGAAACAATTGATTTTTTTTAATCTTTATTAAAAGATAACTTATCCGCAACTGAAAAATCGGAGATTTCAATACAATTATATTTTGGTGATTCGACAATCGTTGAGTTGATTTTCAAGTGCAGAAAGAGTAAACCAACCAAATTATGTGAGTGTACTAATGAGAAAATAGAATTCTCCATAATTTCTGCGTTTGCCAAAAATTCTAGTAATGAATACGTATATATGCTGTGAAGATTTTCTGCACTATTTTGCATCAAATAGAGGGTGATTGCGCCAGTAGTCGACCACTTAAGAGTACATCATAGGTTTGACACGGCTCCATAGGTGGATATTCACATATAAATAAAATTGAAAAAATACCAAGAATAGAATAAATCTTTAGAATTATAAATTACCATGTTAGAGATTCATAGGGCTTCCACATTTCTATGAAAAAAATTATATTAACAAAAAATACACTTTTGCTAGTTCTCGGCCAAGAGATCCGACTTCTCGGCCTACTAGTACTACTATTAATCTTATGTTCCCTATCAATAAGGTCGATATTAGTGAATTATCCAGTAAACAACCTGAACAAAGCACTTATGAGTTTATTTAAAATTTTAATAGAAGAAACAAATTATGAAGAAAAATTAAATATAAAAACGTCAAAAAATAGGTTTATAAATTAAAAACTGTATCACAGAAAATAAAAAACGAGTTACTAAAAAATTTTGGAGCCCAGAGTTTTTGTGTTTGTGATCATACTCAATTTTCGCAGGTATTAGCTTTTTTGGCATCTTCAATGTAAGGTAAATTAGCAAGATTAGCAACGTTTAATATATACGATACAATACAATATGATTATTCAGTGAAGTACAGTTACAGAAATATAATATGGTTCAGAATAAACATGAAAAAAACCACAGAAGCTGTATTGCAAATAAAGCTTGTATGTGGCTTGAAATTGAACTACAATTTGTTAGATACTCATGATAAGGTAAATTATGTCAAAATCTGGAGATTATCTCAAGTTCAGGAGGTTAGGTCATAATGGGGATTATCGTCCGGATCGGGTAGTGTTACATAATAGAATTAACAATGATAATTTATAAGTTAAAAATTAAATTTTAAAATATTACAGTTTCAAAAAGTTGTAGAGACAAATTGACTAAATTGACAAAATTAATCAGACAATTAGGACAGTATTGTATACACATATGACGGTACATAATTATAGTAACACATATTATAATACTCAATCTAATTCATGGTACATGCGAAGGGATTAGTCCAGACATTCCATTCCCTCAAGTCAATTCATCCTGTTATTTACTATTTTATGAATTATTGATCTCGGTGTATTTTGTAACCATTTTGTAATCGCTTTTTTGAAGTTTAAGTAATTGGATGCTGTTTTTATTATATTTGGTATGATATTGAAGATTTTTGGACCTAGGAAATCGAAACTACGCTGTCGGACATTCTTATCGCATTTCGGTACAATTATATTGGCTCTGTTTCTTGTTTCATAGGAGTGTCCCATTGTATAAATTTTAATTTTGTTTCTATAAATGTTTATTATCATTTTTTGACAGTATAACTGTCTCAGATCAAGGAATTTACTTCCGTTGAACAGATCATTGCTTGAATAACATCTGTTCCTATTGTATATTATCCTAATTAGCCATTTCTGTAGTATATGTACTTTTTCTAGATGACAGTAACTGAGATTGTATTAAGGAAAAGTACAAAGTTCGTAGATGAGAAATATCTAGGTATTCTTTCAAAAATTTGAAACGAGGCAAAAGTCTTTTGCAATAAAATTCATTTGTAAATCCCAACGTAGGTGTCGATCGATTATTATCCCTGAATACTTCATTGATGTTGATTCAGGAATTTGTGTATCTTCATCAATATTTAATGATCCTAGATTTGGTAAATTATTGGTGTATGATGTGAAAGGTAAATATTTCGTTTTTTCAATAATTAATGTTAATTTATTACATTGAAACCATGATTTAATTAATCTTGTTCCGCTTTCTTTTTGAAAATATTCCAGCTTTCTGCTTGATAAATTATCACAGTGTCATCTGCAAAACTGAGCAGTATTCCCTTGGTGATCATGGACAGCAAACTATTGATATAAATTATTAATAGTAAAGGTCCTAGGACGGTGCCTTGTGGAACACCATATGTAATATCTCTCATTTCGCTACATTTACCGTCAATAACTACTTGTTGTTGCCTATTTGAGAGGTAACTCTTCAATAGGTCGTATATATTACCTCTAATACCATAAAGTTTCAGTTTTTTTAATAAAATGTTGTGACATACAGTGTCGAAAGCCTTAGAGAGGTAGATGAATATACATAATGCAGGGGTTTTTGAATCGAGTGCTTTATATAGATTTGAAGTTAATGAGTAAATTGCATCTTCGGTAGATTTCCCCTCTCTAAAGCCGTATTGACCATCTAAAAGGATGTTATTTTTTGCCAAAAATTTAACCATTCTGATCTTAATAATTTTTTCTAATAATATCGATAAATTACTTGTGAGAGAGATTGGCCTATAATTTCCGAGATCGTATTTGTTTCCACTCTTATATAATGGTCGAATCAGTCCGATTTTGAATGATTTAGGAAAACATCCAGTTCTGAAACTTTCATTAAATATTATGGATAGAGGTTCATCAATAATATGCGCTATTTCTTTAAGTGTAAGTGTGTTTTTATTTTTTAATGAACGTATCGTGTTTTGAATCTCTGTAGGATTTGTTGCGAATAAAAACATTGGTCATGATCTGGTATGTTTTCGGTAAAATTAACTCGTGCCTCAATGTTTTCAGCGTATGTTTTCCACAAATCGCTAAAATAATTATTAAATGCATTTGATATGTCGATTTTGTCTTTTAAAATATCATTTGTGTTGGTTACTATTTGTTCTATTTTTGTGTTTGGTTTTCTTTTATTAAATATTTCGTTGAAATATTTCCATACATTTTTCGATACATCTTTGTTTTTGTTGATTTGTTTCCTACAATAATCTTTCTTTGTTTTTTGTAGTAAACGAGTCAATTTATTTCTTTCAGCTTTGTATCTCTGTTGGTGATTTTGGTCATCGGGGTTGAATTGCAATTGCCTACATAATGTACTTTTTTTGTTTATTGAATAAGTAAAGCTGGTGTGATCCAAGGCTCCTTCAATTTTGATTTATTTTTAATTTTTACTGTTTTAGTATTTTTTGTAATATAGCATGTAAGTTTTTCTATAAATATATCAGTCATTTCGTTCACATCTCTCATTGAATGTATGTGATTCCAATTTTCGTTGGATAAATCAATTTTTAATTTTTTGAAATCTATAAATTTTTTGACGTTTGGGTTGTTAACTGGTAATGGATCATTTTTGTTGAAATTGATTCTCAGTGCAATTGGATAGTGATCGGTGATCAAATGGTGAAGAATGTACGAGGTAATGTCTTCAGTATTTTCATTTCGAGTTTTCATAAGAAGGTGATCTAAATATTTTCCACTAATGTCTTGTGATTTCATTGATGTAAGAATTATAATCGAATGAGTTCAAAATATTTTTATAATCCTCTGCATAATATGTATCTTCAAGAAGATTAATATTCATATCACCAGTGATGATATGGATATCTAACTTAGGAATATTTTGTAGGTACCCAAACAAATTATTATTGAATTCGTCTATACAGGTATTTGGGGATCGGTATAACGCAGTCAGTTTTATGTTTTTCCCAATTCTAGAAATATTAACTTCGATTGCTTTTATTGGTCCTATATTAATAGTCTCATAGTTATATTTTATGTTTTCTTTGATATAGCCTATGACTCCAACGTTTTTATTGAAGTTTCCTTGGTTATATATTAAGTCGTATCCTGTTATGTTGAATAAATTCGGGTCATAGACTGTGAATGTTTCGGTTAGAACTATGATGTCCAGATCAGAATTCAGTTGATTTAAAAATAAGAGAAGTTCATCATAATTCCTTTGAATACTCCTTATATTCATGTGTATTATTTTAAAGTCGGACAGTTTTCTATTTACTGTAATATTGAAATCTGGTAAATTTTTAAGCACTTTGGATTTGATTGGCTCATTATCATATTCCTCAATATATGGATCCATATTAAAATTTATTTTACGCAGAGTTCAATGGTAAAGCTATATTAATAGGGAGGCCGTTTTGTTTTGAAAGTGCTAGTAATTCATTTAATGAAGTGAAATGAAATAGGACAGTAACGACTGAGAGGGATCAACTTGAGGGACAATGGAATTTCACTTGAGTATTTATAATGGCTTATTCTGGAATCGAAGTCTCAGCTTTTCCTTCTGTTCTTTCTTTTCTGGTGGAATTTGGTTTAGTATTTTGTTGATAGTACCCGTTTTTGGTGTTGCTTCTTGATCGAATACCTCTGACTGCTTTTGTTTAGGTGTAGGAGGAGCGGATAGTGGTTTTCTTTCTTCTCTTCTTTCTTTTGCCTCTAATTGTTCAATTGTGTGATGGGTGTTGTTGATTACGAGTCTATTTCCTTTAATGTAGCAATGGTTCGATTGATTTTCTCTTGTTTTATTTAGACATTCCCTCAAAATCTTACTTTCTTCCCTCTGTATGGTCTGATCGTGCTTTATAATCAAAGATGTTCCTTTCAATTTTCGACAGTTCTTCAGTACCATCTGTTTCTTAAGATTTGATAAAAACTCGATTTTTATTGAACTATTTTGGGAATATATATTGTAATTTCTCTTCAACAGCTAGATTATTACCGGACAGACAGATCTTTTTGAAGCTAGTTGTCGACCGCATGGATTCTATAGAAATATGTACTGGCCGACAACTGGTTCACATTGAACCTATTCTCGGCCATAAAATGCAAGCTATCATAATCACTCTATATTCAACATTTTGGTGGCCGGAAACTGGCTATAGTTTAACTTCTATAGCACCTTCAAAAAGGACAGAACGATGTGTCCACAGCATTCAATATTGGAATTGAAGGATCACGAATAGAAAGCTATCGGCCACCATGGCCGACAAATGGAAACTCGTTGTTTTGAAACTCCAGAGCACCGGCCACTGCTCAATAAAAAGAAAACATCATTAATTTCCTTGCATTAAAATGTAAGTTCAACATGTTCACATACCTTCTACATCAAAAATTTCCAGTAGATCTCGCAAAATTAGACAGAAATTTATCGTAAGTAAGCAACGCTCGAGCAATGGTCACTTCGACCACCGGTAAAACTAATGGAAGATGGCAGTAAAACTGTGGCCGAAAGTATGGCGAGATTTTCGAATGTGAGGAGTTATTATTTTTCTTATTATTCCATGAAAATGACGAAAACGGCCGACAACTTGAAATGGCCGGCAAACTGGCGCAATCACCCGATTTCGACAACTTTTGGTTACCACAGGGAAGAATTTGATGTACATTCGTCAAGGCAGTGCTGACTCAATATAATGTTGGCACAGCCACCTCATAGGTATAATAAAAAGTATATTATGCAAAAGTATATTATGCAAGTAAAATCATTTCACGAACCTATTTATTCATTTCATTTCGACCACAATCCAATTCAAAACTGTTCCAAATTGAGACACATTTTTGAGGGCTGACGTCAATTGCATTATTCTGCAATATACGGAGATGTTCTAGGTTATATCCTATAATAACTTTGATTTCCGATGCTATTTCAATTTCAATTAGAAATCTTTTACCGTTTTGAAACGAATATCTGGTAGGTACCTACGATATAAATTTGACATTAAAACCTAACCTAACAAAGATGTTGAAATGTTGACGAATGATCATATCATTATCATATTGTCTTTATGAAATTGTTGAATTTAATGGATACAATTTGTAAATTTTCCTTACGTTTGCTTCATATTATAATTTGATAAAAAGTGTTGGATGAACTTTGGTTTACTAGAAATCTGATATGGAAAAAACAATTCAACGTCGCGATTGTGGACCCTCAGCCAATTGTAATGGTACCATTTTTGTTTTGCGGAAATGCCCTGTTCCCAAGTTGACCTCTACGGATTACTGGAAATCTGATATGGAAAAAACAGTTGAACGTCTCGATTATAGACCCTCAACCTATTCTAATGGTACTATTTTTGTTTTGCGGAAATGCGCCGTTGCCAAGTTTTGGTCACCTGTGATTACTGGAAATCTGATATGGAAAAACTAATTGAACGTAGCGATTGTGGGCCCTCAGCCAATAATTGTAACAGTACCATTTTTGTTCTGCGGAAATGCCATGTTGCCAAGTTGGTCACTTTGGAGTACTTACTGGAAATCTAATATGTAAAAACAATTGAATGTCTGGATTATGGACCCTCAACCTATTCTGATACTATTTTTGTTATGCGGAAATGTGCCGCTGCCATGTTTTGGTCTTTTTGGATAACTGGAAATCTGATATGAGGATAG
The DNA here is from genome assembly GCA_944452925.2 of Chrysolina oricalcia. NCBI lineage: Eukaryota > Metazoa > Arthropoda > Insecta > Coleoptera > Chrysomelidae > Chrysolina > Chrysolina oricalcia. Next base: position 53,722,582 of record OX101809.2, on the reverse strand, counting down.
TTCAGAGAGTGGATACCATACTATTCAATTAGATGATTGGTTCTTGATTGAACCTTGCAGAAATGCGCCAATGTTACCAAGTCGTGGACGCTAGAAATCATTAAAAAATATTTAAGGAAATTTTGCTCAAAGAATATCATTATAATTATTCATCCTATCAATTTTTATGATAGATTTTTTGAAAATACTTTTGGAAATGTGATGACGCGTGATCCAGAGAACCATTTTTATTTCATTTAGGGTTATCTCACTTTAAGTTAAAATGATATACGTTAGAAATTCTTGAAATTACTGAATAATGCGAAGCAACGTTGAAATGCTCAAGTTCTGGATTCTCAGTGACAATGTCACAAATTATCATACTACTTACAGCTCACCGACTATATAAATGGTCACGAGTTTAACATACACTTCATTTCCATGGAAACAAGAATTACAGCGTGTCTGTTTCTGCTGGTAGTTTATAAAATGCGAGCGCAGCGAGCATCTGCTGTGATTTCACCTTTTCATACTAATCAGTGATCAAATTACCAGCAACTTGGAAAGCTAGGTTAGTTCGGTTAGGTTAGGTTGTGTCCCCTATTTTAAGTTTAGAAATTCGGTCCATGGCCGTAAACGTAGGCAGTCAGAAAGAGACACGCCGAAGGATTAGAATCGCCTGATAGCACAAAATGACGACGTTCAAATATTTTTTCCATATCAGATTTCCAGTAATCCCAAGTGACCAAAACTTGGCAACGGCGCATTTCCACAAAACAAAAATAGTACCATTAGAACAGGTTGAGGGTCTATAATCGAGACGTTCAACTGTTTTTTTCATATCAGATTTCCAGTAATCCGAAGAGGTCAACTTGGCAACAGGGTATTTCCGCAAAACAAAAGTGTACCATTACAATTGGCCGAGGGACATTTTTTTTTATAACAGATTTCCAGTAGACCAAATTTTTACCAAAGTGTTACTTTTATCATTGAACTTTAAGTTTTTCATGATCAGTAACTGGAAGCTGTCATGGAAGAAGGTTTCGAGAAAGCTACTAGTCCTAGACCTAAAGTAAAGAATGTAAAAGCAAAACAGTGTTTTGATGACATTTCTAACTCTCAAAATGAGACCCACACTTCACGATTTGACGAATAACAATACTCTTTGACATGAATATTTACACATATTTTACAAAAATCGTTTACTAGTTTTTTAACTATACCTTTTTACTACTCTTGTAACTGTGACTTGTCGTAAATATATTTTGTGTACATAGCATGATTAATAAAGTATCTATCTATCTGTATATCTATCTAATGAGTTGCTCTTCTGCTTATGACTTTTATGAGGTCTGCGGCTGCTTCAAATATCAATGCTAGATTATGTTTTTTTTATTGACAATATTGCAATATGTAATATTGATGAAATTATGTCAACCAATGGCAGGAAACTTTGAAGTGACTTGTATTCGTTCAATGAAATACCAGTAATATTTCGCGCGAATTTAGCTAGTATTTGAATTCTACTTTAATCCTTTTTTTCTGGATCAAACATAATCGAAACAAAACTGAATAGTACATACTTTTTTATCCAGTTTGACTTATAAATTTTTTAAAATAAATTAAAATGTGACTAGTGTAATTCCTTATTCGACAATCACTGGAATAATTCTAATCAATTTTCTCGCAAGAGGCTTTGCTAACTCAATAATATTACATAACATAATCGATAACTAAATGGATCCGCTTCTGTATCTTTTTCAAGGTTCCTGTAACGCTTCTTCTTAATCTTCCATCTCTTATGGAGTAGCTATGTTACACTGGGTTGAAATCTGCGTAAAGTATTCTATTTTTCATCCACCCCTCAGTTAACATTTTACGGGTTTCTATTTTACGTCTAATTATCTGCCATCTCTTGTTCAATAGCACATTCGATATCTCAGAGCGGTCTCTCTACAGGTTTCTATAATTTTCAAATTTCACCATCTCTGTCTCATTAATATTTGAAGTTGTAGTGTTTTTACAGGTTTCTATAATTTACCATCATTGCATTGACAAAAGAGAAGAAAGATTTAATTCTCTTTGAACAATAATGGCATTGTCTAAAGAAGTGAATGGTAATAGACGAAAAGCTAAATCGATTTTGATTCCATTTGATCTACGGATTGAAACAATACTTTTTTCAGTATTTGCATTTATACAGGAAACTAATATAAGCTAGCCTTCGCTCGCTGATTATTGTCATATTGGCATTAACCAGATGAAGCCTTCACTCCTTTTTCTGGATCTCCAGATTGTTTTGTTCTCACCTAAAACTGTAATTTAAACAAAAACTTGAAGAAAAATAAATTTTTGAGATTTTGAGGTATTTTGAGATTTTGAGGTACGCAGGTGTTTCCCTAATTGAATCTAAACACAATTTTTGCTTTGCGATTCAGAGAGCATTACAATGTGGGAAAAAATACTTTGCTGCCCAGATTCTAATAATTCTCTGATTTCAGTCATGTACTTCGAATATCGAAATCATAATGCAAAATAGTTTTACGTAACAAGTCCAGAAAATACTGTTTTTTTGGACGAGTAGACCAAACTCTAGGACGAGCGTTAGCGAGTCCTGGAAGTCTACAAGTCCAAAAAACTGTTTTTGGACGTGTTGCGTACACTATTTTTTCGGCAACCATGTAGAATAACAAATCAATGAAACGCATTCAGTCTAAGAGACGAAGAGAGGTCGACCTTCACCCATCTGTTAACTGGATGACACATACTTTTTTTTCAGATACATAAATAGACGAAAACACCTAAAATGGGTTGCCTATGAAAAGGTGGTCATGACTATATACAGTGAGTTTCAAAAATTTGCACCATATGGAAACTTTTTTATAATCGATTTGTCACAAAATTTTATTCTTAATTCAAGTTAAAAACATCTAAATTTCCCAACGGCGTACAGTGGGGAACAAATAATAGAATTATGATCAAGAGTAAACTACCCTGGCTGTGATTCCAAATTTGAATATTTCGAACATTTTAGTTCTTATTTGTATTATATATTGAAATTCGAACAGAAGATAGGTACCAACAGAAACATTCTAATTCTTATTTATATTAAATTTCGAGTACTTCCCGGCCTAGTCCGGGAAGTGGCCTAGTCCGGGACTAGGCCGGGAAGTGCTACTTTCCCAGAGAAAAAGTTTCCGGGAAGTGAACACTTCCCGGATGGTTGCCGAAAAAATATATTTTTGGAAGCATACTTTCTTGCCACTATATTCAAAATACAAATACATTCACATTTCAGGGTAGTTTATACAATAAGTTTGCTGAGGTTTCCTGTAAATTGATTTCATTGATACATATATTTGTTGTGCTCCACATAATGGTATTTTATTCTTGAGATTTTTTTCAACAACTTTGCTGACCGCTGTTTTCCAGTGCATATACTTCTTTGAAACAGTTGTTGTTGTTTTTGTTGTGAAACAGTACATTGGTATATCTGTAAACATACTTTTTGTGCCACTGTGGAAAATGTTCATATCAGCACACATCACATCACATAAGGGTAGTTTATTCCTGTGAATTTCCGAAAAACTTTGGTGACCGGGTTGTTTTCAGTAGAGATATTTCATTGAAACAGTTGATTATAATTTCTCAAAACGTGCTTCTTAAGCCATAGAAAAAAATTGGATCATCTCCCACCTAAGGGTAGTTTATTTTTGTAATTTTTTGAAAAACTTAGCTGACAGGGGGTTTCCTGTGAAGATATTTCACTGAAACAGTATGTTATGATTTCTCAAAACCTACTTTTTATGCCACTGTAGAAAATATTTGTATCAACCCCTTCGTAATGATAGTTTATTCTTTTGATTTTTCGAAAAGATGTGCTGACCGTAGGAGTCCAGTTGACATATTTCAGAAACAGTAGATTACAATTTCTCGAAAAATAAGTTTTGTGCCACACTAGAAGAAATTCGGATCAGCCGCGTTGTAGGGCAGTGTTTACCTATTATTTATCGAAAAACTCGTGGATATTTAATTGACTAGAAAGGATACAGCCTTAGAGGCGATCAGTCATAATACCAATGACATCTTACGGATAGACTTCGTTATTTACATTTCGAGCTGCGGTCACATTCTAAGCACAATTTGTATTGCAGCTTATTTCGCGGAAAATAGTTGCCAATCAACCCAAAAGTCGGCAAAGCTAAGTTTCTGCTGAATTATCCTCTTATATGCAATGTATTTAAGCAGATAATTGCCGCGAAGTAACCGGCATTAAAAAGTGTGCTTAGAATGTGACTCTATTTGGACCGCACCTAGAAATGTAAATAACGGAGTCTAACAGTAATATGTCATTGCATAATACCACGGATGCTTCGCACCACTGATCGCTCGAGTGCGTGAACCAAATGTCCGAAGCTGCGGTTACCTCGTACTGAGCAGGACTACTGTTCTACAATGCTTGCACGACCACCACGGAATGGGTAGTTTGAACATGACCAGTGGAATGGCCATGAACCAATTCAGACGTAGGTACTTTTCGATTGGGTTGAGCAAAAACGAAATTTTATTATTTTTGGAATTATGTGATGGTGATTTGATTCGTAAAAGAACACTGAAACGATTGAAAAATCACTTGACAAATAAACGAGTCAATTGACAGATTAAATGTGTCAATTGACATATTATAAATATGTCAATTGACAGATAAAATGTGTCAATTGACAGATTAAATGTGTCAATTGACAGATTAAATGTATCAATAGACAGATTAAATGTGTCAACTGACAGATTTTTCAATTTTCGCCGTGGCACCAGAACGCCATCGTAAAATTGAAATACCGAATGTGTTTTTCATTTATTATTTCTCTTTTATTTATACCTCTTGTTCTTCCAACATTGTTAATAACCTAGCATTGGTCGGAGCACTTTTGCCGTGCATTTTATTGTATAGTAAGTTTTCTGCAGTGCTTCTCCCATCTGTTATGGAGTAGCTATACTAATGTTGCACTGCCCTCTTTTATAAGTGACCGTAAATTCAAACATGGAACATTTCACAGGTTCCTGTTTTACGTCGAATTATCTGTCATCTCTTATTCAATAGGAGATACAATATTAGAGAGCGGTATCTATACAGAGGTTTCTGTAATTTTCCGAATTAGCCATCTCTGTCTCATTAGCTACATTCATTATTTAGACAATGCTACATTAATGTTTGAAGTCGTAGAGTTTTTACAGGTTTCTATAATTTACCACCACAGTGTTGGCAAAAAGTATCTTTAAACACTGGCAAAAAGTCTCTTTAAACACTGGCAAAAGCATTGTGTAAATAGAGAAATATTATTTCTCTCTGAACAATGGTTAAAGGCGTAAAAGACGAATCGATATTCATTCCATTTAAACTACGGATTGAAGACACAGATTTTTAGTATTTATATTAGGAATGACGAGTGCTCGCGAGCACCTTCATTGGGGGCTTAGTGCTTTATAGTGCTCGCGAGCACTTTTTGTCAGTGCTCGGCACAGCTCTGCTACACACAGATCAACGAGTTGCGGCTGCTAAAAAATGGCATATCCGTTGATAGCTAGGAGTTCCAAGCTGGCCATGGAGAACAAGGTCTTGATCTACAAGCAGATCATCAGACCAACAATGACATATGCTTGTCCAGTTTTCTGCAGCCTCCTCAAGTCTCAGATGGTGAGACAGGAGAGGATGCAGAACAAAGCACTCCGAATCGTCACAGATAGTGATAGATACATTCGGTTAGACGCATTGAGAGAGCTAGCCGATATTCCATCCATCGAAGAATTTATCAAAAAACAGTCTGATAATTTCTACTGGCACTTTATCCTTGGAAGTTTGGTGGCTATGGATATAACAGCAATCTGAGCCCACCATAACAGGCCAAAAAAGCATAGTGGGCTAATTTACCAGCCATTGGATATTTTCCATGAAAATCTAGATGACGTGTAACACCTACACATAAGCCGGTGAATGTTCGAACCCGTTTTTTTCGATGCGTTTCCGGGAGTCCACGAAAAACTCAATGATGAAAATAACTGTCCAAGATAACCTGATGATTTACTTATAAACCATTAACTCCCCCTGCATAACAAGGAGGCAGGGACATACAACATCAAAGAGACTTAGACCAACAGCATCTAATAGCCTACCAACATCGTAGGATTCGCCCCAGGGCGGATGTGTGCCGGTTATGCCTGCCCTCTGGTATCCCACCAAGGCAGGATGAAGCCCAACACCTCAAAAATGCAATGCTACTCCATCCCAACCCCTCTGTGGCAAGTGATGGTTTTAACATTGTCATTTTATATATTTAGGTGTTGTAATGTTCTATATGGAAGATAAAACCTTATACAAAAATATCAAATATGTTGAATAAATATTAAATAATTCACTGGTATGAACAGCCGTTTATCTAATAGAAAAACCGCCTCCTCCACAGCCGGTTGGCAGGTGTTCTTCGTCTCCATCACGGGCTAAAACTATTTGGATTGTGGATTGTCTTTACTCAAAAGTATCTGTAATCTATGAGAAAGAATTGTAGCTGGCAGGTTATATTTTATTTTATACTGCGAATTTAATCTTAATAAACCTTTTTTTGCTTTGCAACGCATAGGTACTCATTCAAGGCGAAGCTAGTTCAGTCACAAACAGGTGTATTATTTCTATATTTAAATATAAAATAACCCTTCAAAGATATTCAAGAGCTTGCAAGATGAAATATGTATTTATTATCTATCTGTCCCCTGACAGCCTAACGTCATTTCGGTATATCATTGTTTTATAATATACAGAATACACAATTATAAAAAAAAATAATAATATAATATTTTCCCTTTCATAAAATTTGGCAGGCTTTCTAGCAGTCCTACCTGATCTTGTAACATAAGCATACCCTGAATTCCTAATGGGTTCTTTTTTATAACAATCAGAAGAACAATCTGAATTAGGATTTGAAAAAAATTCAAAATTTTGAGACGACTCATTTCCAAATGAGTTATTCCGCGATCATGTTATCATTGAATCACCATCATTTGAATATGAGTTTTCTTCAGAATAATTTTGTGACTCAGAATTGAGTATTTCTTTGAACGTATTTGGGGAGGTTTCACCTACTACATTATTTCTAACAAATTCATCCGAAGACGCTCTCAAATCTATTCTGTTTCTTCTGATTATATTACCTCCAGAATTCAACACTCTGTAGGACCTATGTGATTCGTCTGAACCTAAAACCATTCCAGGTTCCCAAATATTTTTTATATGATTATATAACATGTGACTTTGGTTCAATGGGATCTAGTGATCTAGCTGAAACATTAAAATATTGTTTAGAAATTTGTTGTTTCTCAATTAACTTGTTTTGAACGGTTTTTCAAAGACTAGGCTTCAGTAAATCAGCTAATGTTGGAATTTTGGTTTTGCATAAACGTCTCATTAATAATTGGGATGGAGTGTAACCCATATTTTTTTAAAGGATAGTTGCTGTAAACTATTAATAAGGACTGAATATCACCATTGTCATATCATTGATTTCTTAAAGATGTTTTTTCCCAATAAAAAAGCTATTTCATCCAGACCATTAGCGCGTGGATAAAACGGACTCCTTGTTTTAATATTGAAATTTCAGTCTATTGCAATTGTTTGAACACATAACTATTGAAAGGAACATTGGGTAGTATTCATAAAAGGTAGCAAATGCTGTTACTACTGGTTTGTCTCCCTCATGACTCAACAAAATGGATATATCTGTTTCAAGATATCGAAGTAAAAGCATTTACTCAAGGTTTATGCATACGACCCATTATCACAGACTAGAGAATCAGGGCTACCAAATCTTAAGAATATCGATTTCAGTTTGTTGATGACCGTTAAAGCTGATTTACTTTCGAACTGAACAAGTTCCAACCAATTAGAATAAGAATCGTAAACCACTAAATAACTTTTGTTTCCATTAAAAAATATATCAGTTCTCAGACGTTGCCAAGGTCGTTCAGATACTTCAAATGGAAGTAGTTCTTCCTTCTGGTTTTTTCTGGCAAATTTTTCACAAACCCTACAATTCTTTACGAATGTCCTTTATATCTGCTTAAGTTTGGCCAATAAAAAATGTTTCGGACCCGAGACCCCCATGACCCTCATGAATCAAGCGAAACATGTCAGAACGTAAACACTTGGAACACTAAGTTTTTTATCCAAGAAAAAGAGGCCATTACTGAATGAAACATTTTCCTTTAATTTGAAATAATGCTTGATATTATGCGATGTGTTGTTTTGGGTTATTTTATTGAATAATGAACAATTTCGTTCAAATCATGATCTGATTCTTCCTTTCAAGAGACATAGGCAAATAACTAGATAAAGAGTGCACAGCGAATTGAAATTCAAAATCCGATTTCAATCCATTTTCTCTGAGGTAAGATCTTGAAAGTCTATCTATAATATACAAATACTTTCCTGGCTCATAACATACGTGTATATCAGAAAACGAAGCAACATTCTTTGTATACGAGGCGATATTGAATGTGAATCTTTTCGAAATATTGATTCCAATGGCTTATGATCTGAATTTATTTTTATATTCGGAATACCGTACATGAAATAATGGAATTTTTGTATGGCAAAAACAATCGCTAATGTTTCTTTTTCAATCTGAGCGTATTTTTGCTCTGACGAATTCAAACTTCTAGATGCAAATACTACTGGATGACCTTTTTGCAGTAAACAACATCCAAGGCCATCTTTGGATGCATCTATTTCGATTTGCGTCATTTGGATTGAAAATAGAGAGTACAGGTGCTTTGCATAGTAAATTCTTCATTATGGCATGTTTAAGTTCATCAGACCATTAATTGCCAATCGACATAATTTCTAGAGGACAAGCAACCATAAGCAATATGCACTGGAGAGACTACAAGAAGCTATAAGAAGTGTTGGAAAACAAGCCTATTTTAAGAATGCCATCAGATGGCCTACTTCCCAGATATAGCTTTGATAAAAGTTTGAGACAAATATAACGGACAAGAATGCGCGAAAGGAGGGACCACGCAGAAATCGCTGTCTACACAGATGGCTCAAAAAATGATGAAGGTTCAAGAACCGGCATTTATGGAATCAAGCTGAAGATTAAAATCTCACTGAACTTAGGCAAATATGCGACGATATTTCAAGTTGAAATCGTCACAATATACCAAGAGCTAATAAGGCATGAGTTTTCAGAAAAAAAAACTATGTCAGTTACTCAGACAGCCAAGCAGCGATAAAAGCAGTCAACTCAATGCAAGTTACCTCAACACTAGCTTGGAACTGCTTAGAAGCCTAGATACCAGCACACACAGGTTACAGAGGCAATGAAGAGACCGATTCACTAGCTCGAGAACAAGCAAGTTAGGACCTGTGTAGGACATAGTGTAGTATATTTAAAGTACTTAGGTAATTTATTTAAAAATTATATCTCTATATTTTATTTCAAACTAGAATGTCTATCGCTTTACTAACTCCCTGCGTCCGCTGGCGCGATGCTTTTTATATTTACATGTCATTTCGCCGAAGGATCCGGAACGTTCTTACATTGTCTAAAGAAGTATAGTCAGTCAATCTTATGGGATTATTATTGGATGACGACGGGGTTTATTAGTAGATGGCGCCAGCAAGGTTGTCCCCAAAAAGGAGACAAACGAATGAGATGGAAAGTGTCGTAGTAATCGCGTAAAGTGAATAATGAATGGTCATTATTTCGTGTTTTGATTGGCTCAGTGTCCGTTCCACCTGCCATTTGTAATTTGCATGAAAACGAGAGAGCAAAGTAGCGAACTTTCGTGGTGTTTGGCATTTCATTGTTTTTGTCTTGTTAGGTCAGTCAGTTTTCGAATTAACATAGATATTTTCAGGGTGATTTCTCTTGACTAATGTTTGGGGGAAGATGTCTAACGTTCAACAACCGATGATTGATTTCAAGTTATGAAGGTGATAATGCCATTACCGACAGTTACCATATTATTTTCTGTTTTTATTGAAAGCTTTTATTCAACTTTCCCTGTGTGTGTTAGATGGGTAAAAATCTTGCAAGCTGACTTAGAAACACTTCCCCTTATCCTATAGAATTGAAATTTCACGTGTTGGTTCAGTTCCGATGACAAAACATTAAAGTCGAAGAAATTGTCCCCCCTGCCCCCCGAAAGTTGGATAGAAAATGCGTAGGGTTTCGGAAGTTTTATTGAAGGATTCGGACGTCAGAAATAACAGCGAAAAAAAATAAGTAGGAGGGGGCTGTACCCCCCCCCCTTTCGAAAAGTTGGAAAACTAACTCGTGAAATTAAAATCGGAAAAATCTGTAAAAATCGTGAAAAATATCTGACAGTCGAATGTTATGGTTTATAAAAAGAAATTATCCTCCCAACTCCCCCCGTCCTCCGAAAGCTAGATAGAGAACGCGTAGGTTTTCGGACATTTTCTTGACGGATTTGGACGTCAAAAATTACAGCAAAAAAAAAATTAGTAGGGGGGTACTTGCCTCCCTCTTTTCTCGAAAAAAATGGTAAACACGCGAAATTATAATCGAAAAAATCTGTAAAAATAGTGAAAAATATCTGACCGTCGGAAATTATGGTTTAAAAAAATTCGCTCTTCCTTTTCCCCCTCAAAAGAAAGATAGAGAACGCAAAGGAATTCGGAAAATGTTTCAACAGAAAATAATGATGAAAACAAAAATAGATCGGGGGGCTCGCCCTCCTTTCCTGTCACAAAAAAATAGGAAAACGCGCGGAATAGAAATCAAAAAAATCCGTAAAAATAATGAAAATTATCTAGCCATTGAATAAAACGGTTTAAAAAAAATTTACCCCTCTGTCCCCCTCTGAAGCTATTTAGAGAACACGTAGAAATTTGGAAAAATTTCCAACGGTAAATTAACAGGCAAGAGACCGTGCAACAATCGCGCATTGATTGAAATGAACAGACTAAGAAACATGTTCACAGAAAACTATAAAAGAATTAAATAAACAAACTTAAAAAACCTTTTCAGATAAAAGCTTTTATTTAAATGCACTAAAGCGAAAAACCCATAATTTTGATATAAAAGCTTGTCGTGTGAATACATCCTGAGGTAATTTTAAATTGAATTTACCATAAGAATTACGCATATACTTCTCGCAACAAGCTTTTATATCATTTAGAATTTTATAATGTAACAAAATGGTGGGATTATGCACTTTAAAATTTATTTTCTTCTTTTTAGTACTTTTAAATAGAAGCTTTTCTCTAAACTGTTTTTTTTTTTTTCAAGTTTATTTATTTATCATAAAGTCAAAGTTGTAAAACCTAATAAGGGTTTTCTTTCGAAATTAGGTACTGAGATAATGGCATTATCTGCGACTGAATTTGAAGTTTCAGTCGATCGTTCGAAATAACCTCTATTAAGTGGATATCCTTATCAAAAATTAAACTTATGACTTCATGACCAATATGCACAGAAAACTCATATAAAGAAGATGGAATAGTTATTTATATATGATACAAAAGTTCGTAAATTAGTACTTTTTTTATGAGCGTGGAAACACGTGAGTACAAAAAAGCTCTTTACGAAAATGTATCTACAATTTTATTTATACGACTGTTATTATATTGGCAAATTGTAGCAATTGTTGATGAGTATATTTTATTCTATGAAGTTTTCATTTGATGACTCCCGAATAAAATCTGACGCAAAATACTGTCTTTTGATATTATATGAACGATGAGTAAAACATAACTTTACGCACATTTGATTTTTTCACTTACGTGTGCTGAAAAGTATCACTTTAGGCACTGTGGACAGTGCGTAAAACTATTTTTTTTTCTACAACCGCTTACCAAAGTAGGTAGCCTTTGACGCTTTTAGATCTGAACGCAAAGCTGATGTTTTCTCAGAAATGTCATTTTGTGACAGCTTTTTCGCTCTAGAGCGAAAATATTGAATAAACGATCGATCTCCACAACTTTTGTTGAAAACGAACCTATTCTTGCATGATGATAGACAAAAATTTCATAACACTCTTAGGAACTGTGGTGGTGTTGAGAGCGTAGCTGCTATTATCAAGCGATTCGATCTCGACATTCGGTTTTTTTTCAAGCAAGATATCTTGTTTTGTTAGAGATGTAAATTATTGGATATTTGGATAGCTTATTCATTTGGGATTACTATTGAGTGTTTATTTTCTCATGGGTAATATTAGATGCCTATGTTGAATGAATTGTCGATCATTTCTATGTTTAAAAGCTGCGTTTGAAGAAAAAAAAACATATGTTTATTTCGAGAACAAAGTGTCATTGCCGCTCTCCAAAGATTACCGCGCTCCTCGCGCTCTCAATACACAAATAACTATATTGTACAAAAAATGTATTTTAGGCCCGTGTAGGAGATAAATGATTTCTGGTGACAACTTCCTTTGAAACTCTCCTTATATGTCCATAAATTGTTGATAACATCGAATCATCAATTAAAGAACACATGTCCGCCAACACTTGAATTTTCAAATTTTCCAGTGTCCTACCCAAATAATTCTGGATATCTATAATGGACGGATTCGGACATGAATCACAAAATTTGTCCTCCATCTTGAATGTTCGTATTGGTCTCCAACACAACAAAAGCCCCTGTATAGGTACCAATTTTGAAAGAATCTAATCAAAAATCGTATTCGACATTTCGAATTTTGAAAAAATACAAAATCTACTCGAGATTCGAATTATGAATAGTTGAATAGTTGTTTTTTTCTCTTGTGAATGTCGTAACGAACCTGAATGAATTTAATGGACACCTGCTGAATTTAAAGATGATTGGATCAGTGGAATTGGCTCAAAATTTCCACTGAAGTTTTGACCCCGTTATAGACAGTAGATACCACACCTGTTACGTGTGAGTGAAACTAAACAAAAGCTTGTACAAATAATACTGATATATTATTATTTACCTACTTATTAGGTACCTTCTAGCACTAATGAATATTCTTTATGTGTTTTCAAAACATATCAACTGCGATAGAATATCGTAATAGAACATTTTTTGTACCTATACTTAGGCATCATTTTTCAGTAAGAATATTGCTACATTACGTGTTTCATTGTATAAGGCTTAATTGCAACAATATAAAATTACCACTGATCATCATCTGATATTCGAAACATCCGAATGCAAACTTTGACTCGTCTTTTATTCTGCTAAACATCTCACCAATGACAATATTCTGCACATTTATGAATGAAGAGAATGAAAACTGGCGTTCTATTTTAAAAAGAGACAGAAGTATAGTTTTGCGTGCCATTCGATGACAGCGCCACATTACTGGATACATTTTCAATGTTTCCAGTAAAATAGTATAGATGTCTCAGGTGACGACCCTCCAATGCATTTTGCACAGGGATTGTTTGACTATTCTTCTTTAGGCAATGGTTCTTAAATGCGACGCCGAATATCAGATTTCTCTAGAATAACGTCGAACTGCCTGGCCACATCTCGGACACATCTCAGACGCGCTCACTAGCTATTTGCATGAGCGTCCAGGACCGGCTTCGAGAAAATTATCGTTTCAATAGATACAACAAAAATGTCAAGAAAGATGGAACAATTCACCAGGAATGAGACAGGCTACAGAGTTTATCAAACAACCGCAGCCAACATTCGCAGAATATCTACTAATCCAGAATAGGAGCACTACTAAAATATTACTGGACTTCGCACAGGACATTGTAGGCTCAACAAACACATGAGTACAATCGGTCTGACAGAAGAAATGCTATGCGGGTTCTGCCACTACGAAGGCTTGTCCAAAGTTGTGAGAATATAAACCAATAATTCCCAGATACATGGGAGTTTTAGAAACTAGCCTATGTAGTCTCCTAACGAAGACAGGGCAAGATGGATAACTTTAAATGATTTCGAGGTCACACACAAAGGATCTGAAAAGCTCGCGGTGTAGAAGCTTGTAACCTGAAAGCCCCAGCTAATCTAATCTAAAAGGTGTGGAAAAATGTAATCTAATTTTCGGACATATAATCCAATACTGATGAAGATTGCAGTTTTCAGAGAAAATATCTTACCTGAAATTTCTGCTCCCGCATAAGCAGCGGCCTTGAATACGATTATAGGAAGCCAGCACATACAATAAATGAAGACTATGAAGAAAAACCTAAGCACGAATTCATAAACGTTCTTTGGTAATGGTGTAGCCTTTCTTGTTTTCCGTATGCTAACAAACATTCCCACGTAAACAACAGCAATGATGATGAGACTGAAATAGAGGATCCCAAATAATAATTGTTCAAAATCTTTCAAAATACTCACCTAGTAGCGTTAATGCCAAATATTATGAATGCTGTATATTGCCAACCAGTGTAGAATGGGTAAGCAATGTGCAAAAGGAAGCAGAGCCCATTTATTCCGTAGAACTTTGTTTCATTTGCATAGCGAATCACTGAAAATAATAGTTTATAACGAATACTTTTTCTCATTGTGATTTCATAGTTACTGTTGCAATTAATTTATATTGTCGTTCCCATGAGTTCAGGATAGGCTTTGTTACTAGGAGTTTACGAGGACGTATTGATATCTAGCTAGCTTGGACCGGTTCCATGGATAAAAAAATATTGCCTTACCATAGCAACGATAAATAACTCATTAGAAGTGTTAGTCTAAAGTTTCAGTTCAAAAAGACGAACCAGTTTTGAGTAATAAAATTTGAAACAAAGAGTGTCAACTGAAATTATTATGAAAATATAAAAATTGGAGCGTCGAGCTATCATCAGGTACCTGGAGAGTATTTGGAGGGGTTGAGGGGGGAGGGGTTAAGGGGTAAGCAAATTTACGAGGATATGCTTAGTACATTTGGCGATCAGTGTACTTCGTAAGCTACCTTAAAGATTTGGATTGCAAGCTTCAAAACAGGTTAATTTTCCATTGAAGATGAAAATCGTTCAGGAAGGCCAGTTTCTCTGTTCGTCGAATTGGGCTGAAACGAATATCTGAGGCGCTGAATATTTCAAATGAACGCGTCTATTATAAAGTTTACGATGATTTGGATATGACATAAATTCCTGGAAAATGTATCCCCAAGTGTCTGAATGTTGACTAGAAGCGCGCAAGGGTAGAAGCATCACTTTCGATCTCTGCTGTGTTTGACAAAGATGCAGACTTCTTGAGCCGTGTTGTTAATATGAATGAAGCTTGAGTACATTTCTACGACCCAGAAACAAAGCAGCAACCGATGGAATGGATATACTCTGGTTCTTCAAGGCCTAACAAATTTCGTGTTTAAAAATCTGCTCTAAAAGTTCTGATGGCTTCAGTTTTTTGGGGTTGCCATGGAGTAATCATGATTGATCATCTGGATAAAAGTAGAACAATAACTGGGAGTTAATATTTGAAGTTATTGAACACTCTACCAAAACAAATCAAGGAGAAAAGACGTGGGAAGTTTCCCGAAGGAGTTTTGATTCTGCAGGACAATACCTCTGCATACAAATCGCATGTTGCCATGCAAACAGTTAGAATCACTCGAACACCCCCTTATTCACTAGATCGGGTTAAGTCCGACTATCATCTCTTTAATAAACTAAAAAAAAGTTTAAGAAATCGTAAGTTTCCTTCCAATGAAGAGTTTATAGAAGCTGTATAGGCCTGGTTTGTAGAGCTCTCGGGCAAGTAACGGTGATTCAAAAAGAAATTCGCCTAGAATGGAATTTGAGATACATAAAACTCTCAATGAGCCTTTGTGCGACTAACAGAGTTTCACTGTTTCACTGTTATTTACAGTAATAACCTAAAAAATCATCCATTATCGACTTCTAAATTTGATGTGTTTGTGATATATAAGAGAATAAGGAAGTTAAGCCCATTCCTAAATGAGTTCCAGTCCATTCCATTCCACATTGTAACGTTGATAGGATCTATATATGTGCATTTGATTTAGAAGTAGGTATAAAGGGAATGTCATAGTGGGCTAATTTCGAGTCACATTTGGCATCAGGTTTTTGCGATAATACTGGAAGTTACTTTTTTATTCTTTTTTTCTTCCGATTATATATATATATATATATATATATATATATATATATATATATATATATATATATATATATATATATATATATATATGTCTAAAGAATACAATGTAAATATTTCAACATAAAATGTAACATGAAAAAATTAAAATATATAAAACGAAAAAAAAAAATTATCTCAAATCACAGGCCTTTTGGTATGGAAGCTATTCTCGCTGCATTTACCGCTGTCATCTCCTGAGAGGTCCAAGTTTGATACGCCTCTGGCTTCATGAAGGTGTGAGGTTTGAAAGTTCGAAATTTTTGTAGTAGTTCCTGAATTGTTCTCAAAAGCGTAAAAAAATCTCCGAATCTCTAGAGATGTGATGTGAGGTGATCATTCTCGACTCATTTGGAACTTTTCCAACCTTGACCACCTGTTTCCACTTAGAACCAGGAAGATATAAAATCTCATTGAAGTGGTGAGAAGAAGGAATTGTGCCCAATAGTGAAGAGGCATTACCACGCTGGATAGCTATACTAATCCTTTGAATCAAGAAAGAAGTTGATCTGTTTTCATTAGTTGCTAGGCTTAGTTTTTTCCCTATACCATGAATGAAAGTCAGAGATTGTGGGCCAAAAACACCTAAAGTTTCAGCAGCAACTGGGTGGAATATACATATAATTAGTTTCGAGATTATGGTATTCGCGTATTTTCAACTTCTCACTTGTAATTGCTGCAGAACCAGCAGACTTTGAGGTATTTGGCAGATGGGAAGGTGCTAAAGTATCTGCACAAGTGAAGTCCCAAACCAGTGGTTTTCCACGCTTCCAGGGAACGAGGGACATTCCATCGGATCTTTTTCCGTCGTCATGACTGACTCCTTGAGGCTCCAAAATTGCTGGTATACCTTCTGAAACCAGGGCACGCTTGATGAGATCGTTCACCTGGGAATGTCTAGGTAAACGGCCCGCACTTTTTTGGCAGCTCAAACCATGAGTACCCTTACTATCCACGATACTTCCACAAACACATGTATGAGGAGAACAAACAGATAACCAATCGGAATACAACATCAATTCTGAAGCTTTCGTTATCTAATAAATTTTCAAGATCAGCCACGGGTGATGCATTCAACCATGCACCCGACCCCTTTACCATAACTGCTTTGAGTCGAGCCTTTTCGGATATGGATACAGCTGATTCAAGCAATTTATTAGAAGATAGTTCAAGCAAGGGACGGTCCCAGGCACTTTGTTTCATTGAGGTATCGCTCGATAAACGAATACCTGATTGTGACAGCCATGAGTTCTCGCCTTCAACATAAAACAAATCTGTGCAATTTTGGAAATTCGGAGGAAGAATAGAATTGATAAGGGAAGAAAAATTGTTGACAGACGCCAAAAAAGCAGGTAAAGATAATGAAGAAGTTGGACGCAAACCTAAACCATCCATATTCACAGGAAGCGTAGCTTGTAACCACGAAGAATTTTCTATATTATTATTTGTAACTTCTTCAACAATGATGCGCAACTGATCGTCAAATTCTTTGAGCTCATGTTGACATTTCCAAGATAGGCTGCATCGAAGGGTATACATTAGCTTTAGTATTGCCAAACAATTTTTTAAAAAAAAAAAAACGTGAGATGGTAAGACACCTAAACGTGAACCCATGAGTGGGGGGTTAAAATTTTTTGTTATTACAATAGGAAGTTCAATAATATGGTTTTCTTTTTTTAAGCCTTCATTTATTTGGATTCCGTTTTGTTTTTAAAATTTTCTGAAATGGCTTCTAAAGAAAGTGGTGCCCCTGGAAGTGACCATTCTGATTTTCTAAGAGTTTTTATTTCAGGTGCTATCTTACTGAATTTTGAAGCAAAATCAGATTCTGGACAGCAAACCGGAATAATTTCACATTTACTGAAATTTAATTCCAGGCCAATTTCTCTAGATTGCTGAATAATTTTCTTAAAATTTTCCAAAATATCATCCACATTTCCAGCAATTGAACCGTCGTCTAAATACCAACAATTATATTCACAAGTGAGATCCTCTATTGAAAAGCAAAATAGAGCAGGGACCAGAGGATCGTCCTGTTGAATGCCTCTCACTGAATCGATAACGTGATCACCAAACATCAAGTATGATACCATTGCTTCAGGAAGGGGGATAAATTGGGAAGCACTAGATTTACTTTCCGTTACATCGACACTATATCTATAGTGTTGAACGCATTTTTAAAATCCAGTTTAAGGAAAATCTTGGAAGACTCTGGATTTTGAGTTATGTATTTACGAGCCGAGTGAGTAACTGCCTCACAGCCTCCGGAAGTACCGAAACCAAACTGAATAGGACGTAAAGTTCCACCAATTTCTTCACGAATTTTAACACAACAAATTTTGGCTACAAGGCGTGGTAAAATGTACCTATAGCTATTGGACGAGTTCCTCCATCTTTTTTTTTGAGAGCACATAGGGCAGTTCCATAAAGTATAGGGCAAACGACTAGATTTACTCTTCCAGAAAGAATAAAATTACACAATTTAATGAGAAGACTCAATAGTTTATCTCTGAAAGCACCTGAACTGTGAGTAAGAAGATCCTGCACATGGCAGGGACGAAAAGAGTCTAAACCACCAGCTGAGCCGGTTCGGAAAGATTTCACAGCAAAAAGTACATCGTCTTCAGAAATTTATAAAATTTGGCACGGTGGAGTATCAATAATTGTCTCTTCAGAGCACACGGCGGTAGATATGGGCTTGGGATGTTTGGATTTCAAAATGTTGAAAGTGGATAAATCAAAATCTGACAAACCATCATCAGAACTCAAAATCCTAACGGCTGATGAAAGATCACCATCAGCAATTTTGATTGATTGATTCACTGGTGTAATCTGAAACATGGAAGTGACGCCCACCACCATCTCTGAGGTCGTTTTGAATTGACTGGGGCGACCGTCTATTTGATCACAGCATTTATCTACACGCATAACATGGCGTTACGAATGTTATACTATTATCTCTAATACGAGTACGGTATAGATGAGACATCTATGTTGCAGGACCATTTTCAAAGAGGGGTTTCGCTCTAGACAAAACGAATATCGACCAAAAAGAGGATGATGAACTGACAAAATATCCAGATTTATTTTGGCGACTCAAAAAGTCCTGTCGAAATGGTGGAGACCTCGGTATCCTAATCAGTGTTTTACAAGCCTTGCCAAAAAAGGCATACCGGCCATAGCACTTCCCGACCAATTTGAAAGAATCTACGGTTATCAATGTACCGAAACCCAACAAAAATATACGTTCTCACAAATGGCAACAGGTGGCTTACGAATGTCGTTTCCAAACAGGCAACATACCATCGGTGTCGCGAAAATCCGAGCTCTCTGAAATCAGATCATTTTATATCAAGGCTAGAAATATGAACGAAAACCATCGAATCCTCGAGGTAAACTCACAACGCCAAAATACGATCGAAACTCCTGCATTTGGGCGAAGTTGCGGAAAGAAATTTCACTATCAGCTCATCTTCACGGAGGTATCACAAGTACGGGGTTTCTATTGAAATTATTTGAGTTGGTGTGGCTGAAAATCAGGGGGTTTGATGGGGATCGATTATTTCATGAGTCATTTCTAGAAACAGTTACGGACGTAATAATTATATTATTTTGTTCATAACAGACAGCAGTTGTAAGCATTTGAATTGTCAACCTCTACATGGAAAACTTTGTACTCTTGGTCAAGATATCAAATGCTTCCTCATATTGTCGATGAAGACACATGCCTTTTCAAAAAATTGGCAAATGCTAGCCGTTTATTATTCAGTTTTAACGGATTGAGTGCAAATCAAAACGACTGTAATGTGTTTAGGTTCTATTTTATATTAAAGACTTTATTCAACATTAACCTTTATTCGCATGACGTGACATAACATAACATTATTCTAAAACTTCAATTCATATTCCAACATACGGGATGTGAATCTTCTTAATGTATGACATCCCCCTTCTTTAACATGAGTCAATGAGCTTTGATGATATTCATAAATCCAATCGAATTGGCCTTTTCACTTCCCTTCCTGACCGGGTATAGTTGCCTGGTATTACATTACTTCTCACTGGTGGTTGACAGATATTATTTTGTTCTTCGATGATCTCCGACTTTTCATTTCTTTGCGGGGTTGGATTTATGTCTTGGAGATGCACACGATTTCTGCGAAGAATTGATCCATTTGTTGTTTGAATTATATATGATCGAGGTTCCTGCTCCTTACGTATAACCGTTGCTGAATACCAAACTTTCGTGTTTGGGTCTTGGGCTAACACAGCTTGCCCATCGTATAGAGCATGAAGATCTTTTGCATTTCTATCGTAGTATCCCTTCATATATTCTTGCGTTTGTTGATAGTTTTCTGCTATCACGTCTCTCTTTGTTTGTTGGTTGACTATATGGTTTGGAAGACTTCCTCGAATTCTTCTTGTATATAGTAATTGTGCTGGACTGTCTACTATATTATTGACAGGAGTTGTTCTCCAGTTGAGAAGGGCTTAATATATATCTTTTTTATCCTCTGTTGTTTTCTTGAGGATCGATTTTATTGTTTGTACATTCCTCTCAATGAATCCATTAGATTGTGGAAAATGTGGGGAACTCGTCACTGATTTTATACCCCATTCTGTTGCAAAATGTCTGAATTCATCTGAAGTATAATGAGGACCGTTGTCATTCACTAAAGTGTCTGGAATGCCATGCTCAGAGAATATCTGTTTCAGTGCCAGAATAACTGCGTTGCTTGTACAATGTGTCGGCATTTTACGAACAAACGGAAATTTTGAATAGTAGTCTGTGACAAGAAGATAAGTGTTTCCATCAAAATAAAACAAGTCACTTGCAACCATTTGCCATGGAAGAATTGGCAAATCATAAGGTGCAAGACTCTCTTTCATCTGTGATTTTTGGTATTTCTGACAAAGTTCGCAGTTTCTCACCATCTCTTCGATGTCGCCATTTATACCATACCAGTACACACACTCTTTTGCTCTCAGTTTACATTTTTCTGAACCCATGTGGCCTTCATGTATATTTCTAAGTATGGCACTTTGCATTGCTGCAGGAATGAAAACTCTTTGTCCTTTGAGAATTAGCCCATCGTCTATAGTTAACTCGTCTCTAAATGACCAGTATTGTCTCAATTCACTTCTCAAATCTTTCCTGTCTTCTGGCCAGCCTTGAACTATAACCTTCATGAGTTCTGCTAATATGGGATCTTGCTTAGTTGAATTTCTTAGCTTTTCCAACTTGTCTCTGCTGAACTGAACATAATTTATTTGAATATCCAGGTTCAAATGAGTCTTTTCTGATGATGGCATTCTCGAGAGGCTGTCTGCTAGAACCATGTCTTTTCCAGGTCTATACTTGATTTTTAAATCATAGTTTTGGAGTCTGAGGAGCATCCGCTGAAGTCTTGGAGGTGCGATAACAAGATTCTTCAGCTGAATCATTTCTAGGGGCTTGTGATCGCTTTCTACAACAAATTCTTTTCCAAACAGGTATGTGTGAAATCTTTCACAAGCAAATACAACGGCTAACATTTCTCGTTCGATATTGGCATATCTTTGTTCTGCATCCGACAATTTTCTAGACGCAAAAGCTATAGGTTTACCATCTTGAATTATAGCTGCGCCCATCCCATACTGAGAACTGTCCACTTGTACGATTGTAGGATTATTTGTATCGAAATATGTGAGATTTGTACATCGACAAATGGCATCTTCTATATCTTGTAATGCTTTCTGGTGAGAAATAGTCCACTTGAAATCAACTTCATTCCTCAGTAATTCACGAAGACATGCCGTTTTGTCTGATAAATTTGGTACAAAGGATGACATGTTTGTGATCAAACCCAAAACCTGCTGTACTTCTTTTTTCGTAGTAGGAGAAGGTAATTTATTTATCGCTTCTAACTTAGACGGATCTGGTTTTATTCCATGTTTGTCAAAAATTGCTCCAAAAAATGTTATTTGAGGTGTCTTGATTTTACATTTGCTGCTATTGAATACCAAACCATTTTTCTTTGCCATTTCCATTAGCTTGTTGATGTTTGAATCATGGTCTGATTCTGATTTTCCAAATACTATTATATCATCTGATATATTGATCACACCAGGGCAGTTACCGATGATTTTATCCATCTGCCTCTGAATTCATCTTGAGACATTTTCAATCCGAATGGTAAGCGAAGATAACGGTATCGCCCAAACGGAGTGTTGAACGTAGTAGCAAAAGAACTTTCCTCGTCCAATTTGATGGACCAATATCCATCTTTTGCATCTAGCTTACTGAAAAATTGTGCTCCTTGTAGTCGATATGTTATCTCTTCTAGTGTTGGCACTTTGTAATGTGGACGTATTATCGCACGATTTAAATCTTTGGGATCTAAGCATACTCTGAGATCACCTGAATCTTTAATTGTTACAACCATACTACTAACCCATTCAGTTGGTTCACAGTGCGTTCACAGTGCGTATTACACCCAGATTTTGCAGCCGCTTTATTTCATTTTCAAGTTTCTCTCTCATTTGTATTGGGAATTTTCTTGTAGCATGAACTACAGGCTTGAACTTGGGATCTATCGAAATATGACAGTAGCCTGGTATATTCCCTAAGCGATCGAATTGTTCAGGAAACATAATTTTCAGATCTTCAATATTTCTGACTTTTTTATTATTGATCGCACAATGAAGGGTTATCAGATTAAGGTCTCGAGCTGTTGGAAGTCCAACTATCGCAGATCCATAGTTATTCACTACAAAAAACTCTGTATCAATCCAATCACCTTTATATCTTGTAGGTACTCTAATCACTCCAAAATGGTCTATTTTTGTACCATTATAAGCTGTAAGGATTGTTTTCCTTGTTAAAGTAGAGTTTTCAAGTGGTAATCCATTTTTTGCTATTTTTGAAGGGTACAACAGCTTGAATATTCTAAGAGGCATCGTGTTTCCTTGAGCTCCAGTATCCACTTTTGCTGATAAATTCACAACTGACCAACTGAATTTCTGCAAAAACTTCGTCTGGTTGCCGTTGTTCGTGATCAATTACAGAAATATGGAGTGTGTTGAACTCATCCAGTGTATTGTCATTATCTGACGTTGATGGTTGGATTTCTCTGACAACTTCATTCACATTTTGCACATTGTTTCGTCCCGAACTTTGTATTCGGCGAAAATAATTTGGTTGATTTCTCGGTATTGTCGTAGGTCTGAAGTTGTAACTGCGCTCGTGGTATGATGATTGACACATTTCTTTCCAATGATTGAATTTATTGCATGCAGTACATCTGGATCCAAACGCTGGACATAATCGTCTGTGTTTGAAAGAATGTATTCTTCCACAGTTTCGACAAGCTATTCGTGATGTGCCTGGCTCTTCTTTTATGTGGTTTATAGAAGAGTTGTCATTCGTTTTCAAATCAGACACCGATTTTAAATGACGAATGGAAGCTTCAAAAGTTCTCCCGAGATCCAACGCTTCATCTAAAGTGAAATCCGAATTTTTTCCTAGCAATTCCTTTTGAAGTTCAGGACGTACTACACCTGCAATCACCTGGTCGAGAATTCTGTTATCCTTCTCTGTATCTGAGAATGAGCATTTGTTAGCCTGCAATCGGCACCTTGCAACAAAATCGTCTATTGCTTCATCAGGACCTTGTTGATATTCCCGTAAATATATCCTCGCTACTCGAAAATTGGTTTTTGGTTCGATATGAGTTTCGAAACGATCCCAGACTACTGTTGATGTTCTCTCTTCGGCTTGTAATCCCCATGAGTTGTACAGTTTGAGGCCTTGTTCTCCCGAGAACAGAAGGATATAGTCTACTTCTTTTTCTTTCTTCACACCTTTCACTGAGAAATACAGATTGCATTTTTGTTTGAATTTTTGTCCCAGTCCATCCTTGGAATTGGTAAATCGCTCATATTCACTCAATACACCGCTGCCACCATGTAATGTGTTTAGGTTCTATTTTATATTAAAGACTTTATTCAACATTAACCTTTATTCGCATGACGTGACATAACATAACATTATTCTAAAACTTCAATTCATATTCCAACATACGGGATGTGAATCTTCTTAATGTATGACAACGACCATTGATATTTATCTATTTTTTTCAACATTAGCTTGCCATCCTGCAATCCAACATCCTTTGTGATAAATAATTATTTATTCAAATGGAGTGACTCATGAGCTACAACTTAGACGTGATAAGTAAATTTCTTAGAAAGGTTAATCTCGAGTTAGAGCACAAACATCTAACGATATATTCAGTATTCGTTCAAAGCTTCAAAGCATTCAATATAATGTATATATGTATTCTTTTTAAAAACTTTATTTTTGCGTAAATAAAATGAGGAGACTCGTGTAAGGCATGTCCAGTTGTCCAACATTCAACAGTGCCTATTTTGCTCTGGACAGGCATAAATGTTTGCGTCGCTGGCCTGTATATTCCTAAGATTTTGCATTGAGAAGTGACACGAAAAACAGACCATAAAACTCAGGAGTACCCATACAGGACTGCTGAAGAGTATCAGAGTGAAAACCTGATTTGCCTTTCCATGTGTCTTCCTTTTACGCTCTATTTTGCGCTTTTACGCTCATAAATTGCTGGAAGATTGATGATTATCTAGGATCAATCCCAAAATACAGTCCATTTTTGCTTTCTCGCCCAGCATACCCTAAACAGCAAAAATCGCATTTTGGTCACAATGTGTCTCGAAAACTGGTAAGAAGATCGATCAGTAAATTGGACTGTATAATAAGGTTAGGATATACAATATATCAAAACTTTTCAAAAATCAGCAGAGAGCCATTTTACATAGCAACTGTGCGTAGACCATTTCATTTCAGATAAAAAGAACCGCATTCTTCAGTTGTTGTTCAGCAGCAATTCACAGTCCAGCTAACATATCAATTTGTGGGATAATATTGACACATTCAGTTTGAGTAGTGACATGTAGGAATCCCATTTTGTAAAGTAGAACCTATAATCTAGTAAGGTCATAAATCAACAACCGCTTGAGATATCAGCAGACTGTCAAGCATTCGATTCTACACAGAGTTGTACCTGCCCTAACCATTAAATTTTAGGTATAATAATATAAATAATATAAGGTTAAAGAGCCCACTACTATTAAAATGCCAAACTATTTTATTAGATACTTCAATCCGGACCTGGGAATGTTTTAAGGGACACTCACTTTCATGGCTTATCTGTATTCCGAACAATAGGTAATAATGAGGGTCGTCGGCTAATATTGATTTATGACCTCACTAGATTGTTGGTTCTACTATACCTATAGATTCCGGTGATATAAAAACGAATGTTTCTAAGATCGAAGTTCCTTCATTTAACATTTTACTGTGTTATTGAGCATATTTTAATTATTTTCATGTTTTGGTTCCACCGAAAAGGAAAGTCCTGTAATTTTCAGAGAATATTTTGAATATTGGTGTGCAAATTTTAACAATTAGCCCACACAAATTGATGCGAAGTTTTTGCTGATATATTTCATTTAAATTGCGGCTTTTTATAGCCCCCCTGTTAACTTTTGAACGATTCGACGTACGAACATGTGACTCGAACCTTTTTAAATGGTATCACCGATAATACTTTTTGACAAAGAATCCTGGATTTAGCTACTGAAATGTTCTCTGCGTTGGATAACAATATGGTATCATTATGTGTATTCATAGATCTTACGAAGGCATTTGATACAGTTAGTCATCCACTTCTTCTCCAATCGCTAGAAAATATTGGCATAAGAGGAACCACTCTAAATCTCTCTTAAACTTACTTACTAAACCATGGACCAATTCTATTCAACATCTACCTAAATAAACTGTTTTCAAACTCGACAACTGGACAAATATTCACCTATTCAGACGTCACAGCTATGTTTTACAAAGATACAACATGGACTACATTAAAAAGCAGATCTAGAAAATATTGCAAACTAGTTTTCACAAAATCTCCTATTATAAATTTCAATAAAACACATTACCTACCAATTTTTAACACTACACGGTGCTCCCCACCTTTTCACTATCTCGCCCGTGAAACAAATAAAATGTCTAGGCATCATTACTGATAATCAACTCAAATGGGAATTTCACATAAATTATGTAGTAAAAAACTTCAATTCTTGATGCATCGGTTCCTTAGAGAAATATTAGACATAGAAACACTCAAGACATTATACTTATTTCTTCTACAGACACACATAAGCTACGGAATATTGGCAAGGGGAGCGGCTGGAGAAACTGATATGAATAAACTGATCGTGACACAAAAAAATACTACTTAAAATAATGTTTAAAAAAAAGGAATAATTTATCAAACGTCCTTTATGAGAATAAGTGTTTGACTCAGTACAGCCCTTTTTTTAACTGTAACTTACAAACACACAAAATTAAAAATAAACTTCCAAAAATAGAACACTCGACCACTCGAACACTCGAACACTCGTTCCAAACAAAACAATTTCAAAACACCATTCATGAATAAAACTGCAGTAGGACAAAGAAGCTACAACTACTTTGTTTTAAATTCTACAATGCTCTTCCAATTCAACTAAAAAATTCGAAGAGTCAAAATGAATTGAGGAAAAGATTGAATAATTATATCAACGTATTGCCTCGTTTAGAAGTACATAAATTAGTGCACAATTAGTACTTACTCTAGAAATATCGGTAATATATTAAGTGAATTTTTTTAGGTATATGTACGTATTAGTTTGCATGTGTATATTTGTACAAATAACACATTTTATCCGTAGTTGTCATATTCTAACTAGACTCTAGAGTGTCTGTTATTGGTTTTCATATTATCATTGTTATTATTAGAATTATATGTTCATTGTTTATTTGTTATTTTTATTATTGTTACTTTTATATTTCCATTTGTTATCGTCCTGATTTTATCAAATTTATTTTATTCTAATTATTTATATTTTCATCTTTTATAACTGATTCTTTAGCCACACACAAACTGGTAACAGTTCGCGTGACTTTCTCCTGTTTATTAACCTGATTACCTTTCTCTGTTTTTATTGTATTTTATATGTATGATCATGAGTTAATAAACACTATTATCATTATTATTATATAAAAGATTTTGTGCATGTTTGACAAGGGGAGCGAGGGAGGGCACATCAATTTAAAAATGTCAAATGGCATGGGGTTTCGAGTGACACAGATAATTCAATTCTCTTTTCAATCATCTAATTTTTTTCGGGTTTCATTAATATTTTTTTTACAATATGCACTCGAAATATCAAGTATAAGTGCAGATCCGAACGGTTTAATGTGGTACAATGGAACAGAAAATATTTGAATTGTATTACCGTTGCTAATATTTGAGAGAATACATTGCAATTACTCGAAAGATGGCACTGGGGCACATCAACTTGAAAATTTCGAAAGGCAAAGATATCGAAATTGTGGAAATACCCATTGAGGAAAATCGGAAAAATGAAGATGGTTGAAAAGAGAATTGGATTTTCTTTTCAATCATGTGTCACTAAACCCTCCATGCTATTTAACATTGGACAATTACAATGTCGTTGATTTCTAAAAGTAGTATCGGTACCACGATACCATTCGAAAAGGTTTTTGTTTCATGTTTGTTAGTCAAACCATTCAAAAGTTAACGGTGGGGGGGGCTATAAAAAGCCGCACTGTGTGGACAATAAATGAAAAACAAAACAGTAAATATCGAAATAGTACTCAGAAAAGATGTCATAAAATATCTTTTTCAATTTGGAGTCTAAAATGAAGTCATTTTGAAACCCAAATGCGTATCGAAATGGCTTCTATTTCGATCTGTCAGATGGACGTCAGACAAGAGGGATGAGATTTTCAGATATTGAACAAAGAACAAGAATAACCTTCGAATATTATTGTGTTATTTGTTCCCTTGGATGGTGCAATTATTTAAAATTTTAATTGTTACATGACTGGTGTTTCTCGGGCGTTTATAATTAAATTAGCTGGTGTGGTTTGGACTTGGGTTACAGAATTATGCTCAGTGGTTTGATTGTTTGAAAAGTTATTTTGACTGCAGTGGGAGTGTGGTGAGACATCGGATACTTTGAAATTGTGAAATTTCTTTTCGTAAACTGAACGACATTTTTTGGCCGTTTGAGCCCTTTGAGTAATGGACGATTCCAGTACCCATATTCAGTGTTGCCAGAATTGATTTTCTGGTTGAATTAACTGACATTTTCCAGGCCTTTTCTGATATAGTTCAGGGTCAGAAAGGATACAATTTTTAATTAGAAAGATTTCTGGATGTTTCCGGATATGCGAATCAAAGTACTAATGATGATTTTGTCAAAAATAAAATATTCTAGGGAATTTCACGCTAGTACGTGTTTCAATATGACAGATAAAATTCCCTAGGATGTTTTTATTTTGTCCATTATATCAATGTTACTTCGATTCATGTATCATGTATTCATGTATCCGGGATACTTTTTAATTGAAAATTGTAGCCGTCTCGACCCTGAACCATATCAGAAAAGGTCTAAAAAATGTCAGAGGTTTCAACCAGAAAATCATTTTTGGCAACACTGAATAGGGGTACTGAAATCGTCCATTAATCTCAATTCAGGAGTGGTGCAACTTGAGTTTTCCTCATCAGTCATTTTAAAAAAGGTAATTTACTGATATTTTCATTCATAATTTTAAAAAATTGTGTAAACAAATAAATTACTTGACAGCTTCCTTCAAATTTTAAATATTTTATCAATGTTACCAACCCGATATTTCTGATATTATTTATTAATATTAAATCCAATTTTTTTCAATAAAAATCTACAAAACATACCAAATAGAAAAAATAGTATATGAAACACGTTAAATAAGACACATTGTCGCACTTGTTCTCTTGGAGAACTCGTCGCTTCGCTCGTCGTACTCCAAACAACGCGTGCGACAAAATGGTATCTTATAGAACTTGTATCATAATATACTATTACTCAATCATTTTATTCGATGTTTTTAAAAAAACTCACCTGGAATAACTGAAACAGCAATACCCAGACACCATATAACTGTCAAAACAATTGACGTATCTTTCACGTTCAATGACTTGTATCTTCCATATGATGACCCAATCACCAGATATCTATCGATCGATAAGAAGAGGAGAATAAATACAGTTACTTCTGATGATACCATTGCCATGATTCCCGTTAACGTGCACGTCCAGGAAGACAACCATTGCTGAGCCTTCTCATTATAAACATCTCTGAATTTCAAATCGTAGATTCCAATGACGAGCAGGTAAATACCCATCAGGAAATCACTGGCTACAACTCAGTTTTTTAAGAAAATTTGGCTACCTTATTGTTATTTATGTTTGTGTAGATTGATATTCAATAAGAGGGTATATAACCTGAAGTTTTCACTAGAGCTGACTTTGACAAGCTTGTACAATAATCTGACATTGACAACGACGGGGTTAGATAGGGGTTAGATAGATGAATACATGATATGCTCTTCCTAATTAAACCAATAATTGGAAATAATAGAAATATTGCATAAAGATTTCATAAATTCAGTCTTGATGGTTGTTACAGTCTACTTTTAGGTCAAGAATTTTACTGTTACATATACTAACATTTCCAGAGAACCTCATCCATGTTCTTGCAAAGTGTCAGGATGTTCTATCATTCGAGCACAATATCTTAACATATAAACCCCTGCATAAACGTATAAATGAGTAGGACAGTGAGAATCGACCGTTGGTTTTTTATCAGAAATAATATTCGATGTGATGGAAAAGGATGACCAAGGTGGTTTAGTATCTGTTTCCTCAGCTCGAGAGGGATTAAAAGCCGAAATCTACCTCTGAGGCTATCCACCAACCAAGGTTATGAGTAGAGAACTTTATTTTATATCGAGCAGCCCTTAAATTATTGTTCTCTTTTTCATATATCAGGCCTCTTATTTTCCATAATTGGGAACAATCCCTGGAATTCTGCACGAGGAGAAATCTTCACAGATTGCAATAGTAGTAATAGTAATATTTATTTATCAATATAACTCAGTAATTTAAATTGACGTTTACATAAATAAATAGTTAAAACCGCATGGATTTACCATCCGCTCACGGTTGATGTGCCGGTAGATATCCACACATATACACATATTATTTTCACATATATATGTTTACATACAGACCTATGCTCACATAAATACACACACATGAATTTTAATATTGACTAACATAATTAGGTATGAATTTGATTAAGAATACTAGAGGACGACCAACTCGGCAGCCCCAGACGCCCTGCTGGGTCTGCCGTCGCTTCCAACTTGTATGAAGATTGAAGAAGGAAGCGATGACGTCCTAGCTGAGAATACGGGACTCAGGGAGCTGGCGAGGAGTAATAGTAATATTTATTTATTACGAAAGCGTAGAAGGACAACAAAAAATTTAATTTTCATTTCGAAATAAATTCCGACTTGCATCTCGAAATTCCGACTTGCATCTCGGAATTCCGACTTGCATCTCGGAATTCCGACTTGCAACTCGGAATTCCAACTTGCCACTCGGAATTCTGATTCACAACTCGTATTTATATATATATATATATATATATATATATATATATATATATATATATATATATATATATATATATATATATATATATATATATATATATATATATATATATATCGATTCATATACCGGGTGTCCCTAAGCTTTCAGGCCAGCAGATATTTCAGTTATTTACTTAGGAAACAAATTTGAAAAATTATGTGTCGTAGGGGATCACAAGCCTTTCCAATTAGTGTAGCGAAATGCACCACATAACAAATTAACTCCGAGAAATCACCCCTAACTTTAGTTTTTTGAATTGCACTCCCATGTTTGTTGTTGTTCAACTCACAATCTTTTTTGTTTCTCATTCAACGATATATCATAATAATAAAATGTATTAATTTGGCTGAATTAATTTTTCCACATTGTGGAGACAAAAGAAGTGGATAGTAAAGAAAAATAGACATCAAAATGTAAACTTTTTGTGCTTTTTTTATTCCTACTGTATCTGGATCACAAATCGTTATCAGTCGTGATACTGTTGTTAAATATCAAAATGCCTTTCACCTTCACTACAAACGAATAAGTTGATATGCTTTTAGCTTTTGGTGTATGCCACAAGAATAAAGGTGCGCAGTGAGGATGTATAAGCAGCGCTTTCCTGGTCGTCGACAACCAGGTCGCAATACTTTTTCTCATGTAGAAAACACAATGCGAACGGGATCACTGAGGACTGAGGAAAATTTTATAATTGTTTTGGCCTACGCCGAAGTACATCCTCATATTTCGGTTCGTGCATTGGTGGTGGATATTGGGATCAGTAAGAATTTGCAAACAGTACAGGTATAATCTTTTCAAAATACCTTTACACCAAGGACTCAGATCTACATATTTCGAAAGACGAATGGCAGTCATTGCTCACATTCAAATTTTATTCCAAGGCAATCCCAACTTCCTCAATCAAATCTTGCTATTATAATGTAACTGTCATTGGATAAGAGGAATCAATTTTCTCATCGGCCTTCATCGGCCATAGAGATCTGCATTTTTTCGGAAAATTGTATTCCTGTACTGTTAGAAGATACTTCAATCGAAGAAATACAACAAATGTGGCAACAAGATGATGCTCCTGCACATGACCATAATAATAAGAAGGTCGAAGAGGTTCGAGCAGTATCCGCCATGGGATGAGTCAAGATGCCGGGGATTGCGAAAAGGTCCCACTGGAGCCTAGTCGCTGACGCTTGCGTCCCCCACCCATTACCATTACCATTTGATTAAGAATACTAACATAAACAAGGATGAGTTAATTGGATGTCGAATGTAATTCAATCTTTATAATAATACATAATAGTAATGTCACCCATCTGTTTTACATGGATGATCTCAAATTATATGCCTCGGGAGAAAGGGACTCACATGAAAGGGACTTACATCAGTCTCTTAGGGCCGTGGAAGAGTACATGCTATCGAAATGGAAGTCGGGGCCGACAAATGTGTCACGTTGCGAGGAATACGAAGAAGATATTTAGCTCGTAGACGGAAGCATCCTACATCATCTTGATGATGGAGTGACGTATAACTCACCTAGTGGTGGAGCTACATTGCTCTCAAGAGGTTATCATAGTTACATTTCTCTCTCTCTGAGCTCTGCAGGCTTTACCCAAACCATTTTGTTAAAAATTGTGGTTCTGATCATAGGAATTCTTGGTGGAATGATGAACACACTGCTACTCGAATTTGAAAATTACATACCGGCTTGTCCTAATATGGCAGAAATCTCAGCCGGACGAATGCAGAAGGTTGACATCCTTGGTTCACTTCGTCTGCTCAAGGCACATGATTTTGATATAGTCACCACACGGTTATTGAGGTAAACGACACCAGCGCGCCCGCGCGTCATCCGGATGTGTCGGAGACTGTTCCTGACTGAAATATTCCTAACGATGAAAAAAACACTCATAGAGTGTACCCAAAGGCATAGCATAGACTATTTTTATTATTTGCCGTGGCGCTCTGGGGTGACTCACTGATTTTTGGTGGCGTATTCACTTTTGAACTGTAGAAAAACCTACAGCACCATCCCGGGTTGTGATTCGTCCTTTTTAATTACTCTTCCTTTGTTATCATAAACACATTTATCTAAGAACAAAAGCTTTATTTATACTAAATAAAAATTACTATCATTTTTATAATCATAGGAGGTGTGATCTATTCCGCAAATGATGAAACATCATCCACGTGTTCTCCATCTCGAAGACTCATTTGAATTCAAAAATTCAGGAAGTGTAAATGTGCATAGAACTCGTGGGTATAAGTGGTATTATTGTTCCTTATATAATTACAATTTTTTCAACATAATTGCTCATGTGGCATCACCCGCAAAGAGATAACAAATACAAATACAAACAGAATGTCGGGTTAGTTTTGTTACAGCTTGGCAAATCTAGCTGTGCCTCTGAATATTGGGTGCGCGGTAGAACAGCCGCTGCCGTTTCTTGTCCTTCCCGATTAAAGTTGATAGCGGATATTTACCCTCTCTGATTATCCTTCGCGCATCTCAGAGGCACAAATAGATTTGCCAAGCTGTACAGACATTGTTATTTCCGTCAACCGATTGCACCCCTACGCGCAACCCTCGGAAGTCTTCGAGAGTCTTGTGTGAGCCAGGAGACAGGCAGCCCTTACCTTTTAACGTGTAATGCCATGCACGAGACCGATGACCATCCTGGGATTTGAGCCCCCGACCCTCCAAAGGCGAACGCTCTACCAGCACGGCCATCACGGCCCATTAGTTCTTTTACATATTCGAATTCAAAAATTCCACTAACCTGCTAA
The DNA here is from genome assembly GCA_944452925.2 of Chrysolina oricalcia. Lineage (NCBI taxonomy): Eukaryota > Metazoa > Arthropoda > Insecta > Coleoptera > Chrysomelidae > Chrysolina > Chrysolina oricalcia. Next base: position 53,689,113 of record OX101809.2, on the reverse strand, counting down.
GTTCCGAATGACTAAGCTCAACATCATGTTTTCATCTCTATAAAACATTCTACTGAAGATAACTAGTAGATTTCCAATACAGATTGCTGAACTGATTATCCAATTCCAGCATCGAAAAATGCGCCTATTGAGAAGGTTTTTGAAGGAAGAAATACCTGTAGAATTTGAAAACCTGATGTTTTACTATTCCTAATGAACCAATGTACATTACCATCTGAGGAAGGACTGCAGGTTATCATCTTGAATATGTAATGACAGTATGTGCTTTTCAGTTCTATTGATTTCAGCTCATCCAACGAATCGAACGTGAAGGAATCTATGTTACCCATATCGATACCTTCAAAACTCCTAAAAATTGAATAATCATAAAAGTACACAGACCAATAGAATCGATAGTGAACTCACATATGCTTTAATTTGGTCAAATTTAATAATGTATCATGGGAAATTATTTTCAATGGATTGTGTCCCAGATACCTGTAAATAAGTTGGTGGATCCACTAATCTCAACTGTTTTGTTCCAATCAGAATAACTTACAGTTTTCTAAGATTTTTTTGGTTGGAAAATGTTGATGACATCAACTGGGTGATACTGTTATTGTACAGATTCCTGTAAATATTGCAAGAATAAGATGAATTATTTTGTATTCATTTTAGGAATTACTATTAGAATCTTGGCCAAGAAGATTTGATGAAAATGAAAGCGGCAGAAGTGATAAGAGGCGAAAGAATGTGTAGAATAGAATGTTTTTGACCAAGTTACAAAAATATTTTAGACGATTAAATCACAGAAACGTTATTATAAAATTCCATCAAAATATGCACTCAAAAATAATAGAAAATAGACTCATTTAAAATGTAAAATTTACAATCAGAATTACTTACTCCAAATCTGAACTCTTGTGGTGAAAATTGTGAAATCTAGTATCCGTAGGGAAAAATTACATTTTTCTTTTAGCTCTATAGGACACTATTACAAATGTCTAAAGAAAGGACAGGCATATATCTTTGAACATTTTTAGAGAATGATCCCTATATCGACCACCAACAACAATTCCTAACTCGTTTGTCTGCGTTCCAAAGACATTGTGTGAGTGAACAGAATTTCCACATACAAGTATGCCAAAATTTATATGCTAATTTTCTTGTGCAACCTAACAAAACTATCGAATGAGAGAATTCATGCCATAACTGCTCTATATGGGATGACCATCAGGATAGTCCATCACTACTCCAAAACGCCTGACACTTGCCAATGCCAATATTTCCATTAAAGACAACCAGATCGTGTGTTTTGTCGTTATTTAGTTGCAGATTATCAGCACCAAACCAATTCTTTTGATTAAAAGACTTTCTACGTCAATAGCACCTTTCTGCATAAAGATTGTGTCATCAACGTATCCAATGCATTTATTGAGATACCTGCATAAAGGAACAGGTCGTTCACGTGTACCTATAGTGTTAGTATATGGACAAAGGTAACTGAATTTTAGACTACATCCCTCCAATCAATCGTGCTGAAATTTGGAATACATATACAGGGTATTCCACATTCGATGACCTATTAGACGTTTCTGGAGAACGGAACGATGGATCATTTCAAAAATTCGTGGACATGGATAATTGAACATACTCTACCCGTCTAAAATGTTTTCGTCGATACAGTGTTGCCACTTGTATTGGAAAGTAGTAGATACTTTGTTATTTTAAATACAACACCCCATATACTACATAATTTTTGGAATCCTTATAAGATTCCTCACAACTTTTCCGGATAATTCTCTATACCTATATGTGACGGTTTTTGAGATAAAAATTATTTTGTCAAATTTTTGTGTAAAACCTTACCATTGAAAAATAACTTTTTTTCACAATTCAAATTAAAAAAAGATTTCTATTCGGGTCATAGCAGCATAACACCATAAAGTATTCTGGCGAAGAACTGGATCTCAGTTCCAGCATACAGGGAGGCTCAGAAGTAAGTTTCTTTCGGGGACTCATGAAAATTATTGAAACTCAGTTTTTTCAAATAGAACACCCTGTATACTATCTAATTGTTTGATACAACCAATCAGTTAGAATAAGTTTCATCGACTATGTCCTATACCTATCTCTTACCGTTTATGAGATATTGATGATTTTATGATTTTTGTGGTCTGTGCAAGTATACAATTTCAAGTATAAATTGTGGAAAATCTATCGAATAACAAATAAGACCTTCATCTTTTTTAAAAAAGGTGTTATTGAATACATGAACTTTCTTTCATACTGGGTGTACGATAAATATGGTTATGTTGACAGCGGTCACCAGATCTCACTCCCCTAGATTTTCATATCTGGTGAAAAATTAAAGAAAAGGTATATTGAACACCTGTGAATAAAAAACAGAAACTGGAAAACAGGGTAAGATGAGCTTTCGGAGAAATCGACCAATCGGAAATCCACAGAACCACGACTGATCATGTAATAACGTCGATCCATCAATGTTTGCAAGTGAATGGTCAGCATTTCAAGCATCTAAGCTACTGAATTTTTGTCTTTCAGTATCAAATGTGTTATAATTATTGCTAAGTGAATTTTGTAATATTATCTCATGTGTCGAATAAATTTAATCAATTTCATTTTTCATTCTTTAAACTGTTAACATAACCATATTCATAGTACACCCAGTATGAAGGCAAGTTCATGCATTCAATTACACCTTTTTCAAAAAAGATGAAGGTCTTATTTGTTATTCGATAGATTTTCCACAATTTATACTTGAAATTGTATACTTGCACAGACCTCAAAAATCATAAAATCATCAATATCTCATAAACAGTAGGAGATAGGTATAGGACATAGTCGATGAAACTTATTCATACTGGTTGGTTAGATTAAAAAATTAGATAGTATACAGGGTGTTCTATTTGAAAAAACTGAGTTTCAATCTTTCATGAGTCCCCGAGAGGAACTTACTTCTGAGCCTCCCTGTATGCTGAAACTGAGATCCAGTTCTTCGCCAGAATACTTAATGGTGTTATGCAGCTATGACCCAAATTGAAATATTTTCTCAATTTGTATTGTGAAAAAAAAGTTATTTTTCAATGGTCAGGTTTTACACAAAAATTTGAATGAAATTCGGAACTTAGCAGGTTAGTGGAATTTTTGAATTCGAATATGTAAAAGAACTAATGGGCCGTGATGGCCGTGCTGGTAGAGCGTTCGCCTTTGGAGGGTCGGGGGCTCAAATCCCAGGATGGTCATCGGTCTCGTGCATGGCATTACACGTTAAAAGGTAAGGGCTGCCTGTCTCCTGGCTCACACAAGACTCTCGAAGACTTCCGAGGGTTGCGCGTAGGGGTGCAATCGGTTGACGGAAATAACAATGTCTGTACAGCTTGGCAAATCTATTTGTGCCTCTGAGATGCGCGAAGGATAATCAGAGAGGGTAAATATCCGCTATCAACTTTAATCGGGAAGGACAAGAAACGGCAGCGGCTGTTCTACCGCGCACCCAATATTCAGAGGCACAGCTAGATTTGCCAAGCTGTAACAAAACTAACCCGACATTCTGTTTGTATTTGTATTTGTTATCTCTTTGCGGGTGATGCCACATGAGCAATTATGTTGAAAAAATTGTAATTATATAAGGAACAATAATACCACTTATACCCACGAGTTCTATGCACATTTACACTTCCTGAATTTTTGAATTCAAATGAGTCTTCGAGATGGAGAACACGTGGATGATGTTTCATCATTTGCGGAATAGATCACACCTCCTATGATTATAAAAATGATAGTAATTTTTATTTAGTATAAATAAAGCTTTTGTTCTTAGATAAATGTGTTTATGATAACAAAGGAAGAGTAATTAAAAAGGACGAATCACAACCCGGGATGGTGCTGTAGGTTTTTCTACAGTTCAAAAGTGAATACGCCACCAAAAATCAGTGAGTCACCCCAGAGCGCCACGGCAAATAATAAAAATAGTCTATGCTATGCCTTTGGGTACACTCTATGAGTGTTTTTTTCATCGTTAGGAATATTTCAGTCAGGAACAGTCTCCGACACATCCGGATGACGCGCGGGCGCGCTGGTGTCGTTTACCTCAATAACCGTGTGGTGACTATATCAAAATCATGTGCCTTGAGCAGACGAAGTGAACCAAGGATGTCAACCTTCTGCATTCGTCCGGCTGAGATTTCTGCCATATTAGGACAAGCCGGTATGTAATTTTCAAATTCGAGTAGCAGTGTGTTCATCATTCCACCAAGAATTCCTATGATCAGAACCACAATTTTTAACAAAATGGTTTGGGTAAAGCCTGCAGAGCTCAGAGAGAGAGAAATGTAACTATGATAACCTCTTGAGAGCAATGTAGCTCCACCACTAGGTGAGTTATACGTCACTCCATCATCAAGATGATGTAGGATGCTTCCGTCTACGAGCTAAATATCTTCTTCGTATTCCTCGCAACGTGACACATTTGTCGGCCCCGACTTCCATTTCGATAGCATGTACTCTTCCACGGCCCTAAGAGACTGATGTAAGTCCCTTTCATGTGAGTCCCTTTCTCCCGAGGCATATAATTTGAGATCATCCATGTAAAACAGATGGGTGACATTACTATTATGTATTATTATAAAGATTGAATTACATTCGACATCCAATTAACTCATCCTTGTTTATGTTAGTATTCTTAATCAAATGGTAATGGTAATGGGTGGGGGACGCAAGCGTCAGCGACTAGGCTCCAGTGGGACCTTTTCGCAATCCCCGGCATCTTGACTCATCCCATGGCGGATACTGCTCGAACCTCTTCGACCTTCTTATTATTATGGTCATGTGCAGGAGCATCATCTTGTTGCCACATTTGTTGTATTTCTTCGATTGAAGTATCTTCTAACAGTACAGGAATACAATTTTCCGAAAAAATGCAGATCTCTATGGCCGATGAAGGCCGATGAGAAAATTGATTCCTCTTATCCAATGACAGTTACATTATAATAGCAAGATTTGATTGAGGAAGTTGGGATTGCCTTGGAATAAAATTTGAATGTGAGCAATGACTGCCATTCGTCTTTCGAAATATGTAGATCTGAGTCCTTGGTGTAAAGGTATTTTGAAAAGATTATACCTGTACTGTTTGCAAATTCTTACTGATCCCAATATCCACCACCAATGCACGAACCGAAATATGAGGATGTACTTCGGCGTAGGCCAAAACAATTATAAAATTTTCCTCAGTCCTCAGTGATCCCGTTCGCATTGTGTTTTCTACATGAGAAAAAGTATTGCGACCTGGTTGTCGACGACCAGGAAAGCGCTGCTTATACATCCTCACTGCGCACCTTTATTCTTGTGGCATACACCAAAAGCTAAAAGCATATCAACTTATTCGTTTGTAGTGAAGGTGAAAGGCATTTTGATATTTAACAACAGTATCACGACTGATAACGATTTGTGATCCAGATACAGTAGGAATAAAAAAAGCACAAAAAGTTTACATTTTGATGTCTATTTTTCTTTACTATCCACTTCTTTTGTCTCCACAATGTGGAAAAATTAATTCAGCCAAATTAATACATTTTATTATTATGATATATCGTTGAATGAGAAACAAAAAAGATTGTGAGTTGAACAACAACAAACATGGGAGTGCAATTCAAAAAACTAAAGTTAGGGGTGATTTCTCGGAGTTAATTTGTTATGTGGTGCATTTCGCTACACTAATTGGAAAGGCTTGTGATCCCCTACGACACATAATTTTTCAAATTTGTTTCCTAAGTAAATAACTGAAATATCTGCTGGCCTGAAAGCTTAGGGACACCCGGTATATGAATCGATATAATATATATATATATATATATATATATATATTATATCGATTCATATACCGGGTGTCCCTAAGCTTTCAGGCCAGCAGATATTTCAGTTATTTACTTAGGAAACAAATTTGAAAAATTATGTGTCGTAGGGGATCACAAGCCTTTCCAATTAGTGTAGCGAAATGCACCACATAACAAATTAACTCCGAGAAATCACCCCTAACTTTAGTTTTTTGAATTGCACTCCCATGTTTGTTGTTGTTCAACTCACAATCTTTTTTGTTTCTCATTCAACGATATATCATAATAATAAAATGTATTAATTTGGCTGAATTAATTTTTCCACATTGTGGAGACAAAAGAAGTGGATAGTAAAGAAAAATAGACATCAAAATGTAAACTTTTTGTGCTTTTTTTATTCCTACTGTATCTGGATCACAAATCGTTATCAGTCGTGATACTGTTGTTAAATATCAAAATGCCTTTCACCTTCACTACAAACGAATAAGTTGATATGCTTTTAGCTTTTGGTGTATGCCACAAGAATAAAGGTGCGCAGTGAGGATGTATAAGCAGCGCTTTCCTGGTCGTCGACAACCAGGTCGCAATACTTTTTCTCATGTAGAAAACACAATGCGAACGGGATCACTGAGGACTGAGGAAAATTTTATAATTGTTTTGGCCTACGCCGAAGTACATCCTCATATTTCGGTTCGTGCATTGGTGGTGGATATTGGGATCAGTAAGAATTTGCAAACAGTACAGGTATAATCTTTTCAAAATACCTTTACACCAAGGACTCAGATCTACATATTTCGAAAGACGAATGGCAGTCATTGCTCACATTCAAATTTTATTCCAAGGCAATCCCAACTTCCTCAATCAAATCTTGCTATTATAATGTAACTGTCATTGGATAAGAGGAATCAATTTTCTCATCGGCCTTCATCGGCCATAGAGATCTGCATTTTTTCGGAAAATTGTATTCCTGTACTGTTAGAAGATACTTCAATCGAAGAAATACAACAAATGTGGCAACAAGATGATGCTCCTGCACATGACCATAATAATAAGAAGGTCGAAGAGGTTCGAGCAGTATCCGCCATGGGATGAGTCAAGATGCCGGGGATTGCGAAAAGGTCCCACTGGAGCCTAGTCGCTGACGCTTGCGTCCCCCACCCATTACCATTACCATTTGATTAAGAATACTAACATAAACAAGGATGAGTTAATTGGATGTCGAATGTAATTCAATCTTTATAATAATACATAATAGTAATGTCACCCATCTGTTTTACATGGATGATCTCAAATTATATGCCTCGGGAGAAAGGGACTCACATGAAAGGGACTTACATCAGTCTCTTAGGGCCGTGGAAGAGTACATGCTATCGAAATGGAAGTCGGGGCCGACAAATGTGTCACGTTGCGAGGAATACGAAGAAGATATTTAGCTCGTAGACGGAAGCATCCTACATCATCTTGATGATGGAGTGACGTATAACTCACCTAGTGGTGGAGCTACATTGCTCTCAAGAGGTTATCATAGTTACATTTCTCTCTCTCTGAGCTCTGCAGGCTTTACCCAAACCATTTTGTTAAAAATTGTGGTTCTGATCATAGGAATTCTTGGTGGAATGATGAACACACTGCTACTCGAATTTGAAAATTACATACCGGCTTGTCCTAATATGGCAGAAATCTCAGCCGGACGAATGCAGAAGGTTGACATCCTTGGTTCACTTCGTCTGCTCAAGGCACATGATTTTGATATAGTCACCACACGGTTATTGAGGTAAACGACACCAGCGCGCCCGCGCGTCATCCGGATGTGTCGGAGACTGTTCCTGACTGAAATATTCCTAACGATGAAAAAAACACTCATAGAGTGTACCCAAAGGCATAGCATAGACTATTTTTATTATTTGCCGTGGCGCTCTGGGGTGACTCACTGATTTTTGGTGGCGTATTCACTTTTGAACTGTAGAAAAACCTACAGCACCATCCCGGGTTGTGATTCGTCCTTTTTAATTACTCTTCCTTTGTTATCATAAACACATTTATCTAAGAACAAAAGCTTTATTTATACTAAATAAAAATTACTATCATTTTTATAATCATAGGAGGTGTGATCTATTCCGCAAATGATGAAACATCATCCACGTGTTCTCCATCTCGAAGACTCATTTGAATTCAAAAATTCAGGAAGTGTAAATGTGCATAGAACTCGTGGGTATAAGTGGTATTATTGTTCCTTATATAATTACAATTTTTTCAACATAATTGCTCATGTGGCATCACCCGCAAAGAGATAACAAATACAAATACAAACAGAATGTCGGGTTAGTTTTGTTACAGCTTGGCAAATCTAGCTGTGCCTCTGAATATTGGGTGCGCGGTAGAACAGCCGCTGCCGTTTCTTGTCCTTCCCGATTAAAGTTGATAGCGGATATTTACCCTCTCTGATTATCCTTCGCGCATCTCAGAGGCACAAATAGATTTGCCAAGCTGTACAGACATTGTTATTTCCGTCAACCGATTGCACCCCTACGCGCAACCCTCGGAAGTCTTCGAGAGTCTTGTGTGAGCCAGGAGACAGGCAGCCCTTACCTTTTAACGTGTAATGCCATGCACGAGACCGATGACCATCCTGGGATTTGAGCCCCCGACCCTCCAAAGGCGAACGCTCTACCAGCACGGCCATCACGGCCCATTAGTTCTTTTACATATTCGAATTCAAAAATTCCACTAACCTGCTAAGTTCCGAATGACTAAGCTCAACATCATGTTTTCATCTCTATAAAACATTCTACTGAAGATAACTAGTAGATTTCCAATACAGATTGCTGAACTGATTATCCAATTCCAGCATCGAAAAATGCGCCTATTGAGAAGGTTTTTGAAGGAAGAAATACCTGTAGAATTTGAAAACCTGATGTTTTACTATTCCTAATGAACCAATGTACATTACCATCTGAGGAAGGACTGCAGGTTATCATCTTGAATATGTAATGACAGTATGTGCTTTTCAGTTCTATTGATTTCAGCTCATCCAACGAATCGAACGTGAAGGAATCTATGTTACCCATATCGATACCTTCAAAACTCCTAAAAATTGAATAATCATAAAAGTACACAGACCAATAGAATCGATAGTGAACTCACATATGCTTTAATTTGGTCAAATTTAATAATGTATCATGGGAAATTATTTTCAATGGATTGTGTCCCAGATACCTGTAAATAAGTTGGTGGATCCACTAATCTCAACTGTTTTGTTCCAATCAGAATAACTTACAGTTTTCTAAGATTTTTTTGGTTGGAAAATGTTGATGACATCAACTGGGTGATACTGTTATTGTACAGATTCCTGTAAATATTGCAAGAATAAGATGAATTATTTTGTATTCATTTTAGGAATTACTATTAGAATCTTGGCCAAGAAGATTTGATGAAAATGAAAGCGGCAGAAGTGATAAGAGGCGAAAGAATGTGTAGAATAGAATGTTTTTGACCAAGTTACAAAAATATTTTAGACGATTAAATCACAGAAACGTTATTATAAAATTCCATCAAAATATGCACTCAAAAATAATAGAAAATAGACTCATTTAAAATGTAAAATTTACAATCAGAATTACTTACTCCAAATCTGAACTCTTGTGGTGAAAATTGTGAAATCTAGTATCCGTAGGGAAAAATTACATTTTTCTTTTAGCTCTATAGGACACTATTACAAATGTCTAAAGAAAGGACAGGCATATATCTTTGAACATTTTTAGAGAATGATCCCTATATCGACCACCAACAACAATTCCTAACTCGTTTGTCTGCGTTCCAAAGACATTGTGTGAGTGAACAGAATTTCCACATACAAGTATGCCAAAATTTATATGCTAATTTTCTTGTGCAACCTAACAAAACTATCGAATGAGAGAATTCATGCCATAACTGCTCTATATGGGATGACCATCAGGATAGTCCATCACTACTCCAAAACGCCTGACACTTGCCAATGCCAATATTTCCATTAAAGACAACCAGATCGTGTGTTTTGTCGTTATTTAGTTGCAGATTATCAGCACCAAACCAATTCTTTTGATTAAAAGACTTTCTACGTCAATAGCACCTTTCTGCATAAAGATTGTGTCATCAACGTATCCAATGCATTTATTGAGATACCTGCATAAAGGAACAGGTCGTTCACGTGTACCTATAGTGTTAGTATATGGACAAAGGTAACTGAATTTTAGACTACATCCCTCCAATCAATCGTGCTGAAATTTGGAATACATATACAGGGTATTCCACATTCGATGACCTATTAGACGTTTCTGGAGAACGGAACGATGGATCATTTCAAAAATTCGTGGACATGGATAATTGAACATACTCTACCCGTCTAAAATGTTTTCGTCGATACAGTGTTGCCACTTGTATTGGAAAGTAGTAGATACTTTGTTATTTTAAATACAACACCCCATATACTACATAATTTTTGGAATCCTTATAAGATTCCTCACAACTTTTCCGGATAATTCTCTATACCTATATGTGACGGTTTTTGAGATAAAAATTATTTTGTCAAATTTTTGTGTAAAACCTTACCATTGAAAAATAACTTTTTTTCACAATTCAAATTAAAAAAAGATTTCTATTCGGGTCATAGCAGCATAACACCATAAAGTATTCTGGCGAAGAACATAACAAATTAACTCCGAGAAATCACCCCTAACTTTAGTTTTTTGAATTGCACTCCCATGTTTGTTGTTGTTCAACTCACAATCTTTTTTGTTTCTCATTCAACGATATATCATAATAATAAAATGTATTAATTTGGCTGAATTAATTTTTCCACATTGTGGAGACAAAAGAAGTGGATAGTAAAGAAAAATAGACATCAAAATGTAAACTTTTTGTGCTTTTTTTATTCCTACTGTATCTGGATCACAAATCGTTATCAGTCGTGATACTGTTGTTAAATATCAAAATGCCTTTCACCTTCACTACAAACGAATAAGTTGATATGCTTTTAGCTTTTGGTGTATGCCACAAGAATAAAGGTGCGCAGTGAGGATGTATAAGCAGCGCTTTCCTGGTCGTCGACAACCAGGTCGCAATACTTTTTCTCATGTAGAAAACACAATGCGAACGGGATCACTGAGGACTGAGGAAAATTTTATAATTGTTTTGGCCTACGCCGAAGTACATCCTCATATTTCGGTTCGTGCATTGGTGGTGGATATTGGGATCAGTAAGAATTTGCAAACAGTACAGGTATAATCTTTTCAAAATACCTTTACACCAAGGACTCAGATCTACATATTTCGAAAGACGAATGGCAGTCATTGCTCACATTCAAATTTTATTCCAAGGCAATCCCAACTTCCTCAATCAAATCTTGCTATTATAATGTAACTGTCATTGGATAAGAGGAATCAATTTTCTCATCGGCCTTCATCGGCCATAGAGATCTGCATTTTTTCGGAAAATTGTATTCCTGTACTGTTAGAAGATACTTCAATCGAAGAAATACAACAAATGTGGCAACAAGATGATGCTCCTGCACATGACCATAATAATAAGAAGGTCGAAGAGGTTCGAGCAGTATCCGCCATGGGATGAGTCAAGATGCCGGGGATTGCGAAAAGGTCCCACTGGAGCCTAGTCGCTGACGCTTGCGTCCCCCACCCATTACCATTACCATTTGATTAAGAATACTAACATAAACAAGGATGAGTTAATTGGATGTCGAATGTAATTCAATCTTTATAATAATACATAATAGTAATGTCACCCATCTGTTTTACATGGATGATCTCAAATTATATGCCTCGGGAGAAAGGGACTCACATGAAAGGGACTTACATCAGTCTCTTAGGGCCGTGGAAGAGTACATGCTATCGAAATGGAAGTCGGGGCCGACAAATGTGTCACGTTGCGAGGAATACGAAGAAGATATTTAGCTCGTAGACGGAAGCATCCTACATCATCTTGATGATGGAGTGACGTATAACTCACCTAGTGGTGGAGCTACATTGCTCTCAAGAGGTTATCATAGTTACATTTCTCTCTCTCTGAGCTCTGCAGGCTTTACCCAAACCATTTTGTTAAAAATTGTGGTTCTGATCATAGGAATTCTTGGTGGAATGATGAACACACTGCTACTCGAATTTGAAAATTACATACCGGCTTGTCCTAATATGGCAGAAATCTCAGCCGGACGAATGCAGAAGGTTGACATCCTTGGTTCACTTCGTCTGCTCAAGGCACATGATTTTGATATAGTCACCACACGGTTATTGAGGTAAACGACACCAGCGCGCCCGCGCGTCATCCGGATGTGTCGGAGACTGTTCCTGACTGAAATATTCCTAACGATGAAAAAAACACTCATAGAGTGTACCCAAAGGCATAGCATAGACTATTTTTATTATTTGCCGTGGCGCTCTGGGGTGACTCACTGATTTTTGGTGGCGTATTCACTTTTGAACTGTAGAAAAACCTACAGCACCATCCCGGGTTGTGATTCGTCCTTTTTAATTACTCTTCCTTTGTTATCATAAACACATTTATCTAAGAACAAAAGCTTTATTTATACTAAATAAAAATTACTATCATTTTTATAATCATAGGAGGTGTGATCTATTCCGCAAATGATGAAACATCATCCACGTGTTCTCCATCTCGAAGACTCATTTGAATTCAAAAATTCAGGAAGTGTAAATGTGCATAGAACTCGTGGGTATAAGTGGTATTATTGTTCCTTATATAATTACAATTTTTTCAACATAATTGCTCATGTGGCATCACCCGCAAAGAGATAACAAATACAAATACAAACAGAATGTCGGGTTAGTTTTGTTACAGCTTGGCAAATCTAGCTGTGCCTCTGAATATTGGGTGCGCGGTAGAACAGCCGCTGCCGTTTCTTGTCCTTCCCGATTAAAGTTGATAGCGGATATTTACCCTCTCTGATTATCCTTCGCGCATCTCAGAGGCACAAATAGATTTGCCAAGCTGTACAGACATTGTTATTTCCGTCAACCGATTGCACCCCTACGCGCAACCCTCGGAAGTCTTCGAGAGTCTTGTGTGAGCCAGGAGACAGGCAGCCCTTACCTTTTAACGTGTAATGCCATGCACGAGACCGATGACCATCCTGGGATTTGAGCCCCCGACCCTCCAAAGGCGAACGCTCTACCAGCACGGCCATCACGGCCCATTAGTTCTTTTACATATTCGAATTCAAAAATTCCACTAACCTGCTAAGTTCCGAATGACTAAGCTCAACATCATGTTTTCATCTCTATAAAACATTCTACTGAAGATAACTAGTAGATTTCCAATACAGATTGCTGAACTGATTATCCAATTCCAGCATCGAAAAATGCGCCTATTGAGAAGGTTTTTGAAGGAAGAAATACCTGTAGAATTTGAAAACCTGATGTTTTACTATTCCTAATGAACCAATGTACATTACCATCTGAGGAAGGACTGCAGGTTATCATCTTGAATATGTAATGACAGTATGTGCTTTTCAGTTCTATTGATTTCAGCTCATCCAACGAATCGAACGTGAAGGAATCTATGTTACCCATATCGATACCTTCAAAACTCCTAAAAATTGAATAATCATAAAAGTACACAGACCAATAGAATCGATAGTGAACTCACATATGCTTTAATTTGGTCAAATTTAATAATGTATCATGGGAAATTATTTTCAATGGATTGTGTCCCAGATACCTGTAAATAAGTTGGTGGATCCACTAATCTCAACTGTTTTGTTCCAATCAGAATAACTTACAGTTTTCTAAGATTTTTTTGGTTGGAAAATGTTGATGACATCAACTGGGTGATACTGTTATTGTACAGATTCCTGTAAATATTGCAAGAATAAGATGAATTATTTTGTATTCATTTTAGGAATTACTATTAGAATCTTGGCCAAGAAGATTTGATGAAAATGAAAGCGGCAGAAGTGATAAGAGGCGAAAGAATGTGTAGAATAGAATGTTTTTGACCAAGTTACAAAAATATTTTAGACGATTAAATCACAGAAACGTTATTATAAAATTCCATCAAAATATGCACTCAAAAATAATAGAAAATAGACTCATTTAAAATGTAAAATTTACAATCAGAATTACTTACTCCAAATCTGAACTCTTGTGGTGAAAATTGTGAAATCTAGTATCCGTAGGGAAAAATTACATTTTTCTTTTAGCTCTATAGGACACTATTACAAATGTCTAAAGAAAGGACAGGCATATATCTTTGAACATTTTTAGAGAATGATCCCTATATCGACCACCAACAACAATTCCTAACTCGTTTGTCTGCGTTCCAAAGACATTGTGTGAGTGAACAGAATTTCCACATACAAGTATGCCAAAATTTATATGCTAATTTTCTTGTGCAACCTAACAAAACTATCGAATGAGAGAATTCATGCCATAACTGCTCTATATGGGATGACCATCAGGATAGTCCATCACTACTCCAAAACGCCTGACACTTGCCAATGCCAATATTTCCATTAAAGACAACCAGATCGTGTGTTTTGTCGTTATTTAGTTGCAGATTATCAGCACCAAACCAATTCTTTTGATTAAAAGACTTTCTACGTCAATAGCACCTTTCTGCATAAAGATTGTGTCATCAACGTATCCAATGCATTTATTGAGATACCTGCATAAAGGAACAGGTCGTTCACGTGTACCTATAGTGTTAGTATATGGACAAAGGTAACTGAATTTTAGACTACATCCCTCCAATCAATCGTGCTGAAATTTGGAATACATATACAGGGTATTCCACATTCGATGACCTATTAGACGTTTCTGGAGAACGGAACGATGGATCATTTCAAAAATTCGTGGACATGGATAATTGAACATACTCTACCCGTCTAAAATGTTTTCGTCGATACAGTGTTGCCACTTGTATTGGAAAGTAGTAGATACTTTGTTATTTTAAATACAACACCCCATATACTACATAATTTTTGGAATCCTTATAAGATTCCTCACAACTTTTCCGGATAATTCTCTATACCTATATGTGACGGTTTTTGAGATAAAAATTATTTTGTCAAATTTTTGTGTAAAACCTTACCATTGAAAAATAACTTTTTTTCACAATTCAAATTAAAAAAAGATTTCTATTCGGGTCATAGCAGCATAACACCATAAAGTATTCTGGCGAAGAACTGGATCTCAGTTCCAGCATACAGGGAGGCTCAGAAGTAAGTTTCTTTCGGGGACTCATGAAAATTATTGAAACTCAGTTTTTTCAAATAGAACACCCTGTATACTATCTAATTGTTTGATACAACCAATCAGTTAGAATAAGTTTCATCGACTATGTCCTATACCTATCTCTTACCGTTTATGAGATATTGATGATTTTATGATTTTTGTGGTCTGTGCAAGTATACAATTTCAAGTATAAATTGTGGAAAATCTATCGAATAACAAATAAGACCTTCATCTTTTTTAAAAAAGGTGTTATTGAATACATGAACTTTCTTTCATACTGGGTGTACGATAAATATGGTTATGTTGACAGCGGTCACCAGATCTCACTCCCCTAGATTTTCATATCTGGTGAAAAATTAAAGAAAAGGTATATTGAACACCTGTGAATAAAAAACAGAAACTGGAAAACAGGGTAAGATGAGCTTTCGGAGAAATCGACCAATCGGAAATCCACAGAACCACGACTGATCATGTAATAACGTCGATCCATCAATGTTTGCAAGTGAATGGTCAGCATTTCAAGCATCTAAGCTACTGAATTTTTGTCTTTCAGTATCAAATGTGTTATAATTATTGCTAAGTGAATTTTGTAATATTATCTCATGTGTCGAATAAATTTAATCAATTTCATTTTTCATTCTTTAAACTGTTAACATAACCATATTCATAGTACACCCAGTATGAAGGCAAGTTCATGCATTCAATTACACCTTTTTCAAAAAAGATGAAGGTCTTATTTGTTATTCGATAGATTTTCCACAATTTATACTTGAAATTGTATACTTGCACAGACCTCAAAAATCATAAAATCATCAATATCTCATAAACAGTAGGAGATAGGTATAGGACATAGTCGATGAAACTTATTCATACTGGTTGGTTAGATTAAAAAATTAGATAGTATACAGGGTGTTCTATTTGAAAAAACTGAGTTTCAATCTTTCATGAGTCCCCGAGAGGAACTTACTTCTGAGCCTCCCTGTATGCTGAAACTGAGATCCAGTTCTTCGCCAGAATACTTAATGGTGTTATGCAGCTATGACCCAAATTGAAATATTTTCTCAATTTGTATTGTGAAAAAAAAGTTATTTTTCAATGGTCAGGTTTTACACAAAAATTTGACCAAATAATTTTTATCTCGAAAACCGTCACATATAGGTATAGAGAATTATCTGGGAAATAAAGTAGGAAATACTCGGCCCATCCCAGAGCGATTTGTGACCCCTTACAAAATATGAGATTCGTAATTGCAGAAGACTTTCCAACCGAATATGAACATGGAGTGAGCATAAAAAATATGACAGTAACAAATTGTCTTCAAATAGAATTCCTCTGTAGGGTAAGTGACTATTTTGTCTATGGATCAACTCATCATTATTATTACTATTACCATTATTATTATAGATTGAAGAAGAGTGTGGCACAGGTCTGATGTTGAATTTGATGAGTCAGAGCAACTCCTGGTAATTGCCACCGCCAACTCCAATACAACCGCTTATAAGTCTCACCATAGACAAGGAGTGAAATGAATCGAGTAGACTCAAATCGGTTGACTTTGGTGGTCAAGTTTATGTTCCACCACGCCTGAATCTGAAATTGTTTTCATCCAAATATTATGAAATTCAGTTATTTCCCTCCGTGGGATATCTTCTTGGAGTTCATATTGGATATAGTCAATAAAGTGTCGGTATTCATCACCATTAAAGGCTAGTACACTGTATGGTGAATTTAGCAGATATGTGTTCTCTATCGATTACAAACAGAAGAAATTTTCCTGCCAAGGAGAAACATGTTCTTAGCTACGATAACACACATCATTAAACGACTTACCCCTGCTACCGAATCTTTTCCAGAGAAAAATATTTCTAGAAACAATAAAAGTACTTCGCCTCATCGTAATTCATAGAATTCAACAATTTTCCTTATGGCTTTCAGTTCTGGCCTTCAGTCACAAATAAACTTGAGAACTTTCTCTAACCCCAAAATGAACTTAAAATTCTTGCGACTCTTGGCTCCCTCTTGGGCAAGCCCCGCGAAAAAATGCTTCCAGCCCTTTCATGGCGGCCTTCTGATAACCAACTGACCCCTAGTCGATGCTCATTTCTTTATATTCGAATTCCAAATTCAAGTAGTACGTATTCCTGTCAAGCAAAAGTATCCGTTCCTATCAAAGCACTTCGACAAAACCGTTGAATACCTGATAAAAATATTTAATTCGTAACAGGTAATACAAATTATAGAACAACAACAAAAATTTATTGGCGGCGCTCCGGGGCAACCTGATTGATACCAGTGGCGCATTTGCTTTTTCAGCTGCAGGAAAACCGGAAAAACTTGCAGCACCACATCATCTGCATATCTTGATCTACCAATGTCCTCTCTCTCATAAAATAAAATGTGGGGTGTCTCCAGAGGCTCCAGGAAATTCAAGATATCGTCAGAATATTTAGTGACACAACTATCGTCAAACTTAAACCAGTCCGTATTGACTCTGGCCAATGCGTAATAATGACCAGATTCAACGCCAGAACCACAATGAACAATGACTGCATAAAGATTATAATAGTGCGGTCTGCTAGATTGAGGTGTTCATCTATTTCGAATCTTCGTAAGAGTTTGTTTGGTGCTTCCGCCAGAGATTGAGTCGTGTTGGAAGTGCATCATTAGATTGGCTGGTGCCTCAACTATACTTGTTGTCTTATAACTGTCAGTTAGTTTGGTGCATATTTGGCAATACAGTTGATCATCACCTGTTGAAAGTTCTATTTTCAGATGATGTAACAGTAAGCTTTGCACGGACTGGTTATCAGTGATATCGGGAAATGCTAGTTGAAGTTCCAGAAAGTCGCATACGTTTTTGCTACCTCTTTGAACATGATCTACAACGTAAACTAGTGAGGTTTTGAGCGAAAGATCTACAAATACAAGAAGAGATCGACTGTATGGAATCATTTAATCCAGAGCGGTCATGAGTATTTATTTTGTTATTTTCCTGCTCACGGAGAGCATTCAACAAGAACCGCAAGAATTCGGAACAATTCTCCTGTTGTCCTAACGTTTTGGACTTCAAAGACTCCCGGAAATCGGTTGGTGGAAAAGATAATAAATTCTTACGAAACTGCAGCTGCATGAACAGGTGTTTGAGTTTGGTGAATAAGTGGGAAAAATTCTCTTTCATCGTTAAAATCTCGTTCTTGAAATTTTTCGTTATGAATAACACTTGTAAAATGCTATTCATGTAGCAAGTGTTTACCAAATTATCTAGATATTATCTAATCTGAGATTTTTTTACTCACAAGCATGATTCTGGAGATGTGCTCCTACTCCAGTCGCAATCCGATCCACTCTCTTGACAAAATAGGGAACAATTGAAAGTGGAATTGCAATGAATATCACTATCTGAAAAAAACATCTGATGATGTAAAGGAAGAATTAGTGATCATATTATAATATCGTTTTTGGAACGATTTAAATATGGACCCATCAAAAACTCTAGAATGGGGATCCTACCAATTGGTAGAGTTAGTTCAATGCGAAAAAAATCTAGCGTGTCTTTTCTCTAAAAATACCGATCTCACAGTGATCATCGTAATTATGTCAGGAGTATCCCCACACTGTAAAAACAGATTATGTAGAAATACATGATGTAATTGGAGCTACGCGATGCCATAATTAGTCAAGTAAATTTACATTGCAAAATGTAAAAAATTGTAACTTCACAGGCTAGCCTGTATTTTTTTACATTCCACATTAATATAATTAGTAATATAATTTTACCTAATATTTTCATGTTATATTAAGCGGAATTACAAAAAAAATGTAATTCCTCTGTAAATTTTGGTAATTGCCATGTATCCTTTCTGTAATAGTTATTTTGACAAGCACTCTACAAATGATTACATACTTGTGAATATGCTATTCGAGTGTAGCAATTTTCAATATATTTATCATTTCCGTTTAGTATTTTTTAGTACAGGGTGTCACACAAATAGGCGGTTTATTCTGATTCATTGCTCCACTGTTAGTGAGAGCAGATATGCTATCTGTACGTGTGTTATTTTTCTTAAGAATTCTAAAGATTCGATCAAAATTTGAATTCAATATGAAATACGATCAAATTTTGATTGAAAACTTGGATTACTCAAAATGCCAACACGTATAATCGCATATCTACTTTCATTAGCAATGAATGCAATGATTACGAATGCGCTGCTTATGTGTAACACTTCACCTAATTCCTTCAGGTTTTGTTTCTTGCTCAAAAGATTTTTCAATAAAACTAGTATATTATACATTTGGAACTTTTGGTGTAGTAATGATTATAGTGAAGTTTTATCCCAAACACCCGTCGAGGTGTTAAAAATAATGGTTTGGTGTTGGGATAAAATATTATGATAAAAGTGCACAAGTCAGCCTTATAAGCACGCGCAAAAAGTTTAAGGGCATTCCGCTTCGCGTCGTGCCTTCAAACGTTGCGAGTGCTTTAAAGGCACTTGTACACGAGAATAATCCGCTATTTTTTATTACTCATACCTACATCGTGACTTCAAAAACAATTCTAGAAATTAATACTGGTCCCTAATGTGGGGTCACTTCAATGATGGAATGAAACATACTAGATGAGGAAGAATATCTTCAATTTATTATATATATTATATAGATAAGTGAAAATAGAGTATATTTTGTTTTAATTCCGAGAGTTCCAACCTTTGACAGCTGTTTCGTGCTCAGGCACTCATCAGAAAGGATTTATGGAGCTCTCGAAATCAAAACGAATCCACTCAAGAATTAATACCGTGACTGTAGATGTCATAATAAACTTTCTATTATATAGATATATATATATATATATATATATATATATATATATATATATATATATATATATATATATATATAAAAGGAACCTGATTATCTCATAAATATTAGAAGGTATTCTATATTCAGAAAAGAAAAACTCAATACTGAAAATTCTGGTGAAATATAAAACAATGAAACAAAACAAATAGGTGAGTATCATGAAAAGTCAGGTTCAAAATGACAAGATTATCACATACGATTTAGACAAAAACTCGAAAATCTAAACAAAATGAACAGAAACACAGAAAAATTAAATATATTCTCAAAAGAAAAACTTAACACTTAAAATTCTAGTACAATATAAGACAATAAAACAAAACAAATAGTTGAGTACCATGAAAAGTCAGGTTCAAAATGAAAAGATTATCACATACGATGTGGTCAACAACTCAAAAATCTAAACAAAATGAACAGAAACACAGAAAAATTAAATATAGTCAAGAAAACTTAAAGTACAATGTAAGACAATAAAATAAAACCAATAGGTAAGTAACATGAAAAGTCAAGTTTAAAACGAAAGGATTATCACATACGACTGTCAATATCACATACGATTTGGTCAAAAACTCAAAAATTAAACAAAATAAAAAGAAACACAACACACATAATTGTATTAATTATGTAAACAAATGTAAACATTATGTAAAGATGAGTAATTTCATTGTGAAAGCATGTAAATTTCATCAATTTTACAGTGAATCGCATTATTGGCAAAAAATGGAGTGAATTTACCATTAATGAACAGTAATGTAATAATACCAACAATGTGTTGTATAGTTCACCACGATAAGCAAGTGTTTATAATGTGATTTTACACCCTTTTTTTCCAGTGTACCAATTAAATTCTTCATTTCAATGCTCTCAGCTCGGGATTACCATCAGCAGTACTCTTTCACGGGAAAACCATGTGAGGTCCATTGCTGAAAACGCCTTTCAAAAACTTGGTTTTCTGTTTCGTGCCATAAGCTATTTCACTTCCCGTCAACTGATTATGATATAAGGCACAGATCCGACTTTCCCTAAAATACTGCTCCTATATAAGGAGTGCAGTCCCTAAACACACACTGAAACTTTCAAAGTATCTTCAAAAAAGAGCCATTCGTCTAGTCGGTGACGCTTTGTTCTCAAGCTCGCTCGCTCACTTCTCTGGAACACCGCACAAAGGTTGCATTCCTCTTCTGACATATCATCAGTCGTTCCACCATTAGCGGTCGGTACATCCCAGAAGTAAAGGTCCTTTCTTGGGCATGAATTTTATATATTCTCAGATGCAAGCAACGTTGTTTTTAACTGACGTTCACAATTATATACTTTTTACTTTCTATTGCATTACCAGTGTAATAAGGAGTAAAAATCAGCGTTGTTAGTGATATTAGAAAATTGTCAAACTGCCTTTTGCGTACAAATTCAGAGATCAATGAGCCAGCTGACCCTGTTTCAACGTCCATTAGTAGTTCATCTTATCCAATCTCTACCTCAACTTCTATAGGGAAGCATTCATAATTGCAAGTACCTTTATACAGAGAGGTAGATAAATCTGAATTAAAGTTGTAACACTATCGCAAAGATCGTGATTGCTTATAATCTTTTTTCTGACGTTCACGTTTCAAATGACCTTGTTGGCCGCAACAAGGTTTCGTTCCGGTATTGTTGTAGTTTGTTGTAGTTTATTTTCTGTTGTACGCGAAGAAAGACGAGCATGTCCTGATGAGTTTCCATAGTATTGATTTTGAATTTTGTTAACACTATGTGGGCATTCCGACCCAGAAACTTGTTTTTCTAACAATTTCATAGGTACGAGAATTTTCACTATTTTGACCAATATATCATAACATTTATTCGCCGGCTGATCTGAGCTACACAAATCTTCCATCAACTCATATGTTGAATCCTCGATAGCTGTGATTAAAGTTAGAACTTGCTTATCATCGGTGATTTCATTTGTAAGAAATACTTTTCTAGTTTATTTTATATTGTTTTATATTTTGCACTATTTGTGACTTGCCTTCTGTACCAAGTGTTATTCGAGCTAAATGAATACTCACTTCACTATCCGATTAATTAATCAATTGGAAATTACTGTTGGTAACAATTTCCTTCATATTATATTGTAATATATTTATAGTCCAATTACCTCTAAAATAATTTATTTTACGAAATAAAATGATACAATAACACAATACTCTAATTTACATAACAATCACGGGACTAGGTATTTATATTCGACTTTCACTTCACTGACTGTCCCCCGTCTGCGGTGTAGTTCTTTTTATATCGAACGCTCACTTCTCCGAAAGCTTATGAAAATTCTCGTGAAGCCTCGAAAGATCCAGATTCTTCTCGGTGCATAGCGCAACGACAGTTACCCGCGGCCGAGTGCCGGCTACGTAAGAGTTCAGGTCCGGCATCGCCCGCAGCTTCGCCACATTGCCCCCTTCTTAGAGATATTTCGTCCCGAAATGTCATCCTTGGAATGTGTCGATATTTGCAGAATTCCCCATATCTGCATCGTGAAGTTCGATGGAAATAACACTCCACAGTCTTCATGTTAGGTCGTGGAATAGGATTACAG
Source organism: Chrysolina oricalcia (assembly GCA_944452925.2). NCBI lineage: Eukaryota > Metazoa > Arthropoda > Insecta > Coleoptera > Chrysomelidae > Chrysolina > Chrysolina oricalcia. Next base: position 53,666,605 of record OX101809.2, on the reverse strand, counting down.
CAAACCAAAATCTGGATGTCGCTGGATCGGAATATCGTCTCCAACATACTTCTTACAACTCTCCAATCCAGCCCATCAATACCACAGGATAATTTTGGGATTGCCAAGTCCACCAGATTCTGGTCCACCATCGTATCTCTCAGTTGGGTGAGGCTCCTCCAGACATCTTCATAGGACGGTTTATCTTGGGAATGCTTCTTGGTCACCAAGTAGTAAATGTTCATCTGGCCCTTCTTCAGCTGTAGCACACCTCCAATTTCTGGGTTCTGTTTTCGTAGTGCTAGGAGTTGGCCAAATTTCTTGGAGAACACCACAGCGATGCCCCTGGACATTCGAAGATCTTCTGCGACGCAGTGTGCTAGGGCGTAATCCACTGGCACTTTGAAAAGGTCCCATGACTCCTCTCGAGTTACCCCGTGTGACACTTTCTGTCCATTTGAGTATAAGGACATGAATTTCTGGAACGTCATCGCATCCTCTGGTGGTCAGAGGGTGCGGACTTGGTCATGGTTCCCAGCGTAAGGTGCCAACCTGTTGAAATGCACGACCCTGGGTTTACCTCTGGGTGGCTTGTGGATTCGGTAAAGCAGGTCATTTATCCTCTTGACGATTTTGTACGGACCTTCCCATGAATTCTGTAATTTCGGTGACAGGCCCCGGCGACGCATCGGGTTGTACAGCCAAACTAGGTCACCAACCTGAAATCCTCCAGCATCGGCCTTGATGTCATAAGTCGCTTTCATTCGGTCGCTGGCACTCTGGATGTTCAAACGGACTCGTTCGTGGATGTCCTCCATTCGCTGCCGGAGTTTGCTGACGTAGTCCTCTCCCGCGGTATCCTGTCCTGGTGGCATCCCAAACTTTAGGTCACAGGGAAGTCGCAGCTCTCGGCCCATTATGATACTAGCAGGGGTTTGGACGGTCGACTCGTGTACTGCGGAACGGTAGGCCATCAGGAACAAATGGAGATATCCCAGTCTCTTTGATGGTCAGAGACTACCTTGGACAAGTGGCGATTGATAGTCCTGTTCATCCGCTCAACCATTCCATCGGACTGTGGATGTAGAGCTGTGGTTCTTGTCTTTCGGATGTTCAGCATTTGGCACATTTCTTGGAACAGGTTGGATTCAAAATTTCTGCCTTGGTCTGAGTGCAGCTCCAAGGGGACACCGAATCGACATATCCACTCTTTCACCAAGACATCCGCGACGGTGATATCTTCCTGGTTGGGCAGGGCATAGGCTTCGGCCCACTTGCTGAAATAGTCCATTGCCACAAGGATGTATTTATTTCCGTGATCTGATACGGGGAATGGGCCGGCGATGTCAATGGCGATTCTCTCGAATGGACTTCCTACGTTATACTGACGCATCGGGGCCTTGGGTCGTATCCGAGGTCCATTGCTGGCAGCACAAACAGCACATTTTCTGCGCCAGTCATTGACATCAACTTGACAATTGACCCAGTAGAACCGTTGTCTTACTTTCTGCAGGGTCTTCGTCACACCCAGATGTCCTCCAGCAACTCCATCATGGATCTCTCGGAGTACTTCATGTCTTCTGTTCTTGGGTACCACTATCTGACATCTGTCCTCCCTACCATCTTCGGTCTCCAATACTCGTTTCAGGACCCCATTTTCCAAGGTAAGGGAGTTCCATTGGGCCCAGTAGGATTTGACTGCTGGGGAATATCTTGCGATTTCCTGCCATGTCGGTCTTTGATTACTCTTTTTCCAACCGATGACTAAACCAAGATCTGGATCTCTTTCTTGGTCTTTCTGGAACTCGTTGTCATTCCAGTTGTTGTCAACTGCCGTGGTTCTACAAATCGCTGCTTCCTTCTCTTCTGCCCGTCGGCAGTGTGAGCAGTCGTCTGGGCATGGTCTCCTTGACAGGGCATCTGCGTTCTTGTGGCCACTTCCTGCTCGATGTTCGATTTCGAAGTCAAATTCTTGGAGTCTTTCGATCCAACGTGCTACTTGGCCCTCGGGGTTTTTGAACTGTAAAAGCCATTTAAGGGATGCGTGGTCGGTCCTTAACAGGAATCTTCTCCCGTACACGTATTTGTAAAAGTGTTCTACTCCCTTGACAACAGCCAACAGTTCTCGTCTGGTGACACAGTAGTTACGCTCCGGTTTACTGAGAGTTTTACTGAAGTATCCGATGACCTTCTCTTGCCCATCCTGGATCTGGGACAAGACAGCTCCAAGTCCCACGTTGCTGGCATCCGTGTCCAAAATGAATTTTCCACTCGGAAGGGGATAACTTAAAATTGGTGCGTTGATCAATGCCCCCTTCAGCTTCCTGAACGAGTCTTGGCATTCTTCGGACCATTGGAACTTTGTTTGTCCTTCCGTGAGCCTGGTCAGTGGTTTAGCGATGTTGGCGAACCCCTGCACATATCGGCGATAGTATGTGCACAAACCAAGGAAACTACGTAGTTGGTGTATATCTTTCGGAATAGGCCACTCCTTCACTGCTTTGATCTTCTCGTCATCCACTGCTACTCCGTGCCCAGAGACAACATGGCCAAGTTAACGTACTTCTTTTTGGAACAGGTGGCATTTCTTGGGGCTCAGCTTCAATCCAGAATTTCTCAGTCGCATGAATACCTCCTCCAGGTTTTTAACGTGGTCTTCGAACGATTTGCCAACTACAATAATGTCATCGAGATATACCAGACACGTCCTCCATGAAAGTCTTTTCAGAACAGTCTCCATTAATCTCTCGAATGTGGCTGGAGCATTACAAAGCCCGAATGGCATAACGGTGAAATGCCACAGTCCTGAGCCAGTTCTACCTGCCAGTATCCACTCTTCAGATCGAGGGTCGAGAAAATCGTGGAGCCGGCCAACGTGTCTAACGTGTCGTCTATTCTCGGAAGAGGGTAACTGTCTTTATTTGTCACGTTGTTCAGTTGACGATAGTCTACGCAAAAGCGCGTTGATCCATCTTTCTTCTTCACCAGCACGACTGGAGAGGACCATGGACTGTCGGATGGTTCAATAACTCCATCTTTCCCCATTTCACTGACTATTTTGTCAGCCTCTTCCTTCTTGGCAAGAGGAAGTCTTCTAGCTGTTTGTCGGATTGGTCGGGCATCCCCAGTATCAATTTTATATTGAACTACATTCGTTCGACCCCCTTTTCCTTGTCCGGTATCGAAGATGTCTTGGTACTTCTTGACTAATTCTCTCAATCTGTGCTGTTGAGCTGGTTTAATGCCCTTGGAAGAGATGGTTACCAATTTTTCCAGTTCCGCTGTTGTTGTCTTGACTAACAGTACCGTGTACACTCCTGATCACAGAGGAAATTGACGAGCAGTGCCCCAAAACAGTTCCTTTCTTCAAAGTCACTGGGTAATAATTGACATTCATTACCCTTACTGGCACAATTTTATCAGCACGCAACAAAGTCTTGCCTAGTGCAATTCCTCGTCCAATTTTCTCATCATGAAGCTTGGGCTCGAACATAACCACGCTTCCATTGCTCGCACCTCCATCCAAGCGAGCCTCCAGTATGGTCTCAGCCCTCTCGGGTACACTTACATCTTCAGCCAGCAGAACACGAATCATCTCCTCACTTCTTCTATGTAGCACCAGCTCTTCTCCGTTCACACGTAGGACGCCATCTTTGAAGTTCAATTCAAACCCTCTGGAATTCATGATGTCCATTCCTATAATTGCGTCGTCCTCAATGTCAGCTACTAATGCCCGATGTTTCACTTTTGTGCTGCCTAGAATCAGTTCAATCGGTAGCTCACCATGTACAGTGGCCGGCTCTCCTGTTGCTGTGCGTAGCTTCCAGGATGATGGTTCCATTCTCTCTGGTGTTTTAATAAAAGCAGGTCCAAGGATTGTCCTAGTCGCACCTGTATCTAGCAGCATGGTGCAAGGCTCGTTGTTGATGAAACCGTCTACGAAGGCTCCTTTGTTCTGTCGTTGGAGGACAGCGACATATGCATTGTTCACCGGGTCTTTCTGAGTAGTGGCCGACGATTGCCCCTTCTCAACAACCTTCGTTGGTCTCGACCTCTTGAGGGTTGGACATTGACTACGCACGTGTCCAAGTTTCCTACAGTTCCGGCATCTCACTAGTCTTTTCTCAGGCAACATTTCCTTCACGACCTTCCTTATGGCAGCTTCCAGGTCAGCAGGCTCCTGTGGGTCTTCCTCAATAAATCGGACTTTACTTTGGCTTCTGCAGGATTGCTTTGCCGCCTCAAATTACAAAGCGCGTGCCAGTGCATCCACGAGATGTGTTGGACGAGCTAGTGTCAATGCTTGTCTGGTTTCCTGGTCACGAAGTCCATCTAAGAAGGCCTGAACTGCTAGTCGTTCCATTACCTTTTCCGGTGTAGCTGGGTATGCAAGGCGAACCAAGCGTGCAATGTCGGCTTCAAATTCCTGTAGGGATTCGCTTGATTTCTGGCAGCGGTTTTTTAGCTGTGAGTAGTATACATGTTCTAGATGGGTCTGTCCATACCGTAATTCCAGATGTTTGATCAGCTGCTCGTAGTCCTCTTGTTCTTGGGCTGTGAGGGTTTGTAAGATATTTGTGGCTTCTCCACGCAACGCCAGTGTTAATGCTACAGCTCTTTCTCCTGCGTTCCATCCATTCGCCTTTGCTGCAGCTTCAAACTGTCGGCGGTAATTTGCCCATGGTGTTTTTCCATCAAACTGGGGTGGTTTCATGGACAGTTTTCCTGTTTCTGGACTGATTTTCACATGTGTCAAACCCTTTTGAACATCAGTTCAAACTCAGTTCCAGCACTGAATTTTCATTGACATATTCTGTGGTGTGGGTAGTGTCATTCTGGTTTTCCAACTTACTGATTTTCTCCTTTATTTTGATGATTTCTGCCTCGAGTCCGCCTTTGATTTCGTCACTAATTGTTTCCTTCAATTTTCCCATCTCTTCCTCAATTTCATCTTTGATGCCGCCTCTGATTTCATCACTGATGGTTTCCTTCAATTTCCCCATCTCTTGCTCAATTCCATCTTTGATTTTCTCCATCTCTGTCTCGACAGTCCCCATTCTTTCTTCTAATCGATTCGCCACGCCACAAAGTTCTTCTTTCATGTTCTTCGAGTTTTCTAGAAGCTCTTCCCTCAATCCCTGCGAATTTTCTAGAATCTCTTCTCTCAAATTCCTCGAACTATCTTGAAATTCTTCTTTCAGACTCACCGAATTATGTTGCATTTTGTCTTACATTCCATCGAGTTTACTAATTATGGAACTCATATCTATTCCAGAGACTTCGAATAAAAATGTTTCTGGGTCCTCGCCCTCCTGGACTAATCCCTCTGCAAGTCTTGTTTGAAGCACGGCCTTTTTACCACTTGTGTCAAGTTCCCTCTCCTACAGTTCTTGCTTCAATTCCGCAACCTTCAATTCAACCAGGCGAACTTTCCTCGAACACATTTTGTCTTAGTCTATGTCTATTTCACGGGTCACCAGTCTATTATTATTATTATTGTCTATTTCACACAGTTTATTCCACGGCCACCAGTCTACTATTATTATTGTCTATTTCCACGCGAGAAGTGTATCAGTTTATACTCCGTTAATGCACACAACTGTCACTTCGCGAAAAATGTTTATCAGTCACTGTCTGTTTTTCGCGAAAACAATTGTCCGAAATACACAAACTGTCTACTAACACGAACACTATTTATCTTTAGAAATCGCACTTCTAACACCAGCTGTAATATATTTATAGTCCAATTACCTCTAAAATAATTTATTTTACGAAATAAAATGATACAATAACACAATACTCTAATTTACATAACAATCACGGAACTAGGTATTTATATTCGACTCTCACTTCACTGACTGTCCCCCGTCTGCGGTGTAGTTCTTTTTATATCGAACGCTCACTTCTCCGAAAGCTTATAAAAATTCTCGTGAAGCCTCGAAAGATCCAGATTCTTCTCGGTGCATAGCGCAACGACAGTTACCCGCGGCCGAGTGCCGGCTACGTAAGAGTTCAGGTCCGGCATCGCCCGCAGCTTCGCCACAATATAAACCAATCAAATTTCTTCATTTTCTCAATCTAAACCAATGACAAACAAGACTTTCTGAAAACACTGCTTGGTATTTTCAAATTGGTTGTTTCAATGATTCCTGAGCTCTACATTTCCATAGTTAAAACAATCACGGTAAATATACAAACGTCAGTTTGTCGCCTGGAAGACACCATGTACGCAAAATAGGCCGTTTTGGCAAAACGTATAGAGTTTAACTTCATCTATTCATTCCTTAAATTGTCTGATCGAATATCCATTCAAAATGCAGATTTTTCAAAATACTGTTACCTTGCCTGTCACTAAAACCTGTACAAAACCCAACTCAAGCAAGTTCTCGAGGTTTTTCTGAGCAACGCGGTATTCATGACAGCAAGATAAAAGTAGTTTTCAAAAACTATGGATTTTGTCGGGATATAATTACTGAAAACCTATTTTCTCTTTTATTCAATATTTTATATATGAGGTTTATCAATGACTGAAGGTAGATCAATCAGGAAATTGAGAAAATTATTAGAGCTAGTACAATGACCAGGCCAAATAAAGCTTTAGAAAAATATTTCGATAAAATTTCCCTCTCCAGACGATTAATCTAACTCACCAAGTATGTTTCTATCACTTGATGCAAGAGAATTTTTGGAGGTATTACGGTTATCGATGGCAAATTTCCTCGCATGATCTTGATCTGAAAAAAATAAATTAATATAAGAAAAAATTTGATGTTGAGAATTCATTTCAGAAAAATTAGTCTGCCCTCAAAATAAGGTCACTTCCCCAGCAACGTCACCTGTCGGGGCTTTTATCCAAAGTTGAAAAACTTCTGACATTAAAGTATGTTTTGACTTTGACTTTGACTTTGACTTTAACTTTGACTTTGACTTTGACTTTGACTTTGACTTTGACTTTGACTTTGACTTTGACTTTGACTTTGACTTTGACTTTGACTTTGACTTTGACTTTGACTTTGACTTTGACTTTGACTTTGACTTTGACTTTGACTTTGACTTTGACTTTGACTTTGACTTTGACTTTGACTTTGACTTTGACTTTGACTTTGACTTTGACTTTGACTTTGACTTTGACTTTGACTTTGACTTTGACTTTGACTTTGACTTTGACTTTGACTTTGACTTTGACTTTGACTTTGACTTTGACTTTGACTTTGACTTTGACTTTGACTTTGACTTTGACTTTGACTTTGACTTTGACTTTGACTTTGACTTTGACTTTGACTTTGACTTTGACTTTGACTTTGACTTTGACTTTGACTTTGACTTTGACTTTGACTTTGACTTTGACTTTGACTTTGACTTTGACTTTGACTTTGACTTTGACTTTGACTTTGACTTTGACTTTGACTTTGACTTTGACTTTGACTTTGACTTTGACTTTGACTTTGACTTTGACTTTGACTTTGACTTTGACTTTGACTTTGACTTTGACTTTGACTTTGACTTTGACTTTGACTTTGACTTTGACTTTGACTTTGACTTTGACTTTGACTTTGACTTTGACTTTGACTTTGACTTTGACTTTGACTTTGACTTTGACTTTGACTTTGACTTTGACTTTGACTTTGACTTTGACTTTGACTTTGACTTTGACTTTGACTTTGACTTTGACTTTGACTTTGACTTTGACTTTGACTTTGACTTTGACTTTGACTTTGACTTTGACTTTGACTTTGACTTTGACTTTGACTTTGACTTTGACTTTGACTTTGACTTTGACTTTGACTTTGACTTTGACTTTGACTTTGACCTACGGACTGCCTGAAATGCATTTCCTCTGAGACGATTCCGCTTCATTATTTTGAAAGACAAGTTATAAAGAAAAATCATTATTCCGGAGTCAATATTGGAATTGTCATCATAATATAGACGTGTTTGTTGAGTTTTGATTTATTATATAAGCTCATTATTCGTTATTCTTATCTAATCTCGTAACACTATGAACATATTTCGGTTACAACAAAGAATAGCGGTATACCGATTTTTCATACGGGTAATAAATAGTTCTTTGAATTATTTGCTACTCGTTGGGCAATCTGAAATAAATATAACATGGCCCTTTGAATTTTACGTTACAACCATCAAATTTGGGGTAATGATTGTAGGTACTTGATGAGAAAATATGATGTTCGAATAATCAGAATTAGAACATTTATTCCACTCACTGTACTATTCAAACAAGACAAATACGGTGAATCTTTTGGCCAAATTTCTCAACTTTGAAGGGGTTGCCATTAGGGAAAGGAATAATTTCGATTTTTTCATTCATACATGGCTGCACCTAAAATTTCATGATTTAAGTCACATGATGTGTGATATGAGCGGCTATTTAGGTAAACAAGCGGCTATTTAGGTAAACACGGCTATTTGTGTGAACAACGATATTTATAGTTATTATCTTTTTTTGTGTCAAAGTTTGACATAACTCAGTCACTCAAAATTGAAATGTCTCGTTTTGAGTTATCTCCTACTACAGACATCAATGCACATATAATCAAATCTATCCCACAAAATACCTTGAAGAGTAAAGAATAATTCATGGTCATTAAAATATAAGTTGAATTAAATGTTGAAAGGTATATGAACGACTATATGAATGATTTTATGCTGTTCATGAAATAATCTTCCTGAATATCACTCGACTATGGCTGATTATTTTCTTTAATTCATCTCGAGTGATTTGTATTTTGAGACAATTCAATTCGACCATATGAACATTAATAATCAAAGAATAACTCCCTCGAGCTAAAGCTCTCGGGAGTTATTCAGATATAAATTTAAATAGCAGTGCAGATGGGCAAGAAGTTTCCAACAAAAGGAACTCGAGACACCGCCAAGGCAAACACCAACATATTATTCTCAAACTAGACGAAGCAAATGATGCAACAAAAACTTCACGAAATGAAATACCGAATACACCAAACAATAACCACTCCTCGCCACGTTCATATAGAAAAGCAGTAGTCGGCACAAATAAAAATATAACATTTGCATGTTATACGAAAACCGAAGAAGTCTAACACACCCTTTCTATCAGAGGATCAATAAGTTCAGCTCCGAATTGAATGTAACTTTCCCAGTTACACTCTCCAATAACAACTCAGACACACCGCCTTGGCTTATTGCCTCACCACCATGCAACCTATACCTCTTCAAATTCAACAAATTTGAAATCATTCCTAGTCTCACACTCACATACTACACAATATAGTCTGTAAAACAAAGAAAACCTATTCAATTAATAAGAAATGAAATAAAATATATATAAACTCACATAATAGTGTGGTATGAATTCAAAAAAATGTATAAAATATAAATATGAACTACGAATTCTTTATATTATTCATTCCTTATAAATGTTTTCTGAGAATTTGACACATGTTGTCCATATCACTTTCAGAACATTTTTCTCAATTTTATGCAGTTTACAAAGTTTTTGAAATAGCGGTGGGAATGTTCCTCGAGCTCCTGCAAGTAATCCAAAGACTTCAATCTCATTCACCTTATATTTTTCCATGAAATATGGAATGGTAGATTCATAAATAAAGCTTCTTTATCCTGGTTTCAAACCCCGTTTCAAACCTGATAGAGCGTTCTTTTTCTTATCAAATGCAAAGATATCGACCCTTCTAGTAAACCCATCACCAGAAAAACAAGTTACTTCTTCAAAAACCTCCATTCCATTTAATTTCAAGGAATCTGCCAAAGCTGAATGAATGGTATGATGTCTTTTGTTTCTCAACTGAGGTAAGGGCAGATACCTGGGATGTGAGGCAGGGTTTCAATCACATAATTCTCAGTTGTAGAACAATGTCTACACTGGTTTCCTGTCTTCTTCTTCCAGGTATTGCCTGCACAGCTATCCGTTCATCTTCAGCAAATCCTGGTACTCGGTGAAGGTTATCCCATATCTGTTAGAGAACCAATTATTTGATGGTTTATAATTGTCGAATCAGCAGACCCCCCTTCCTCTACTTGGCAAACCACACCATTCATCAAATGCCCTCTGCCGCAATTGTTTTTGAAGAGATTTTGCAGTTACGTGTTCCGTGTTTTCTTCGATGCTCAATTTCAGTACCTTAATGCATTCTTCTTTTTCTTTTTTCAAATCTCTGCATATTGGCACTAATGGATCTGCAACCTGTTCCAATCGTTTGCAAATAGTAAAATGTTTGATGAAAGCTTCCCAACTGGCATTAAAAAGGTCAAGCCCACGCTGGTTTTTTGCTGAATAAAGCATACTATTGGGAGTATCAGATGGTAAAGATAATATTTCCTTTATTGTAGACCGGATAACTCTGAAGGAACATTTTAGAAAGTTCTTTCAAAAGAGTCATTTGGAGGGGACATATCAATGATGGCCATATGCATGAGTTCAGAACAGTTCATTTTTGTTCGTCCTTTAGATATGGTGTATTATTTAAAATTTGAATGTGCTTTTCTAATTTCCGTTATACTTCAAGTTCATCAATTACAATTTTATCACTAAAATTGACTCCAAGATATTTAATCTTTTCCTGGCAACCAATTGATTTTATATTTTCACTGCAAATTTGAAATTCTTCTTCCACGAGTAATCCTTCCTTAATATTGATGTATCATTGATGCTCATGATGAAGAAGCTCTGAAGAAGCTAGCCACTCGCGCTAGCGAAACGTTAGGAAAAAAATTCCAAAAAATGACGACCTTCAAACCCAAGTGAAAATTGTGAAACAATTTATAAAATAATAGAATAATATAAAGTGCCCTGGTTGAAAACTTCTACCAATTTTATTTTATTGTAAGCTTTTTTGAATGCGCTTCAATAAAAGCTCACCTATATTTGTTTCTACAATTTGCTCCATTCGTTCCAATGTAAACCCCCCCTTTCATTTCAATTTACTTTACTTATTTTACTTGTCGATTTTAATTAGTATATGTTATATTATTACTATTATTGTTGCTGTTGTTTCATCTCATATTGATTTGTTTATTGTGTCACGCATAAACTTATGTTACTTATTACTTATCTATAGACCAGTCACATATTTTTTACATTTTTACTTTCATCTTTTTTACCTTTATATTATTACCTATATTTTATTGAAAACTTTGTCCATGAGATAATATCTTCCGGCAATGAAGGATATTTTGATTCAATTTGTTAATGTATTATTGATCAAAAATAGCAATAATTTTTTCCTAGATTGATGAAATTTTGTTCATTGTCATAAAATTGCAAATGGGACAACTTCTTCAAACGATTTTTTTCGAAATTCTGTTATAAAAATGGCATGTCTGTACTTGATTGAAAAAAAGGCATTTTTGACAGGTATCCACAGTAAGTGACTAGGGTTCATGACATTTTTGGTATAATTCGAAGCAAAAACCGTGGCCATAGTACAATTTTATGTGAGTCCATCACTAGTAAAAAAATCTAAATATTGCCGACTTTAATGATGTCACTGTATGGTGTCACCGGATGACCCACTCAAGATACGTAAACTTATATTTCTTGGGTAAAATTTTGATACATGGATTTGTCATCTGTCATGGCTTTCCCCTCCCATAAAGAACCATCCTCTCAAGAATTTAAAATGGGAACATGGGACGAGTGATACCTCATTTTAAAGGTATTTTCACTCCGCTAATAAATGATGTTCCAAATAATAAATGATGACATAAAAACTGAATAGCCTGATATGTTCACGAAGAAGTATAAATGTGAACTGGTCATGTCAAGTTTTGTTTCCAAATAAACCTTGTTTCAAAAATAGCAAAAAAATCATTTTTGTCCAATATAGATGAAAATTGGTAAATAGTTATGAAATTGCAAAAGAAATATCTTTTTCAAATGACTTTTCTGCGTTTTTTTGTCAATTTTGACAGGAAACGAATGATAGTGATGAATGTTCATATTATTTTTGGTCTAATTCGAAGCAAAAACAAGTGCCAAAGTCCAATTTCATTTAAGTCTATCAATAAAAAAATTCATATAGGTTTCCGACTTCAAAGGTGTCACTGAATAAGTTTATGAGTTCCACATGGGCCAGACTAGGTTAGGTTTGAACCAAAGAATATCTACAATCAGTATTGTAGATATTCTTTGCCCTCCGCTGCGGCCAATGGCCTATTGTAGCTCACCCTATGGTTATATTTCTCCCAGTATATCCAATCTCGAAATTGAGGAATGCATTGGGAGAACAATTTACCAGGTTTTCTGGCCTTACTGTCGTATCGCCAAATATTGAGAATCTGGTTCTGGCCGCTGCAGGGCATGTACACAGAATGTGTTTAGCCGTTTCATCATCCTCCATACATAGCCGACACTCTGCATCTTGTGCAAGTCCGATTTTATGCATGTGATGTTTGAGTATGCAGTGGCCAGTAAGCAAACCTACTATAACTCAGAGATGCGCCCTACTGAGTTCTAGCAGTTTGTTAGAGTCCTGTTTTTTCCTTGTACAAGCAATAAATGCTTTGGAATGAGCTAGGCCCGGTAGACTATGTCAGTACTCGAGTCTTTTATTGTCTGCCCAAGCTGTTATGACAATCTTGGCAGTGCTATATGCTAAACCGATAAACGGTTCTGGTCCAGTGAACGTTGTTTCGGCCCCCCCTTTTGCTAGGGCGTCCGCTATTTCGTTTCCTTCTAGGCCTGTGTGACCTGGTATCCAGACTAGGGTAACGTTGTTGCGTTGCACCAGTCGGTTTAAGGTGTCTCTGCAGTTCCATACTGCCCTAGATTTAAAGCAGTTGGATTCAAGCGCTTTAAGTGCTGCTTGACTATCTAAAAATATTTTTATTGTTTTTCGTGTGTGGTGTCGATTTTCCAGCTCCCTGGCACACATTTCAATGGCATATACCTCTGCCTGAAATATCGTAGCTAGTTTACCCATACTGAACGAGAGTTTCACTAGTGGGTTCATCCCATATATTCCGGCTCTGACGCCTTCCTGGGTTTTGGAACCGTCGGTGAACCAACGTTCATTTGCCCTACATAGGTTGGTTTCATTCCGGACCCAGTCTTCTCTTCCGGGAAAGACCACAGTGTAGGATGTGTGAAGGTTGATAGTTTCAGGCATGATGTCTGAGGGCATTCCTAGAATGTTGTGAGCTATTATGCCCTCCAGCATGCTGCTGCCTCTCATGACACATACCTGCGGTAGACTAATGGCCGCTTGGTAGAGTCTGTATGTTGCTCATCTTGCCTCTCTCTCCAGAACTATGTGGAGAGGAAGTTATCCAAGGAGGACTTCCATTGCTGCCGTTGGCGTGGAGCGAATGCTTCCAGTAATCGCCAGGCACGCTTGTCTCTGTAGTCCGTTAAGTTTAGCAATGGCCATTTTTTAGGGCCAGACTAACAAAACATTAAAAAAGTGAATGGTTTGAAAATGTAATGTTTACAAATCGCCTTATAGCAGAAGGGCATTAATTCGACCATAACTTCGACATTTTACATATTGAAATAAAAGGTCCCAGATTTCTCCGCTTATTAGATGAGTTGAATTCATTTTCCTGAAGTAATTGAGGGTTATATGGAGCTTTTTCCGATCTCAGGATTAAATTGCCCATCTTAACACCAAATTAAAATAACATTAATCGTACCTTTCCAGATCCATTTCGCTAGTACATAAACCAGATCCCATTCAAAGTACATTACAAAGGCCATTGAGTTCAGTTTCACTTTGAAGAAGCCAATGTTTCGCCAAAATATATTTCGGGATTTGGTGAAATCAACCATTGCAAATCATCAACAACAAACGAAATAAATTTTTTTGTTCTTATTGTTATTATTGCTATTTTTCATTAAGCTTTTAGTTGATTTTCATCAAGTATCGGTAGAGTCAATTCAACTTTCAGAGTACAATCCAAAATAATTGAATATTTACCTGTATCATTGTAGATTAGTAGAAACGTGATGAAAACATAAGCGGAAAATGAAATACACACTACAAAAAACTTCTTGAAAAATGACATTATCAGAATGTATTCCAAACTGACACTTCCGAGCAAAATCACTGTTGAGGACTGATAATGAGTTTATGTAGGTGTAGAACTCTTTATAAAGCAGGAATGATAAGATTGGCGATATGGAACACCGAGCTCTATTTACATTGCCATTTTGAGAAAATTCGTAAATTTCAAGTAAGATCATAACGATGAAAAAACTTTTTTTATTCTCAGTATAATGGACTATAATACAGGGTGTGACGGTCTTCATTGTAAAAATTTCAACCAGTAATCTGAATAACTTTGTCTGAATCATGGAGTCATCTATCGAAATTTCGGCAGATGAAGAGCGACGTGAGGCTTCCCTTGACAGCTCCGTCCGAACTTCTTCCTTTCAATACGTCATCAATAATAATTTTAAATAATTTTGTTAATTCGTCTAATTGATGTAGTGGGTAAAGACAGTTATTATTATTATCTATACCTATCCTTTGGATATTATGCAAAATGCGATATTTTGATAATGAAAATAATAGATCAATGAAATATGAAGTTCATACAACGCTGAAAGTTGGGACTTAGTGCCTCAGAAAAGACCGTCGTATTGGAAACAAGTTTTGAATCAGTTCCTTGACATATCAAGATTGTTTGGACATTATGCAAGATACGTAATTTTGATTATAAAAATTTGATTTTTTTTTTTGAAGGATGTAGTCCATACTCAAAGTGGAGTTGCAATGTAATAACGTTAAGTAAAACTCGAAGTCGTCTCCTCAATATATAATTCACCCCAAGGGCAAGGGGAACGCAGCTTTGGCAAGCAACTTGTCATAGTGTCTGCGTTACAAGAAAGTCAAAAACATGTTTTCCAGCATAGTAATGCTCATCTTCAGATGAAGTAATACAGGGGTTAAACTGAAATCGATTTCAAAATTGTAACTAGCGTTTTTCTTACTGATTTCAGTTAACCCCTGTATTACTTCAACTGAAGATGAGCATTACTATGCTCGAAAACATGTTTTTGACTTTCTTGTAACGCAGACACTTTGACAAGTTGCTTGCCAAAGCTGCGTTCCCCCTTGCCCTTGGGGTGAAATATATATTGTGGAGACGACTTCGAATTTTACTTAACTTTATCAATATGATAATTATTGAAGTATGACGTTGATACAACGCTGAAAATTGAGACTGGTAGCCTTAGAAAATATGTATTAGGAAAACGTATCAATGATGTTGACCATCATCCATATTTTATTTTTCTCTGCATTATACAAATATTGGTAACACATGCTTTATGAACAGTGTTATTCAGTGTGTATCGAATACAAGATGGTTATTGGAGTATTTGAACAGAGATGCTTACACAAGAGATATAAACACTAATGTATCTAGGGAGGGAACATTAATCAAAGCATTTGCCGAGGTGATTAAAGAACTTTGGTCAGAAGATTCGTTGATACAGTCGCATTGAAAAGACAATTCCAAAGATTCGCTCCTCGTTTTATCGGTTATGCCCAGGAAGATGCTCAAGAGTTTTTACGATTCCTGTTAGAGGGTCTACATGAAGACGTCAATAGAGCAACGGAGGAGCCGAAACCCACAATGAGAGAGATAGACGAGAAATTAAGTAATAGTGAGAAAGAAGGCCCAAGAGTCATGGTCAACATACTCAAGGACAGACAATTCCAAAATTATGGATTACTTCGTTGGCCAGTTAAAATCTACATTAATATGTACTTATTGTGGTCATTGTTCAGTGTCCTTCGATCCTTTCTGGGATCTTTCCCTCTCAATACCACGAAAAACAGACCAACTAAGACTATCACAATGTTTGGATTTATTCAAAAGGGAAGAAACTCTAGATGGTGACGAGAAGCCGACATGTGCGAAGTGCAAAGAGAGAAGGAAGTGTTCAAAATCCCTATCAATTCATAAATTCCCGAAAATTTTAATAATCTATTTGAAACGGTCTTCTTCAACAGAAAGATTCCGAGGAATTGAATGTCACCATTGATTTTCCTTTAGAGGGATTGGACATGAGTAATTATGCTGATGAAAAAGTAGCTCCCAGTCGCTATGGTCTATATGCATTGTCTAATCATAGTGGGACTACCTACAGCGGACACTACACAGCCTACTGTAGACATCCTTATGCGGGCACGTGGCACGAATATAATGACTCACAAGTGACCCCAATCCATCCAGATCCATCGTGAGCGGAAATAAATGCCTATGTTCTCTTTTATGAACAGGAAGGCACTAAATCGCATCTTTCAGATCATATTTAGCTTTTTTTAAGTTTCATTTCTATTTTATTATGTTTTATTGTTTATATGTTTTACTGTGGTTTTACATATTTTTATATATTTATCGTAATAATTAAACCTTGGAAAATTAAATATGGTAAATGTCAACTTGTCAAAATATCATGAATAATGTTGATTTCATTGAAAATATGAACAGGATGTTTATAAAGTCAGTTGTGGAATCATTTGCGACTGAAAGTTGGAATTTAATGGCTGTTTAGTCGCTGTTTTCCATCGTACAAGATAACCTCTCTTGGAAGGGATTCATGTTTTAAAGAGAAACATTCTCAATTGAAAATTGAATCAATACATGACTCCTCTGGAAATGGAAAAACCCTACGATAAAATTGAAGTTACTTTTTGTAATATCTAACAGAAAACAACTACTTCCCCCTATTTCCAGCTATTTTGGAACCAGCAGGTACTAGTCGAGAAGACGGTAAACGACGGTATGACTCTCAACCCTTGGAAATGCGGTAAAGCAGTAGTTTGAGATTTTACTTGTGTGGATAAATTGGCTGTTTCTCATTTAGCCAGAACTTCAAAGTGTGCTGGTGCTGGAGCTATGACCAGTGAAAAATTGAAACAATCTAAATATCAAAATCTCGGAACTGATTATCAGTTCTGTCCAGTTGCAGTCGAAACTTCTGGTGTGTTTGGTCCTAAATCTCTGTTGTTTATCAATGAAATAGGAAGGCAACTAATAAGAAAGGATCCACTTCTTATTTGACACAAAAATTATTCTTGCTACACAACGTTAAAATGCTTCTTCTGTTTCTGGCACTATACCGCCATCCCACTCTTAGGAAGAGATATTCGTTTATACTACTTTTCCCAAATCATATTTCATTTCTGTCTGTACCAAAAATGTTGTGGATAAGGATAGTTATCTAGGAAAAAAATTATAGCAGATTTATTAACCTCTCCAAATCTCTCAAGATCTGCCATACTTATATCCTTTCAATTCGATAGTCGGTAGTCTCAACTCGAGTTCATCATCACGCCGGCGCCGCTCCAATGACAAAGACAACTACCAATTTAGAGACCACTCAGTTAAAAATATGAGTGATGAATGCAGCACAAATGCCTTGAGGGTTGCAGTAGTACCCAGCAATGTCAAAACTCTCGGTTTCGATCGACTTGAAAAAATTGGTAATACTTTCTTCATGTTCAGTGTTATCCAGTGCATATCAAACACAAGATGGCTATGAAAGGAGCTGTAATCAAAGCCTTCGCAATAGTGATATAGAAACTATGGTCATGTGATTCATCAGACTTTGTAATTGAAACTGTCTCTTTCAAAAGTGAATTTTGCACCTCGGTTTATCGGTTGCGCATAGCAAGATTCTTAAAAGTTATTACGATTCTTACTGGATGGTTTTCATATTACGGAGAGGCCTAAACCCATCTTGACAGAAATCGATGATACATTAAGTGACACTGAAAAAGCTGAATAACTCTTTAGTCAAGATTCCTGATGATGTATAACTCCAGGATTGTAAATATCTTCGTTGGCTAACTGAAATCTACATTAAGGTGTACAGATTGTGGAAATTGTTCGGTGACGTTTGATCCATTCTGTGACCGTTCCTTACCGATTCGGCAAATAACAGGACAACTAAGTCTATCACAATGTTTGGATTCATTTACCAGTGAAAAAACATTGGACGATGATGAAAAACCTACATGTTTGAAGTGCAGAGAGAAAAGGAAGAGCACAAAGTGCATATCTATTTGTAAATTTCCAAAATTCTAGTAATCAATTTGAAACGTTTTCTCATGGAGCAAAATGTTACATAGTCATTGATTTTCCTTTGGAAGGGCTGAATATGAACAACTATGCAGCGGACAGTGTAGCCCCTTATTGATACAACCTGTATGCATTGTCCAATCACAGCGGGACTACCGGTTTTGGACACTACACGGCTTACTGTAGATACCCTTACGCAGATACGTTACACGATGAGTACCCTGATTCTTGTGTGTCCCCAATTACATCAAAAAATGATTGTGGCAGAGAGGCATATGTTCTTTCCTATGAATCCTGCTCATTGAATATCTTCATTTTATCGTCCTTTATTTTAAGTTTAATTTATTTTTTATTTACATTTATTTATTTATTTTTGTACTTTTTGATGTTAATTTAATATAAGTATTCATTCATTAGACAAAATCAACAACAACAATAAATATTAAGAAAAATCTTGTAATCGCTGTTTCTAGAACTCCTTCAATGTTCGTGAACCTCTTCAATAAATAGTTGCAAAACTGCTTAGAAAGTTATACCGAAACTGTTTTCCGAATGCTATAGTAGACTTCAATATATACAGGGTGTCTGCGGAAGGTAGCACACCCCTTCAACTTTTTTGTTTTCAAGATAATGGAATGAAATTTGGAGGATCTTTATACGACAAAAACCTACATTTTCTGAAAAGTGACCCAATTTCATGCAGCTTCCGGTTTCATCAGAAATGACATAACCTTCCAATTTTTTAATGGGACACCTGGTATATTTTCACTTATTTTGTTTCCATATGGCATTCTGAATACAACCATACGCACTTTCCTTGCGACCAAATGTTAGTTCGT
Organism: Chrysolina oricalcia; assembly: GCA_944452925.2. Classification (NCBI taxonomy): domain Eukaryota; kingdom Metazoa; phylum Arthropoda; class Insecta; order Coleoptera; family Chrysomelidae; genus Chrysolina; species Chrysolina oricalcia. Next base: position 53,647,739 of record OX101809.2, on the reverse strand, counting down.
TCTGGTTAGATGACTGAAAAAGTACTTTTCACAAAATATATATGGTTAATTTCCTTGCGCCCAAGAGCCTTTATTATATTTTGCATAAGTTATGGTTGGTCAGTATATCTAAGGATAGTTTTGGAATTGGAATTTTTGGCAGGATATTTTTGGAAGGGATATTTAGTTGTAGATCTCAAAATTATACCACTTCCTTTCTGAACCATCAATGCGATACAACTGACAGCGTTATACTCACAGATAATCACGATAGTTATGGTAGTAATTCAACTCCTCAAAAGCAATTTTCAAAGAAAAAAGTAAGAGAATGAATATGCGACCTAGCCATTCTCTTGTTGCTAATTTACAGCAAAAACCAACCAGTTGTCAAAAATGTCAGCAATCTCATTTGGTTTATGGTTACCCAAAATTGCTCACTACGTCTCTCAACGACAGATTTCAATTTATTGAATCTACAAACTGGTGCTTTAACTGCTTGGGATATATAAACACAACTCATACTTTTGACCCTCACAAAGTTCGTGTAAAAAATGCTAGAAGCGACATCGCACGCACTTATACCTATTTTGACACTCCCCAAAATGTTTTTATTATACTGTCAACGTGTCTTCCTCAGATATTATTAACATTGCTAATGATAATGTATACCCTACCTCTTCTCCTGATGTAGGAACTTCCGTCAATATTTTTTCTCATTGTCAAAGCACTGTATCATTGTCTACAACTGTTGGAAATGTAAAAGATTCTCTTGGTAAGTTCCAACCCGTTCGTGTGTTGCTTGATAGTGGTAATCAGAGTAATTTCATTACAACCAAATGTTGCGCAAGACTTGGTTTGAAAAAAATACCTTATTATTGAGATATTAGGGGAGTTGGTTATACGACTTCTCAATCGTCAAACGCGTCAAATGCGCTCAAATGATGATGAGCATTATGATCTGTTTCATATTATTATATTCCACATTTTGTTGTCACCAAGAATATTCCAATTAAATTTAGTGTTGTATCTGATGCTTCGGCAAAGTATCTTTCATGTGGTCCAAAACTACAATAAGACATAGTTGCACTATTCAATATGTTCCGACTACACCCTGTGTAGTAATATCATACTCACTGCGTATTGTCTATAAGGTAAATCTATGTTTTGGTACCGGCTTAGAAGATAGTATGTATCTCTGATTCACCTAATCAAGGTATAACTGAGCATACAGAAATATTGCTGATTGGATGAACCAATAGATTAATTGGATAAATCTGGCAAATAAGAAATCTGTTTGGATTGCGAATGATCCAATTTAATGGGTATTTTATGTATTATCTCAGAACTATAATTCATTTCTTTTATAAATATTTGCAAATAAAATGATAGAACTGATTTTCTGTACTGTGAATTATTATTATTTGTAGAATTTCTTGAATAGAATGATCAATTCTTTAATATTTGTTCAGAGTATATGTTTCCCTTGGGAGATTATGCACATGTTTTATTCAAGTATTATATTTGACTTTTCGTTTGGATGTCGCCAAACATAAAAAAATAGGAAGGAATTAATGTCGTTCTTGAATTCTTAGATATTGTAAACTTCGGTGAATACCCCTCAGGCAACTCAATGAAAGAATAATGAATTTCGAATATGATTCTTTTCATTCTTAGTCAAATAATTCAAATATTCAAAATTCAAGAAAGAAAATTTAAGTTTAATGGTCCGAAAGTTCATACACCAACAAAAAATGTATTCCAAATCCCCCAAAAAAAGCTAAAATTTCTGTGGATGTATCATTTAAACGAAATACAGGATCCATTTAAAACTTTCCACTCTCAATATACCTCGACTCTTCCAGTAAGGAATTTAAAAACTCCTTAAATTATACTTCGACTGGTCACATCCGAATAGATCACATTGTAGTACTACCTCTTTTACTGACTATGCGCAAGTTGAAAGAATGAATCACCCTGATCTCCACACATCCATTCCGCTCGCTGCTCGAATATGCTTCAATATACTTCTTGCGCTAAACGTGCAAGGTTGTCAGACGACAAGTGCGTGAACTAATTAAATCTACACCTTACCTACGGATTGTACGAAATGGGAAGAAAATCTAGGAACAGCAATTACCGAAGTCAGATAAATATGGTTTTAGACAAAAATTGAAGAATTTAGAGGAAAAACGGAAACGTATCCCACTACGGAGAAAAATATGGACAGTACCGATCTAACCCTTGGTTAGAAAATATGCAAAATCTGATGAGTGGCTTTGCCAACCAATTTCCGGAACTGCAAATACCGAAACCGAATGTAAAAACTCATACGGTGTTTTTGATGACAGGAAACAAAATGGGGCATTTTTAATGGCTCTTCAAACCATTTTGGATGGAGGGATGTCAGTCCTCGGCATCCTAGGCTGTAAGATTAAGCGGATGCAGGGAAAATTTTTTTGTAACGTACATCAAACCTGTTTTACTCATCGACAATTCCAGACGTCAGAACTCAAACGTTGTTTCGACTATGAAGGAAGAAACTCCCTCAGGGCACATCCTTCTATGTTCGATCACTGTAACGGTTCCCCCTTTCGGAGTCTATGAAATGTACAACTCGAACAGGCAAAACACCAACAAGGCAAATGACGAATTGTTACACGAGGTACGATGAAAACAAGGAGGAATGGATCAGAACTTAACGGCAAAAATAAAGGCACATTCTAAGGCTCCATATACTGGACAAGTAAAATTTTTTCATGTCGCCTGGGAGGTAATAACCTTCAATAAATATATGTTAGAGTGTATGGAAGGTTACAAAATTCATTTGAAGACCATTACTTCAAAGGTAATTCTCATCCGCCGAATTTCCTAGTTAGCGGAAAATAAAGTAAAGATCAATTTGTACCGTCAAACGGGGTGACTATGGACGGTTTTTGTGTTATTTGTGATTATTTCAACGCAAAACAAACTTTTTTGAAATTTGCAAGTACTGTGCTGTTTCAGCATTATCTAGCTATAGATTTAAGTAAATTTGTAATTTAAAAAAATAATATTATATGTTTTTCTAAATTTTGAAAAGTGTCCCGACTCACCCCATGTTTGGGGAGACTTGGGACAAGTCATTGTTTTACACTGAAACAACATTTTCTGGCCAGCTATGGTTGACTTGGGACAAAAAAATCATTTTAAAAAAATACAAAAATATATAATATAAAATAAAACGTTTAGTTAGGTAATCAAATAATGTAAAGATATTTAAACTTAAAGCCTAATTATTATAAAACATAACAAAAATCTTAAAACCCATTTTAGGAACTATTTTAACACACTATTATCTAAAATATAAGAACAGAACTAATTATTTAAATTTATATCTATAGGAAATTTCTTGGCGCCTCTTCGAAGGTGAACTGGTTGAGGCAACTTCTTTAAAATTTGTGAAATATTGACAACAGATTCATCACGAACTGCTGGAAATATATATCCATTTTCTATTTTGGAAGTTTGCCCTAAAAAATTTATATTTATTTCTTTATTTTGAACATCTATAATTTGTCCTACGAAATTTTGACTAAATTTACCCTGTGTAAATTCAGCTATGACGAAGACATCAACTTGTAAATCTCTTGCTTGTAAAATCTCTTGTTTCTTCTAATTAATCATTTTCATCTTCATGTTTTTCATCTTCTGAATTTTGTTCGTGCATACTACTTTTATCTGAATTTAAGATTCTTCTAAGTCGTTATCTGTGTCAGAAGATGTCTCGGATTCCTCGCAAATTACGCTTTTTTCAGGAGTTACCGCTATTTTTTTCCCCTTTCCAGTTTTCCTTGTGGTATTCTGCGAACCTCTTTGCGTTTTTAAAAATTCTGTTAGTGCTTCAGTCCAAACCCTCTGGCATTCTTCTTCGGGAACAACTTTTGGAGGTAAACGTTTCAAAACTTGAGTTGAGCCCAGTGGAATAATTCCGCAACCACGAAAACCAGACTAAATATTATCTTCCAGTTTGTCTTCAATAGAGTCTAACGTTTTTTTATAATCCCGGAAATTCGGGTTTAGGAATAACCCCCCTATTTTTTTTCTTCCATTCACCTAAAGTTTTTCTCCATGACTGCTTAACTGGCTTAAAAAAGGAAGTGTCTAACGGTTGGGTTAAGTGGGTGACACTGACTGTGTATACCTTACTAATCACATACGAGAAATGCCAAAATGATCATTACAAAAACATGAAACCATGAATACAAATTTCAATCTGGTGGGACAACATTTGAATCAACTTCTCTGTTGATTTTTAGAATCGCCTTTTCTTCAGATTCTTTAAACATCTACAATGTGATCTATTCGGATGTGACCAGTCGAAGTATAATTAATGATTAAACGACTTACCTTAAGGAAGTTCAATCCAAATTATACGAGACTGGTCACATCCGAATAGAGAAACACCCTCCCAAGGATACACTTATTTATGTGTGTATGTGCATATAAGAGTATATAGTTTTGTATACCTAGACAAGTATCCATTTTTGGTAACCCTACCCCAAAGGCGATCAAGTAACCATCATCGCAAAGTATATTGAAGCAAATTCGAGCAGCGAGCGGATGTGGGGAGACCAGGGTGATTCATTCTTTCAACTTGCGCATAGTCAGTAAAAGAGGTAATACTACAATGTGATCTATTCGGATGTGAGCAGTCTCATATAATTTGGATTGAACTTCCTTAAGGTAAGTCGTTTAATCCTTAATTATCTTTCCAATAATACTCAAATTCTTTATAAGTTATAGATAGTTTCCAAGAAATTACGTTCCAGACATTTATTTGTACTGAGATTTCAACTGTTAGGAATTGTTTCCAACAATACTCAATATTATGTGATTTTTTTTCCGTTGCAACCCTTGAACAGGATTAAAGTCTAGTCTCTAGGCGCTAAATTGTAATTAAGTCAGTTATCAAACTGCTCTCTAACATTGCGGGAAACAGAATTAACATGCGGCAGTTTGTGTTTTATAAATAATGGAGTGATGATCAGAGCTGGGTAATTCCTAGTTAAAACGTAATCAATAATTACAATTACTTTTTTTTCGTGTAATTTTATTTAAGTACTTCTTTTTCTTAAAGTAATTTGGAATTGTAATTGCAACAAAATCTGTAAAGGAATTGCAATTTGTAATAATGTTATTCAAAAAATATAGTTACAACTACTTCGCATAAGTACAATTATTTTTTCAGTTACTTGATTAGTAATCAGGTAATTGATAAGTACAATTACTTTTCCTAATTACAATTACTTTTAAATGCGTGTTTGTTTACCAGATACACGTGTTCTAATCAAGAAATTTTCGGTATGAGGCGGAATGTGCTCTCTAACAATAATTTTGAAAAATTGGTTATAATGAAAAGTAACAATATAAAAGTACTGAACCAGACCTCGCAAATCGGCGTCATTCATCTGCATGAAGAGTAAAAAATATTAATAATTTTATACCAAACATTTTTTTGCATAATTTTGTGCACTCTATTTTGAAAATAGTTGGTTAGTTTCTATAACATTTCCTTGTTTGAAAACTATCGATTTTACGACAATAATGTATGAAATACTTTTTGGCCAGAGTTAATTACCGAATGTAAAAAAAGAACTGTTTGGTGCAAAACATAGTTAACTATTTTATCTCTTTGACCAAACGGCCCTAGACTTTTGACACCCGATTCATTCGATATGCTTATAATTTAAAACTACCCAAAATTTTGTGTTGATGTAACTTTTTCATTCCCAGTCAATAAACTATTTAATGTTTTCTTATTATTAAGTTGCCTATTCTGCTTTTTATAAATGACTGTACTTATTGCTTTTTATTGATGTGCTTACATTTAAAAATTTGTCACTTGATTTTTAATACTAATTAAAATAAAAATTTTGATATATTTGTACTGGAATACAATCCATGTAGTTGAACACTTATAATTATTGAAAAATTGTGATTGTTACGGATTTATCATAATTTATTGTTTCATCAGAAAAGTTATTACAAAAAAGTAATTAGTAATTCCTATTTTTATGACATGTGCTTTGTAACTGTAATTATTTCCTTTTTTGAAAAAGCAATTTGTAATTGTAATTAGTTACTTTCTTGAAAAAGTACTTTGTAATTGTAATTACTTTTAAAGTACCTGTAATTACCCAGCTCTGTTGAAGATATCCCCACAAATAGAAGTCTAAGGGAGTGATCTCGGAAACCATCCAATTGCTCCCCTTTTCTGTCAATTCATCTATCCCTAAAATAAATAAGTATCTCGTTTAACCACTGCCGGACAGGAAAAAAAATAATGTGCTGGAGCACCGTCCTGCTGAAAATTTAACAGATCTTCCCATTTAAGATTTTCAGGGTAACTTATCCACTCCAGTGGCGGATTTACCAGCAGGCTGAGTAGGCTGGAGCCTAGGGCGGCAAATTTTAAGGGGCGGCAAATTTAGTTCATAAATTTATTATTTCGGTTTACAAATTAAAAAAAAAAAATTATTATACACACACATAATACGAATTTCGAAAATTGGAGAGAAATTGAAATATTTAACAAAAATCGAAATATTCTCATATACAGTGCTAATTAATAAATATTTCAACATCTCTGCATGAACAATTCCTAAACGCTTTACTAATTATACATTAATGATTATGAACTTTTAGAATATCGCGATTCGATATTATAATCAAAATTTAGTAATTTTTACATATATTCTTCACTGATAACTGCTATAATTTTTTCTCCTTGTACCTAATAATTATGAGATCTGCTTACCCAATTCAATCGATATAATATCGATGGTCTAATAAAAATACTGACTAAAATTGACTAATTTTTATTAAATAAAAAACTAGTTCAATATCTTATAGAGATCATATTAATCAAATAACTGATAGTTAAACGACTGTGACTTGACAATAAAAAAATTCCCTCCACAAAATATGAAGTGAGACAATTTGCTCATTAGAAAATTGATACATTTTATCAGTTAATTATTTTATTTGCAGTAAGAAAAAGTTTGGAAAATCCAAATGAGCAGGCCTTAAGCGCTCATGTCGTACACGAATTATTTAAATTAAATGTTTACATCAGTATATTTGATAACTTTTTCGCAAAGCCAACTTTTTCAGAAAATGCCAATCGGAATGAATTAATTATAATAAGATAAAACAATACTCAGCTGCAATTTTTTATTCAACGGCTTCTCTCCAGTTAAACAAGTATATTAAAAAAAAATTGAAGTGTCAGAGCAGAGAAGAGCAGAGAAGAGTCAGAGCTAATGAACAAGATTTCGTACGACGATATAATAAATGATTTTGCGAATTCAAAGTCTCGCAAAAAAGTATTGTAATGCTTTTATAATTTAACTTAAATCATAATGCTAACAAATAATAAAGAAAAGATATATTTATTGTATTGTTTTTAAACTGTGAGTGTAATAATAAATGTTAATCAACGTTCGCCAAATGTATGTTTTTTACGTAAGCTTAATTCATATTTTGTAAGTATTGTATAGTTTTAAGACATACCTTACCTTACTTTAAAAGTGGTATACGATTGAGATATTTTTTCCTTAAAATAATGTTTTTTGATAATTCTTTGCTGTAAAAATAATCAAGGATCTAACACGGTACCATAGTTCTCAATAATAATAACTATATGGGAAAAGTTGACGTAACGAGGATGATGGAGCACAAATTATAAAGTTGGAATTTTATTGATAGAAAATTGATATGATTGTGGACTAAGATATCAAAATTTAGAGGCGGCAAAAATTGAATAGCCTACGGGCGGCAAATCTATAAATCCGCCACTGATCCACTCCTTTCAGATGTAATTCATCTCATCAATAATTTTTACATATCAAAAATGAAAATTCTCGTTCAAACGATAGAAATCGGGACGGCACTGGACATAAAGCCGGTTCCAGACACATCGCGAGTACAAAGGAAAGGAGCACAAACATTTTCTAGTATGTACAAGTACGAGCAACGAGCCATCGGAGCTCCCACACGACTTGCACTTTTCATTCGCAAATATCGCGAGTTGTACTCACACGCCCCTTCTCGAGTAGGTTGGTCAGTTGTTTACTATCGACGAGACTTGAAAAATAATAATAATAAGTTTGTTCTCAATTTTAAAAATAAATTATCACAATATAAATATATAACATGCAAATAAACTATAAAACAATCCCACGAAGTAAACTTGTGGTGGGATATTCATTGGTCTATTTTGAATTATTTAAAATTAATTATAAATAATATAAATATTTTTATGGTGCTTATTAGTTAGAGTTGAAACACAAATTTAAATTTTTAGTATTTCATGAAACATTATCCTTGGACTCTCCAATATCCAAATTTTCAGATTATATGAGAAAATCGATGTAAAGGATTTTATTTTGTCAGGTACTATATCGTAAACAAATGAAGTAATAATTGTATAATTTGTTTGGCCAATTGTTTCATTAATTCTGATTTCAGTTGTAATTTCGTTTTTAAATCTGGTATTATATATGTGATTTGTGTAAAAAAAATTAATTTTGTTTTTGAAAGGGTAGATCAATATATTATAACAATATAATTGTCTAATGTCCATTTTTTGCTTTCTCTGAATAAAAGATCAGATGAATATCTTATATCTTTTTCATAAATAATTTTAAGAAACCATTTCTGAAGAATTTCTAAAGGCCTTACATTATTATCATTCACACCCCCCATCCAAGAATGCCATAGCCTAGTTGTATTTGTATAAGTGCATAATAAAGCATTTCCAATTGAGAAATGTTTAGGAATTGTTTAAGAAACTTGAATTTTGATAACAGACTTCTCAATTTTCTCGTTGTGGAATTTATTTGTAAATTCCATTTGAGATTCCTGTCAATTATTATACCTACAGATATTTAATATAATTTGTTTGTTGAATTTCGTTCAAATTATCAATTTTGATTGGTCTTAAATTCGAATTGGAACATGTTTGAGAAGTAAAAGAGATGCATTTCGTTTTTTCAAAATTTATCAGTAATAAATTAGCATCAGACCATTTTTTTATTGATTGAAATTCTTCTTCAACAGATAATTTGAGTAGTGTCCAATTTTCTGCCTGGTATGTTATAAGGGTATTATCAGCATAATTTTGAATGTCTCCGATAGTCTTCAAATAAAAAATATCATTCATATATATTGAATTGTTAAAAAATTGTTAAAATTGTTTTTTTCGTTAGCCAGCTGTCGTCCCCTTACGAAAGGCAGCCCTGAAAAGTCGAAACTTGTGCGAGCCAAGGATTAACGAGGTCTTACCTTTTTACGTGCGATTCCTAGCACGATCCGAGGAGAATATCGAAAGGAGGTCCGTTGGTCACCCATCTAAACTCCGGCCTCGCCTAGCGTTGCTTGGCTTCAGATATCGGTGACCCGGCGCTATCCGTTCGAGCTATCCCCCGAATAAAAGTGACCTTAAAACTGTTCCTTGGGGAACTCCATATTCAAATACTTTTGAATCGCTAATATGATTGTTGATCTTAACATGTTGGATTCTATTGTCAAGATAATTTTTTAATAATTCTAGAATTTTTCCACAAAATCCTATATTTTTTAGTTTTCTGAGTAGATTTGAGTGCGAAACTGTATCAAAGGCCTTTGATAAGTCGACAATTATAGTTAGAGTTGGTATCTTCTTATCCAGTCGAATTTTTTGAGTGAAATTACAGATGGTATCTTTTGTTGATTTATTTTTCCTGAATCCAAATTGTCTGTTTGATAAATTTTTCTAAAAAAGTTTCCATTCTAATTTCAATATTATTTCAAATATTTGCTGAACTTGAAATCAATGTGATTAGTCTATAATTTTGTGTTTCATTTTAGGTCCTGTTTTATAAATTGGTTTGATAACACCAATTTTGAAAGCTTTTGGGAATTTTCCTGTATTAAAAATTGATTTAAGTAAGTAAGCTAAGGGTTCAATGACATCATTTATTGCTATTAGAACTTCAGACGTTATACCATCTATACCAGGACTCTTATTCAATTTCTGAGATTTTATTGTACTTTTATTTTCGCCTTCATTATAGTTTCTTCTAGTCTAGGAATTTCGATTGATGGGTATTTGATAATTTGAGATATCAATTTTATTTGTGATTTTCCTTGCCAAATTTTCTCCGACTTTCGAATAATATTCAACAAAATGATTCACTATTAATTTTTTATCTGATGTTTCATCATTACTTTTTAATTTAATAGTTTTTATCAAATCATTTGATTTATTTTCTTTGCATATTTTTTCAATACATTTCCATAAGCTTTTCGGAGAATAATTATTTTGTTCAATATGGTTACTATAATATTTAATTTTCGCTTCTTTTATTACCGACGTTAATTTATTTGTATAGGTAACATAATCAAGTTTCAACAGTAAATTGTTTTCATTCTCTCTCAATGCTTTATAAAGATTATTTTTCTTTTCTACTGAATTCATAATAGCTGCTGTTATCCATTCTTTCCTTTTTTATTTTTTACATTGAAATATGTTGTATATTTTTCAGTGATTTTGCTAATTTTATCTATTAAATAATCTACCAATGTGTCGGGATCATATAATTTAAAATATCCATCCCAGTTTTCTGCAGAAACGTTTTCATTTATTTTTTTGTAATCAATAACTCTTTTATATTTCATTCCACCCTCGATTTTGATATTTATTTTCATTTATATTTTTAACTACCTGTGTTTCAATATCAACTTATTCAAAATCATGAATGAACGGTTCCATAACTTATCTTGAGATATCAATACATAAATAATTGTTATTGTGTTTAAGATTTCAAAAGTTCTTCAATATCGGCTTCATTGTTGATTATTACAGCTTCATCATTTTCGGTCCGCTCAAACAAATATTTTTCCATTCTTCCGTCATACAAATTTGAAACTTGACTTCAAAGACTTTGCTCTTGCAAATCGGAACTTGTTTCTACTCGTCATTGCTTCATTTATGTAAATTACCGTAGGTGAACCTGGTAAATGGATATGGTGAGTAGTAAGTTTTCCATGCATTTTGTAATATTTCTTGCCATTTTCAATAATATTGTTTTTTTAATTTTTCGGAATACAATTCAACTATGAGACTCTTTAGGTTATCTTTTTTTATTGGTGCAACAGTTTGTAATTTCAGTATATCTTCGTTTCTTATCTCTACACTGATTATTTTGGAAATTTTTTTAATATCATTTATATCTTCAATCTCATTTTGTTGTGAAATGAAGTAAATACATCCATCCATCCATCCATCCATCCATCCATCCATCCATCCATCCATCCATCCATCCATCCATATTTCATCAATTTTATCTGTTCTTGATCGTTCAGCTTCTCTTTCAAAAATTGTACTTTTGTTTTAATGCTATTCAGTTCAGTTTGCTTCTTCTCGTTTTCTTTCTTCAAATCATCTTTCTTTCTTGATTTCTTTTAGTAATGCTATAATCTCTTTAGTTTTCTAAATTTTGATTTGATTTTTAGTTACCTGGCTTAATTGATTGTGAATTTCTTGTGACCTTTACTCGTTAATTTAGGACATTTCGGATGATACCACTGTATACATAATCATTTACATTCAATAGGAGTTTGATTCATTTTAATTTTATAATTGCATTCTCCACATGTATCTATATCCGAAGATCCTGCATTTTTCTTGTTCTGCGTAGATATCGTGAAGTTTCTGATCTTCTCTTCAATTTGTGTAACGTTGGAGGGATATTTGGCTATCTTTATCATTAGAACTGGAATCTGTCTTCTTCGGGGATTTTTCTATATTACTTTTTCTACTTTTTCTTGTCATTTTGTCCTCACTATGTGATATTTCTGTTGAAACTATTTTTGACAACTGCCAAATCCGTCGAAATTTTCTTTTAATGATATCGCAATTGAAACAGTGTTTCCCAATTCACAAAAGCACTTTTCTGTTCAGTTGACCAATGCGAATTTCGTTTTCAGTTTTCAAACAATTGATTATGCTTACTTTTTTTCAAATGGTGAAACAATATTAAAACGACGAAAACATGAACGAAAATTCTCTTATGGCAAACTGTGCTGCGTACGTTGTGCTATGTGCCGGATATCTACTACTTCGAAAAGCTTAAAGACGCAGAGAAGGTGGTGGATGTTATCTCTAAATAAGACTAGAAATTAAAATACTTGGTCGGACGACCACTCCATTTTTAATGAATAATAAACTTCCGTAGACACTTACGCTTCTGCGAGGACAAGGACAAATTAAAAATATACTTGTATAGACACGCAATGCACGCAATGCGTGTGGGAGCAGCGCGTCCATTGTCAATCCATTTCAATAGTTTAGCGGAAGCCGGTGTAACCCATTTGATACGCGTCATAGGCGAACAAGTTCTCAATTTTGAAGAAATGTATACCTTAGTGGTTAAAATTGAGTATCTGCTCAATTCACGTCCATTATGTCCTTTAAGCTCAGACCCTAACGATTTATCTGTATTAACCCCTGGTCACTTTTTAACGCTTGAACCTTTATCTATCTTACCTGATCCAGATTTATCTAATTTAACCCTGCGTTACATACGTGGGGTGTGATGGACCCCAGCCGCCGAATATCGCTTTGAAAATATGCCAAACGTAAACTTATGCGTACGCCCCTCCTAATAGCTTCCAAAATATGTCCGCATCATCGAATTCAGGCATTTCCGCAGTATCTTGTAGACACTGAGTGAAGTTATAGGGAACTTAAGTGCTCTGGGGTGTGATTACTTGCCAAACTTGCATGGCTCAGACAGCGATTATTTTTTTTCCTTTCTGTTTTTCAATCTGCAATAATTTTCTTTGTATTTCATCATAATCAAACTTTAGTTTCCGAATGTTCATTCAGGGGTGAGATGTTCATTTATCTCACATGATTTTTTTTGTCGCGGTGTGTTTTTTGGTACATGAAAAACTACCCTTTTTCAGTTTATATCAGATTTCTTGAAATAAAGCCTATTTGATTATTCCTTGCGTGTTTTTATTGTTCCGAAATGATCCCCTGATACTATAGAACAACGTAATATCAGAAAAGGAACAAGATAAAAAAATACGATTTTTCAGGAAATGGGGTTTGTCACACCCCACGTATGTACTGATGCAACAATTATCCACGTATGTAACGCAGGGTTAAAGTTGAATCATCTCAATCGATGGCAACTTCTCATTCGCATGCAGGCCAACTTTCAGTCCAGATTTTGCTCTGAATATTTGCATACGTTGTAGCAAAGAGAAAAGTGGCTAGTACCCACTGCTTCTGTTAATATCGACGCTGTGGTACTCATTAAAAACGAACTCACCCCTTCTCTAAAATGGAGTTTCGATAGCATTATTGAACTGCATCCTGGTTCTGATAGCTCTGATAGCGAATAAAAGAAAATATGTAACATATATATTTTGGTGGGCAGTCAATGTTCACTCCTAGTAATGGTGATTTTTAAACTTATATTATTCAATAATTATTTAGTGATTCATTTATTTAGCAATGCTAATATATAACAATTTACTTTTTTACAAACTATCCAAATTTCAATATATTTACTAACTGAGAGCAATCAAACGTCTATCGAACTTATTTCCCAATTTTTGAGGTCAAAATACAGTTGAGGTGACATCTACGCCCTCTACGGTCGACCGAGATGAAAAAGGTAGTTCGAAAAGGGGCACGAAGGTGTGTGTTAGTAGCCTTTCACCGAAATCTCTTGCATTCGTTACAAGTCGAAAGCTCTCGTAATCACAAGTGCTCCAACAAATGATAATCATAACATCAACTATCCAAGAGGGCATCCAGAAGAAGGAAAATTCACCAGGTTAGTTGTCTCTTTCAACTGTCGCAAATTCCAAATTTTATTTCACAACCAGCGCTACAGCCAACAACATTGAAGGGGTATACTTAATTTTTTTTTTAATTCATATTTCAAACAGAGAAAATCACCAAGAAACAAAACACGTTTTCATCGCTAGAATAGACTCAAGACTGAAACTATGATGTCTTACCAAAGTGGACTAGTGTTAGAAAAATTATTTTTTGACTATGCCTCGTATACACCCGAATGTACTATTATCAATAAGATTATAATTGGACATGTTTCGACAAATACATTTTGATCCTGAACTTATTTTATTTCGACTATGTCTATCCTACCCAAGTACGACGTTTTTTACGAACTTTAACCGCTTGTATCCCAGAAACGACACACAAAATCATTTAAACTCTTACATTTTTCTAAAGACTCATTATAACATAATTAAATTTGAGCTAATTTGACCCGAGAGCCAATTTCCCAAATGTTTTTGCAGGTATCGTTATTGTGAATTAAAACTCTAACTTGAAATTGATTGAATTAGTGCATAGATAAAGGTTGGGAACAAGGAGACTAAACATTAGGTAGTGAGATGTCATGAAGATATAGTTCAGCCTAGAAATGAAGCTGCATTTAGTTTCACAAATGACAACATTGGAAACTTTTCGTCACAGATTCTAATGAAAAGTTCCTAACTCCTGCATTGAATTTATTATGAGAGATGTGGAAAGTATCAGATCCTACATATCAGTCGTTTGGTAGAACAATACCGGAAAAGTAATTTGGGTAGATAATTCCAAGGAGACTAAAATTTAACAAGGAGAGTTTAATCCCCATAAGATAATGGGGACACTAGTAGAAAGAGATGAAAGAACATTTGTGACGAAATGTCAAGGAGACTAAAATTTAACAAGGAGTGTTTAATTCCCATAAGACAATGGGTACACTCATGGACGTATAATATCGTATAAATACGGTATACTAGTAGAAAGAGATGAAAGAACATTTGTGACGAAATGTGACGTAGTAGGACGTGTCATGGCCGCCGTTCTCTATAGACAGTGACGGACTATAGCTCTTGGTATATGAGAGTTACTGCTGACAGTTTTGTTGCTTGGTTCGAGTTCGACTCTGTACTCATATCCAAGTACGTCACTATGACGCGTTGATGCTACAAGATTCTGATTGACTAAAGCTTATTAAACCTTCCTTGTTAAATTTCAGTCTCCTTGACGAAATGTGACGTAATTGGACGTGTCATGGCCGCCGTTCTCTATAGACAGTGACGGACCAGCTCTTGGTATATGAGAGTTACTGCTGACAGTTTTGTTGCTTGGTTCCAAGAAGAATAAACTTGTTAGGAGTTTATTCTTCTTGGCTTGGTTCGACTTCGACTCTGTACTCATATCCAAGTAGGTACGTCACTATGACACGTTGATGCTACAAGATTCTGATTGGCTAGAGCTTATTAAACCCTCCTTGTTAGTTTAGTCTCTTTGAGATAATTCTTCATTCCAGGCAATGGCTGCCATTTTGTTAGCGATAATTTTACCGATTTCAGTTTGGCCATTGTCCACCAGATGGCAGCAGCGAAGTTCGCTGTTGTTACCAGAAATTTATGAAATACTGCACTTTTTCACAGAGTGGCCCAAACACCAAACCTGGGGTGGGATTATGAACACTCGATACAAGAGCTTTCTCGATACGTTGTGAAAAACGCTGGCTCGACTTCGACATTTAGTTCGGTACGAGTTACGTCAAACTCGCTACGGGTCGAGTGTGTATTATAACAGACCGGGGGATGGTGACAGATTTTGAGATACGATTTTACTCAGTATGCCTTGTAGAGGACAATATTGTCCTGATAATTCTCAATATTGTCATGATGATAATTTTATTAATTAAAGAGTCGTCCTGGGATCTTCCTATTGAAAAAATTAATCGTCACTTGTCCGTAAATTATTTGTTTCGGTACGATTTTACTCAGGCTACCTGCCATATGTTTTGTAACGAAATAACCCCGCCGTGGTGGTTGGCTGGTAGTGCGTTCGCCTCGCATGCGTGAGGTCGTGGGTTCGATCCACCGATTCACCAGTCTCGTGCATGGCATCAAACGTTGAATTGTAAGGGCTGTGTCTTCCCAAGCTCACACAAGTCTCTCGAAGACTTCTGAGGGTTGCGCGTAGGGGTGCAATCGGTTGACGGAATTAACAATAACAAATAACAACGAAAATAAAATACTCGGAAATCCATTGGGATACCGTAATGATAGGATGATACTGGATGGGTTGAAAATGAGGGTAGTTATTAAAAAACTATTGGGAGGATCCCACAATTTTTCGAGTAGAATAAAATAGTAATGGATAGTGAAAAAATATATTTACTTTTATGAATATATATATTACATAACCGAACAAAAAATAGTGAACATAGTGCAATGAATGTTTAATTCATAAATTGGAAGGCACAGTAATGAATCAGAGATCAATCGTCAGAGCTAGTTACTAATAGAAATTGGTGGGTTTTCGACTGCAATGACAGTAGATATACCGGGTGGCAACAAGATTTGGTACGTTACGCCGTCTGGTTATTTTTGAGGATAGAAATTTGACACTTATATAAAGAGAGACAACTTCGAAAATATTTTTTACGGATTAGTCCATAATTTGCTGCCTTTTTGTCGCTAATTAGTTGCAGAGACAAAAAAAATGTCGCTCTTATATTTTCAGAAATATGCGATGTTTCGCTAACTTCATATGAAGTTAGCGAAACAACTTCCGTAATTTTTTATTTTCAACAATTCTGAAGTATCCATAATTTGCCGCCTTTTTATCGTTAATTAGTTGCGGGAAAAACTGTATAGTTTAAAAAAACATGCGTTGTTTCGCTAACTTAATATGAAGTTAGCAAAACCACTTCCGTAATATCTGTTTTTTCACAGGTCTGAAATATCCATAATTTGCCGCCTTTTTGTCGCTAATTAGTTGCGGAGAAAAAAAGTTGTCGATCTTTTTTTTTAAATGTGCTTTGTTCAATAAATACACATGGATGGAGAGAAACAACTTTCGTAATGTTTGTGTTCCGTCAAATTCAAAATATTCGTTAATCTCCGCTTTTACGTTGCAAAAGAGTTATTTTTGTGGCTACAAAACTATTACTCATGGGTTTCTGGATACGAAAACAAGAATTATCTACACTTCCTAGTCATCCTCGTATTCTAAACCATTTTTCTCAAAATAACCTACAATACTATATAAAACGTATTTATTTCTGAATCTTTCATACTAAGAATAAATACAGAATGGTGAAACCTCAAAAGTACTTACATTGAAATTAACTTTCATTCAAAATTATGGAAACATAATGATTACATACAGGAGTGAAACTAGCAAGACGGCAACGCCAGCAAGAGGAAGTGCTACGCTTCGATGAAATCGTGCTCGGTGTCGCGGCAGCGTAGGGGTATTCATTTTATCATGTTTATTTTTGATCGTGTTCGTGAAATATTTTCATAAAAACATGCGGGAAAGATAGAAATCTATTTTTCTTCAAAGCACAGTCGCTCAAAGGAAACCATGTACCCTTCATCGAACTAATGAAAATTAATCAATTTTGGTCTCACTTCAATAATGTTGAGACTTTATTTAATTGAAAAATTTTCCATTCAAACTCATTCCATCCCGTGTAAATAACGAAATTAATGTTTTTGGATAATATCATCATTATTTTGCTGTTTTTTGCGAAGAATATTGAAAAATGAAGTGTGGAATAATTTTAATGTGAAAATTGATTTTGTAAATAGCATCCATCTGACCCCATTCCGGCACTCTCTAAATAAGAGGGTCAAATCAATGCTACAAAATCAACTTTCACAATCAATGTTTTCAACACTTCATTTTTATAATGATAAGAATAAGTGTCACTTCAACAAATGTATATAGTTATTTCAAATCATGCAATAATACAGAAAACGCCCAATGTTGATAAAAATAATAAAAAACTCATTATACGGAAAAACTTTTAGAATAGAGTAGCATAAGTTTTTGACCCAATTGGCATATTGTTCCCCTACAAAATATACGTTCAGTTCACTCCCCTGTAAATCAATATTATCCAGAAACATTTATTTCGATATTTCCACGGAATGGAATGGGTTTGAATGGATCATTTTTCAATTAAGTAAAGTCTCAACATTATTTCAGTGAGGCTAAATTTTATTAATTTTCCTTAGTTCGATGAAGGGTACATGGTTTCCCATGTAGCTACTATGCTTTGAAGAAAAATAGATTTTCATTTTTCCAGCATGTTTATATGAAAATATTTCACCAACACGAACAAAAATAAACTTGATAAAATGAACACTCATACGCTGACGCTACACCGAGCACGATTTTATCGGATCGTAGCGCTGCCTCTTGCTGGCGATGCCGTCTTGCTAGTTTCACTCCGGTATGTTATCATTATGTTTTCATAATTTTTTTTCAATTTAAGTACTTTTGAGGTTTCTTCATTCTGTTTTTATCATTAGTATGAAAGATTCAGAAATAAATATTTTTTATAGTATTGTTAGTTATCTTGACGAAAATGGTATAGAATACGAGGATGACTAGTGAGTGGAGAGAGTTCATGATAAGTAAATATTTTGAATTTGATCAAAGACGGACATTATGAAAGTTGGCTCTCAACATCCTCTTGTATTTATTAAACATCGCATTTTTTTCTCTGCAACTAATTAGCGACAAAAAAGGTGGCATTTCATGGATACTTCAAACCTGTGAAAAAATAGAAATTACGGAATTTGTTTCGCTAACTTCCCCAACCAATTAGCGACAAAAATGCGGCAGATCATAGAATAATCAGTTATCAACCTTTTCAAAGTTGTCTCGCTAACTTTTGAATATGTTGAACTAGAGATAATAATAATAAAACTCCCTCATAAACACTCGTCGAGTGTGGCATAGCCTGTGCTGGTAGAAAACGGCTATTATTATTATTTGTACTATGATACATACTTGAATCTGAAATAGAAAGTATCTCCGGAAATTACGTCAAATTCAGAAATTCAAATGGAATACACCCATTTTTTTTCATTCATCAAATTTGGTTGCTCATTCTGCTTCCAACCATATTATGCTATATGAATGAAATTAATATCTGCTGTCTTTCGTGAATGCCAAATAAAACGGGGGTATTGGTCAAGAAAGCAATGGAAATGCAAATCAACTCTGCAAGTAAGGTATAATAATGAGTTTTATTTTGATTGAAAGTTTGGTTATGTGGATGAAATTCGTTTCTTGGACATGGTCTTTTTATTTTCTGAAAATTAAAGAAAAGTAAAATCAGGGACATCTAGGTACAAGTGTAGAAGTCAAATGAATGGTTACCTCTGCTCAGGGAAGAAATGGGAAATAACATAACGATGATTGACTGATACCGGAATACTGTATGTATAAATACAGACCATATTTTCAGTTTGAAACAAAAGCAAGTTAGGCACAATTTTTTGAACAACTTTCCAGTTGCTCTGAATAGATTCACCATTTATCTGTATTGGTATAGATTATTATTGAATCCAAACATTTTTCACTTTGTATTGAGCCCATTATTCATTTTTAACGTCCACTTCACCGATATTCTCGTACAATTTTGGACCCAAATTACGTTTTTTTTATTAGTTTCAAATTGTGACGTCAGGTTGAGTTAGGTCAATGAATTACCATACGGTTGGATTCGAAATGAAATAAATTTTTTTATTGCATTACCTTGCCACAAGTCGGGGTGTCGAAGTGTACAATTAAATTTCATGATTCCTAATTTTTTTTTAATGGAATTCCTATGATGTTACGGGGTAAAAAAATTTCAAAATATTTATTTAGAAAATAAAAATATACAAATTAAATATTTCAAAATATTGATTTAGAAAATGAAAAATACAGGTGATAACATAATTTGTTCTAGATAGCAATAATGTGAAAATATTAATGGTGTTCCAGTTGAAAATTAAAACCAGGAATAATATTGGTGAAACCGCCAGTGCAACAGAATTATTTTTGAGCTCTAAAATTCACATTTTCGTCGCCTGATTTCCCCCAAAAATTCAGTAAAAATTATGACATTCCATATAATGCAGTTGGCGTCTGTTTCCAGTATTATTGGAAGTTGTCAGCAATTTGACAATATTTTAACTGAAACCAGGTGTCGTCGAAAAACTCTCCTTTGCATAGCGTACGTCCAATTTGGAGTACGTTTGAATGCAACCTCAGACCAATCAATAATAATATAAACATTTTTCTATTTTGGTATGTGCATATATTGTGCCACTACAAATTTCATACACTTTTTCATATACTGAATTTTCAAAGGAAAGATCCACTTCATTACAATGATTTATTACCTATATTACTAAAGGATAAGTGAGCAAAAATAATTTCAGTCGTAAAAGATTCATCTGAGATAATTTCTCTGTAATCTTTTATTTCCTGTTGTTACCCAAAATAAACCACAAGGTAATATACCTGCATATAGTCTGGCAGGAATCGGGACAAACGCATTGAACCTACCGAATACATATTTCAAATAACAACCATTTGTTCAACTTAAGACAACAGCAAAATTGAATTGCGATAACAATGCGATAACAGAAATTGGTTTTACGTTTCTATGCCTAGATCCTGGCGATCGCTATTTCTGTGCAAACCAAGTTATTCACGGAATAATCTAGCCGTATATCACTCTACGTATAAATTTTTGTTGTTTTATAATTTGTATCACCCGTTTTTTTCGATAATAAAAATGAATAGAAATTTCCTAATGAAATACTTTTTGCATCATTGTGCTTTTAGTTTTATGTGTAATAAATTCAAAAGATTAATTAATTTATTGTACATTCAACTATTTGTTTTCATCTATGTTTTGTTTATCAAATTATAAACTTCAATAACTAATTTGTATACTAATTCATAAAATGTGAATTTTGGGAAAATAGATATGATCTGATAATATTTTAAATGAATTAGCGCCTTCTTGACAATATCATTCCATGTCGTGTTTTGGGACACTTGGTAGTTATCATGCATTTTGATGTCGACGGACTAATAAGACTCCAGCGACATCTGCAAATAGGAGATTCAACTAGAACGGAGGATGTCGCAATTCTACTGCTACTCAAATTAATTCGTATTTTTTTACACTAGTGACTCTAGCGGCCATCGAAAGCGAATTGAATTTGTATTCCCGATCTTAAACAATTGTATAATCATTGTCTAAAGAAGTAAATGGTATAATTATCCTCGGTTCGTTTTGGAAGCAAAATATCCCAGTCCACACATTACTGATCTATCGGCAGTTTTGGGTACTCAATATTAGTAATAAACCTCATCTCTTTAAACAATGTTATTGAGTAAAGGTAATTATAGAAACCTGTAAAATTTCACAACTCAAAATATTAATGTAGCTATTGAGACAGAGATGGCAGATGCGGAAAATTATAGAAACCTGTAAAGATTTTGCTCTCAAATATTGAATCCGCTATTGAATAAGAGATGACAGATAATAGGATGTGAAATAGAAACCTGTAAATAGTTGAATGACTGATGGCAGATCTAGAAATGAAAAATAGAATACTTTACGAATTTCAGTCCAGTGCAACATAAATATTGCTACTCCATTAGAGATGGTAGATCAAGGAAAGTCGTTGCAGAAACCTTCAATAGTTTAGAAAAGCGGATTCATGCAGTTGCCTATTATGTTGCTACTGAGCAACTAACAGATGGCAATAATTGGGAGCACTTCTTTATTATGGTTCTGCGAAAATGAAAAGTCTGTTATATTCAAAGAACATCGTTAGGGTTCTTCTTTAGGCAATGGTTAGGGCATTGTGGGTATTAATTGGTGTTCTTGAATTTCTGCAGGATGTATGTCTCAGGGAAAACCTCAGTGAGTTCGAAAGCTTTGCTGTTTCGTTGGAATAAAGCCCTAGGAAGTAGATGATCCGTATGTCTCCAAAGTGATCACAGACCTCATAAACAATGACTGAGCTCAACGGGTCAGTCTAGATGAGACCGCTAAGTGTGGAATGATTGATGATATTTCAGAACGGCATTGTTCATGAAAATATCTATAAAACGATGACAGATCGCCAACCTTTCTGCAGTGATCCAAATCCAAAAATATTCATTTACATTAAATTTACATTGTAAAAGCGCCCACATATAACAAATGTATGAATGAAACAGCTAAACTATCCCATACCGCCACAGGGTAGAGGTAAATGAGGGAGTTTCGACTGCTGGGATATCACACGAGTTATTTGAAAAAGAGAATAAGTTCAATAGGCTAATCATATTATAGAAGAAGATCATCACTTTGATGAAAGCTTCGGAATTCTTCATGTCAAAAATAAAGTCAAGCTTAATTATTTAGAAACTTTAGAAATTAATGAACTGAAAAATTCCAATTGTTTACTCAACGACCAATTAGACCTTAATAATAATTCCCCTTTGTTGAACTTTTTCTCTTAGTAATTAACAATGTCCAGGCATACTGTTATTTATTATTAATTTAGATAATAACCAGGAAAGTTACTAATCAATTCACATCAGGTACACTGTTTTTAATTGATAGGTTGTGTAGACCTAGTAATTATAAAGAAAAGCATCAGGGAAAAGTATTTAAGTAAGGTTCCAAAGAAAAATATGTTAGAAAACTTAAATCGCTTGATAAAGCTACAGTGTATCGAAACATGTCGCGAGTATAATAAATTCCGTGGAAATTTAATCCTGTTTTAACTTAGTGTCCATAGAATGGATTTCCATCAAGACCGATTCAATCCAATACCTACTAATATTTTAAATAATGTTTTGTGAAGATTCGCAAGCTATTTTCTACTTTATTCGGAGAAAATTTGAAATCAGAGAATTTGCCATGTGTTCAGCTGATTCATAAGAGGTCACTGAAATAAATTGATTTTTGCCAAATTGTTGGAATCATGCATTCCTACAAAATTAGGTATAATTTTTTCATCTTCGAAGAGGCCATGAATAGTTTGTATAGTTTTATTTCATTTTAAAAGTTATTCTGCATTAACAATAATTACAGAGAAGCCTAAGAAAAGCGAAGTTTGCAAGAAAAAAATGAGCTCGTCTCAATAGGGATAAGTAAAATTCGATAGAGGGCGCAGTATCAGTATTCAAAGGAGTAAAACAAACATCCGTTATACACAAGGCTTACTGGTTTCTAGTTAGTTTATTCGAAGTGTTTTGGAATTGTGTGTGTTACAAGTGTTATGTGAACTGTTGAAATTTAGTCTTTCAATATCGACCAATCATCTATTGTGGAGAACGAATGTATGATTATTTTAGTTCATTTATATCGCCATCGTAAAAATTTGCATGTGATAACAGAATTAAAATTTCAGCCATACTATGGAATTTACCTTGAAGATTCAAGCTCTTTTTGAGTTTCTAAATGCTACGCCATCTTCAAGATGTATTAACGAAGGACAAACTGTTCCAAATGCAGGCCATATAATTTTAAATGGAATTGAGGACAAGACAGATCCACAGCTTTTATGAGGTCTGTGGACAGATCACACAATTCCGGTAGGTATATGGGTTGTGCTTGAAAAGCACTGCGAAAGGATCACCATGAAATTCGCATTGTATTTAGAAGCATGGCTAAAAACATAAATCTAAAAATGGCAGCATGCAGTTGCAAAGCAGGAAATTCATCCCGTTGCAAACATATTGCAGCACTACTATTTTTCCATTCAATCTTAAGCTTCCAAATCGTGTATGGATCTTCTTCAGGGGCCAGAAGACATAATTTCAAAAGTGAAGACTCTTTGGCCAACTTTTTGCCCCTTCCCTCCCCTTTGAATTTTCCATATTTTCTGTTTATTCCTTGTAATCTGTTTCGTTTGAAATTGTTTCTCATAGATAATTCCGGTATAAACTTTATTAAACTCATGACTCAACTAGTAGTTAATGATAACAGGAATATATTTCAACCCCTGTCTCCTATATACGGGCTGTTCGCCTCCGCCGACTCAAATGACCTATTTGAGCGAGGAAGAGCACATGAATTTAGGGTCATGAATGGATGCCACCAAATGAATTCTTTGACGTTAGGCTCGTTAACGGTTTATAAATAAATATATAGAGTTATTATGGTATGATCAGACAGAGAAGGAAGATGATGAATAACGTTAAAAAAATTATTACTTTTTTTCTTTCATATGCATTTTTCTATCCTTATGTTATGACTCTCTTGATTCAAATAATTTGTGAGAATTAGAAACAAAAATTCACAGAAGATATTTACACTTTTAATAACACTTTTTATAACAATTTAACAATAAACAATCAATAAGTAAGTATAGGTTCTCATCGGCTACTTGATTCAATAAAAATATCAATGGAAGCAGGAAGTTTAACAAAGCCCTAAAAAAGTTCCTTATGGAAAATTGTTTTTATTCTTTCGATGTATATTTCAACATGTGATATAATGAATATCTAGTATAAACATATATTGCTAATTAGTGTTGTTCTGTTCATCTTTGTTTACTGTTTCTCTATGTTTGACCATTCCTATACATACAGGGTGTAAACTAACTTCTTGCACTCCCGTGAAGGAGGGGTGTATAAAAGCATGTTAGAACGAATGGTAGGTGTGAAAAATGCGAAAAAAAATTTTTGAGAGTTTTACAATTTTGTGGAATGTCGGTTGACATTTTGGGAACCTCTGTCCACCATCCTTCCGGACCAGAAAAGGCAATTGCCGGTGAAGAAACGACACTGAATGTCGAACCGAATTGAGATTACGTTTACAGAAATCTAGAGAGACCCACATTTCATGAGATTTTCAAATGCTCAATTTTTTTTTATTCGAATTTTTCACACCTGCCATTCGTTCTAACATGACTTTATACGGGAGTGTACGAGATTAAATCACACCCTGTATGTGTGTATGTTTTATTGGAAAAAAATAATATTTATACAAATTTATGTACGTTTCATTTCTAGTCTAAGTGATTACTTTGATGTTTTTTATTTATATTCACAAACGTGACGGATCCAATATCATATAAGTGATCAAATAGGACCAATAAAGATTATTATTTCAACCGATAATGTGCAATTTTCAGCTAACCGAAAATACAGAGTTTGAAGTCAAATTCCGTACCCACAAAGAAACTTCCACTTGTACCAGAATGTGAGTATGGTACATTTTCAAGAGATACTAGGTTATCAGTAAGGAAATTAGAAACCTATCAATGACGCAGATTCTAATGAATATGAAAAATGAAGAGAATCAAGATGACCACAATGCTGATATTAATGAGATATCCACGTATACATGCCCCGAAATTCAAGGATGCCGAAATTCAAGTCAATACTCCGAAAGTCTTGACTCAATGGGAACTGATTGTGACAGAAGACCAAACTGAAAAGTGTTACTGAGAAATAAAGAAAAGAGAGCTCACCGTCTCTCGACAAAGGGATGTAACCCTAGGTGCTCTTTACAATGTATCTCCAAAAACCCTAGGTGCTCTTTACAATGTATCTCCAAAAATATATAAACTGTATATAACTGAAATGATACCAATGTTATCTTTAGCTCTGAGGCTACTCATACATTTTCCTAACCAAACTGAAATCATTCAAAACATGTAAATATTTTGAAGAATTTCAAAATGGTTTTGGATTGCATAGACATTTTTGTACAGGCTCCCAAATAGGGGTAGGGCCTCTGATACATAATTTTTTTAGCAGAAACAAATTTCTGCGAAACAGGCTATTTTGAATGCTAAAATTGCCTCTTCTAGGATACATACAGGGTGTAATCTAACCTCTTGCACTCCCGTGAAGGAGGGGTGTATAAAGGCATGTTAGAACGAATGGCAGGTGTGAAAAATGCGAATTTTTTTTTTGAGTTTTAAAATTTTGTGAAATGTGGGTCGACATTTTGGAAACCTGTGTCCGCCATCCTTCCAAACCAGCAAAGGCAATTGCCGGTGAAGAAAAGACACTGAATGTCGAACCGAATTGAGATTACGTTTACAGAGGTCCAGAGAGACCCATATTACATAAAATTTTAAAATCCTCAAACATTTTTTTTCGAATTTTTCACACCTGCCATTCGTTCTAAAATGACTTTATACAACCCCTCCTTCACGGAAGTGCAAGAGGTTAGATTACACCCTGTATATTGAAAGGTCATACCAAAGACTGAAAATAATCAATGTACTTTCTAGAAAAATAAACTGTTATCTGGTTCCACAGATTGAAGACATTGATATGTTATTATAAATGCAATAACAAACGTATCCAATTTTAGCAGATTCTTAGAAAACTAATTTGATTCTTATATTACAGAACGCCCACAAGCATCATTATTTGAATCATTATTGTGAATACAAAATTGTATTTTACTGAAAATTTATAAAATATATATATTTTTTTATTAACTCCTTGTAGTTTTATTGTATTAAACAGGTTTAGCAATTGGTAGTTGTATGTAAACAACTCTCTTACCAATAAAATCTCTGTTACATCACTAATGAACTATAATAATCAATTTTTAT
The DNA here is from genome assembly GCA_944452925.2 of Chrysolina oricalcia. NCBI lineage: Eukaryota > Metazoa > Arthropoda > Insecta > Coleoptera > Chrysomelidae > Chrysolina > Chrysolina oricalcia. Next base: position 53,621,312 of record OX101809.2, on the reverse strand, counting down.
TCCTAATACATTCATATCAACCTTGGTTCTCACATAAAACATGTAACATTTTGTTGTTATTTTTAATCAAAGACAAAATATTTCTCGAAAATTCTATTTCCATTATTAAAATACTGCCATTGAAGGAACCATATATGACTAGCTGTCTAAATTAAGTAGAGCCATTCCCATTTGAATCTGCCCATAATACTTATGGCGTTTTTTCAATTTGCATTCTCCATTCTCTTGAACCACATGAGTTATTTTTTGCAGAGCATCTGATAGTTTTTGTACTTCCTAAAAATTATTGAAATATATTTTGTGTATCACAAATATGAATATCTGATCATAATTTGTGGAAAAGTTTCAATACTTTACCTTGGAAACAAGATTTTATTTCCAGAAGGCGAACTGAGTTTCCGTCTACATATTATCCCATCAGGGGAGTATCCAAGCCATTTATTTGAATGGGAAATCACCATCCCATATTCAATAATATCTACTCCTGTACTCTTCTGAAATATTTCTTGGGCACAATGCTCCCATTTCAAACCATACTTCACATATTTAATTGTTCAACTGATTTGGATAAAAATACTGCAGGGCCTTTGTATCCCATTCTTATTTAGAATAAGTGAAGAACTCATAGCACCTACTTTCCATCACTCTATACTTTCTTTGCTTTGTCCATTCAGTTGAAAATTTATAACAATCTGTCCATCATCTGGAAAAATTCTGGAAAATAGTTTTGAGCAACAAGTTTTCTGTTCTTGTATTTCAACTGATGCTAAATACATCATGCAAGCTGAGTGACAGGCGTGGTTGAGGATTGCTTGATTGCAGTCATTCTGATGAGATTGGAAATTTTATAGAGATATGTTCACTCCATCATCACATTCTTCCCATCTGCCCTGTCTGTGATATGAATATATGGTAAAAAAACTATGTTTCATTGTCAAATCTGATAACTAAACTATTATGCTTGGCTGTAGCAGAACTGGGAAAGCTTTGACAAAAAAGGCTCAGTATTTATCTAAACACCTTTCCTACCAACAGCCATAACTGCCTGCTTCTTGATCTCATCGACAGGTACTGGTTTGTATTTATCATTAGTAATTGCCTTGTGTGTAAACCAAACACTTTTGTCTGTTGGAGATTTTTTTTTCTCAAAGATTCAGCTTTTTTCTTGAAAATTAAATTAGGATACAGTTCTAAAAGATGGTTGTTGAACAGAAATGCTGAAATATATATTTGCTACATGTTTCCTCCTTTATGCTTTTGGATGTTTAATGTATCCTTCATTTAATGAGGATCAGAATTGAGAGCAGTGGACTGTAAACACAAGTCATATAATTGAATGGGATCTTCATTTCCCTTTATCTGACAACAATCAGTTTATAAATTTTTTAGTTTTCTTCAGTCTTGATCTCTTTTCATCACCAGTTCCATCACTCTTTCTTTTTCTTGACTTTGACTTCAAATTAATGTATTTTATTCTGATGATAGTTCTCAACTCTACAAAAGTCTGGATGACTTCCTTTGGTATCTCGTTGTGTTTCCGACAGAGTATCCAAATCAATTTTTTTGTTACCCCTTTTCCCTTTCTCAGTCCATGTTCTAAATCTTGATGGAATTTTTCGAATTCCACATTGAATTTTAAAATGGTTGACTTCCACCATTCGGTTGGTTTCACCAAACCTCCATAAGAAAGATCATGATAATTATTCCTTACCCAAGTGGGCAAGGAATAATCATGCTCAATACTATATTTGCATGTGTGGTCACCCAAACATGGATATTTTTTATTATATTTCTTTGCTATGTATCCCGCAATATATTCCAAATCATCACCAGTAGTCTCAGGTCCACTATCTACGACAGGATTTATTGGTTCCTGAGAAGTGGAAGAGCTACTGGAAGGATCGTTTTCATAATTATCATTCACTGTAGATGCCGAATTGATTGACACATTTGCCCTGTGGAACATCTGCGCCACCATATATTCATCCTGTTGTTGATCTTCTGTGCATGTTTGACTTTCAAGAATTTCTGGATTTTTACCCAAAATTATCATCCTTACTCTAGATAGAGCATCCAATGGAGAAGGATGATCATAAATTCCACAACCATTTCTTACTTGAAAAAAAAATTGTTCTAGAGAATCCTGGTTGAGTCTATGGGTCAGGATATAACTGGCTGAAAATTTCTGGTTCATGTCAACAAATAACATTTTCAAAGAATTAATGGACATGATCATTCCCTTCTGAAGTGTTTGAAGACTATTTTTACCCATTGCCTTAATTTTAAACAGCTTATTTTTCATGTCATTCAATATCTGATTTTGTTCTTCAATATTGTTACCATAAGCAGATTTTGTTGCGACTTTATCCATAGGAATGTAGCTGTTGAATACATCAAACCACTTATTAACTGCCTCGATGAATTTAGATAGTGCCCTTGCTTCAGTTTTATTCCCAACATCATAATGAATCAATGCAGTAGCAGTTGTGTTCGAAAGTAGCTCAGCTGCTTGCCTTACATTTTGCCTTGCAGTTTCTTCACATGTCAGATGATTTTCGTTTATTCTGAAACATACATTGACTTCAGAGTCAGCTAATTTCACAAGACTTTCCAATGGTGTTTTTGTTATTTTGCTTCCATCTTCCAGAACGAACCCTGTATCTACCAGCCAATTCCTCACTAATTTTAGAAGATGCGGAGCATCAGCAAACATATATATATTTGATTGTTGTTTAGGGTGTCTGAAATATGATTTATCAATGCCAACATTGAGTTCTTTCCACAAACCAACATTTCCACCCTCACAGCCACTAACACATGCAACAACAGTGTAACTAATGTCATATAATTCATTTATTATTTCCATTAGAGTATCTTTTGTAATTTTTCTATCAAAATCTATAAAAATAGGTTGTTTCCATTTGGAAAAGAGGCCACGCACCATAATAACTTGCATATAGGTATAAGGACCAACAATCTCATCTTCGGCATTATCAAACTCAAGAACACTATTTACTTTCAACTCGTCATACTGTAAAACTGCACACTTCTGCATTTCTGAGAGGTCTTCGCCAGCCAGTCTCATAAAATTCAATATATCAGGTAATATCCCTTGCTTCATTTGAATTCCCAAAGCCCATCTTCTCAGAGAGGACAAACTAGGCAGAGGATAACCGAGGTGATTTTTGAGGAATATGTAGCTTTTTTTACTATAATATCTTAATGTAAAAGCAGTGGATACTTCTGCTGGCTTCCAATTCACACGCTTCTTTTTATTCAACAACAGACCAATTTGATTTTCACTCAACACCTTCTTCAATACACGCTTGATTTTTTTTTCCATAATTTTTGTTTTCAATAGTTCTCTTCTACATGAACATAAAGATTTTCCCAAAGCCTTTAATTTCTGTTGAACTTGTCGATTCTTATATGTTAATTTGGAAGTTTCCAATCGTAACTGCTGATTTTCATTCAGTAAGATGGAATATAGGTTCTTGTAATCTACTTCCACTTCTTCTGGAGACTGTGGAACAGTGGCACTATCTGTACTATCTTCTTTGTCACTATCTTCAAAAATGACTTCGATATTATTTTGATCATTTGTAATACGTGGTACAACACCTTTCTTCAGAATTCTTTTAGAAGAACCACCTGAAAATGAAATTCATTCAGTATTTGGACAACCATGCATTATTTTCCTTCATTCTCACTGTGAATTCCAAAGACACTTTAGGTTCGATGAATAGAAAGAATAGAATAGAATTTATTGTCATTTTTGGATATACAGTGTATACATATGAACGTCAATGAATATAACAGTAATCATTATTATTGCGATCCTATGGGTTATTCACAAAGGAAAGAAACGAGAAACAAGAAACATTTGTGCAAATGAGCACATACATCTATCTAATAATGTAACATTGAATTAAATAGGATTAAAAGTATGTAATACTAGTTCAACTAATTAAAAGCTGTATGAAATCTTACAATAAGTTTCACTGATTGAAATCCATGAATTCTTCCACAGAGTAGAAGGCATTTTTAATTAGAAATTCTTTGAGGTCCTGATTAAATTTTCTACTAGTTTTTGCATTTTTAATTTTAACAGGTAGTTTATTATATAATTTAATACCAGCATGGTGGGGGGATTTTTCGTATAACACTGAGTTGTGTTGTTTTGTAATTAACATGTTATTTTGCTTCGTGTTATGTATTCGATTTTGTTGATTTACTTCTAGGGTGAGGATATTTTTATTTATGTACTTGACTGTGGAGTAGATATAAATGCAATGTACAGTCAATATCCGATTATTGGCAAAATAATTACGACAAGAGTCTCTTTGGTTCAGGTTGAATAGTAATCTAATCAGCCTTTTTTGTAGCACAAAGACTCGATTTATTCCAGTTGCCGTACCCCAGGCAATGATATTATATGATAAATGCGAGAATGCAAGAGCATAGTACACATTTATCAGGTGTTTTAAGTTGAACATACGTTTAAGCTGTCGAATAGCAAAGTATGCACTATTGAGTTTATTACACACTTGGTTTATTTGGAGGTCGCAACATAGATGGTTATCAATGATGGTACCCAGGAACTTTGTATTAGTGGAAAATGTTTCAGTTGGTAGTATGTTGATTAAATTATCAGGAGGTAATCTTTTTCGTGAAAAAATAAATGCATTGACTAATGAAACTAGACATAAAAAGTTACGAGTTTTCTGTAATGCCACTTATTTTGTTAACTATTTTTAGAGTAGGGTAAAATGGGGGCTAAATGAACTTGGGTCTTATGGGAGATTTGTAAAACCGTTAAAAATGGTCTCCCAACGTTGCAATTTCGCTCACAGATAGCAGTAGTTATTCTATGGGCATTTCAAAACCGACATTGTATAATTTCGAAATAAATTGCTGAAATTAAATTCTTCAGGTAAGATAAGTTTCATGTTTATTGTATACTGACAAATTGAATGCATTTTTTATTACCGCTGTGGTTTATCCTTCCAATAGTAATTTTTTTGGTACATGTGGTCAAGGGACTAATTGGACAGCTTCATGGGGGCTATTTCGACATGTACAATTATCCACCAGTCTACTTTAGAGCACAAAACAATAAATTATATTCATTTGAATGAATTTGAATTATTCCAACATAATTTATGAATTTATGTTGTTTCAGAGATGCCTCATCACATATCCAGACAAAATTGATGAGTCCTGGATAGAAATAAGTGACATCGTAAGATTTTGATTCCTATGGAATATACAATGCCCAATGAAAAATCTGCATCATTTATTAGTTTTGTTGATCTGAGCAGTTACAATGTAAAATAATTTTATTGTTTTTTTATTCAATTATAAGTAAAAGCTAAAGTTATTTCATTTATCCCATTAGTCCTCACAACACGTCCATTCAGTCCCCGTTATGTTGCTAATTGGACACTCATAATGAAATTGACTGAAACGAAAAAAAAATTGAAATTGAAGTTCTTAGAATCATTTAAAAATTCTCAGAAAAATTATAATTGTGCATAAAGGTTTCATTTATCACAAAGTGTGTAGCATATGAACGTAATTTTGAAATTTAAGTCAGAATCTTTAAATGTTCAAATAGTCCCTTATTAGTGTCCAGATAGTCCCCAGTCTCCTCTATATGTTAGATATTCCCCAAGGAGTTCTTGTTACATTTCAACTCTCTGACTTTGAATAGAACACAACCAGTATCTTATTGCTTTTATACAAGGGTGCATGAACATAATTTTCTTACCAAGGAGTTCACTTTGAAGATTTCTTTCAAAGTCAACTGTCCTAAAATGAGATGAACAAACCCTTGCTGCCACAGAAGGAACCCATTCAAGGCCTTTTCCACAAAATAGAATCCAAAATTTCTTTTCTTTTTCACTTTTGGGAAACCTATGGTAGGACACATTGGAAGTTTGGTCACTTCTGTTGCCACAGGAGGAAACGGAACACCAAGTGGGCATTTTGGTCTGAAAGAAATATAAAATGTAAAATTTCTGTTGACGATTTGTAGATTATTGTTTCAGTTCCATAATTGAAACACACTAAAATTTATAAACTTTTTACTCACTAGGATTTCGATCACTCACGAACCTCACCAAACTAAATAGTAAAATGTTCAAATGTCTATTTTCAAATATTGTTTTCTTCTACTTCGAAACTTTACACCAAAGACAATATACAACTTTTTTATTTCTCTATGCCTTACACAGCACAAAATAAGGCTCAAAAATAAAAATGCTCTCGGAAATCGGAATCGGAACCACGCATAAACAAACCAGTCAAATCAGAAATGGCAGAAATTATTAAATTATAGCAGCAAGCGGCGCTGAAAGCACAGAACACCTATTTAGCTTAGGTGTTCTCTTTCTGTTCTGTGCTTAAAGCGTGAAACATAAAATGGAAAAAGCACTATATACAGAACTCATAGGCTGAGTTCGACTTGCCAACACTATTAGATCTTTTTACTCTAAACGTTCTTCAATCATTCTGTAGAGTGTCAAACTAATGTTTTTGTGGCTGTACCCGAACGATTGAAGAACATTTAGAGTAAAAAGATGGAATAGTGTTGGCAAGTCGAACTCACCCAGTATAGGCGTTTTCCATTTAGGAGTGTTAAGCCCCAGTGCAACAAGCCCCTGATATCGGAAATTACTTTATCACTGACTTTTTCTCCAAAAAACTGTGTATTCGCGTTTTGACTTTTGTCTACTTGTGCTTCATGCACCAATAAAACGGTGGTGCTCGAGGGGCAAGAGGAATGTCAATCGATGCTTGAAGCCCATAGATATATATTATATATACTTACTCTAGATCGCTAATCCCGTCTACGTTTTGTCTGAAAAGTGTTATAAAAAGTCGAATGATTGCGACAATGCGCATGCTCATAACCAGCTACAGCGATGACAAATTTCAGCAACTTTTATCTTTGTTGTTGCGATTCTGTCAAAGATGATCTAGCATTACTGCGAAACTGCGAAGCGTGCTCAAAGTTCCGTCGAATTCTTTAGATCGTTCAACAGCGTTAATAGTTTCCATTGTTCAAAGAGAAGGGATTTGAGTTTGGCAGGGACGGTTTTATTTTATTGTGGTCATTTTAAATGTGGTTTACATATTAGTACTCTGTCAGTAGTGTGTATTGTGTTATTAGTCTTCGAGTTTTTCTGTGGTAAATTACAGTTTTTAATTTTTACTATGATGACGTGCTTGGTGCTATGGAGTGGAAACAAAGGAAAAATTCCTGGAATCCATTATTTTTAGTTAGTAAATGGAATATTATATCGTTGATAAAACTGAGTACCTACTAATACTTATTATTTCTTCATGTCTGACTTATGCACATTATTTCTAGTTTGACGAGAGCAAAGAGTAAATGGAATATTATATCGTTGATAAAACTGAGTACCTACTAATACTTATTATTTCTTCATGTCTGACTTATGCACATTATTTCTAGTTTGACGAGAGCAAAGAGCAATGCATGACATTTGGATGAGAGCATTGGGAAGAGATCCTACCGCGGAGCATCTGGGTGAAAAAAATGTCATTTGTAGCAAACATTTTTCTCCAAACGATGTATATATTCAGGGTAGTCGAATGTTGTTGAAACCAAATGCAGTTCCAAGCCTTTTTTTTACGAAAACATGATGAAGTTTCCACCCAAAAAAGGTGAGTCATATACAAAATCTAACCTTACAACATAGGTGTTAGGTAGGAATCCTGAAACTTAAAGTCTCGTTCATACCAGCGCGAATTTCGCAATTTTTCTGCGAATAAAATAGCTGCCGACATGGTTCTGCATCAACGATTGGTTCGGCAGGACTGGCAGCCATTTTAATTGCAGAAAAATTGCAAAATTCGCGAGGGTATGAACAAGTCTTTAGAATTTGTGCAATTCATTCATGATGTACGATTTATAAAGGTTTGTAGTTTTTAAGGAATTCAGATAATTTATAGTGTTACTTCTGAAATTATGCAAACTATTTTACACTTTTTTCATAACTCTTCATGAATTCCCCAACGCATCGAAATGGATGATAACTTGGAAGTACTTTTTATTGAAAACAAGGACAATATTTCAGGTGTTACTCTTCAAGTTTCTTGCACTCCTACTATTGAAATTGCAGTGAGGTAAGATATTAAATTCATAATACTCATAAAATTTACTTGTAAACATTTGGGCAAGATTATATTTTGAAATTTATATATTCATGATATATATGATGTGATATAATAATAGTAATGTAATAATATTAATACTCCCTCATAAACACTCCTATGAGTGTTGTATCCAAGACACAGCCTGTGGAGGTAGAGAAGGGAATAGGTATTATTATTAAATAAACATATAATAAATGAACTTTATTGAACCAATTACATTGATCCAATATGACATTGACCTAGGTCCTTCAGCCCATTATGACATTATTATTATTTGTCAAAACAAGTACTTATGTTCTCATAATTTTTCGAAAGTCCCCTGTTATTATCAAATATTATTTTAAGATTCCAAATAAGACTTGAACTAAGATCTCTGAATTTGATACTTTACTCAATTTTTGTAACCCCAACTAACCTCCAAAGTAAATTGTTATTGACCCACCAAACTTATTACATATTTTATGTCGATATTGCGATTTTTTTTTGTTTTTAACTTCTCATCGTCTGGTAGGAATTCTATTGTTTCAAGTTATTAGCAATAGTTTTTGATATAACGCACCTTATCTATGGATAATTTTAATATAAGTCAATGATAATTCTATTTCAGCTCACCTTCAAGTGCTACCACTTCATCTGTGGACTCCCCCAGAAGTTTCAAAAGGACACATGGAGAAACATCAACAGTGAAGGTAATAGGGGACAAATTAAAAGAGCAAGAAGAGATATCAAAACGAGACACAATTACAGGTTAGTTGATTTCAATGCTTATTTTTATTATGCTTGTATCATATTTGTTGGATGTTGAATACACTTAGAATCCGTTTAATATCAATTGAACTCTTCCATTCTACTGAAATATTTATTTTAGGTCTGATGAAGCCAACTTTTTACAAGAAAACTATCAAATTTTAATATAAATGACATATATGCGATATTTTCTATTCTTTCCAAATTGATATCACAGACATACTAGTAATTATTTTTCTTTGCATACAATTGACTGGTTACAGTACTCACTTTGATTGAACTGAGAAGTGAAAAATAAACATCACTTGAAGTAGTTTGGAAATTGTATTTGAGTTTTGTTTAATAATTTCCATAGAAGTATTTTATTTTATGTATTTTTATTTTTATATTTTCTCATTTCATGTATTTTATATTTTCAGTGCATCTCCCTCAAAACTTCATCTCAAACTCAAACAACCAAATTTTAAAAAAATCCATAGCCCAGAAAAAAGTAAAAGCTATGACAGTGAAAATCAATCGACTGAAGAAAAGAGTCACAACCTTGAAGCAGATAATATCGACTTCTTGGAAAAATCCCTGACAGGTGTCCCGCTATCCTTGATGAAACGGACTATAGAAATCAAAAAAGAAAGGATTGTAAGGAAAAAATTGAGAGAGAAATTCAGTGGTGACCACTGTCCGTAAACCATCTTCACAATACTTTATGGCTAGGGTTTTCCCAGGGGAACCAAACTTCACAGATATGATGTGAACCAGCGATGCGTTTATAGAAATTTCCAAATATCTGCTGGTTCTAGTAGTGACATGTTATTCAATTTAGAAAGCGTTTCTTTTATTTATTTAATGAATATCTCGAATTGTTGCCGAACTGTTTACCTATGTACATTCAGGATTGTACAATTATTTTGTTATATTCTGGAATACTACTGTACACAATATTTTAAGTAAACTATATTTGTAATAATTGACGTTTTGAATTTTGTTACTTTCTTCGGATTTCTTTGTGAAAAATTAATTCATAAAGTTACCGGTCAACTCAATAAAATATGTATTATAAACATTTCATTCCTTCATGTAATTCAACTAATCAAGCAAAATTCTGAACTTATTGATGGAATACATTGGAAATAGGAAAGCTATATGAAATATGCTTTCGACTAGTAATTACTCAAATTACTATAGATCTCACTATCATCCTCTTTCCATCTCAACGATATAGATTCAGATCAAATCCTTTTTTTTCTATGAATGAAATTCTATGGAGTTCTATCGGCTATGTCGAATTTTTTGGCTTTTATCAGTACGGTGTAGCGAAGTGTGAGGATAAACAATACTTGATTGCATGCAAAAACAGCAAACAAACGGAGTCAGAACCAGAAGCTTCTGTTGAGTGCAACCAAGTATTGCTTATCCTCATACTTGGCTACGCCGTACTGATGAGAGCCAAAAAGCTCGAAACTTGTACCTTCGGTTTGCTTGAAAAATAATTAAAATAATCTCATAGCTTGATTAAACCTTTAGATTAAAATGTGTATGTATGCTGTATCCTGTTTTAGTCTGGATAGCATTCTGATATTGTTCTTATAGAATCGAGTAAAAAAAATCATTATGACAAAATAATTCAATCTTCTGATTATAAAAGTAAATCTTCCTGGACAGTTATAAATAAAATTAAAAATAACAGTAGCACAAAAATACCCACATTAAAAATCTCTCATGAAAATGAAGTTTTCTCCTGTCCAGAGGACATTGCCAATATCTTCAATAGTTTTTTTATAGATGCTCTAAAACAAGTCATAGACGAGATCCCACAAATTGACCACAATAAGTTTGAACATAGCCTCAACTGCATCTTTCTTCAATGGTTATGCTTCCTTTCACTGAGGAACAATTTTCTCAAAACTCAAAAATAAACGTTCCTTTGGGCCTGATGACCTACCCAACAATATTATAAAAGAATTCAAAAATGAGCTGTTAAAACCCATAAGTAACATAATAAATTTTCATTAGAAACAGGTACGTTCCCTGATGCTCTCAAAATGGCGAAAGTAATCCCACTTCACAAAAAAAAAAGATAAAAATATTATGAACAACTGCAGACCCATATCAATAACATCAGTTTTCTCCAAACTCTTTGAATACTGCATGCTTGAGAGGCTAAACTCCTTCATTGCAAGATTCAAGCTTAGGAAATCAAAATCTACACCTACAGCAACAATAGAAACCTATAATAATATTCTCAATGATTTAGATGCAAAAAAAGTCCTGTCTGCATATACTGTGATTTAAGTAAAGCTTTCGATTGTGTTCCACATGATCGGCTGCTTGATAAGCTTTGGTCATATGGAATTAGAGGTCCTGTGTTAAGCTGGTTCAGATCCTTTTTGACAAATAGAAAGCAATACGTTCAGATATCTTGCAATGAAGAAGGAGGTCAAAACATAGTATCTCGTTCTCGTCTGGCCCATGTGGAAGTTGGAGTCCCTCAGGGAAGTGTGCTTGCGCCAGTTTTGTTCTAAATTTATGTAGCAGATATCGTAAAATATCTTGCACCTTTCAAATTAACATTATATGCTGATGATCTCTCTATACTGGTATCAAAACACTCACTCAATCTCCATCAACAAGCATGTAATAACCTCATGGAAAAAATTATTCTATGGTTTTCCCAATTTTTGATTTACCACACAAAACAGAGAACAGCCGAAAACATATAAATAAATTTAGGGGAAATGACTCTAGAGAAATGTCACAATATTAAATTTCTAAGTATAACTATAAACGACACACTTGGCTGGGAACCACATATAAGCAATACAAGAAAAACTCTGAACTGTAAGCTGTATCAAATCACAGAGTGCTCAACCTTCATGTTCTAAAAAAAAATTATTTTGCTGAAATACAGTCTCGACTATTGTATGGCATATTATTCTGGGGCATGTCTTCTTCAGTACAAAAACTATTTGTGCTCCAGAAGAAATGCATACGTGCAATGCTGAAGAAAAATCAAAGATAATCGTGCAGACCTCTCTTCAAAAAATTAAAAATACTTCCATTATGCTACATATACATACTGGAAATCTCTTGCTACATACACAAAAACAGAAATATCATTCCCTGACATAATGACATACACAATTACCCAACAAGGTTTAGCCATCATCTGTACGCACCTCAAAATCACTTGAATATATGCCAGAATGGCCCCGTTTCTAATGGGATTAAGGTATACAATCACTTACTCTTTAATATCAAACAAAGAAGTATCCTACTTCAAATTCCGAAAAGCTTTGAAGGAATATTTATTTAACAATTTGTTTTATACAATGGCAGAGTTCCTTTCATAATAGTGGGCTCCCTTTGTTCCTTATACTCTTTTAACTATTTTATATATATATATATATATATATATATATATATATATATATATACCGGGTGACCACGAGGTGAGGTACGCCCCCCAATTTTTCTATAGTTTTGAAGTATTGTATTTCTGGTTCCTTTCGGAATTCTTCAAATCTTTTCATTCGAGTAATCTGATAATTCATCATCTTTCAACATAACAATGTGAAAAGAGTATGTTGCTATTTGAGAAATGGCAGTTGTGAGCCTTTCTTTATGGGTACTAATCCGTTTTGAGGAAATGTTTGATAATTGATGGGAAATATGGTTGCTGCAATTACATGGGAAGCTCAATTTTCAGCTGTATCTTACCTCTAACCTTCCTCTCGTAAATGCTGACGCCGTTCGTCAGTTATGATGATTTGAGTTTGATGTTCATGGCCAACTTTGTTCGATTGAACAATCAACTGTATCTCCGCCATTTTTCAACCGATTTTCAATTTTGGAGAACAGTGTTATCACAAATTGCGTGTTCTTCCTGATAATGAAAAAAATTGTACAGGGTGTAATTTAAAAAAAAAAGTTTGGGGTCACTTCCGGTTAAACCGGAAGTGGTGAATTTTCGGTTATGGAGTCAAAATATGCGTATTTGAGTAATATATCGACGTGCCAAATTTGAAACCTGTATCTTCAAAACTATAGAAAAATTGGGGGGCGTACCTCACCCCGTGGTCACCCGGTATATATATATATATATATATATATATATATATATATATATATATATATATATATATATATATATATATATATATATATATATATATATATATATATATATATTTGTATTATTCCACACTATTTTATCTATTTCATATATGTATATTTGTTCGTCCTACTAATGTGACTGAAATTTCTGACTTGTTTATACCTTATTGTAGGTCTTCGAAATCAATAAAATTATTATTATATATTTTGAAAAATATAACCGTGATACTTCTAGATGAATCTTTCATAAACATATTTCAGAAACTTCACCAATATAGTGACCGACTTGAGAAATAATTTTTTTTCATGTCATTTTTTTATTAGATGCATTTCTTGAATATAATCAGTTTCTTAACAAAACGTCTCCTCCAAAATGCATTTTTCATATTCCATACAAATTTGTAAGCCTGACACCAAAGTACTATTAAATCGATTTTACTTAATGTCACGAATCATTTAAAAATCTTACTGAAACCTACCCTGTTATGAATGAAGCTGGTTGTGATCATTCGCACTGAATCATGCCTTGAACTTTTGATAACACTTTCGTCCCATTGAATTGGCATTCTAGATATTATGATTTCTATGTTGAAGCCCCACAATGAAACGCAAGGTCATACGCTCTGGGTAGCTCTGAGGAGCTCCTTACGTTAAATGGAAAGCAGCTAATATATCTTAGATATATTATTATGAGTTCTGTGGCACTATTCTGTTGGCCAAAACTGTCGCCTGTAAAGCAGAGTTTTCACAACGGCGGATTGCAGATTATATTTTAGCGGATTGGTTAAAAAAGAGTCAAAACTTTGACAGTCCCAGGGTTATTCTATTTATACTGACTGCCCTAATAGCACACCATGTCCCAGGGACGTCCCTATTTGGTACAAATCATGTCCGAATGTCCGGGACTTAAAATCATTGTCCTTGGGGCGTCCGATTCAGTGCATTTTCATGAATTCCCCCAAAGGACTTCCCATGGATATCCCAATCGGTACATCGTATGAAACGTCTCTGCGTCGGATATATTTTGTAATGTTTCCTAGGACATCCATCGGATGTCCTTGTTAGTAAGTATTCTGGCATGTCTTTGAAAGGGCGTCCCATGGTTGTCCTGGTACGGGACATTTAGGAACATCCCGCATGAATGAATATTGGACGTCCCAATCGGTTGATCTTAGAATATCTGCCTGCGAGGACTTCCTTGGTATGTCCTGGTTCGGATATATTTTGTTGAATTTTCTAGGATATCCATTGGATGTCCTGGTTGGCATGTATTTGGCATGTATTTGGTATGTCTTCGAAAGGACTTCCTATGGTGGTCCTGGTACGGGGACATTCTGGAACGTCCTTGATGGATGTACATCGAACGTCATCCCAATCAGTGAATTTTACCAGCTAGTGGTTTTACAGAAAAGGTATAAAATGGATCGCATATTTACAATAGGGCTAAACATTATAGCGAAAACAACCCATCTGAAATAAAACCCTTTTCACTATCATTGAGGTCATCAGGGGCCATATTCTCGAGTTTGTGCGTATGCCAATACGATTCACTGTTTCACAACAACGAAAATAAAAAATTTATGTTTGTCTATCTTGTTCGTATACGGATTGAAACCGAACAATTCCTCTATGTATGGATTCCGTGCATAAAGTTATTTTCTGTGTTTTGTGTTCTGTGTTCAAGTGAAGTGTTGACGAATTGACAGACAATTGTTGAGTATTTATTTACCAGCTATGGCGGCTTTTCTATCGTCTTTTGTGATTAATTAGTTTAGTGACTGTTCTGTTAGTTATTTTGTGTTCATTCAGTGTAGTTATATCTATAAATGAAAATAAAAGTTTTGTTATACTATTCAATAGTTATTACTAACCTATTCAACACTGTTTTGAAAAAGGTGTTTCCGTAAGACAAGTAGAGTTGTGTGTATCCTTTAAACATGTACAAAACCGAATTGAATGATTCTGAGAGAGTGCTGAGCTTACCTAGTAAGTAAATCTGGTTCCATCCAAATTGGTATCTCCAGTAATCCACAACAATATCATAATCTTAGTCCTGAAAGAGATGTAGGAACAAACACATCTGATAATTCTGCACATCCTAAGGACGTCCCAGATGTACTTTCGATTGATGTAATTCGGGGACGTCCAATGAACATCCCAGGTGGATGTCGATTGAATATCCTTATAGAACGTTCAATTTTGGTGAGAAGTCGAAACATTGGTACTTCCCACGGATGTTCAATGGACGTCCGCGGTACCAATACTGTACGTCCTAAGGACGTACCAATATTGCACGTCCTAAGGACGTCCAAGATGTACTTTCGATTGATGTAATTCGGGGACGTCCGATTAACATCCCAGGTGAATGTCCATTGGATATCCTTGTAGAACGTCCAATTTTGGTGAGAAGTCGAGACATTGGTGCTTCCCACGGATGTCCAATGGACGTCCGCGGTACCAATTTTGCACATCCTAAGGACGTCCCGAATGTCCTGAGAGGATGTCCTATGGATTACCATCGGACTTCATGGTGCTATTAGGGTGGGTTACCGCAGAAAACAGATTTCAGAGAGTTCGGGTGACCAGGCGTAAGGTCAGGAAAGAGTGCCACAGTAGCAAACAACTAAATTATTTAGATGTTTAGTATTTAGCTATCCTTGTTCTTCTTGAGTGTCCTTTGTTCTTCTTGTTTGTAAATTAATAATCTGGCACTCTTCGACGTCATCAAAATGGAGGTTTCGCGGTAATCCTGTCAGTATATATATAGAATAACCTGGACAGTCCGAAATATTTGCAGAGGTTTCAACATTTTGCGAATTGTTAAGTATATTGTTTTAAGATTTTGGCGGATTTTCTTCTCCTATATCTGTATTTGAACTGTGGACAATTCTGTGACTTGAAATTAAATTCCGTCATCCACCGTTGTGAAAACTAAGCCTAACTCTCAGATACCAGACTGCGGAGTGCGCTAGTCGCTAATCCGTCACTGTCAAGAGAGAATGGAATTACACGTCCATATACGTCACTCATGACTCAAGGACACTGAACATTATTTGTAGAGGATAACCCATTCCCTATGTTGCAATGTAGTCCCTCATTTGACGTCACCGCGATGCCTTCCGTATGGGTTTGTATATCTATATACAGTGAGCACGTAAAGGTTGGAACAAATTCGTTAAACGCTTGATATGGCCATTAGTGAAATTAAGCTCAAACACGTCGATTTTATTTTTCAGTTGCGCACTGTATAAGATATAGTAAACACTGAAATGAAATTGTAATATGATGACTGGAATGCTCTTAGTTCCACTGCGCACCCGTATAAAGTGATAACTATGGGAGATGAAGAAAGGAGGCACATGCAATCTAGCATAGAAATACTTTATTGCTTACTTGTATGGGTGCGAGAGAGACATTCATCTGCACGTTATTAGTTTCCCAATTTATGGTTTGTAAACACGCCAGTGCAGTGCAGCGGTCTTTGTATCAGTTTTATATGTTACAATCAACTCAATCTCGATTCCTCCACCACTGCCTGGAACCACAAAACAAACATGGCGGCCTCCATGAGAAATCAAGTCGCGCAGCCTGACGAGCATTCCAGTCATCATATAATTTCATTTCAGTGATAGTAAACCATTAGGAGGCATCGCGCTGATGTCATTTGACAGGCCCATAAAATCAGACGATCCTCTACAAATTATGTTCAATGGACTTGCTTGACTCACAAAATGTTCTTTTATCTCATTCTATGTGTCACCACTTACTACTGGCCAAAACTGTCGGGGAATAGACTATCCTGGGGTGGGATTACGTGAGCCAAAGAATTCTATGGTCGACAGTTATGTCTCTGTCTCTCCCGTGAATTCAACCATAATATCTCACTTATTCGATGAAAAGTAGAATTCTATGGCTCACGGAATCCCACCCCAGATAAGGTCACAGGATCACAGAAACAAGTTTAGGCGAAACTGGGGTGCGATTCACAGACCTCAAATGAGGTCTGTGGTGCGATAACGAACACTCGATACGCATCAAGTTTGACGTTTACTGGATTTGAGCAATTATGAAAACCATTTATAATTCAAAATACACTTGAGTGGATACCAGTGCTCTTTTGGGTGGATGAAATTTCATTCTATCCTACAGACCATCAATAGAATAGAATAGACATTTATTTCCAGAAAAAAAAATTGTTTGTAGGAAAGTGTACAGTGGTACGTAGTAAAGGTATATATATATATATATATATATAAAAGTGAAAATATAAATAGAAAAGTTATTGGGTATAGCCCTAAAATTGTTGTGCAACCGTAGAGACGTGTTTCGAGCTTAAGCTCTCATCAGCAGGTAAAGTCAAGTGCGAAGATGTACAACACTTGGATGTGAAGATAGAAACAAAGGAAGTCAACAACAGGAAGCCAACTACACATTTGTGGCTTCGGTAAGAAGACCTTGAGATTTCAAGGCAACAACTAACGTCACCACGGAGGCAGATATAGCTACCAGCGTGACAATCCTACCCAGGAAAATATAAATCATGATGGATTTATCGAGGGGCAATATATAAAAATATAAATAGAAAAGTTATTGGGTGTAGCCCTCAAATTGTTGTGCAACCGTAGACACCTGTTTCGAGCTTAAGCTCGCATCAGTACGGTAAAGTCAAGTGCGAAGATGTACAACACTTGGATGTGAAGATAGAAACAAAGGAAGTCAACAACAGGAAGCCAATTACACATTTGTGGCTTCGGTAAGAAGACCTTGAGATTTCAAGGCAACAACTAACGTCACCACGGAGGCAGATATAGCTACCAGCGTGACAATCCTACCCAGGAAAATATAAATCATGATGGATTTATCGAGGGGCAATATATAAAAATATAAATAGAAAAGTTATTGGGTGTAGCCCTCAAATTGTTGTGCAACCGTAGACACCTGTTTCGAGCTTAAGCTCGCATCAGTACGGTAAAGTCAAGTGCGAAGATATACAACACTTGGATGTGAAGATAGAAACAAAGGAAGTCAACAACAGGAAACCAACTACACATTTGTGCCTTCGATAAGAAGACCTTGAGCTTTCAAGGCAACAACTAACGTCGCAGGTGCCGTAACAGAACAATGAAGGCCATTCTACCATCGTATAAATGCATTAAACTTGGAGATAGACAATTTGTTAGAATATTAGAATATTACCTTAATAAAAAGAATTATATAGTTCATGAGGTAATATTACTAGTGTCTCTTAAAGGAGGGAAGTAGAGAGTCATAACTATTAATACTGAGACAAAAGTAAGTAACCTTCAGTCTGAATAGGTAGGTATATGATATATAATAAAACATATGCTTGTATGAAGGTTTTACTGAGTCTTATAGATTCGTCGCAAGTAGCAGCTACCAGCTAGACTCAGCTTCCAATATACACACATAGCATTCAGTCAGTCATGTGTTTTAAAGGTACTTCGATAAAGTAATCAATCCTTTAATCGACCAGATATTTTTATTCACTGGATTAGTAAAACATCACAAGAAATATAGCAGAACAGTTGTCAACGTGACGAATCAGGTCATGTGATTTAAATACCTCTCAGCTATTGGTTGAATTAGTGACCCAAGCCAAGAGTTCCCTCACACTCTTCGAAATCGACCAACTCTGTATCGCATTCGGTTCGGGAATAGCGTATCGAACGAGAAGAGTATCGCATGCGAATTTTTCGTGATGCAAAAATCACATTCTAAATTTATCGCGCAAACTCAAACATAGGGTGTCAGGAGTGTCAGAACTCATCCTTATATCTTATGATATAAGTATTAGTTCCGTGATTAAACCGAGTGTCAACTTTTGTCATAAGAAAATGAGGCAAATGAGCAAACCACCGATCTGTAATGAATTATTATTAATTTATTATAAGTCGGTGATGTAAAGCGAACGGGGGACACCCATATTGTCAGAACGAACAATATCAAATAAAGAAACTGACAAACTTTACTCCGTCAGATAGCTACTTGATCAGAAAATGAAATGAACAGATCCATACTTATCCCAACTGCACAATGTAAAACTTCACAACATCAAACCGTACTTCGTCAGACTGGACGCCGGCAGAATGAAAAATATCGACTGTACTTTCCTGAATTGTTATTTCGACAAATATGTAAATGATCAGAATGAGCTTTTCACAGAAACTTATTGTATCAGAAGTGAATTTTAACAGAAAAGTAAATCTTCAAATTCGTACATCGTCCGATTCGTGTTTCACAAAACCAGCAACTCAGCAGACCCACAATTATTTATACTGTACTAACACGGACTGGACTTGCTCCGACCGATACATGAGCCGATTGAATTCGGTCAGAATCGTATTTTATCTGAAAGTGAAAACAGCAGAATAGTACTTTGTCAGACTGAGAATTTGGCGACTAATGGATTTTTCGTACAGTGTTGCCGGTGCTTATAAATGGAAAGCAAATTGGGGAATTGTTCATTTATTTTAATTCAAGAGTAGTTGAAGCGTTAATTGATCAAAAGTTTTTATTTTTTGAAACGATCATCTTGTTTTGAGCGCTCATACACACAATGGATCTGCAACAATAATAGTGTTCATGATTGATGGATATTTGAATTTGCTTGAATATTTTGAAATATGGTGGTGTTTGTTCGCTGTTCTTTTATAAGAAAAATTTTGTTTTACAAAAAGGAATTAACCTTCCAAATGAAAATTTTTAGAGTATCCTGACGAAAAAATAAAATTTTCAAATTCGTAACTAAATGTACATTTTTATTTTGCTCTGCTATTGGTATATGCAATAAAGTAGTTTATCGCCATCAACTCATCTGTATAGAGATGTCTAGTGTTTTTCATTCGTCATTAAAATATATATGTCGAAATTTACATTTAATAGGTATTCATGAATCGTTGTTCTTTTAGAGATATCTCAGTTTGGAGATCATAAAATTTGCTCAAGCTGAGGGATGACAATAACAAAAGCTGATAAGAAATTTCTCAATAAATACAATAGTATATTGATATCCTTGAGCAAAAACAAAAAAAGGCACTCTATCACAGCCTCGTTGAAAGCCATCTAACGTACGGTCTACTGGGATGGGGAGGAGCATCTAAATATCATCTTCGCCCACTTGAGGTTATCCAAAGACGCTTTCTCAAACTGATGCATTAAAAAAATTCAATATATCCAAGTGATCGTTTGTATGCTGAATCAGATGTGTTAGACTTGAGACAGCTATATTATAAAAATAGCAACATCAGACAACACAAAAACAAAAATGACCTTGCAAGGCTCACTCACTCCTACCACACTAGGAGGCACATTCCATTTCAGTGTCCTTGGACGCACAAATCTATTGGACAGAAAAGCTACCATTATTTAGGTCCAAAGTTATAAAACACTCTACCACTGAATATTCAGGAGAGTCGATCAATTTTTATATTCAGGAATCACCTGAAATGTTATATAAAGAATTTGACCACGGAGTTCATTCACAATTTGTTCAAGTAAACACTTTTAAAAAAAGTAAAAGTAAAACACTATTGAAAAAAAAATTCTACTAGTATTTCGAGCTATAAGCTTAATAATCACTTCAAACTGTCGCTTATTCACTCCTGATTATTATACAAAATTTTCATCACTTTTATGATTATCTTAAAATGCCTACAACAAAATTCTACAAGAATATAGTTATTAAGTTTTAACTTGCGATTATTCAAGGCTTAATGAGTTTAAATTTTATTTTTGTAGTGTCTAGTTTTAACTATACTTTGATTTGTAATGTAATGAATAAGTGTATATTTTAATTTGTTGTTCATATCTTACTGTATTGAAAGATTTATAATTCTTTTATTGTTTTTACCCCATATTCTCTATGTATATATATATATATATATATATATATATATATATATATATATATATATATATATATATATATATATATATATATATAGGGGTATGATAAAGTAATGCACAAAATTCATAAAACGTACAACGATCACTTTTGAAAAAAATGCAAAAACATGTCAAACTGTTTTTTTTATTCCGCATCTTTTGACATAAGTTACAAAAATAACACGTCAAAGTTGTCAAAGTTATGACGTCATCAAAAATTTTGTTAATGGGAAGCTAAGATTTTTATTACATTATGTGATAGAGCTTGTGTTTTTACACAAGGGAAAAATAGTTGTAGTAGGGCTCACATAAGAAAAAAAACGAGAAAATGAATAAAAAACGAAATAAACGTAAGTTTCATAATAACTTTTCAATTAACTAAACAGTCCATTAAACCAACTTTGACGTGTTATTTTTGTAACTTATGTCAAAAGATGCGGAATAAAAAAAACAGTTTGACGTAATTTTGCATTTTTTTCAAAAGTGATCGTTGTACGTTTTATGAATTTTGTGCATTACTTTATCATAATACTGTATATATATATATATATATATATATATATATATATATATATATATATATATATATATATGTGTGTGTGTGTGTGTGTGTGTGTGTATATGGAACGTTCAGGTTAAGAATATTTTTGCTGGCTCACGTACGTGACCATCTCACAAACAAGTGTTTATATTGCTGAAAGCTGTCAAAACTGTTTTATTTTTATTTATATTGTAAAAAGTTTTTGCAATTAAACACTATTCTATTCTATTGAAGAAGTAAATTAGCCGCAACTAAACTTCGCAAATGTACATGTTCATTTATTATGTAACCATTGTAACCGCTCATGATTAATGCCATTTAAAGATAGAGTAAGATAGAGAAAATGATTCACCAAATACAAACACTGAAGAAAACGATGGAAAAATTTTACTAACAGGAAGAAAAACCGCTGTGAAAAAGTATAAAAATATATGGGCTCTTATGGCAGACGAACAGTTCTGGAGGCCAGGTGACGTCAAATGACGATGCTTTGAAATTTGACCAATGAACGGACATTGGAAATGGGCCATCCTGTGTAGTGTATAATCGTAGAATAAGGTTAGTGGACGATTCCAGTAGGTACTCCTATTCAGTGTCGCCACAATCAATTTTCTGCGAAAATGACTCAACGATTATGCACTACAAAGGATGGCTCAATTCCTATCTCCGTACATTGGTCAAATTTCATCATCGTCATTTGACGTCACCTGGCCTCCAGAACTGTTCGTCTACCATAAGACCTCGTGTATTTTTATACTTTTTGATAGCAGTTTTTCTTCCAGTTAGTAACATTTTTTCGTCGTTTTATTCAGTGTTTGTGTTTGGTGAATCACTTAACTTTCCAGTCAATATTTTTTATTGCCAAAACATATTTAGTTTGTCGTGAAAAATGAAAATTGAATCGACTGTTTAGTGCGTGGTGAATCCTAATTTGTTATTGGGCACAAGTAATTAGCATTCTCGCTGGTATTTTTTTATAAGTAGTTTAGGGATACTGATTTACATAAAAAAAGTTCACTGGTCAGTCAATTTCCAAATTCAAAAAAATTTTTATTTTAAAAATTCTAGAATATTTTGGGCTGGGATAAATATAATGGAAAATAAAAAAAACATCTAGAAGGGGAATTTTTCTATCAAGAAGAAATTCTGCTCTTTTTTTGTCAGAGTTATATTTGTCCGCAAAAAATTAGATACGCCATTAGCCATCTTGTACTAGGAACAAAAGATAAAATTCACGATTTAAATTCAAAATTATTACATTCCACTCAAATATCTATAACATTATTCATGTAAAAGGACTTTATTCTAAGGATTCGTAAGTAAAAAGTTTAAAATTTTTAAATTTTTCTCAAAGTTTTCAAAAAAAATTATGAAAATATTTTTTTTAGATTTTTTTATTTTTCTCTGGGTATAAAATAATTAATTTAAATTAGAAAGTCTTCATTTGTTTTGTTTTTCATTAAAATTAGAAAAAAATTACATGGAATCATCTACATTTTATATATTATCGTTCTCATCGTCATTGTTTTCAGCATCAGATTCATCAGAACTTGTCTCTGATATAACATCATATGATGTTATGAACGTTATGATACACAGCTGAGAGCAGACGACTGAGCAGCCGACCGCACACACACCGAAACTCCCGAAAACCGGAGCAGCTGCGACATCAGCAGCCTAACGTATTTTATACCTGCATCCGTTTCTATTGCATTTCTTACCTGAGATTTTTCTTACCTGTCCACTATACATTCTATTGTTTCAGTGTTCATCTGTTTGGTATAACAGTATCGAAATTTATTTCCAACAATACGAAGAGATAACAATTAGAACAAAAAAATGCCATTTTCTTGATATACACAAAAAATTATTAAAATTGAAAAAATTTCCGCACTGAATGAATTTATGCTTAAAGATTCTTGACATGTACTTTTTAACCTACATTTTAAAAATAGTTTCAGCCAAATAATTTTATTTTTAATGCTTTTGCAGAGGCCTATATATTTATATCGCTATGAAATTTAGATTCTGAAAAATTTCAAAATTATCACAAGAGCCATATTTTATAACGAGACAAAATTAATGACTGGAAAATTTTATTCGTTAATTAGGTCACCTAAATAACAATTTTCTGAAATGAAATTTTTTTTCCGAATTATAATTATTTTTGAGAAAATTTATAATCTGAACAGTCAATTTTCGATTCTAATATACATACATACACGTTTTTTATCTATACAATGTTTTACATAGATTGTTTTCAATACTTTTTATTTGCTCATTCATATATTTAATTTAACATACACTTAACTGAAACAACTGAATTTATCAAAATTTATTTTATTTTCATATAAAATTCTGCGAGTTTTTTTTTGATTGATGTTGAAATTTTCTACTTTCAAATAGATCCATAGAAACAATTTGATACTTCTCTTCTAAAATAACTCACTCTTGAACACTGGTTGTACTGACAAAAGTTATATACATATATATATATATACATACATACATCTTAATAACCGCAGTTGAGTGGATTGATTATTTCTTGAAAATTCCCACTGAGCTCAGAACCTGCTGGTCAAAGTGATTTCAAAACTTCGTTATCAAATCAATGCAATCAATCACAAATTGTATGCCAGTCCCCTCAAACGTCTCGAATCATACCAAAAAAATTAACCAAATCATGATTGAATCCCTTCGATAACAGTACATCAAATTATGCCAGTACTCCTTCTAAAAACTGACTCTGCAATTCACTCAGTTAACGTAGTACAATTACAAAATCATTTTCCTTTGATTCGAGGAATCATTACTGTGCAGCTTGGCAACACCGCTACGACCAGGGTATGTGTTGCTTGCTATTCTGTCTGATGGCGCATGGTTTTGGATCGCGCAATCTGACGGATTCACGGTCTACACAATCCGGTCTGACAAAGTACGAATTTGATAAAATTCGAATCTGTTCAAATCACTTCTGCTGTTTTCATTTTCTGTCGTAATACTGTTTCGATGGAATCATTTTCTAATAATTTCCCATTTCTTTGCAGTACTAGTTTAAATTTTTACTGGTTTACATTTTTTTCGTTCTTACAGAATGCAGTCTCCATTTTAACATTATAGAAATGTAATTTCTGACAGGATACAATCGCCATATGTACAGTTGACAATTGTCCGCTCGCCAAAGTACGGTTCTTACATAATACGAATTTGCTTGTTTACTAATTTGAGTTTTTACATTCTGACGAATTACCTGTCGGATATTTTACATTCTGCTAATATGTATGGACCCAAGCGAACGTACCTCTTGTAGTTCTGTGTGCAACCCACAGAACTCATCTTCATCTTAAGTATGAGTTCTGTGGTGCAACCTCCTTTTATGAGGTCTGTGGTAGTGTAGCGTGACAGGATCGGCTAGAACGTTTCAGAACAAGGGGTCTATTCTCGAGTTTCAACGTATACGAATTCAATGTTATATCTCTTTCCAACGTGCGGGTTTGTATCGCTCTATGTTACCTCAAACGTTTGAAAATGATTTCGCATGAACTCGAGAATAGACCCCCAGGTTAATTGAAAACTTACAGCCCCTCGACTCGAGCTGGTCAAATGCACCATTGGGGAGCAATGACCTAGAAACAATCATTATAGTGGATTTATGCCAAGGAGACTCTTGGTGGATTTATGCAGCAATCATAAGTCATAAGTCTTAAGTGATAAGGAAGAATAATCGCCAATGATTGGTTGGTCCGTATATTCCAACCAATAATTGACACTGAAATATACCTTATAACTGGAATGCCAATGCAACTTCTCAAAAGTGTACCCTTTTGAACCTCGCGCAGCAGTCAAAAAAGTCAAGGGGGGAGCATGCGTACTAATATTCGACACAGGACCGGTCCATAGTATAGATGACGAATTTCTATACGACTAAATTGATGAAAAACCACCGCGGTCTGACGCTTACAATTAGGATCAGCTTGAAACTTAGATTTAACAAATATCAAATCGTGGAAAAATTATCATACCACATTCATTTTCCCAGGATAAAAATGAACTTCACGATAAAAAATAATTTATAATGAAAAACAAATTGAAAAACACAATGCCCTACCGAGGAGTTTCAAATGTG
Source organism: Chrysolina oricalcia (assembly GCA_944452925.2). Lineage (NCBI taxonomy): Eukaryota > Metazoa > Arthropoda > Insecta > Coleoptera > Chrysomelidae > Chrysolina > Chrysolina oricalcia. Next base: position 53,595,699 of record OX101809.2, on the reverse strand, counting down.
ATAACCTATAGCTACTCTTTTTTGAACATTTTCTGGGAAAAACTCACACAAGCAAAACCAAACATAAAATGGAGGACTGAACTCAATGAACTGCTATAAATAGCGCCTAAGCCGCTCCTGGCCGAATTAATTGATCAAGGACGTATGTTTTCATCACAGAACAATTCACTGGTCTCTGTTATGATCAAAGACATGATTTTTACATCTTTTCATCTACTGCGTCGGCGCAGATTCTGATATTTCCATCCCCATGGATAGCACAAAAATTCTTCGCGCATATGCCTGCATTGGCATTCCAGTTATAAGGTATATTTCAGTGATCATTGACGAATATTCTTCCTTATGACTTAAGACTTATGACTTATGATTGCTGCATAAATCCACCATCTCTCTTTCTCTCTGGATTTGGTTGGTCGTTGCTTCCTTCAAACAGGCGCATTTGACCAAGCCCTGCTGCGGAAAATCCGTTCCCATCCGGCCTTTAACCGGCGTAGACAGCAAGGTTTCATCAGGGGAATGCAGTTGTCTTGCTCTAGGCAATACTGCATCCCATATTTTACACTTTTTAATTTTTATTTAACAAAACACTTCAAATATAATCTGTCAAATGCACGTCTTTAAGACTGCGGACATGCCAAGGAGACTAATGGTGGATTTATGCAGCAGTCATAAGTCATAAGTTTTAAGTCATAAGAAAGAATATTCGTCAATGATTGGTTGGTCCGTATATTTCAACCAATCATTGAAGAATATTCTTCCTTATGACTTAAGACTTATGACTTATGACTGCTGCATAAATCCACCATAATGGTGGATTATGCAGCAGTCATAAGTCATAAGTTTTGAGTCATAAGGAATAATATTCGCCAATGATTGGTTGGAATAAACGGACCAACCAATCATTGACGAATATTCTTCCTTATGACTTAAAACTTATGACTGCTGCATAAATCCACCATAAAATTTAACAAGGAGTGATTGATTCCCTTAAGACAATGGGGACACTAGTAGAAAGAGATGAAAGAACATTTGTGACGAAATGTGACGTCGTTGGACGTGTCATGGCCGCCGTTCTCTATAGACAGTGACGGACTAGCTCTTGGTATAGTTGAATTATAGTCTCCTTGGATTTATGCAGCAGTCATAAGTTTTAAGTCATAAGAAAGAATATTCGTCAGTGATTGGTTGGAATAAACGGACCAACCAATCATTGACGAATATTCTTTCTTATGACTAAAACTTATGACTTATGACTACTGCATAAAATCCACCATTAGAGAGAGAGAGAACAGTTGAAATAATTCAAAAATCAAAATAAAAAAAAATAAACCATATGCTGTAAATTAAGTTAAAATGTCAGATGTTTTGAAGGGTGGGGCTGAAAAAGCAAGTAAAGTGTAATATTTTAATTGAAAATAATTCATTTTCAGATGTTGGAAGAGTATGGGATAGACTTTTTGATCACAAAGGATTCTTGAGTGGCGAAATATCATTCATGTTGCGTGAATTTGAGGTTTATGAGTAAAATGAGGTTAAGTTTTGGTATTCTAATTTCCATCAATCTTTAGCAAAAACGAGAGGATAAAGAAGTGGATACTTTATTCAGTGTAATAGAAAACATAACGGATATTAAAGATACCGAAATAGATCGTTTGAAGCAGGTTAACGATCGTGCAGAGATAATAAATGAAGATTTGAACCAGGCACTGGATGTGTGTAATGAATTTTCTGAGCTAGAGAAAAGAATAAAACAGGTAATTTTGATTTTTCCTCGGATGTACACAAGCAATTCGTCAGCATGTTCATGAAGCAACATATCCATAAAATGACAGTGATCATAGGTTTTAAGATTTGTTGAATAGAGAGAGGTTCATGACTATAATTTGTAACCAAACTGGGAATTGTTTCTTTACAGTCAGCTTACTCCCTGACTGTCTTCATACAAGCAACGATCAGCAGGCTCTGTGAGACTTGAGGGAGCAGGTGTGAAATTACCCTCAATCATGGAACAAATGAGAAAAATTGACTCATCATTAGTTCTTCATATCTGTATTGTATGACATTTTAATATTTTTGATTATTAAATTGATATAAATGAGTTCAGTTACATCATATGTGATCATAGATAATATTAATGCCATTAATGGTCCATTGGTGAAGATATGATGGGGATAGGTATATGGTAAAAAAATCATATTTAATTGAAAAGGAAAGTCCCACTGGGAGCTATTCTAATAATACCAACTTTTATTATTTTTCTGGTATTGAGCTCGTGTCCAGTTCATAGCTTCATGAATAATAATACTTGGAGCGAGGGAATGTATGGACATTCTCGATTATGGAATCAGACGGTAAGGGATTGTCCCCTTATTGAAATGTCGGGTGACAGTTGCCATAAGATTCAGTAATTCCCAAAAGGGAAGACTGGGAGCGGATCGGGCACCGCCTGCTTCCCACCAAGGGGATCATTTGGTACACAGATGGCTCCAGAATGGGTAAGTCAGCCGGGGTATACGGGCAGTCTCCGAAAGCGGAACTTTGTTACGCTCTAGGAACTTTTGCTACTGTATTTCAGGCAGAAATGTTTTCCATACTCGCCTGTGTAAGAGAAAATCTCAACAGAGGCTACCGCGGCCAGCAAATCACGATCAAATCACGATATGCACCGACAGCCAAGCTGCGATCAAGGCTCTCACATCATAAAGAGTCACTTCGTTGCTGGTGTCTGAATGCATCGATGATCTGCAAAGGCTATCTTCCGCCAATAAAGTAAAGCTACTTTGGGTCCCTGGTCATACCGGAGTACCTGGAAACGAACGGGCTGATTATTTGGCAAGACAAGGTGCGAAAAGCCCAGCGATAAGACCAGAACCTATCATAGGAGTTTCAAGATCATGGTGCGTCTCAATCATGAAGGAAATTCTGGAAGTAAAATTCCAGGATACATGGAAAGATACACCAGGCATGAGGCAATCGAAACTCCACATCAGAGGCCCTTCTACCAGGAGGACCAAGACTCTGCTCACACTGAGCAGAAAGGAAATCAGATTAGTAACAGGGCTCCTGACAGGGACACTGCCACCTCAACAGGCACCTCAACATTTTAGGTTTCACGGATGATACCGAATGCAGGTGGTGCTTGGAGGATGAGGAGTCAGCCACTCACATCCTCACGGAATGCCCGGCAGTGGCAGCAATACGGAAAGCACACCTCGGGAGCATCGTACTGAACCCGGAGAGTGTCAGGGTGGTATCGGCCAGAAGGTTGGCCTCTTTCGCTCTCGAGATAGGCTACCTTCAAAACTGAACCATCTCCTAGCAGTAGTGGGTGCATAATGGGCCCGATTGAGAGGCCTACATGCTTATGGCTTCGTCCGCCCACATACCTTGTTCTATCTATCTATCTAATAATACTCTTCATACCTCTTTCTTCTCCAGACCTCCGAAATCATTTTGGAAAACCAGATGACAAGGAGGAATGCCAACACTACAAACATCAATCTGGAAAACAATTCTATAATGTGAAATAGTTTTGTGGAATTCAACTCACAAAATTCAAGTATTTCTTTTATCTAGAAAAGCCCATCTCATAGTGCATTTCTTGATTGTGTTCTAGGTAATCAAATCAATGGAATTATCCATTTTGGTTCTCGATATAACAATTAGTACTTCTCTTAGGAAAAGCATGTGGGACCAACTGCGAAAATTTCGTGGCAAGATCAACTTCACATTCCATCAGTTCCCACCCAAGAGAGCAGTTTGTCTTGTTGGTTATACTTTTCTCATAGTCTTGTTTACATTTCTGTAACACTGCACAAAAACTGCCAATCCGTTTAGCTTTTAGAGAAATTTTTATCAAGGAGCTGACAAGATCAGTCTTTCTACCCCTTTGTTGGCAGTTTGGATATTTGTCCATGTTTTCAGTATTGGCTTTTTCAATAAATGGTAAATCTTTGAAATCCATTATCCAGGGAGGTATTCTTTGAAGTTAATAACCTCCAAAATCTGAAATGTTATACCAAATGCAATCTACTGTATGTTGCTTTTTACAATATTCCGTGAGCATTACATAATTATATTAGAACTGGTGAAACCCACAAACAAGAGACAATAGCATACAGTAAAAATCAAACCATAATTAAAGAGTCAGAATTAATTACATATTGGAATTATCAAACATGTATTTTTTTCACAAAACATAATCTCACAGTGATTGGATTTAAAACGTTCATTTTGGTGACTCGAAATTTTGTCAAAGTAACTTGACTGCATACATTTTTGTTGGAATTCGCAGGAAACATAATTCAATTAACACAAGATGGAAAGTAATAGGTATACATTTTCGATTACATTATTGAAAAAGTTTTCAGCCTGACCTCATTCAGAATGTTATGCAAAAAAAAACTAATCCATCATAAAAATGAGTTTTCGTGTAATTTCACTTGTGAAATGTCTTCGGGTTAACTGAATGTATGATTATGCAACGAAGGAGTGACAAGGTGTGATAAACAGACACATGAACAGGACAATACCATAGTGGTTAGTTGTATTTTTAGTTATTAAGTGAGTTGTTGTGGCTCTTGATATTATGATAGAAATGGGTTGAGTGGAGCACGCTAAACTTTGCCAAGGATAATATTCTCTTTATTATTATTACTATCCAGGTGAACGACGTAGAATGAGAACCATAGTAGTACGTCGTTTCATTGATTGTATTTTTTTGAATTGATTTTGACATATTTCCAGCTTTTCACAATAATTAGCTATAAAATGCTTACAAATAAAAAAATCATCCATTTTCAGTTCCATTATTCAAAATTTTTTCTACAAAAATCTGTTCAATAATATGGAAAAAAATTCCGAACACACACTGAGTGAATTTTTATTTGAGTGACTGAATGCATGTGTTTGCGAAATTTCTCTGGGAAAGCAGAAATATTCAACGGAACCCCAAAAACGACAGACTTTGCCTTTTAAAAGTTTTTTTTTCGAGATATTTTCAGGAGACTTGTGCGAGCTAGGAATGACGAGGTTTTTACATTTTAATGTGCGATCCTCTTCACAGGTTCAGATGATGATGAGTACCTGCTCATTGGACCGTAAACAATCTTTTCAAATTTTTGTTGTGAATTGAGACAAATGTTGTAATGGTTTGCCATAAGGTTTGTTTTCTTATGATTATGGTTCAGATTAGGGCGTTGCTAATGAAATATATGAATGACGTAAAAAAAAGAACCATGAATAGTACGTCATTTCATCAATTGCATTTTTTTATTGATTTTGATACATTGCCAGCTTACCCCAAAACTGATCACATTTTTGGTAAAAAACTAAATTGTTTATTATAGTTTTAAATAGTTGATTGTTAAAATTGTTGTTTCCATCAACCGGCTGTACCCTTACGCGCAAGTATTTGAGAGACTTGTACGAGCTAGGGAAGACGTAGCTCTTATCTATTAAGTGTGATGCCATGCACGGGACCGGTGACCGCGCTTGGATTCGAACCCACGCACCTACCGATAACTGGGTTAAAAAGCGAATGCTTTATCCACGAGCCACCACGCCTCATAATGTTTTGGTATCTTATGGAAACCATAACTGCTCTTGTATAATTTCACCTAGTAAAGGCATCATACTCGCCTGCAGTACCTATTTTGCTAAATATTGAATTTTAATATTATTTAGAAGTCAGAAGTGGAACCACTAATGTACTTTGAGCATAAGTAACTCTAATAATAATAATACGAAAAACATATTTAATTTTAAATATGTAAAAGTAAATATAATAAATAAATAATCATCCTGTGATAAAAAAAACAAAAAACAGTCAATCGTGGAATTTTGTGTCCTGCTCGTAAAAGAGCACGTACCCATCGCCACTCCTCGATGATACCCGAGAAACACGAGAGCCACTGTATTCGTGCCATGTGCCGGAGTACGGATGTCTGCAGTAAGAGGTGTAGTGGCCACTGTACATGGTGCCTCTGTGATTGAACTGCGCATAGAGATTGTAGCGACAAGGAGAGATGTTGTCAGCGACGTAGTTGCTCAAATCTAATCCCACGAGCGGAAAGTCTATGGTGGCCTTGTCTGGGGATCGTTCGGACGACATAAAACGTTTCAGATGAATAATCAACACCTTTGGAAACTTGTAAATTGGCAAAGATTTTGTACATTTCCTACGCTTCATATACTTGGAACAAGTCGACTTTTCATCTCCGTCCAAAATCTCCTCATACGTGAAAGAGTCCATACACTGTGATAGCCTCATATGACCGGTGCTTTGCTTGAAGGGCAACGACAAATCCCAAAAGGAATCGAAGGTGTCCGAGCAATGGCCACAGTAAGTTTGAGGGTCGATTTCAACTGACCGACGAAAATATCTACTATTTTACATTTGTTCCTAATACCATGATACCTGTGCTCTTTCCTTATCGCTCAGATCTTCAACCATCTCTGTCAAATTAGGTTTCGGCTTCACCAATACTGTTCACATCTTCATGCAAACCTTCCAGCAAGTACCATAGGAATTCTTGTGCTTCCTGCTGGTCGTAACCCAAGAAACGTTGGATTTGGTTCTTTAATGACGGCGTCAACGATCCTACGTGAAGAATCATCGAACCACAGATCTTTAATGACATGGGCGAAAGCTTTCGTCAAAAAAAGTTGTTAAAAAACAAATTTGTGTGTTTTTGAAATGCTCAAGTTTACTTTTTAGGGCTAAATTTCATTCATTCGCCACTTCAATATTCATTACGTACATTTTGTATTCATATATAGTAGAGTAATTGTAATTTATTGTTATAAAATATTTCCTTTTTTGGTGAATAAATATTATTATTAGTTAACAATGAAATAACAGACCCTCTTGGAAACTGGACATGGTCCTAGAGTGAACAGCCCTCTATCTGCAAAAGAGGCACTGCAGGTTTTGATCAATGCTTTTCTTATTCATGGGAACTGTAGCTACCTTACAAACCAAAATCATACATGCAGAGTGATTTCTCTGAGAAAAACTACCAAACCTCTCGCAATGAGAACGGATGTTATGCAAGAACCGAAGCATCCGTTGCCAATCCATCTCATATGGAGCAACCAAGAGAGCGGAAAGTTTCGATAGGTAATTTATCCAAAAGGACGACTGGACCACCTGATGTACTCATACACAATATAATCCTGGTGGACGTATAAAGAGGCCACTTTCAGTTTCTGAATACACAACCAACTGCCTAACACATAGGAGGGTATAACTGACTGTCTTTCCTAGCAGGGGCCCTATTCTCAAATGTCGACTATCATATGTCGCAGCGACAAAATATGTCCATCTCCTTTCTCGAATATGCATTGAAAAGAGATAGAGATTTGTTAAAAAAAAATTATTAAAATTGTTTTTTCCGTTAACCAGCTGTCGTCCCCTTACGAACGGCAGCCCTCAAAAGTCGAAACTTGTGCGAGCCAAGGATTAACGAGGTCTTACCTTTTTACGTGCGATTCCTAGCACTTATTTTGTCACATGCGACATATGCCAGTAGACATTTAAGAATCGCACCCCAGAACTGTGATGTTTTCTCGTCCAAGAATTTTGACGATGAGTTAATTGGAGAACCCAACCACATACTGTTCACACCAAAGTCATCCATGAAGTCAATATTACCGAACTGGAAATATCATAATTCATGCTACCCTAATACTCATACGGATAACCATTCAGAACACTGCTCAAGTGGAATGAATGGGACTGAAATCACTGTTATCTGCAATCATAATCTGGTATACAGATGGTTCAAAAACAGATGTAGGAACAGGAGCGGGAATATATAAAGTGACTCCAAAAAGGAAGGTAATTGTTCCACTTGGCAACAACACCACAGTATTCCAAACTGAGACACATGCTATAAGGACATGCATATAGATTAATCTAGACAGTGGGTACAAAAGAAAACACATCTTCATTCTATCTGACAGCCAGAGCGCAGTATAAGCTCTACATTCAGTACAGATGAAGTTAAAGCAAGTTTGCGAATGCCTTCAGAGTCTTAATGAACTGTCAAAACATAACAAAGTTTCACTTGTGTGTGCCTGGACAAAGGGGAATAGAAGGCAATGAAAAATCAGACCAACTTGCAAGGCAAGCATGTGAATCACCATTCACAGGCTGTGTGAAGAGGCGAGTTCTCTTCATTATAAACGAGATACCACATGCGATATTGATGCGTGGCAGTGGATCATAGGAAACAATTAGCCTTTTTTGGCTATACTGCCTCCTTAGTCACAATAATAGATTGAAACCGAAATCATAAAAAGTTAAATAGTCATGTAAATCGTTATAATGTTCATTTCTAAATGAGTTGACATTTTTATATAATTTTGATATATTTTATAGGATACCACCATCGAAGATACGAGACTAGAAAGGAAAATAGTGTGGGAAAGATTTATGGACGGTATTACCACGAAGTATTCCGAAATTAATAGTACATTCGAAGCCAAGGAGGAAGAACTCGTGAAATTATTTGAAGATATAGAAAAAAAGTTGTTGATCTGATCGTGTAGACTTTTTCCGAAAATGTTTGCAAACACAGCACCAATTTCTAATCCTAGTATTTCAATCAAGCCATCACATAGACTAAAAACATATATAAGTAATATAAAGGTGGTGGAAAACTTACCTCCTGGTATCAGTGGCATATATTTCAAAAATAAAGTGGAGTATAAACGGGAAGTCCCTTCAATAAAAATTGATTATTTGATCACAGAAGAAGATAGAAAATTTATTAAATCAGTTACTTCAGAGTTTGGAAGTACTGATTCCACCGAGATGCCTTCAAAGCATTCTTCCAACAGTGCAACAGACAAGTTATTAAGTTTGCAAGATGTGTTTTGGCTCTACAGATACATACAAAGTGAAAATGAGATAAATGATGAGAAAGTTTATCTTCATGAACTCATTGACGGATCCGAAATCATATTACCAAAGAACGAAGAAGTGCCTAGAAACAAAGAATTGGATAAGAGGTGTCGAAAATTGAGAGCAGAACAAGAAAATAGGGACTATCATAAAATGACTAAAAATGTTGACTCTACAAAAAGAAGATATCCTGATGATACCATTGCCTATCAAAGTAAGTATATTAAGAATGATTGTCGTCTCACTGGTAAAAATATCATATGATGTGAAATAGTATAACTGCTATTTTTTCTGAACATGTCAGATCATCAACATATCAGAAAAATATACACAAAAAAATAGTGGGACCTCAGATATACACATTGGTTATGGTGGATTTATAAACACAACTAAACTAAAAATCAAATTAACTACTAAGAATTAAGAAAGATGAATAGAAGGAAACAACATCAAGGGTTCATATACTTTCATCTGTTAATTAAATTAAGAAATAGCAACTAAGAAGATGGCCACCTTTCATCTTTCCAACGAAGAATTACAACTAAGATTGTGAACGCATGCGCACCCGATATTTATACATCATTTCAAAAAATGTATATAGAGTCTGTTGTGTGTCTTGTGCAGTGTTGTTCCTGGTTGAACAATCATACACTTCATTGCCATTTTTAACTCATGAAAATTATGGTAATTCAAATTCCCTTTGACTATTCTTGAAAATCTCAGAGTCTTAGGAGTATAATAGGACACTTGTCTTCTGGTAGTTCTGCTTTGAACTTCAAAACATGTCAAGCCCAAACGTAATTCTTAATTTTTTAGTAGAAGTTTATAAACACCTTCTTGATTTCTAATTGTTAATTCCTAATTAATAATTATATATTCTTAGCTTAGTTGAGTTTATTAATCCAATATTACAAATTCAATAATTATATTGTATATATGATGTATGTAATAAAATGCAGTGGTTTCACTCACTATTTAATAGGATGATTATTGATATAACTTTTCTACCAACTCGTGATAACAATATATTTCTCTATACATACAATTTACAGTAAGATGCGACATAGGTTAGAACTTCTATCATATGTCTACAATTTTTACAGTTTACTTACTCGTCTTCTTCCTCATTATGGTTAGGCGAGTTTTAGCGCACATACTATAACTATACAGAAAACTAGAGAAAACAAATCAGTATGAACAGTGAACAAATTCACCAATACTCATATGTCTGTAAATAAAATTAAAGAGACCTACTGATAAAATGTAATGTTGATAAACAGAAATGTTTTGAACTTGCTTGAAACAACCCGTCTATTTATTATTTTTTTATTATTATTATTATGCTCCGGGGGATATGACGTCCGTTGTGGAGAATGAGAAGTGCCAAATTTATTGGAACAACTCATTCCCCGCCCTCAGGCAAGTACAAACAAATAAGTCTGATATAGTCCTCCTCGACCACCAAAGTAGGACGATTTTCGTCATGGAGTTTTCCGCTCCAGGCGAAACGAACATCGTCCAAAAAGAGGAGAAGAAACAGACTGAATATCGAAATATACTCTTCGAAATCCGTAGTCTTTGCCTAAACCATTCTGTCGAAATGCAGATTCTGATCATAGTAGTCCTTGGTGGAATGATGGACACACTGCTCTCGAATCTGAAAATCATACCAGCGTGTCGTAATGCGACACAATTTATGTGCAGCTCTTACATTACATTACATACCTAACCATTATTAACTGGATTCATGCAATTTAATTCAAAACTAAAAAATAGAGCTGACCAACACTGCCGTGCTAAGCTTAAAGGTGGTAATTCCACATAACGAAATATTAAACTATTGTGATTTATTTTCATTTCAGAAGATAACTTTAAATGTTATAATATAAAAATGTGTTTTTTCTGATAAATTAGGAAAAAAGGGCAGATACCACGTTTAAGATAAGAAATTATTAATTTTGTAACGGTCGCCAACAAAGTGGTAAATGAGTTAGAGATGCTAAGTATAACTTCTTTTATTGTTATAACAAATATCTCTGCTTTATTTACATATTAATTAGGTTTTGTAGAAATAAAAAAAGTAATTCAAAACTAGAAAAAAATTACACTAAATTTGCAGACAAAGCTTTTGCATGAAAAATTATAAATAGTAATAATTGCAAAATAATTGCGAATTCTGTTTTGTTATTATTCATCTTCTATAACGTTGACTAAATCAGAGGCAGCATTATTAATGGGCAGATTTTTCCAAAACTTTATACGATTTTCTGGGATAAGGGATGATAAAGTCTTGATTATGTTATTCTTTCTTTCTTCAGTAATTCCTCTAATGGGTTTCTTATTCTTTGGGAATCTTACTCCGTTCTTCATATGTATATTTTTCAGTAAATTTAACTCCAGTTCATCACCAGAAAAACTTGTTTTGTAAGTTAAATTGTACGATGTCCTTCAGGTAGATTCGTGGTTGCAACTTTTTCAATTTATAACTTGATGAGCAATCTTCCCATTCAAAGAAATCATGAGGCGTTAAAACGTTAACTTTTTTGTTGTTTGCTTTTGCTACTACATTGACGAAATCTGTGAAATCATATACTTTGGGGTATCGTTTCATAGCAAGTTCCACTTGGTGATGGAAGTTGTCATAAAGTTGTCATAAATGTTCAAAATATTTGACACAAATGTCTTTTGTAATGATCTCTGATGAATTTACCATATAAAGTAAGAAGGACAAAAGTGTCCAGTTTTTATTTTGGGAAGAACAATTGTCAACCCATAATACTATATTTTCACAATCTCTCATTTCTCTAAAAAAGTGATAATAGAGCTTCGTGCCAAAAAAACGCATTAGGAAGTAAATGTTTTTGTTTAATTCCTTTAGGGACGAAACTCTGATTAAAGGCTATGATTCTTGGACAAAATATAACTTTTTTAAACATGTCCAATCTCGGAAGCAAAATAACTTTTTGCAAGTCTCAAGAGAAATATGCTGCACTTTTATCCGAAACTTCTGCATCATGTCTGTGAGCTTTACGAGCTTCATCTGCCTTGTTCATATGAGCTCTCCATGAAACACACGCAACCCACTCAACACCTGGATTATCTTTGATATGTTCGGGATTGTGGAGTGAAAAACTTTCACAGGTTTCGCATTGCTCATGCCCAAGTTTGGTAAATGAAATATTCATTTCTTTTGTAACCACATTACGGTAAACTTCATACGAGCAAGTTATTTTGTGCTTCTTTTAAAAATCAGAATATATTATGTTTTAAGTTATGTCACTTGGGAGATATCTTTAGTTTGGGACATGTTCTCTGCGGTAATGAGAGACTGTAGGTTGAAATGACTCCACATGTGACCTAATTAAATTTCTATTAAACTTTGGTGTTTTGGAATGTTTGCCTTGTTTGCTTTTTCTATGGCAAATAGTATTATTAAATTCGGCTGAAAAACAGTCTTGAATTATACGATCGTTATTTTTTGTATATCCTAGAGTTGACAGGAAGAAAATTTTGCACTCGTGAACCCTTTCTCCGCTCTTGTTCTTAAAAAAATATTGAAGTGACTTGTTTCGTTTAGAATTTTCCAAAACTCTATGTTCTTTAACATCATTGCATATAATGGTACTTAAAATAAAATTTCTTTTTTTGGTGAACACCGAGAAAAACTTTAATGACCATTATTAAAACTATAGTGTTGGCACCAGTATTTGGGACTGGGTCTCACTTTAATTGCCACTAGGAAAATTGAAACAATATTTAAAACTTATCATCAGGTAGTTATTGTCACCGTCTACAACAATTTCAACTAGACATTTAACTAACTGAGTAACAACACAAATTGATCAAAATAAAAATCAGAAGAACAAACGATATCCACGTGCTGGCAGAATTATTATTCTAATTTGAAATTAGTTCAACTAACCATCATTACTCTAACATGAAAATATTTACTCCAGAAAAAATGCGTCCTAAAAACATAGTTAATGTGGTATAATACAAGTAAATGGCACATACCACTATATTGTTGACTAAAAGAGGTATCACTATTAATTTTTGCACTTACCCCTTTGGAGTCAAGAAAAAGCTATTTTCACTTTTTAGACTTACAATAGATATATCAAATGGAAATTCCACTATTTTCGTTATCGTTTATTTCAGTTTCTCGGTGGATTTACCACTTTATAGCTACGAAGAATGGTGAAAAATTAAATAATTCACACTATAAGCCAGTTAACTCAATTTGAGCAAAAGTAGACTTTTAAGCTTAACACGGCAGCACTTTTTCCATATTATTGAAAATAATTGTCACTGTTATCGTAATAATCAATCATTCACTATAGTCCGTAAAAAAAGGCATGGAGTAATAAACCGCTCAGTTTCATCGATTCCGTAGACCCGGGTAGGTATAAGTAAGTAACCCACAATCTTTTAGAAACCAGCCCTTTTTACAACTGTAGGTACTGATAGAAGGGTATAAGAATTGGTTACAAGCAAGAATTGTAGTAGCAGGTACTCTGTATCCCTGGTCTATAGTGCTGTCTGGACATTTTTTGGGTGTGCTACTGTATTTAGTTTGTGCATATAAAATAAGATTCAAGTACTATTGATGCTGAATAAGGACCATCAAAACGACCAAAATTGGAACCATTATCTTTGAATGAAAAAATATTAATTTTAAACTGTTTGGAGTTCGTTGCAGAACAACAAAATGGCCAGTGTAGATGAGATTGTTACAAAATCATCTTCTATGAATAGCGAAGTCCATCATCTATAAATTAATGAGAGAAAAGAAAAGTGGAGCTCTTCAACCACCAAAAACATATCCGGGTCGACCACTGATCACGATGTACGAATCGTTAAAGCAGAGGTTAAGGCGTAAAGTCCATGCGTTTTATCTAAAAAGTGAAATTCCCGCACTGGATAAAATTATGTCTGCAGTTCAAGCTGATCCGGATTACTCAGCTTTCTCTAAAACGACGTTATTGAAAATTTTAATACTGCTTCATCTATATCAAACATAAGAGACAATCTGAACTGATAGACCATATATTGCGATGTGGAGAAGAGACTATTTACGTAATATTAAACAAAACCGAAACGAAGATCGACTCATTTATTACCTGGACGAAACGTGGATAAACGAAGGATATACTGTATCTCAGTATTTGCAGGACAGCAATATCAAGAGCAGAAGGCAAGCCTTCATCGAAGGATTGTCAACGGGCTTGAATCCACCATCAGGCAAGAGTATAAGATAGATAGATAGATAATACGATTAAAGATTAATAATCGCTCATATATAGGTAGTTCAGAAGGGTTTGTGAAACGAGGACTTTTGACTTTTGTATTGAAATGAACCGGTGACTATCACAAAGATATGAATGTTGACGTTTGGTTTGAACAAATGATCGATTTTATTCCGCAGGGATCTACTATTGAAAATGGGATCCTGGACGCCTGTGGTTTCATTCAGTGATAACAAATAGTACTTTTCTCTTTACCACACAAGTATTTTCACTCCTAGATGGGCAATTCGATAACCAAGTTACCTTCAGCAGTGGGAATCTTACATTAACAGTAAATATCGAAACCAGTCATATTAATTATTTGATATAAATATGACTGGTTAGGTTAGTGTAGTATTCCTACTAATGTAGGTAACTTGGTTATCGAAATGTGCATCTAGGAGTGAAAATACTTGTGTGGTAAAGGGGAAAATACATTTTTTTCTTGGATCTACTATTGTTATGGGCAACGCAAGTTACCATTCTAGATTACAAGAACATTTACCTACAAGCAATTGGACTGAAGGCAAACTATTGGAGTGGCTTACTCAACAAACATTGTTTTGCCACTGATCTACTAAAAAGAGAACTTTATAGTATCGCTCAAATCAACAAAAACCAGTATAAAAAGTACATCGTTGACCAACTATCCGCTTCACGTGCAATATCAGTACTTTGACTTTCCCCAAGATGAATCTCCTAAAACTAATATGGGCTCAGGTGAAAAAGAATGTAGCCCGAAAAAATACGACCTTAGTTAGTGACGTGACCAGCGATAATTGGAGAAAAAGCATTGACCATGATATTACCGTAGATAATTGATAATATTTTCGAAGACTTGATTGATCCAATCTTCAATTCGGTAATACAAATTATAAAACAACAACAAAAATTAATTGGCGCTCCAGGGCGACTTGATTGATTCCAGTGGCGCATTCAGCTTTTTCAGCTGCAGGAAACCCCGGAATTTCACGTTTTTAACTTCCAAAATTCTGTAGTTGGTGAACATACACATCTTAATATTTTTTTTTTCAAATTTATTACCAATTAATTGTTAAGAAATAACATTCTATAGCAATGTTTGACGCAAACCTAAATATTTTCATGAAATATGTACCATTATATTTTTAAGCAGAAATTATACCCCAAGATACACCACTGAAAGGTGGTTGGTCAGAATTTTAAATCCCTTAACAATAGCCTTACAATGGCCTAATCCTACAAATAGATATTGTACCGAGTGGCACTACCTAGCGAATGAAGAAATCAGTTGTTGTCTGTTTTTATAAACGTTCTACATCAAAATTTGACGAGTCTCCCTGTATGGATTTTGCATACTAAATGAGGATTTATTACTCCGCGCCTTTAATTTACGGAGTATATCGTATACGAAAAAGACTGCCTGAATATAGCTGATATGTGGAATACATAGAAATATAATAAACACTAGAACACCAAACACGCTGTCCGAGATTCACTTGTCACGTCGTTGCCAAGTTTTTTTTTTTCGTGTGTTCCAAATGAACCGAATAAGTATGGAATAGCATCTGTGGTTAGGGCAGGTAATTGTGGGAAATCCAGTAAACTTGGCAACTCCGCCCCAAAATCCTATCTTGACGTTTCAAGCAAAGTAAAAGAACAGTGTCGGCTTTTGGGATTTAGCATTGTTAGGTTTTACACCTAGTTTGTTTTCGTGTTTTGTTATTATTGCTTTGTTTACCATTTGTGTTGTTTTTTGTGTTTTCGATAGTTGTTTCTGACCTCTTTGAGTACTCTGACAGAAAATGTGGTTACACCTATATCTGAATTTGTCGTTAAACCGTAAAAAAAACTTATCAAATGTATGTTTGTCCACTATTGAAGGCATTACAGAATCTTTTGCAGATGCAGACAACTTTTAATTATTGAATAGAAAAGATAGAAGTGGTCTCATAAGGCCATCACAAACTGTTATAGATATTTGCATTTTCCTTTAGAGAAAAATCCGGCAAGTTCTTGCAATTACCGATAATTTGATGACAAACTTCAGCAACATTATCCCAGCATAAAAAATTATTCAGCTCCATAAAAAAGCATATTTTTGATATATCCCCCTATGAGGTGAGTCACAAAATGAAAATGATAAAAGCAATAACAAGACTTTATAGCCGAATTGAAAAATAAATTTTTAATATATCAATGTCTCAAACTGAGAAAATTAGAGGTGAACTGAAGAGAAAAATTGATTCTATTTTCCCATCAATAGATTTTGAAACAAAAGGCCACAATTTTCGTTTGATAGAAATGATTATGTAACATTACAAAATAAAATGTGTTGAGAATTATTATAGTCCGTTTTCCTCCCATCCTACCATTTTTCCATATTAAAAATAAATTGAAACAAATATCCTGTAACATTTGAAATTTTGACTTTTTATTTCTCTCAACATTCGATAATCTACTTCTTATTATAAAAAGTGCCATTTGAATTTAATGCGATTCAACAACATTTACAATGATAAATGAGAACTTCTGGCCGGATGCAAAAATGTAGTTTTTCGCCCGAGAAACTATTTGACAGATTTTTTCTGAATTTTATATTTCCAGTCAAGGACATTTCTGTTTTCAACAGAAATCGTGTACATGCTTTTTTGCATCAATAATTGATTAATTTGTAGAAGTAGATTCTTTCATTACATAATATGATTCAAAATTAATTGATTCAACTCACATCATCCATAACAAAAGCATTCGTAATCACTTAAACACAAAGGCCACTATACCCAAGTTACTTAAATATTCATGAAAATCACCTTCATTATTCATAATTTCGAAACAAAATATGCCTACCTCAAGAAAGTGTTTCCTCACTCTCTGATATGGATTTCGAGTATAATGGGCTCAACGGTTTAGGCGTGAGGCCGATAGACACATAAATTTAGATTTTTTTTTTATTTACAGGCTCGTTTATGAGTGGAATAGAATCAATTCCCATCAAAATATCAAATTGGAATTTTTTGACGATCACAATAATTTCTCCCAACTTGATCGCGAGAAAGCACAAAATAGACATAGACTCAATATTTCCACTTTCAAGAAGTCAATTATTATTTTTCTGTATATATCATTAAAGAAAAACTCTATTAAATTGCAATTGCTATTACCGACAACTTATACCAGATTCAGGAACAGGAAGAAAAAAATCCTAAGACCGTCCCTGGCGACCCGTTATACATATCTCGCTCAATAACACGATCTATTGCGCTAACTCGTACGTTGGTGAATCGTTGGGAACCACGTTATTCTGAACTAATTGGCGATCTAGTGTTTGTTATATTTCTTTGGTGGAATAGTAACATGAAATAGTCCAATGAGCATAGTAACATGAAATCTTCCAATCATTTACAACCTATTTTTTAGTGAAATATGAAATTATATTTTACATTCACAGTAAAAACATAGAACTGTGTTCACCTTGTTTTTGCTGGAGCGTTGATATAATTGGCATAAGGTGTGTAGTGCTCGATCTAGGACTTTGTAAGTACTAGGTCCAATTTTCATTCTCCTTTATGTAAATGATGTAGCAATGCTACCAATTTCGGAAAATTTTACTTAAGTTCCGCATGATACCATCTTGCTGTGGCATATCCCTAAATAACAGAAAGACGAGCATCATTACTTTAAAATGTGTGAAATCGGGTATGAACCAAGGTATTGAAACATAAGAAACTAAGGACACAGCAATTTTTCTTTTACTTGGACACAATTAAATTTGAAAAGCACATAAGAAACATGAATAAAAAAATGTCATTGTGTTGTTATATTTTGAAGACGGTTTCAAATGAATTATGATCTGTTGCTGCCAAATATGTCTGTTACTCCCTTGTGGAATCCCATTTAAGTCAGTGTTAATCATACAGAAGTGGGAAATTAGATCTGCTTGCACTGCAAAGAAAAGTGAAGGAAATTATGTAAGCCATCATTTGTAGAACATAAGTTCCTAAACCTTTTTTTAAATTTGAAACGGTTTATTCAATCCATAAAAAACGTTAGACTACAAAGTGAATGATTCCTCCTATCACACTCTTCAAAACGAAAATAACATTAAGTTCCCCATTCCCATGTCGAATCTAACAAAATAGTCTACCATCTATAATGGAATGGAAATGACCTTGTGGAATAAAAAAAAGGATATTAAAAAAAAACAATAATAATAATAATAATATCTTTATTTTCTCAAATTAGTTTGCCCACCAAAAGCATGGAGATACAAATAAAGAAGAGGAAAACGTCAGTGAAATTTAAAAATTACCAAACATAGTCTACTTGACAACATAAAGAATAAAAATGTAAATATAAAATAACAAATATAAATAGGTATAAGTACAGGGGTATATAGAGACATCACAGACACTTTAAAAACAATATAATAGAAAATTTGTATAAATATAACTAGCTCTAGTATAAAAAGAGAAAAAACATACACGTCACATATAATAGCAACTCACGACAGAAATTCGTCAACATTGTAGCAATTTTTTGACAAAAGTAGCTGCTTTACTCTTTTCTTGAAAAGGTATGCATTTCCTGAAATTTTGATGTCATCGGGAAGATTGTTGTATAGTCTGCATCCTTGATATTCAAAACATTTATGAAATAGTGCAGTGCGATGCTGACTGGGAAGGAGTAAGTGGGCATTGCGTGTGGAATAAGGATGTTGTGGTCTATTGGCATCCAATTTGTTTTTGTTACGGTATACATATGTGCATGCCTCAAGGATGTATATACCAGCAACTGTTAATATTTTCATATTCTGAAATGCTTCTCTACAAGAGTCCCTGAATCCCAACTTGGCAATGATCCTTATGGCATACTTTTGAATTATGAATACTCTGCTAACAGAGGAGCTTGTACCCCAGTTCAAAATACCATACCTGAGTTGAGAATTGAAATTTGCATGATACAGGGTTAACAGAATTTGTTGACTACAATGATTGGAGAGGTACCTGAGAGAATAGCAGACACTTCTCAGTTTTTTACATAGGTTGTCTATTTGTGGCATCCATTGTAATTTGTTATCGAAAATCACACCTAACATTTTGGTTGATGTTGTTGAACCCAATTCACATTCAGTGTTCTCAAACAGACTCACCTCACATTGTTGTCCTTTTACCATGAATTGTATCATATTGGTTTTTGTTTTGTTCATTTGCAAATTATTTTTCTCAGACCATAGGATAACTTTATTGAAAGTGATTTCAGCGGTATTTTTCAAGGTACACAAGTCATCTTCAATAATCAATATATTTGTGTCATCAGCATAACATATGCAATGAGTGGAAGAGTTTCCATTATTTAGATATACTAATAAATCATTAGCAAAAACTAGATATAAGAAAGGTCCCAAAACCGATCCTTGGGGTACACCATCAGTGATTTGTTTTTCAGAACTTATATCCTCACCAATTTTCACTACTTGCCTCCTATTTTCCAGATAGGAGGTCAATAAATTAAGCGGCAATCCTCTAACTCCATATCTAGATAGTTTTTCTAGCAGAAGGGTATGATTCACACAATCAAACGCACGTGAGAAATCAATGAACAATCCTAATACATTTTTTTTTGTCCAATGCAGATACAATTTGACCATGAAAGTCGCAAAGTGCTGTATCATCAATTTTTATTATGTAAAGTAACAATAACAAAGTTACAGCAAAAAAGAAAATTGAAACAAAATAATTGACGCTCCGGGGCGGCTTAAATTAATTCGGTGGCGCATTCGCCTTTACAGCTGTAGGGATACCCGGAAAAACCTGCACCACCACAACAATGTTTTCATCTTCAAAAAAAGCCTAAAATCATTACTAATAGAAAAATGTTTCTACTCGCTTAATGAACACTTTGACACGAGGCTGTGATCCAACTACCTGTTCAGTGAAAAGTATATCTTGTATGGATTTTATCTAATGTTTTATTATTGTCCTTTTACTTTTTAACTACAGTGACTGTCTAATGTACTTGATGTTTGTTATATATCTATTTTGTAGACATATGTATAGTGTACTATGACCCCCCCTTGTTGACAAATTTTGCAAACGATTTAAAACCAACTTTAAATATAGGTCAGAACTGCATAACAATGCAATATCATAGCCTAATATTATTATTATTATTATTAAAAGTGAGAATGGGCTGAGGTATAAACCTATGAAAGCCCATTTATACAAGAAATGAGTTTGTGTGTGCTACACATGAGTAGTGTAGTGAGTGGTTAAATAGTTATGAAAGTATAGGCATAAGAATATTGAAAAATTTTTACGAAAAAATAACAAATAAAATTATGTGGACTAAAAAAGTGTACAATAAACGAAGGTAGAACATTGTAAAGACACAGTATGGTGTACGGTTAAAAATTCTGAATATTGAAGAAGAAAAAATTTTAAAATATAGATTTGCTATGTTAAACTATCTAATTGGCCTTTAAAAGCTGAAACCGAGGGTGCATTGACTATGTCTGCATCCAGATCATTCCACGCCGAGAAGACACGGTTGACTATGAAGTTCTCGCGTTTTGTAGTCCTAAAATGTTCCTTCTTAAGTTTGAAATTATGTCCTCTCAATCGGATATCAGCATTCATCTGGAACATGTTACTTAGAGACGGCAGGAATCCATGAAGAATCCGATATGTTATGATCAAATCTCCGCGATGTCTTCGGTTGTCAAATGTAGTCAAGGATTGCTGGTTCAAGCGATCTTCGTATGATGGTCTCCTCAGATCATAGGGCATTCGGGTTGCTCGCTGTTGTACTGATTCTAGCATGTTACGATCTCTAACCAATTCTGGGCTCCAGACTTGTCCTCCATATTCCAGGATTGGTCTAACATAAACTTTATATAGGTTAGTAAATGTTTCAGGTGACGTTTTCGAAAAGATTTTTTTCAAAAGATACAATTTTGTATTCGCTCTTTTGCATATATTTGAAATGTGATGTGACCATGTTAAATCATTGGTAATGGTGACTCCAAGATCATTGTGGTATTCAACTTTGGCTAATTGCTCATTGTTCAGAGTATAGTTCTGTCTTGGATTATTTTTCCCAAGATGTAGTACAACACATTTATTGATATTCAGTGGTAATAGCCATTCACAACTCCAGTTGTACAAGGCAGTTAGGTCATTTTGCATTTTGCAATGATCTTGGATCATTGTAGAGTTTTGTGTCATCGGCGTAGAAAGAACATGTAGACTTGAGGAAATGTGATAAATCGGATGTATAACATAAAAATAATAAAGGACCAAGTACGGATCCTTATATGTTAACAATGATAACATAATAATAAGGTTTTTCTGTTTGTTACAAATTTTACAAACGGTTTTAAACCAACTTCAAACATAGCTCAGAAATTGATGACAATGCAATTTCATTACAAAATATTTTAATAATAATATATTAATAATAGGGTTAGAGGTATTATAGCTCATTTTGCTCGAAAAGTGAGTGTAATTTGTGAATACTGTTTTATATCAAAATTTCTCCAGAACGTTCGGGTGAAGGTAGTGGGTAGTGGTTTTTACGAAGTAATGAAACTGATTATTTAATAAATGAAAACAAAAACGATAATCAAAGAACTTTATTAAACAATTGAACTTTTTTTGAGAATGCCTATTGGTGGATTATAACATCTTTGACATTTCAAAATCCTTCTCACCAATTCCTGGAGAATACCATCCTTATTTTTGGTCTCTTAATATTGTTTCAACAAATAAAACAAAACAGAATTTGCTTCTTCTACAAATGTTGAGTTGTACTTGTACTGAAAGTAATATGACTATTTTCTCTCAATCTCAGTTGACTTTATGTTATTCTGTCTTGATCTTCCCACTGATAAAGTAATAATAAATGCATGATAACATTGGAATTATTTTATTTTATAGGGAATAATGTAAAAATTACTACATCGGATTAAATTTACTTACTTATCCTTCTTGTAAATGCCTTCCTTACAAACACTTGTCACGATATTATCCTCACTCATTTTTTGTGCAAAACTACGCGAAACACAACAAAACAATACGACGCCGACGCTCAGGACAAATAACACTGGAATGATGAAGTACCTACCTACAAAATCACACTCAGCTTCGAAAACGATTAAGAGCAAACACTACCTTGGTAAAACGGGTATCGGTTTTACGCCCACCATTTTATTTAAGATTTTTTTTTCTTTAGCAAATTACTCACTGTTTTTGTTTAAATTCGGGAAATTGGTTACGAACATTTTTAAGAAAAAAATATTGAGATGACATGAATAAAAAAATTCGGAAATTCTCCAATTCTTATGGGACCACCGAGCCCACACAAAAAATAAATCTTTCATGAAATCAATGGTTTTTGCAAAAAAACGATTCTACGATCGGGAAATGTGTATCTGATTGGCGCTGTAATCGAGAAGGGACAGGCACTGTTTTTTCAATGTTCAACGAGTTCATTATCTTCACTCCCACTTTATAAGTATGCCTACAAAACTTGGCTGGGAGGTGAGGAATAAATTCGACTGTTTGGTGTAACGCTCTGAAGGTGGCTATTAAACAGGCAACGTAGCATTTTGTAATTCTGACCAAGTAACGGAAGAATCTTTCAACACACCGAATTTCATGAATGAATAGTGATGTAACTCATAGTATTTTGTTGTAATGTTTGTTGCCTACAATATTATTTTCATAGCACAGTGAATTGCTGCCATACCACTGCCATCTAGCGTTTTTAGGTTACCAAGGATGTTGAAACTCCTTCCGGAACTATGTTTCATTGCTTGCATATATCACTTTTATTTCAACATTATCAATTGATTCTCTTGTGGGTTTTTGGCGAATTCTTATGTTTGTTTTTATACTTGTATGAACTTCTTTTTATTAATTTCGTCATGTTATGTATTAACACCTTGTAATTCAGCCTATTAATACTGAAAACATAATGTAGTACAGATCAAATTCTTATACATATTTTTTTTTTTCAGTGAAACAGATGAATAGACATTTGGTGGCGATCTTCCAGTTCATATTGTCTGTAGCAGCTGGATTTCTTTTTGGTTTCATAGGAGTAGAATTAATTACTGGAAGTCTAGACTATGGCTTTAGACTTCTACTTGGCATCATTTGTGCTTTAATCATAGCTCTGGCAGAATTATATTTTCTGGCAAAGAAGCTGAATGAAGATTTACAGTTTGAGTATAGTCTGGAGAAACAACATAAAAATGTTAAGTTAGATTAAAACTTTACTTATTGCACCCATTATTATTAAAAATGCTTGAAAACCTTTTTTTATATCTTTGAAATACCTAATAGGTATGGCAGGGTTCATCTTAAAGAGTTGACTGGATTGAAATACACCATTTCAATATACAGGGTGTTTTTAAATGTCATGTACATACGGAAGGAGGTATTTCTTTGGCGTATTTCATGACTGCAAATTCATATAAACAATAGGTCAGCAAATGCATTATTATCGATCTAAAGGGTGTTGAAATTTGATTTTTTTTTTCATATTTCCTGCTTTTTTTGATACTCAGCTAAAATTTTAATACAGGTTACGCTGTAGTGCTTACATGATTTTCTGTAATTGGCTTTGGCTTCATTTGGATAATCTCTTGTTACCATTAAAGGTCTTCAATACTGTATGGATCGAAGGTCTGGTCAACAAGATGCTACAGGTAGGCATGTCTCTGAACTCAGTGAGATTGACAGACTCGTATTTCACTGGTTGATCTTTTGTGGTAAGGGTAAACAGCAATCTCTCTGGGAGATAACCAGTAAAAGCAGGTGATCCGCAGTGTTCGAGCATCTCTATCCACTTATACTCACTTTATACTCACGATTTTCCATGATCCGAGAGAGTGAATGCGACGACATATGCGGATGACACTGCACTATACATACATTCGTTCTCCAGCGTGATCGCTTCGCAAAAGATCCAGATTCATCTGGATTGGGACATCGTGCCGTATAAGAGAGAAATAAGATCAAGGTCAACGTAGGGAAAACAGATCGTCAACTTCACGAAGAGGCGATGCTTTTCGAAGCTCCTTCCTCATGGGATGAGGGTCCGGCATACCTACGTTAGAGAATCGAGATCGGCGAAATACCCGGGAGTACAACTGGACAAGGCTATGACATTTGCACAACATATAACCCTGGCTGTCGGGTGAACCTACCCTTTGATAGTCAGAAACTCAAAGCTTAGTATTGACAAGATGCTTATATATTATATAAGAAAATGATTAGCCCTGCAATGGTATACCGGTTTTCTGCAGCCTGAAACCTTCACAAACAGTGACAGATACATTCGCCTGGTTACCATCTGGAAGATGTGCGGCGTCTAGTCTGTTCCGATATACATTAAAAAGTTGTACAACTTTTATGGATATTTTACCCAAAACCCTTTGACGAGCAATCTCACTGGCATTATGGAGTATGATAAATCTCCCCACAAACACGCGGACCTTACCTATCAAGCTCTGGACATTTTTCAGGGACGTTACGAAGAACCAGGCCCGTAAAGGGCAGACAAAGTGTCAAATGAGACCAATTTTAAACCCCGGTTTTTTGCAGTGGGTCTTTTCTGGGAAGCACTACCCACTAACCTCTGCAATGATCAAGGCCATCCATTCTCTGTTTTGAACGCACACATAAGTTCTGCAGGAGGCGTGAATTCTGCACAATCTCTACCCATTCCCTGAGTAGTCATGTACCTGCTAACTAAGACCGTGGAAGCCGTTTCAAGAGTCTTGTTTCCATTAATTTTGTGTGAAATTATCTCACATAACATTTCATTCGTTTGATGAGTTGAACACAGCTAAGTATACAACAGTCAAATATTTCTAGTACAGTTCATGAGTTGTGTTGTAGAGTTCTTACTGTTGTTTCCTAGTTGTAAAGTTGTGCAGTTATTACAGTTGATAAAGTACTAACAATAACAATTGATAACGAGTGGATATCAATAACATAATAATAATAATAATAATAATATTTATTCACACACCTGCATGGTACAATACAATTAAATATTAATAATTAACTGTGAATAAATGAATACTCGATAAGTGTGAAACACTTGTTTCGAGAGGAAAACCTAATAAACAATTACATGACAAAATGTGTAAACATAAAAATTTCTAAATTCAATCTAAATATAAAATGTAAAATTATAGTCATCATATTGACTCATAAAAACAAACATAAGCCAATAATAATAAACATTCCATCAAGAAAGTGAGTGTTTTTGGCGTCGTTGTATGGTCAGCCCACGGGGCGCTGTTCCCGTTGGCTGTGGCGCCTCAAGTCACCTCTGGAGTCCGCTTTACACTCGTTAGCCGTCATGGCAGGTCATGCCGTCGCCCAGGATTCACCACATGGAGGTTAGAGTAGCGTTGGGATGCCTGGACTCCAGACACCCTCTTGAATACTGTGAAAATAAAATAATTATATTTGTACAAATACAATTTAATGGAGGTGTATAAATGCGACCCTTAACATTCACAAGTCAGCTTGTGGGTACTTTATTGCACTTTGACAATTTCCAGATACTTGAGGGAATTCAGAAAAAAAGCTAAAACGTATATCAAGCTAGTCTTACTATTAGCCTTTAATGTACAGCACCACGTGTACAATAGTATATTGTGCAACGAGCATGGAATGCCACTCATTTCTCACGAGTATGAAAATTACGGTACGAGCCGAAGGCGAGTGCCGTAAATCATACGAGTGAGAAATGGGCATTCCATGCAAGTTGTACACTATACTTTTTCTACGACCATAGCGACAAGCCCCACATTACATGATGACGTTATTATAAAATATGAACAAGAACATCGATTATATATTTCGAATCATATATTACTATTCAACATTAGTTTATTCATTATTTATAATATTAAATGTTACATTTCCACAATGACTGACAGTTATATTTGGAGTTTTATTACTTTCAATTTCCACAGTTAAATTTTCCTGATTTTTCCAAGCCTTAGAAGTTGAAGGTAAATTTTCTCTATTTTCTACTGAATTCCTTATTCTATTCTCTACGTCGAACTTATTTTTCATCGATTCATCGATGTATCCTGCTACTGCGGTTGATTTCCAGCCACCATGTCTTTTTAAAGAGGTTATGTCTTCCCCAGCATCGACAAGAATTATTGTTGCAGAAGATCTGCGGAAACAATGACCAGTATATAATTCAGCATCGGGTAGTTTCAGGAATTTGGCAATACTTTTCCCCATGCTTCCAAATTTATTTAATCCAACTTTTTGTATGGTGCATTTGCCTTTCTGGTGCTTCTAAAAGAAGGCAGAGTCCTTGACATGTAATGGGCGAAGATCGGTATATTTTTTTATTATTTGGTGAAATTTACCAGTAATCGTAAAATTTCGAACAATTTTTGTTTTGGTGTCTGGTATGTTTATAACAAGAGCTGATCCCAAATCGTTCAAATCATCAATTTTCTTTGATGCAATTCATGCCTGCGACAAGCACCCATTATTCCTATTATCAAAGCGACCTGCAAAAAAATGTATTAATTTATTATCTAATTATAAATTTAAAAAAAAAGTTAACTTGATGTTGAACTACGGACCTTTTGCTTGGTAGTCCGAAGCGTTACCACGGCGCCACGGACTTGTTAGTAAACAATAAATTGATAGGGACACTATTGAAATTGTTATGTTCTTATACTTATGTACTTACTTGATGGAAAGTATAGACAATACAGTCATGTGTATCTGAGAATCTGCGGTGGTGCAATGGCTAGCGTCATGGGCCACAGGGGTTGACTGTCAAAGATGAGGCTGTTGAGGTCTCGACCAATGTGAGATACCTGGGGGTACAGCTTGACAAGCGGCTAACATGGCACAAGCATCTCAACCTGGCTATCCAGAGGGCTGCGGCAGCGGTGAAACGCACGTACCCCCTAATATCCAGAGGATCACACACTAGCTTTTGAGCTGCAAAATTATGATATACAAACAGATCATCAGACCTGCTATGTTGTACGCTTGCCCGGTGTTCTGCAGCCTGCCCAAAACTCCATTTCTGAGACTAGACAGGATGCAGAATAAGGTACTTCGGATCATCACTAATAGTGATAGATACATCCGTTTGGATGCGCTGCGCGACCTTGCGGGCGTCGACTCCATCCCGACACATGTTAGAAACTTGTCATATAAGTTTTTCAAGTTCCACCTTCCCAAAAGTTCTCTCAACAGGGACCTTACCAGGCTCAGGGTATATGATAATGAGCCCCGCAAACACGGAGGGCTCATCTATCAAGCGTTGGATATCTTTCACGAAAGACGGGAAGAACCGGTTCCATAGGGAACCTAGTCGATTCTGAAACGCCCAGTACCACGACCCGGTTTTTTGCAACAGCGTTTTCCGGGATGTCGTCGAACTAACTGTCCTCATGAAACTGCCTAAAGCAATATCTACATTGAATGCAAATGTACACCACGCATAAGCTTTGCAGGAGGCGTGGATCCTACCAGCTACACCCATTACAACTTGAAATATTCGACCACCCGTTAACATCAGCGGAGGCGGAGACCAGCGCCCTCACACGGGGACTCTAGGTACCCCTTGGTACAAGCGCTCACCCCCCTGACTGGCAACGTTTAGAGGGATGAGGCGGCTCTCTGTGCGTCCAAGCTCTCCTGTCCTCCCCTAGTCCACGACGGACGAGGAAGGCCGAAGAGATTTGTTAGGAATACGTTGAATGACATGTTAATGCATAATTTTATAATAAAACCCCTATTTATTTATTTATTTATTTATTTATTTATTTATTTATTTATTTATTCTTGGGCTTGTAATCCGAAGGTCCCGGGTTCATCTCCTGGCAATTACAACTTTTTTTTTTTCAAGAACGTTATTTTACTTTTTTCTTGTTAGTGATTTGAATTATTGGACATTTAGATAGCTTATACATTTCGGATTGCTATTGAGTGATTTTCTCATAAGTAATGTTATGTGCCTATTTGAATGAAGTGTCGATCATTTTTTTTCTAAGAGCTGCGCTTGTAGAAAAAATAATGTGTGTATTTCGAGCACAAAGTGCCATTGTCGTTCTCCAAAGATTAATCTCTTTGTCGAGCAACAATCAATCACTTTGTGCTCTAAATACACAAATAGCTATAAAAGAACTAGAGTAGAAGTAACGTTCATGTTTGATTTTTACCAGAATACAGGATATATAAGATGTTCTAGAAATTACGGAAACAATTTGATTATAATAGATTCACAAGTTTCATCGTTTACAACTTACTTGAAATGAGGGGGAGGAAAAATACTTTCCTCCCTAGGGAGGAAAAGTATGAGTTTCCTCCCTGGTTTGAGGGAGGAAAGTGTGTACTTTCTATAGGGGTAGGAGGAAAAAGTGTTTACAATCGGCCTACTTTCTTGATCAATAAAGCGCATAAAATGGGCATATTTCTATGTGGTCGTAGAAAAACAAATTTTCAATAAGTTGTGGAAAGAAATAGTAAGTTCGGCTCAAACAATAAAGTCACTTTGAAAAAAAACAAGAATATCTGCTTGTCAAACGCAACGAGCTAATTATGATGTAGAGACAACAGAATATTATTATCGAGTAAGTAGTTTTAATCCACTTTTTGAAGAAATAATTTCGGATTTGAATTGTCACTTCAGCGATGAAACTAAAAATACATTTAATCCTACATCAATTCTGTTACTTCAGAAAGCCGATGACAAATCTATTGAAAATATTCTCACTATTTTGTGGCAAAAATATGAACATATTTTATTCACTAATATTTTATGCAGTAATAACTCGGAAGCTATTTTTAAAAGTGAAGTTATATTTTGGAAAACAAAATTGTTTCATTCAATAAACGTTTATAAATTATGCGATAATGATATTATTGTAACATTCTATTACAAGTACTACTTTCCATTCCTGTTAGTGTCAATTCATCTGAACGCTCATTTTCTGCCTTAAAGCGTCTCAAGACTTTGCTCAAAAATCGAATGCCCTAAGAAAAAATGTTGGGGTTAGCCTTGCTTCAAGTGTTGGTATATATTAAGTTTATATATTATTATTATTTTGAATTAAAATTCTCTAGTCGGGACCTTTCTTCGAATCTCCGACCCATTCGGAGAGCATGCTGGCCTCATCATTACCCCAAAAACCACTCCCCAAACTAAAGGGTAAGCAGCTGTTGTATTTCTCTTTAAACGATGTCTGTATATCAACTGTTGGAGACGATTTCCAGCGCCATCTGCCAAGAACATGCCGGAATATTGAATTTTTCAATCCGTGCAGTAGTGACCCCTACATGTCTTAATTCGAACTTGATGAAACGTAATACTGCAACAGAAACGGATTAAGGGGTTGAACATAGGTATTCACTTTCAGACGAATGAGCTTGGTGACAGAAATTCATAATCGGAAATGCAGTTTGTTTCAAAATTTCGAAAAATCGCATTTGGCGAAAATACTTTGATACGTTATCGAATACTACTTGTATTGTCGCTGCTGTTCTATTGACGTAGGTATCCGTCTATTTAAACAAATATGAACTGATTGACCTTCAAGAGATAGTTGGTAAAATTCAACATGACATATTTTTTGTGATACATTCAGGAATTGTATTCAAGATTATGAATAAAAAAATTATTTATTGGAATTTGCAAGTTGAAGGTGTTTTATTATCTACAAAAAGTTTTTATTCAAACACTTTATTCTCTGTATGTACCTGTACCTGCACCTGGCAGGATCAAATCTTGCAATTAACTTGAAATATGGCAGTAATTCGTCATTCAGGTCAGGGCCGATCCTAGGGTATTGGCCGCCCGCGTGCAAATACCAGATGTGCCGCCCCTCCAGAGATTTTATTTTGACTAATATTTAACGTTGACGTTATAAACTCTTAAACTCATCTACCTGTATAACGTCTATATTAGCACACAACGATTTTGGACATACTCAGTGCGTATACAGCTTTGTTCCATGGGAGGGCGAGTAATTCGTGGCGCGGGGATGACAGAAAAGGAAAGCGCCGCAGGCGAAATTTTTTTTCGTTCAAGGTCAAATGCCTTTAAATTGATATTTAGGTTTGTCAGTGGGGTTTCATAAAGGTGGAAAAAAAGCATGTCTTAATGTTAATTTTGATTGAAACACTGAAACTCATCTACCTGTATAACGTCTATTTAGCACACAACGATTTTGGACATACTCAGTGCGTATACAGCTTTGTTCCATGGGAGGGGTGACAGAAAAGGAAAGCGCCGCTGGCGAAATTTTTTTTCTGTTCAAGGTCAAATGCCTTTAAATTGATAGTTAGGCTGCAGTTTTGTCATTTTTCAGATTTTAGGAAAAAATAGATTAGATAGTTACGTATTTTTATCGTATTCGTACGTCACAATCGTTGTGTGTGAAATAAGTGTAAGAAGTGAAACATGAGTAAAAATGCAAATAAAATTTGAAAACTTTATTTTTTTGGCCAGCTTATAAATAGGTTAATAGCAACAAAATACTTTATCAAAATAAAAAACAAACAATAATTTCACCTTTGCATTTTGCATAAAAAAGTACCAACTCAAAACTCAACGAAAAGTATATAAATCAGTTGTTCTACAGTCTACAGACTAGGTACCTAATCATTATAATTACCTAATTATAAAATAACCTTTCTGGCTTTCTGAGTGGTAAATTTATCAATAATTTCCGTAAAATCTATTTTTTCACAGATTTCGGATTCAATAGAGATGATGGCCAAATCTGAAAGCCTTTCTTGTGTCATAATATTTCTCAAGTAATTTTTAATAATTTTTAATTTGCTGAAACTTCTTTCTCCTGAAGCCACAGAAACAGGTAAGGTTAAAAAAATTCTATTCGCTAGAGCAAAATTAGGAAAACAGGAAATGAGATCATTTTTGACTATGATTTCTAATACCTCAATTGGCTGTTTCTTACCTGGAAAAATATCTTTGAATGAAGTTATTTCATTAAACAGTTGTATACCGTCTATATCTTTCACGATACTTCCTTCCTCCTGTACCTGTAACTTAATATCTAAGTCCATGCAGGCTTTCATGAGATCATCACTAGAAATGTTGTGAAACTCATACAGAAAGCGGAATATTGAAAAGCACTCAGATAATAATGTAAATCTTTCATTTACCGAAGAGATCGCGTGATCAAGAATTGCAAAATAGAAAGAAGTCTTGAATTGCTGGAAGGGATTCAAAAGGGGTTCATCACTGCCCTCGTAATCAAATAAACGGACCTTTTTTCTGAGCCTCGAACTTGGAAATTCGGGATCAATACCTAAATCTCTAGCAAGTGTTGTGGCTGATTCGACAAATATTTTGAAATTATCGTCTGATCTTTGTGAAATAAAATATTTTTTTAAATTATCTAAGCCTTCAATGCATTCCGCGATGTTTAATTTAGGATTTTGAAGCATTTTACTCAGAACATTAATTCTTGATAATAAATCATGCCAAATCAAAATTGAACACAAAAATTTGAATGATTCAAGATTTTTAATTATTGATTTTGCACCATTTTTTGTTTTCTCGTCTCTGGTGGAATCTTCAATTAAGGCATTTAATGCGATAATAATGTTTTTGAGGTCTTGCTTTAGAGGTCTAATAGCATTGATACGACTTTCCCACCTTGTTTCACTTAATGGTTTCAAAGTTAGACTTTTCACGTAGGTATTTTTTTAGTAAATCCCATCGATATGGGGACGCAGAAAAAAAATTATATACCTCTTGTACCATATCAAAAAATCCAGAAATTTCACCACTGGAGCTGGCAGCGTCATTAACGACGAGGTTTAAGGTATGAGCCGCACACGGCACGTATAATGCTCTAGGATTGATATATTTTTCCCCTTCATGTTCGATCCATTGTCGTAGCCCTGACCACGTATATCTTTAACTTCGAGCTGCAGACTACGTAATAGCTTCTCTAAAAGAAAATTGCACAGACCTTCTCCAGTGGTACTAGTTACTGGAAAAAATCCTAGAAAAAATTCTAAAATATCTACTTTACTTTTACCATCAGTAGTGTTCACACATCTAATTACAAACGTTATTTGTTCTGTATGACTAATATCGGGCGTAGAGTCGAGAATTATAGTGTAATATTTGGCTTTTTTGACAATGCGTGTTATCTCATTACGAATAGATTCGGCTAAAATATGAATTACTTCGTTTTGAAAATGCTGCCCTAAGTAGTGCGGTATACGTGTTTTTTTAATCTTTGTATTTACTGATATTATTAAGGTGTTCTGAAATAACTGGATCAAATTTGGCCAACATCTCTACTGCCTTTAAAAAATTACCATTATCTCTATGATACAACTCCGTACTAGTTCCTCTGAATGCTAAATTTTGACTGGCTAAAAATTGTACTACAGCAATCATTCTTTCAATGATAGCGCGCCATCGCTTTTTCTCTCTATTGTAAACATTTTGTTGTTCCGCGTCAATAGTACAATTTTTTTCCATCCTCGTCTTTATTTCGCACCACGATCTTATAGAGTTAACGTGTTTTAGAGTATTTTCATGCTTATTGAGGTAATCCGAACAATGACGCCAATCAGAAAAGCCAGTACTCACAAGTTGTGTTGAACTATCTCTACTAAATAATTTACATGCAAAACAAAAAATACAATTTATTTTTATGGAATAGCAGAGCCACGCGCGATTTATTTTCTCCCCGTTCACTAAAGTTTTGTTATAATATGAACAGCTAAATTTTCTGCCACTCTCATCAATCGGAAATTTGAAATCTGCAATTTGTTTGGGACCGTGTTCTACCAATAAATCAATATATTTTTTTGTCAAAATGTTAGGCCAAGTACCTGGATCATCTAGTGCTACTTGAGCAGAGCCCTCTTCCTCTTTGCTCTCATCTTCACATTCGGCTTCACTGGGAATGGGACTGCTTGATGATGATCTTGCAGCTTTATCACCTTCATCGGGTGTGAAATCTATTGATTTATTGTTTGTTTCACTAGTACTGGTGGATGTTGATGGTTGAGAATAATCAAACTCCGCGATTTGATTCAAACCTTTTTGTTCGGGCTCACTTTTATCCGGTTTTCCAAAATACTTTTTCAATGCTCCCGCTTGTTTTGAGATTTCTTCTATTCTTCTATTCTTCTCTTTTCTATAGAAGGCACCTGACTCTCTTTTAGTCTTTCTGTTTTTGGACGAGGACGACATCTAAAGGTAAAAGGTAAGAAGAACGATAAGTATATCATGGCTCAGAGATGCAGATAAAATGAATAGGAATTCTTCAGAAATTTTGAAATTCATCGTAATGACCTCTAAAAAGTACCTACCATTGTTAATACTTTTTTTTACTTAAAGTGTAAGAATATGGGTTATTCATAAGAAATCCCCATTTCTTTTGAAAAAGTTAGAGCAAATTATTTAAAATAAATAATGATTCGTAGCGCTCTTTCAAAATCTGGGTAAAAATTAAAATTTTCATAAACTCCCCCGGTTGGTAACCTATAATTTTGTAAGAAAATTATATTTTGTGCTAACGAATTTTGAAAGAATTGAAAATAAATTTTGAATTTTCAAACATTCTGTACTTATTTTCAAAACGAATCATCGCTACAAAATTAGTTTAAAAATATGCCCACTTTTTTTATCTATTTAGAAAACACCCTGTACAACATTTCATTCGTTCATAAATCTAGTTAAGAGCTTTGGTACTTACCACAGTTCTGATTTAAACGATACTCAACAGCAACCAACACCTTGTCACTAATTTCTAATATTAACTTACACTTGCACTTGATTGTGTTTATGACCAGTCTTATTGTATGTTGATTCAAAATTAAAAGAACATTTTGAAATGAAAATGGTTTATATATAGTGGTGAAGTAGCAAAAAAAAATTCCGATGCCGCATCCCTTTACTTTGTCCAAACAATCCATTTCTTATCTATAAAGAAAACCGCTAAAATAAAGTTTCTTTTGACCATTGACCTGCGAGCGGCGTGCGGACTGTGATATATATGGTCTTTACGAAGTAAATTGGCACGGCGAAAAAAAATTCAAAGGAGGCCGCAGCGGCGAAAGCTTTGAAAAAAAGCCGCCCGGCGAACAGCAGCACGTTTTTTTCAAAGGTTTCGCCGCTGGTACCTCCTTTAAATTTTTTTTCGCCGTTCCAACTGATATCGTAAAGACTATACGTATATAAATAAGCCGCCGCGCCACACACATGAACCAAACATACTTGGCCCTTGGTTTTTTTTTTATAGAAATTTCAATTTTTTATGCTGCATTGCCGGCTCTGCCATGAATTTTGCTCTCAAATGAAGAATGTGTGTAGATGAGATTTGGAGAAGATACTAATGGACTAATGGACAATAGACCAACACACAACACAACTGAGCACTAACGTTTCGCGGCCTGCGGCCGCCTCGCGGCCGCCCCTTAGTTTGGCCGCCCGCGTGCGGTGCACGCGCTGCACACCTGCTAGGATCGGCCCTGATTCAGGTGACAATTAATGTTTTATGACATTTTTATGAGAGAAAAAAGATTTGGTATGTGGTGGTTTTAGGGATCAGAGATGATTATTTGTCAAAATCAATAACATCGAAATTCCAATAGCTCTTGAAATGATAAAGAAGCTACAATTTCATATTGCCCATTTTAATAAAATCAATACAAGCACCTATTTACAGGGTGTTTCTTAAGTGCGTGTAGAAACTTTAGGAGCATGTTGCTGACGACGAAAAAAGTTCCCATAAACACATGTCCGCAAGTTATTCGTTTCTTAGATACAGACCCAGCAAACACATCTGTGACATGACATCTCTGAGATGTCGCAATGAGGTAAAACGGCGATATCAAAAAGGTTGCATAGCTGCGATATACAGAAGCAAATACATCTGTGACACGACATCTCTGAGATGTCGCAATGAGGCAACACGGCGATATCAAAAACGTTGCATCGCTGCGATGTACAGAAGCAAAACATCTGTGACATGACATCTCTGAGATGTCGCAATGAGGCAACAGTACGATATTACATAAGTTGCATCGCTGCGATGTACAAAAGCTAATCTATGACTTGTCATTTCTAAGATGTCACAGTTGCGATTTTACAAATTTTTCCTCGCCGCGATGATGTTATCGTCATGTGTTTTTTGCGATGTCAACTGAACGCCATTGCACATGCGCCTGATATTCGTGAATTTCTATATTCGTTCATTTTGCTTCTCGATCATAAACATTGAACATAGATTCGACTTCCGGCAGCGGTTGAGGTCAGACGGCGGTCTCGTGTTGGAAGTCAAGTTAATGTAGAAGTAAATGTCCGCCATTATAGATAATGTGCATGAACTGTATGTAAATGTTAGTGAACGTTTGCCATTAGGTCTAAGTCCATCTGATATCTAAAAAAAAAGTGTAAGCAAACAATAGAACAGGGTGAGGATATTGCTTCGAGCAAGACAATCCTCAACCCTCGACGAAGCCCGTGTTATTTACGCCGGTTAGAGGCCGGGGCGAGACGGATTCTTGCATAACACATATGGGGATTCAGTAGATAAGCTATGCCGATCCTAACACCAGCATAGGGAAAACAGTGTGTTAGAGAGAGAGCGAATCTGAGCGTGTGTGTGTGTGAGAGAGAGAAAGAGCGTGTGTGACGTAGTTGAGGACTTCTCAGGCGAGAGCGTCAAATTTCAATTTGTCATCGCCCATCTTGCATCGTACCACGGAACACCTCCTACCACAGAACACCATCATGTCACTCTTGCATGGGCGCGTGAATTAAAATTTCATCGCGTGTGTGACGAGAGCGTATTTTGATGAATAAAAAAGATCTCGGCCGTGGGGATCGATCTGACTACCTCCAGATTATGGAGCGGACATTGAACACACTTGGCTACGGACCTCGGTGTAAATGTAGATGAAAATGTTGGCTATACGGCTGACGTGTCATGATTTTGTTGTTGGTTTGTCAACGTCCTGTATACAGCAGACATAAAAAATATACACACACACAGTAGTTGAAGAAGGTGTTGGAGAAAAATACATCAGTGAGGATATGGTTCATTTGCGGTGTGTCGCAGTGTCATTGGGGGATGCCTACATGGGGGAGAGCAAAATGGGGTAATGCAAAATGGGACATTTGTAAACATGTAGTGGTGGGGTTGTAGGATGTGTTTGTAACAATGTCTCATTTGCGATGTGTCGCAGTGTCATCAGTCAACTGTCATGTGACTGTTTTGTGTATTGAACGATAAACAATAAAATGAGCATTTTAATTCAAAGTATTTTTATTTTTCGGAGGATGAACAGGACTATTTGACATACTTTCATAACATTTCAAATTCCAATTTGGATCATTATGTTTGGCAATTGACTTTTTACAAAAACAAAAATGCTTTCTACAATCTTCGCACCATTGTGTTCCATCCATGTTTAAGCGCCTTCGAAATACTTGGAGCAAATGCCTTAGACGTTCACAACTTTTTGGCTTCTTCCACGTACCGACCTATGAAGCAGCATTCACAAGTGTCAGGACCTTCTGTTACATCAGGATATGACCAACAGCAACTTTTGTAATGTGAATTATTGGTTTCTGTATTTTGTATTCTAGGCGCTTCTTACGCTGTTCCCATTCTTTTAGAATCACTTCATGAATTTCATATATATCTTTGTGTTTATTGATGAAGTAATTTATTTTTTCACGCGCGAATACTATATCTGAACTTGTTGGAAGCATATCACCCAATGAAGGGAATAGAAACATGATGATATGCTATATACCAGCTTGCGTGCGAACGTTCGTGCGTGCGTACGTACGTGCGTGCGTGCGTGTGTGCGTGCGTGCGGCGTTCGTGTTTGCGTGCGTACGTGTGTGCATGTGTGCGTGCGTGCGTGCGTACGTGCGTGCGTGCACGCGTGTGTGCGTGCGTGTGTGCGTACGTGAGTGCGTGCGTGCGTTCGTGTATTCGTGCGTGCGTGCGTGCGTTCGTGTATTCGTGTACACACGAATACTATATCTGAACTTGTTGGAAGCATATCATCCAATAAAGGAAATAGAAACCAGCTTGCGGGCGTCCGTGCGAGCGTGCGTTCGTGCGTGCATGCGTGTGTGCGTGCGTGCGTGCGTTCGTGCATGCGTGCGTTCGTGTATTCGTGCGTGCGTTCTTGTGTGCGTTCGTTCTACATGGGGGAGTGCAAGATGGGACATTTGTAAACATGAACTGGTGGGGCTGTAAGATATTTGTGTCATTCCCTCCATCTCATTTGTTATATGAATTTTCAATGAAATCTAAAGTTGACTACCGCAGACACTAACAACAACAATCAAAAAAACATTTCAATTGAATTTTTTTTTTCGGAGGTTGATAATTGTAGATGGAGTATGAAAGTGTGATAATAATGATGTTTGGAAAAATGGAAAAAATTGTGGGGTAATGGGGATCGTTGCGCTTCAACGTGCGATTCCTCAATGAGAAACGTATACAGAGTATCTCAAAGTACAACGTTTAAGAGAAAAAAACTTGGCGGTTGTCAAATTTGGTATACGGGGTGTACCAACATATCACTTAACAGAAAAAAAACATGGGGGTTATTTGTCAAAAATGTCAACGTATATCCAGGACATCTCAAAATATAGCGTTTAAGAGAAAAAACTGTCAATGAGTTATATCAGGTGTACCAACATAACATTTAAGAAAAAAAAACATTGCTAAATCACTGGGGATCGTATACAGGGTGTCTCAAATAATATCATTGAAAAGAAAAAAACATGACGGTTCAACGGGAGTCGTAGTGTTTCATCGTGTGATTCCAATGGGGAAAGTATACAGTGCGTTACCGAGAAATATATAGGGCATTTGAATTCAATCAATAATAAAAAACATGAAGCTTCTCAACTGGCATTCAGTATACAGAAGATTTGAATGTATAATCAATAAAAAAACATTACTGCCACCGTCATCAAGAAGGAATGCATCAGCGTCATCTATTGTCGAGGTAACCAATATATGAATCAACGCTGTTTTATATCTTTACGAATGATAGATCAACCGATTATTTTAGCATCAATGGATTCATCTCGATGTCAAGGAACATATTCAAGCATTTTCCAAAACCCGAAGGTTATAGGAGGCTAAGTTCGTTATTATTGAAGGTACAATACGAATATTTAGACCGTTTATACGTGCAATCCCAGCAATTGTGCAGACGTTTCAGGTGTATTGCACGCGTCTCAAACGTTTTTGTGATGCTTTTCAAGCGTCTGAGTTGAAATTTCAAGCGTCTATACGTGCGTTTCACGCGTTTTTGCAGGAGATTCGATCGTTTTATTCATTCAATACAGAACATGCTCGAAGTTTCGATATTGTCAAATGTCATTTGGTGAAATGAGTTAACAAAATTACCCATCAATGAATACAAAAATGTATGGCGATTGACTGATTGAATACATAAAAATTATGTACTAACTGTTGGTTTCAGAAGTGATAAATAAGCGAGTTCCATTAAATATGCAATAGATCAAAATCTAGCAATTTTGGTGTATGTTTTCATAGTAAGCATACGAATTCAGCAAATTCAGTATAATGAGTGTCAATAATTGAGGAAAATTCACTCAACTCCAAGTAGTAAGTATCAGAAAATTGCATATATAACAAAGTGTGAAATGGTTGAGGAAAAATATGTCAAAAGGACCAGAAAACATTATCATATACATAATATGACTCCGGATCTCTACTTTTCGGATAAAAAAGGTTCACTTCAGAGTAGTTCTAGAGACCGATTTTGCAATAATACTTTTGATCTACACTTGCGAATGACAGATTTTGATGAAATAGGTATCAATCGATTCGTAAAGATGTTAAGAAATATAATCAAACAGTTTCAGTTATTGAATTATTCCTAAACAGTAACTTTGTTATTATTAGAGATACAACAATATGTTGATACTTTAAAGAGACGAATTTCTATCATAATCATCTTCCATTGAAGTTCTCATCCAGAAATGGTGTTGAAGAATGGAGGTTGGTACAAGATCAAAGATAAAATATTATGCTTCTTCAATATACAGCAAAAGTGCAGAAAACAACTACTTTCTTAGTTATTACCACATTAGACATTGAAATAAAATTAACAGATGTATTCGCCAAACAAAATATTAATTCCCTTACATCTTCGATTAGCTTCTTGATCAATAAAACTCATAATAATAATGACAATGATATGGTTGATGATGCATTTGAAAACAGAAGAAGAACTTGTTAACATAGTAATAGTAAGAAATATCGAGGACAGCTCATGAAGAATGCATGTAGCATCAGGTGTCAAGCTCAACGCTTACGAAATGAATCGGGATGAATCAACGAAATTAGGAAAATTATTATTTATTTATTGAATACATCTAGCAGGTTCGAAAACCCAATTACAGGTGTACATAATGTCTATTGCGAACATGATTTCATGAGTAGGTATAGGTATTGCGAAAGAATGAAAAGCCAAGGTCTTTAAATTCGTAAACACGAGTTAAGTTCGAGTTGTAGATTTGACAATTAAATTTAACTGGAATTTGTTTCCGAGTAAGTGACATAATTTTGCATTTATTAATATTTAGTCATAGTTTGTTTTTCTCATACCAATCAACCAACCTATAGTAAGTTACAGACTGATAAATTATCTACTTTCCTGAAAATTTTCGTCAGCATATAATGATTTATGTGAATTTATGCAGTGTGTTATGTCATTAATAAACAGAGGGAATAGAAGAGGTTCTAAGTTAGAACCCTGAGGAATACCTGAAGAAGCAATAAATGTCAATGATTTGACTCCCTCATATTCGATAAATAAATTTCTATTTGATAAGTAAGATTTTAAAAGGTGTTGAATATCAGTTGAGAAGCCAAAGAATGGTAGCTTCCTTAGAAATTGTTCATGTGAAACCCGGTCGAAAGCCTAACTAAAATTTGTGTAATTAATCTGTGTATCAAATATAGAGGCCAGCGCATTAAAGTTTACGTATGAGAACCGAGAGATATTAAATTTGACGCTTTGGATTGAAAGGACACAAAATGCCATGAAAATAATGACAATAATAAAAAAAATTGAAGAGGACGTCGCATACACTAGGCGTCCAACAGGTATCGATACGTTGGATGGAACAAAACGAAATAAATCAATGAAAGCATGAAAATAATAATGATAATGAAAAATGGAGACATAGTATAAAGTACGCGATCGGCAGGTATAAAGCTTGACGCATTGTATGAAACGTCATGAAAATAATAATAATATTAGGAAATATAGAGAAAAACGCATAAACTATACATTTGACTTGACGTGTTGTATGAAAGGAATCATTGCGAAATAGAAAACGTAAAAAAATGAATGACAACGAGGTGCGAAACGATAAATTGAGGTAAACAAAACGGTAAAAAAACAAAGAGTTTGTCAACTATCATTCTGTGAAATGGGTATACAAAGTGTTTTTAAGGGTGTCACTGAGCTGAAGTGGTTCGGATTCCACTTTTATTTAAACTGTAGGTCCCGGATCTCCCTTGCTCGCACAAGCTCTGCTTTTGAGGGGTTTTCACCGAAAACCTGGGAGTTTCGTAAAAACAAATTTTACAAAATTTTTTTACAAATAATCAGTGCCATTTGCCATGTACCATTTACCAATACATGAATTACCTACGTTTTGGATCTTTGCGAATCATCGAAAAATAAGCACTTCCGGTTTGTAAAAATTTCATGATTCTAGTATCTGTCAAGTAACAATTAATTACATAGATAAAAGTAATCAGACATCAAATGTGAATATTCATCAGATCGGTTTCAATTCAATTCATTTCAATTGACAATGTTTCAATTCAGTAAGCAGGTTCGTGAGTCAGATTTCACTGACAAGGATATCAACTTTGACACACAGTGGGAAGATTAAATAAAAGAATCGGTTTCAGTTAAACAAGGCTCGTGCGTGTATTAGTATGACAGTTTGTGAGAAATACATCACCGACCAGAGGAATTACTTCTACAAGTTCAAAAAATCGAAGAAAGTTGTAAAACCTCGAAGTCATTTCAACGACTATTCCACTCTTCTCAAGATATTCACGTAATCTAACCAATCACAAATCAAAGACAACTTGTATTATCGCGAAAACACCAGCTGCCTCTCAATTCTGATTGGTCTGTCAGCGTTGGTGTTTTCAACGATGCAACCATAGATGACAGAGAAAAGTTTGACATTTTGACAGATCATAATTGTAGGCGAAAAAATCAAAATGAGTCTTATCGTAACTATATAATAAATAATTGATAGTTATAATATATTTTTTGTGATTATAGGTGATTGATTATGGTTATGATGAATTGATTGTTCATATTTATAATAATACTTTTAATGCTTCGTGAAATCGTCTAATAAAATTCCACTCGTGATTGAATTTATCTCATAAGTCTGTCTTTTATTTCTGAACTCAACTGAATTGTATCGAGAAAACACTACTCGTCCTGCGGACTCGTGGTGTTTTCTCGAAGCAATTCAGTTTCTTTCAGAAATGAATCGACAGACTCATCGCGAAAATTCAATCACTTGTGGTATTACTACTGAAAAGTAGATGTGTGAGTGGGTATTCATTATCCTATTTAGTAGTTGGTGTTCATTGAAATAAGTTCGAGTGTTTACGATTTTTTTTGGAAGAAGAGGGGGAAAAGTGTGTTGCGGGTTAGTGTTGGAAGAAACTAAACGATATGAAATGAAAGGAAGCGAAAATGAATTGATGAAATCATAAAAATAATTGTGATGATGAGAAAAAAAGACAGCGCATTAATTACGCGTTCGACAGGTATAAAGATTAACGCATTGAACGAAACGTCGTGAAAATAATAATAATATTACGAAATATAGAGGACAACAACTCATTGACTATGTGTCCGACTTGACGTGTTGGATAAACGAATCGCAACGAAACGAAAAGGATACGTGAAAAATAAAATGAGATTCAAAATGAAAAATTGAGGAAAACTAAAAGGTATGAGACGATGGGAAAACAGATGCATTCAAGAAACAGTTTTATGGGCATTTCGTTAATCACAGTATTTCTCGAGAAACAATAACATATACAAAACAATTGAGTCACCAAATTTGATATTCATTAGATTTGGTTTCAATTAAACAAGTCTCATGCAGTGTATTAGTAAGATAATTTGTGAGAAATAAATCATTGACGAGAGAAATTTCAGTAAGCAAGTTTGTTAGAAAGACACCAATCAAAGTCGTTTAATACCCACCAGTTTTTTGCAGTGACGGCTTAACTCGTTCATAACTCCAGTTTGTAAATTAGATAGCTTCGGGTTTTTTCGAACGTGTTACGAGTATATAATCCTCGTTCCCGTATGAAAATGGTGTTTGGTTGCCAATGAGATGATATCTCAATGGGGACCAAAAATCAACCATCTACAAAATACATCAATTCCGTTCTCATTCTTTATTCACATTATTTCCAATGACATCTTGAGCATTTTTCTATGAATTCAATTTAAGTTCTTGTGGAATTTCTCTGAACGGTTTTGATGTGATTTGAGAATTCCTCAAGGAACCATTACATAGACGAAACCAATCAGACACCAAATTTAACGTGCGGGTGGAAGGATTCATCAGATTGGTTTTCAATTCAACTCAATTCAATTCAGGTGTTGTGTTGTTTCAATTAAGTGAACAGGTTCGTGGGCGAGATTTCGCTGACAAGGACATCAATTTTGACACAAGATTAGGAGATTCATCAGAATTGTTTCCATCAAACGAAAGGCTCGTGCAGTTTGTTACTAAAAAAGTCTGTGAGAAATACATCACCAACGAAAGGAATTACTTCAAATGTTAAATATTTTCAAGTGAATCGTATGTTATTGCTTGTGAGTGGAAATGAGCCGAAAGACTCGAGACGATTCAGAATATTTCCGACTGAACTATGTGTCGATTCAGATGTAACAGCACCAAAATGAATAATATATTCAGATCATTTTTGTTGAAATTGCTCATAGCCAAAGCACCATTGCCCAAACTCACTCAAATAAATAGTTCCAGATAATTTTTGATAAAAAATATTTTGGCTGAATACACATTTTCCTTCGAAATGCCAAAAAAAAATACAGTAGTGATCATCGAAGAAGGAGTTCAGAATTGGTGTTCTCTTCAAAATTATCTATTGCCAAAAAGTCCACTGATCGAATAACTGAAGAGGTAATTCCTTCTATCGGAAAAACGAAGATATACAGCGAATTGGAGTTATAATAATATTCCCTCAAAAATACTCGAAAACATAGCCTGTGCGGGTAGAGAATGCTTGTCGAACTTATCGCATCACCGTTACAAAAACGAACATGTGAATTGCTAGAACAAAAACATAAATATCAAAATATCAATGAGGATTTGAGATTTCAAGTCAAAAGAACCATGCAACAATTTGGTATTCAAGGATTAACACAAATAATATCTAAGAAAATTAGGAGTTTGGATGAAATATACTCGAAGTTGATAACAGAATAGTTCCAGAATTGTCAAATAAAAAAAAAGACTTGTTATGAATGTGAGCGAAACGGAAATAACTCGATGAAGGAAATGCGGGATCACATCATACAACAAAATCAAGAAATTCCTTGGAGAAGAAAGGTGCGTGAAAAAACAATACGGATAGTTGAAAGGTGCTGAAAATTTTCATTAAAATGCCCCACTCCGATGAGTCTTCGGAACAAAATTCAAGAGTAGCATTCTCATCAATGTCACCGCTTTAAGTTTGTCAAACGTACAAAGGCAGACTAGTTAAAAAATAAAACATTTTGAATAAAAAATTAATTAGGCATTTTTATTTTGATAATATATCACATAGCCGTTTGTAAAGAATATCTACGTTTCGGAGGCTGCAATTGTAGTTGGTGCGGTTGCGACGAATGTGATGCATACAAGGTAAGATGCCATCATTGTTGCTGAATGTGGGAACCATCCATGACGTATAATCATAATCCTCCAAGTTCACAACAGGTGTGGTAGACCCAATTGTTGAAATTTTGCTGATCATCGCCAGGACCATCAAAAGATAGACAATTTCCACTACCCATACAATTAGCACGTTTCTGACGATCCCATTCTACAAACGTAATGTTTCATTATTTTACCTAGTCCAACAATACCAACATTTCATTATATAGACTTATAAGTTAGGTTGGCCGAGCGGTCTAAGGCGGTGTACTTAAGTTACGATTCCCGAAAGGGAGCGTGGGTTCAAATCCCACACCTAACTAACATCATTTTTTTTGATTTATCTAACTTCACTTTATCACGAAACATTAAGGCTTAGTAACCACGTTTTTCAAAACCGTGGAATGGTGGTAACCACGTTTTTCAAAACAGGGGGTTCTGGTCGGAGCTTCCAAAACTTTTAACATTATGACTATTTTCTTTGTGATAAGCTGCCGTCTGATTGTCGGAAAGCATGATTAAACGTTTATAACCTGGAGCCATACTGCCATCATGATTGGTTGAAATATTAGGAAATTATAATGAATTCAATATAATAATCTGCAAAGGGGTGTTTGAGAGCTTTTATCACAGCATTTAAATATACTCATCGACGAAAAAAATTAACTTGAATCAAAGACATGAAGTTTTTTCAGATAATGAACTGCAATCTGCACACCAGCACAGATCACATTGAAGTCAAGATCGTTTCAATCACATTCTTTTCGATTTGAAGGATCGAAATGATTGTAGTAG
This sequence comes from Chrysolina oricalcia, assembly GCA_944452925.2. Taxonomy (NCBI): domain Eukaryota; kingdom Metazoa; phylum Arthropoda; class Insecta; order Coleoptera; family Chrysomelidae; genus Chrysolina; species Chrysolina oricalcia. The sequence continues at coordinate 53,550,729 of OX101809.2, read as the reverse complement.
TAACGACTTTTTATTGAAATAACAAATTTTTGTTGATGATAGTGTTATTGCATTCAGCTTCATGTCTATATCAATACTTTTTTCTGAACGGAATGAAATCAACTTTACTGAATTCATATTATATTCTACACAATTCTATTATTCGCCTGAAAAAAAGAGATTAAGAAAACGACATTTTTCATGTTCCATTTTTATTGTGGCGAAGCTGCGGGCGATGCCGGACCTGAACTCTTACGTAGCCGGCACTCGGCCGCGGGTAACTGTTGTTGCGCTATGTACCGAGAAGAATTTGGAAGATTCGAGGCTTCACGAGAAATTTCATAAGCTTTCGGAGAAGTGAGCGTTCGATATAAAAAGAACTACGCAGCAGACGGACGAACAGTCAGTGAAATGAAAGTCGAATATAAATACCTAGTTCCGTGATTGTTATGTAAATTAGAGTATTGTGTTATTGTATCATTGTATTTCGTTAAATAAATTATTTTTGAGTGAATCAGACTATAAATATACGACAATTTGGTGTTAGAAGTGCGATTTTTAAATACAGAGTGTTCGTGTAAGTAGAAAGTTTGTGTATTTTGGACAATTATTTTCGCGTGTGAAATAGACAATAATAATAATAGACTGGTTGGTGGCCGTGGAATAGACTGTGTGAAATAGACAATAATAGTAGTAATAGGCTAGTGTCCGGGAAATAGACAATAATAATAATAATAGACTGGTGACCCGTGAAATAGACTGTGAGACATAGACTAAGACAAAATGTGTTCGAGGAAAGTTCGTCTGGTTGAATTGAAGGTTGCGGAATTGAAGCAAGAACTGGAGGAGAGGGAACTTGACACAAGTGGTAAAAAGGCCGTGCTTCAGGCAAGACTTTCTGAGGGATTACTCCAAGAGGGCGAGGATCCAGAAACATTTTTATTCGAAGTTTCTGGAATTGATATGGGGTCCATAATGAATAAACTCGATGAAAATTCCAAATCAATGAAAGAAGAACTGCAACAAAATTCAAGAAACCTGGAAGAAAAACTTCAAGAAAGTTCGAAAAATCTGGAAGAAAAGCTGCTAGAAAATTCGAATAGTCTGAAAGAAGAATTTCAAGAAAGTTCGAGAAATTTGGAAGAAAAACTTCAAGAAAGACTTCTGGAAAATACGAATAGTCTGAAAGAAGAATTTCTAGGAAGTTCGAGGAATTTGAGAGAAGAGATTCTAGAAAATTCAAAGGGTTTGAGGGAGGAGCTTCTAGAAAACTCTAAGAACATGAGAGATGAACTTTGTGGCGTAGCGAATCGATTAGAAGAAAGAATGGGGACTGTCGAGACAGAGATGGAGAAAATCAAAGATGAAATTGAGGAAGAGATAGTTAAATTGGAGGAAACAATCAGTGACGAAATCAAAAGCGGACTCGAGGCGGAAATCAACAAAATAAAGGAGAAAATCAGTAAGATGGAAAGCCAGACTGACATTACTCCCAACACAGGATCTGTTAATGAAAATTCAATCCCGGAACTGAGTTTGAACTTGGATGATGTTCAAAAGGGTCTGAAAGATGTAAAGATCAGTTCGGAAACAGGAATGATCTCCATGAAACCACCTCAGTTTGATGGAAAAACACCATGGGCAAACTACCGCCGACAGTTTGAAGCTGCAGCAAAGGCGAATGGATGGAATGCAGGAGAAAGAGCTGTAGCATTAACACTGGCGTTGCGTGGAGAAGCAACAAATATCTTACAAACCCTCACGGCACAAGAACAAGAGGACTACGAGCAGCTGATTAAACATCTCGAATTACGGTATGGACAGACCCATCTAGAACATGTATACCACTCACAGCTCAAGAACCGCTGCCAGAAATCAAGAGAGTCCCTACAGGAATTTGAAGCAGACATTGCACGTTTGGTTCGCCTTGCATACCCAGCCACACCGGAAAAGGTAATGGAACGACTAGCAGTTCAGGCATTCTTAGATGGACTTCGTGACCAGGAAACCAGACAAGCATTGACACTAGCTCGTCCAACACATCTCGTGGATGCACTGGCACGCGCTTTGGAATTTGAGGCGGCGAAGCAATCCTGCAGAAGCCAAAGTAAAGTCCGATTTATTGAGGAAGACCCACAGGAGCCTGCTGACCTGGAAGCTGCCATAAGGAAGGTCGTGAAGGAAATGTTGCCTGAGAAAAGACTAGTGAGATGCCGGAACTGTAGGAAACTTGGACACGTGCGTAGTCAATGTCCAACCCTCAAGAGGGCGAGACCAACGAAGGTTGTTGAGAAGGGGCAATCGTCGGCCACTACTCAGAAAGCCCCGGTGAACAATGCATATGTCGCTGTCCTCCAACGACAGAACAAAGGAGCCTTCGTAGACGGTCATCAACAACGAGCCTTGCACCATGCTGCTAGATACAGGTGCGACTAGGACAATCCTTGGACCTGCTTTTATTAAAACACCAGAGAGAATGGAACCATCATCCTGGAAGCTATGCACAGCAACAGGAGAGCTGGCCACTGATTCTAGGCAGCACAAGAGTGAAACATCGGGTATTAGTAGCGGACATTGAGGACGACGCAATTATTGGAATGGACATCATGAATTCCAGAGGGTTTGAATTGAACTTCAAAGATGGCGTCCTACGTGTGAACAGAGAAGAGCTGGTGCTACATGGAAGAAGTGAGGAGATGATTCGTGTTCTGCTGGCTGAAGATGTAAGTGTACCCGAGAGGGCTGAGACCATACTGGAGGCTCGCTTGGATGGAGGTGCGAGCAATGGAAGCGTGGTTATGTTCGAGCCCAAGCTTCATGATGAGAAAATTGGACGAGGGATTGCACTAGGCAAGACTTTGATGAGTACTGATAAAATTGTGCCAGTAATGGTAATGAATGTCAATTATTACCCAGTGACTTTGAAGAAAGGAACTGTTTTGGGGCACTGCTCGTCAATTTCCTCTGTGATCAGGAGAGTATACAGTACTGTTCGTCAAGACAACAACCTGACATCGGAACTGGAAAAATTGGTTACCCTCTCTTCCAAGGGCATTGAACCAGCCCAACAGCCCAGATTGAGAGAATTAGTCAAGAAGTACCAAGACATCTTCGATACCGGACAAGGAAAAGGGGGTCGAACGAATGTAGTTCAACATAAAATTGATACTGGGGATGCTCGACCAATCCGACAATCAGCTAGAAGACTTCCTCTTGCCAAGAAGGAAGAGGCTGACAAAATAGTCAGTGATATGGGAAAAGATGGAGTTATTGAACCATCCGACAGTCCATGGTCCTCTCCAGTTGTGCTGGTGAAGAAGAAAGACGGATCAACACGCTTTTGTGTAGACTATCGTCAACTGAACAACGTGACGAAGAAAGACAGTTACCCTCTTCCGAAAATAGACGACACCCTAGACACGTTGGCCGGCTCCACGATTTTCTCGACCCTTGATCTGAAGAGTGGATACTGGCAGGTAGAACTGGCTCGAGAAGATAGAGAAAAGACAGCCTTCACCATCGGCTCAGGACTGTGGCATTTCACCGTTATGCCATTCGGGCTTTGTAATGCTCCAGCCACATTCGAGAGATTAATGGAGACGGTTCTGAAAGGGTTTTCATGGAGGACGTGTCTGGTATATCTCAATGATATTATTGTAGTTGGCAAATCGTTCGAAGACCACGTTAAAAACCTGGAGGAGGTATTCCTGCGACTGAGAAATTCTGGATTGAAGCTGAGCCCCAAGAAATGCCACCTGTTCCAAAAAGAAGTACGTTACCTTGGCCATGTTGTCTCTGGGCACGGAGTAGCAGTGGATGACGAGAAGATCAGAGCAGTGAAGGAGTGGCCTATTCCGAGAGACATACACCAACTACGTAGTTTCCTTGGTTTGTGCACATACTATCGCCGATATGTGCTGGGGTTCGCCAACATCGCTAAACCACTGACCAGGCTCACGGAAGGACAAACAAAGTTTCAGTGGTCCGAAGAATGGCAAGACTCGTTCAGGAAGCTGAAGGGGGCATTGATCAACGCACCGATTCTGAGTTATCCCCTTCCGAGTGGAAAATACATTTTGGACACGGACGCCAGCAACGTGGGACTTGGAGCTGTCTTGTCCCAGATCCAGGATGGGCAAGAGAAGGTGATCGGATACTTCAGTAAAACTCTCAGTAAACCGGAGCGTAACTACTGCGTCACCAGACGAGAACTGTTGGCTGTTGTCAAGGGAGTAGAACACTTTTATAAATACGTGTACGGGAGAAGATTCCTGTTAAGAACCGACCACGCAGCCCTTAAATGGCTTCTACAGTTCAAAAACCCCGAGGGCCAAGTAGCACGTTGGATCGAAAGACTCCAAGAATTCGACTTCGAGATCGAACATCGAGCAGGGAGTGGCCACAAGAACGCAGATGCTCTGTCAAGGAGACCATGCCCAGACGACTGCTCACACTGCCGACGAGCAGAAGAGAAGGAAGCAGCGATTTGTAGAACCACGGCAGTTGACAACAACTGGAATGACAACGAGGTCCAGAAAGACCAAGAAAGCGATCCAGATCTTGGTTTAGTCGTCGGCTGGAAAAAGAGTAATCAAAGACCGACATGGCAGGAGATCGCAAGATATTCCCCAGCAGTCAAATCCTACTGGGCCCAATGGAATTCCCTTACCCTGGACAATGGGGTTCTGAAACGTGTATTGGAGTCCGACGATGGTGGGGAAGACAAACGTCAGATAGTGGTGCCCAAGAACAGAAGGCAGGAAGTACTCCGAGAGATCCATGATGGAGTTGCTGGAGGACATCTGGGTGTGACGAAGACCCTGCAGAAAGTAAGGCAACGGTTTTACTGGGTCAATTGTCAAGTTGATGTCAATGACTGGTGCAGAAAGTGTGCTGTTTGCGCTGCCAGCAATGGACCTCGGACACGACCCAAGGCCCCGATGCGTGAGTATAACGTAGGTAGTCCATTCGAAAGAATCGCCATTGACATCGCCGGCCCGTTCCCCGTATCAGATCACGGAAATAAATACATCCTTGTGGCAATGGACTATTTCAGCAAGTGGGCCGAAGCCTATGCCCTGCCCAACCAGGAAGCCATCACCGTCGCGGACGTCTTGGTGAAAGAGTGGATATGTCGATTCGGCGTTCCCTTGGAGCTGCACTCGGACCAAGGCAAAAATTTTGAATCCAATTTGTTCCAAGAAATGTGCCAGATGCTGAACATCCGAAAGACGAGAACCACAGCTCTACATCCACAGTCCGATGGAATGGTTGAGAGGATGAACAGGACTATCAATCGCCACTTGTCTAAGGTAGTCTCTGACCATCAAAAAGACTGGGACCAGTATCTCCATTTGTTCCTGATGGCCTACCGTTCCGCAGTACACGAGTCGACCGGCCAAACCCCTGCAAGTGTCATAATGGGCCGAGAGCTGCGACTTCCCTGTGACCTAAAGTTTGGGATGCCACCAGGACAGGATACCGCGGGAGAGGACTTCGTCAGCAAACTCCGGCAGCGAATGGAGGACATCCACGAACGAGTCCGTTTGAACATCCAGAGTACCAGCGACCGAATGAAAGCGACTTATGACATCAATGCCGATGCTGGAGGATTTCAGGCTGGTGACCTAGTTTGGCTGTACAACCCGATGCGTCGCCGTGGCCTGTCACCAAAATTACGGAATTCATGGGAAGGTCCATACAAGATCGTCAAGAGGATAAATGACCTGCTTTACCGAATCCATAAACCACCCAGAGGTAAACCCAGGGTCGTGCATTTCAACAGGTTGGCTCCTTACGCTGGAAACCATGACCAAGTCCGCACCCTCAGACCACCAGAGGATGCGATGACGTTCCAGAAATTCATGTACTTATACTCAAATGGACAGAAAGTGTCACACGGGGTAACTCGAGAGGAGCCACGGGACCTTTTCAAAGTGCCAGTGGATTACGCCCTAGCACACTGCGTTGCAGAAGATCTTCGAATGTCCAGGGTCATCGCTGTGGTGTTCTCCAAGAAATTTGGCCAACTCCAAACACTACGAAAACAGAATCCAGAAATTGGAGGTGTGCTACATCTGAAGAAGGGCCAGAGGAACATCTACTACCTGGTGACCAAGAAGCATTCTCAAGATAAACCGTCCTATGAAGATTTCTGGAGGAGCCTCACCCAACTGAGAGATACAATGGTGGACCAGAATCTGGTGGACTTGGCAATCCCAAAATTATCCTGTGGTATTGATGGGCTGGATTGGAGAGTTATAAGAAGTATGTTGGAGACGATATTCCGATCCAGCGGCATCCAGATTTTGGTTTGCTGTAATCCTATTCCACGACCTAACATGAAGACTGTGGAGTGTTATTTCCATCGAACTTCACGATGCAGATATGGGGAATTCTGCAAATATCGACACACTCCAAGGAAGACATTTCGGGACGAAATATCTCTAAGAAGGGGGCAATGTGGCGAAGCTGCGGGCGATGCCGGACCTGAACTCTTACGTAGCCGGCACTGTTGTTGCGCTATGCACCGAGAAGAATTTGGAAGATTCGAGGCTTCACGAGAAATTTCATAAGCTTTCGGAGAAGTGAGCGTTCGATATAAAAAGAACTACGCAGCAGACGGACGAACAGTCAGTGAAATGAAAGTCGAATATAAATACCTAGTTCCGTGATTGTTATGTAAATTAGAGTATTGTGTTATTGTATCATTGTATTTCGTTAAATAAATTATTTTTGAGTGAATCAGACTATAAATATACGACATTATTTTTCATAAATATTCAATACTAAATTCATTCATAAAAAGAAATCAGTTTCGACAGCATATCTTTTAAGTCATCCAAAAGTTTACTACTCGGACATGGAATATCGAACATATTCCAACTGAAGTCTCCTATTTCAATAAGTCTTCTCTGGAACTCATTGTACTTGACGTAAGTATTTTCTTTAAACAAATATATGTGACCGTCCATATAGCGAAATGCTGCAGTGATATTATTAGGGATGTCTGGAAAAGCATCTTCAATGCGACCTCTAGTGATTATTGCTTTTGCAGTGAAATCCATCCCATTGAATTCAATAAAGGACGCATTGTTATAGAATACGTAAGATTTCCCTGCATACGTTTGAAAGAGGGCATTTACTTTAGCATTTGGAGGTAGAGAAGGAATTTCGATATCTCTATCGATTTGTAAGCTGGGGAATGCACTTGAATAAAATCTATTTTTGCTGGCAACCAATAAATTACCAGTACCAGTTTGGAAAATGTGATCTATACCATTGGTAACCAGTTCATTGGGTAGATAATCCTTGAGTTTTTCAGGTTCAGTAATTTTCTTTTTTTTATCCTTAATATCTACTTTCCAAAATAAATCCTTAACAATAATATATAATCGAAAGCTTGGAAAGCCTGGGGAGTACGCCAAAAACATTGAATGTGGTGGAGATGTAACTTTCTACTAACTTCGGGTGAATGATGAAGGTGGTGTTTACCTGTAGTATGAACTGCAGGAGAAGTTTTGAGGGTTTTGGTAGTTATCCGGGTTGCAGGAGAAATTTTGCGTGTTGTGGTGGTTGTCCGGGTAGTAGTTGTAGATGGAGGTGTTTTGCGGAACGTGGCAGTTATCCGGGTAGTAGTTGTAGATGGAGCTGTTTTGCGGAACGTGGCAGTTATCCGGGTAGTAGTTGTAGATGGAGGTGTATACTTAGGTATAGGAACAAATCGATTCTTTCGACCATACAGCACCTCAAGTCCAGTTATGTCATCATGATGTATAGGACGAAATTGTTGCTGATACCATGGAAACATAATGGCTTTCTCTGTATCACAATGAGCTAATCCTAAAGAATGACCAATTTCATGAACAGCAGTCATTAGTAAATTTGTATATCCATAGGGCATTTCACCATCTCCTGTATACCAGTTGTCTTCGCTATCAAAATGAATTTCTCTACAATTGTCAGGTGCTTGAGGAAAGTAAGCATGAGCAAGAATATTACCAGGTCCATCAAGAGGAAAACCACAATAAGCGGTACCCATACAAGAACTACGGAATTGGATGCTCCAGTTTTACAAATGATATCGTAATATCTGATTTAGGTGTTGCCATCATTTCAAATTCTAAAGTTGATGCATTCTCCCACATTTCGAAAGCTTTTTTGAACACACGGAGATATTCATCATAAGCCGTATAATTGTTAAGTGGATAGCGAGACAAATACCAACTCAAATGAGTTTTATTCCATTTAGTGTGCACTCTATATTCATTTTCAGCTTGCTGACATCTAGGTCTCACAATCAAATTCTTCGTTTCATTATTCAAACTCCCATCTACAGGTAAATTATAACGTTCTTGAAAATCACTAAGAGCTGTTGAAAACTCTGTGAATTATTACAAACATATCCATACATTTCAAGGTACTTTTGCATAATACTTGATGAATTGTCAACTATTGTTGTTACTGCTGCAGTGATAGTCAGTGTCATTATAAGAAGCAGTATTTTGTCCATTCTCAACGCTAGTATGCAATAGAATGAGCCAACCAAGGAAATAATCATACTTATATGCAAAGTTGAAAATGTCTGAATATTTTCCATAATTCCACTTAGCTACATAAATCATACAATAATTTGTTTTTACAATACAATAGATAATCCCTCAAAGCGTTAGCGTACACGATGCCTATGGATTCTTCATATGAGTAACATTTTACGTGTTATTATTTGAACGAAGCAGTTTCAGCAACCCATTTACCACATAGGTTATACTAACCAGCAACATACTTTTTCCCCTGTTCTTCTAAATAGGATAATAAATGCTCACTCACACATTTACTTTTTGCGTTAATTGCGCTTTTAAATTCCAATCTTTTTTTTTAACCCAATAAACGTCTATTTTGGTCATATTATTTAAGTAAATTGACGTTTATATTTTCTATCTCTTTTGGAGCTTGTAAAAATGTATATTTTGGTCGAATTTTTGCGTGTTTCAACGCTTTCACATTTACCTTCTTTTGGAACGTGAAAAATGTCTATTTTGAACAATTTTGAAATGTCAAATCTACATAAGAAATACATGTAAAACATGTATTTTGCATGTCTTGATTTTCATCATATGAAAACGACTCTTTTTGTAAGCATTTTTGGGTGAATTGACGTTTATATTTTTTAACTTTTTTGAAGCGTGTAAAACTTATATTTTGGCTGCATTTTTTGGGTGTTTTGACGCATTTAAATTTACCTTCTTTTTGGAACGTGAAAAAACGTCTATTTTGAACTATCTTGAATGTGAAAAATCTATTAAAATCTGCTCGTAATATTCCCATTCACATAACAAACCACGAACACACGTATCTGTGACCGTGGGATTCAATCACAACACATCAACTATTGAGGAAAAATGGTCGAAAAATGGACGAAAACACGTCAGGTGCCCTCACGAGGGGATTGTACCGACTTTGGCGTCTGTAATTATTCCTCTCTACAACGGAGGTTGTCACCATCAAAAAGACAGGTATAAACAGCGTGTTTTGTTCAGGTGGAATTGTTACCTAAAGGTTATCAAAGAACAATTTTTTTTCTAGTTCTCTGTTAACCTATCTGACCTGTCTTACAATTTGTCAACACACTGATCATATCGAATATTTTTCAACCGCGTTTCTTCAACTTGCCATGACCAAAATAAAATGATGTAAACTTCAAGTAAGGACCTGTATTTACCATTAGACAAATACAGGTCGCTTCTTTTCTTCAATAATATCTCCAATGAAATTGTTGTGTTTAGAGTACCCACACGCCCGTGTACCTTCAACAATGACGAAGTTAGCATCCTTTGACGTTTGGGCTTCGGAAATTGCTCAAATATCTTTCTTGACATCAAAACGAATCTATTGATGCCAAAATTATTGAAATCAGCCCACCGAAAGTGGTCATTTCATTTCATATTTGAACTCTGCCTGCTGCGGACTATCCGAATTAGGCATTACTTTATTTTCTCATTTTTTGACAAACCGGAAGTGCTTATTTTTCGATAATTCATAAAGATCTAAAACGTAGGTAATTCATATGTTGGTCACCTCGACAATAAATGGTGCTGATGTATTCCTTCTCGATGACACGGTTACGTCGAAAACGCTGCACTTGTACGCTTTTCAAAAATAATGTTACCTTGCCCCCACTCACGGCACGGCACGGCACGTTAAATTGTATGGACTTCGTCTATGCCTTCCACGAAATTCCGTCTCAATTTCCTCAAGTCCAAGATAAAGTTCAGCATGTGGCAACACTCTCACTCTCTTTCTCCCCCAACTCTAGACTTAATTTTACAACTGGCAACACCCAAATGCCAATCTCACTTCAAACGTACACATTTCATGACACAAACCCATCAGAAATATACATACTGCTGTCATATACTTACTTCCAACCAGTCATCAGGATTGACTTAGCATGCTCCGAATTCATGACACAAACCGATCTGAAATATACATGCAGCTGTCATATTATTACGTAGACTTCATGGCAGAAACCACCTAATTCAATATTTCATTATAAGTTGCAACATTTCATTATATACAGTGTGTCCCACTTACCATGCTCACCGTGGGTATCTTTTTAATGGTAAGAGATCGAGACGAGGTCGGTTAAATGACACCAAATGTGGAGTTTATCAAAGCCAACTATAATGTGAAAAAATATTTTGATAAAATCTATTCGGTTTTGTTTCATACACAAATAACAGATTTTAATAATTTTTATTTCTCTTGCACGTGAATTTTGACCCACTTCTGGCGGTCCTTATAACTTGAAATTTGGCTGATGTTGAAATAAAAAAATGGCGGCTCCTCCAATATGGCGGACGAGATTTGTGATTATGGTCCAATTACATTCAAAATTGGTATGTGGGGGTTTTTGAGGTCGAAGATCATGATTTTTCTGTTGAAATTTATAAATTCAAGATGGCGACTTCAAAATAGTTCTTATTTTTCTATAAATGACGATAACTCCCTTGTTATCAACAAAAAGCTATTACTGTAACATATCATCTGTAAGAGAAAAAAAAGTTATTCATAACTAAGTCATAGTGAGCTATGACCTACATTTGAAAAATAAAAGTTGCTGATATCTCAAATTCTAGAAGAGTTGGTATGAATTTCATATTTTTTTCAAAATCTCATTAAAAAACTGCCATGAGAATGTGAAATTCCTATTCAAATATTTTCATAAATAAAGAAGTTACGGACGAGACATAAAAATTATCAAAATCTGTTTTTTGCGTATAAAACAAAAACGAATAGATTTTATCAAAATATTTTTTCACATTATAGTTGGCCTTGTTTAACTCCACATTTGGTGTCATTTAAACGACCTTATATCGCTCACCATTAAAAAGATACCCATGGTGAGCATGGTAAGTGGGACAAGTGTAGGTGGGACACATTTGGTGTCATTTAAACGACCTTATATCTCTCACCATTAAAAAGATACCCATGGTGAGCATGGTAAGTGGGACACACCGTATACTTATGAGTTAGGTTGGCCGAGCGGTCTAAGGCGTTGTACTTAAGTTACGATTATCGAAAGGGAGCGTGGGTTCAAATCCCACACATATACCTTTCTTTTATTTGATTGATCTATCTAACCTCAGTTTATGGCGAAACATTAGGTCTTAGTGAAACCGTTGAACCATTTTCCAAAACAGTTGACAGGCGGTAACAACGTTTTTCAAAACCATTGGCAGGTGGTAACAACGTTTTTCAAAACCGTTGACAGGTAACGTGACAGATGGAAATGTGACGTTACGCTTAGCACAGTATGGTTTGGTATGGTGCAGTATTTGACGTTTACGCTTAACGCAGTATGGCTATGTATGGCGCAGTATGACAGAAGCTGCCATCTTTCTTCCAACAGTTATGATGTTTGAATCAAAACGCCCTTTATATATTTTCCTCAATAACTCCTCTAATGGTACATTTTTTCTTTGACTCATTTTCCCATTTAACTTTTAAGACTGAGGATTTTGGATCGCCCTGTATATATATTTTTTCACCCAAATGGAAAAATTTGTGAGACATCCCTATACAACTATGATGAGCAATCAGACGCCGCCATGTTTTTTCCCTAAATGAACAGTCTAAACATACTCTTATTACACAAATACATGTGAGATGTAATTCAATCTCTGCATGGGCAAGCAGTTGTTTCAAATCTCCATATCCCCAATGAATCGTTCTTCTCTGTCACATTTTCCGACCGACATTTGACACAAGTAGCAGCCATGTTTTTTTCTCAAATGTTGTATTTTGAGATACCCTGTATACGTTCCCTATTGAGATCACACGTTGAAACGTCATGTTTTTTTCTTAATTGATGTATTTTGGGACATGCTGTACCCTTATTGGAATCGCACGTTTAAACGCTTGACTCCCGTTAAACCGCCATATTTTTTTCCAATGATGTTATTTGAGACACCCTGTATACGTTCCTTGGTAATTTGGCAATGTTTTTTTTCTTAAATGTTTTGTTGGTACACCTAGTATAACTCATTGACAGTCACCATGTTTTTTTTTCTCTCAAACGCTATATTTTGAGATGGATATCAGGCGATCGTGACCCCTGAGGTCAATGTCACTAATCAACGTGTTTATCATAACTAACTTTGAATGAATGTTCGTATTCAAGCATTTCAAAAGTGTGATGAATAAAACTCGGAATATTTTTATATTTTTCTATTTGTATTCTATTATATCCTCGTAAATTTCAATGACTTTTTTCAATTCTTGCACACGTTTACAAAATTCTTCAAGCTTACGTCTATACTCGTCAAATGTCATAGTGTCGCTAATTATTTCAGCTGCTGGCTGTTACAAAAACATCCTACAACCATACCACTACATGTTTACAAATGTCCCATTTTGCATTACCCCATTTTGCTCTCCCCCATGTAGGCATCCCCCAATGACACTGCGACACACCGCAATTGAACCATATCCTCACTGATGTATTTTTCTCCTACACCTTCTTCAACTACACTGTGTGTGTGTGTATATTTTTTATGTCTGCTGTATACAGGGCGTTGACAAACCAACAACAAAATCATGACACGTCAGCCGTATAGCCAACATTTTCATCTACATTTACAGCGAGGTCCGTAGCCAAGTGTGTTCAATGTTCGCTCCATAATCTGGAGGTAGTCAGGTCGATCCCCACGGCCGAGATCTTTTTTATTCATCAAAATACGCTCTCGTCACACACGCGATGAAATTTGAATTCGCGCGCCCATGCAAGAGTGACATGATGGTGTTCTGTGGTAGGAGGTGTTCCGTGGTACGATGCAAGATGGCGGATGACAAATTGAAATTTGACGCTCTCGACTGAGAAGTCCTTAACTACGTCACACACGCTCTTTCTCTCTCACACACACACGCTCGGATTCGCTCTCTCTCTAACACACTGTTTTCCCTATGCTGGTGTTAGGATCGGCATAGCTTATCTACTAGATTCAGAGTAAATTGCGCACACAGAACTATATCACAGAGAGAGAATGGCATTTAGATCTCAAATCATTAGAAAAAACGTTTATGCAACATGGCGGTATCGGCGTAGTGGGACGCATGCGCTTTGATGGTATCATTTGACATATGACATAGCAGAGAATCCAGTTTGAATTTGTTTGTTCGTTTAATTGGTTTGTTTTTATTTCATTTGATATTTATTCAATTCAGAGAAGAATATTTGTTTAAAATATCTTTTTTAGTGATCGGTTGTGGAAACCGCGGAAATATCGCTGGTATCACCTATCACAGGTAAGCACACTTCAAACCATCAGAATAGCAGAACCGTATTTAGGAAATATTCAGTTTTGAAGTGTTCTCATTCCTTGCAGGTTAGGGGAAAAAAAGGTATGCAAGTTGGCTACATGCCATAGGTAGGTCTTCAGTAGAAAATCTTGGCCCTCATAATCTGATTTGCTCCAAACATTTCGAAGAAAAAGATTTCAGTATTGTAAATGGCAAAACAAAATTGAGGAATAATGGAATTCCAATGCTGTTTTTTCCTAAAAAATTCGATTTTCGTCCGCTCCTAGAAGGTGAGCCTTCCACAAAAAAACTTATCTTGGTGAGTACAAATACTCAATAATAATTTTCGTTGTGTTCATTGTTTTGAAAATTTTCCTTTTTAGATACAGTTGTACTGTTTCCTATGATGGTGACACACTGGAAAATGTTCAAGAGAAAAATAAAATTCCTGTGGATTGAATTCTATGGAGGTTATTGAATAAGGCTACAATTTTCTCTTTCATGTTCCAGGGGACTCAGTAGTGGGTACTAAACGTGCAGGATTGAAGGAGTATCAAAAAAAATAGGAAGTTGATAAAAAAATTCATACTTATGCGTAAGTGTATAAACTTATCAGGGCTTGAAATTAGATCATTGCTTTTGCCATCGATTTCTGAGTTTCCTATACTCAGAAGGGAAGACGGAAAGTTGACCCTGAAAAGTAGCTTCGTTTTTTAATACTTGATAATTATCAACAACTTTGTGTTTTTACCAATTTAACACATCTTGGAGCTAAATAATTTGTATGTGTACTAAATGTCAGTTTCAGCAGTTTTGACACTCTGGGATATAGTTCTGTGATTGCGCACACAGAACTTCTCTGGGATATAGTTCTGTGATTGCGCATTATCATTAAAGAATTAAGAAGAACAACATAACCAAAAATGGCTTGTTGCACCAAGTTCGATTAACTAATGGTGATAGTAATTTAATAAATTTTTAATATCCTTTGACAAAGCTGTGAAAATAACTTTTGCTAGGAATAGTTCCCAGGATAAAAGTAAGTAACAATAATTTTTCACTTGAAACTATGGCAAAGCGTTCATTTCCCTCTTTCTCTTATCGTCATAAAAGACGGATGATAAAGTTTTATTGTTGTAGGTATCATTATATTTTTTACTGTTGGAAAATGCTTCGATTAGAACAATGTTGTTTCATTTTGAGTACATTATATTCATTTAAAATGAAATGTTTAAATACATATTTTCCATCCAAAGCTTTTTTTCATTGATATATTTTCCGTTGTATTACCTAACCCCTGCGTGACAAAAGTACATTGCTGTGATATGTCACATGTTCACCTGCGTTATCAATATGGAATCATCTCGTATACATCGCAGTTACATCTCAAAAAATATATCGTTGTTATATCGCAGAACATGTTGCAGCGACGTCGCATGGATGAATCTTGAGTGGGACAAAATAACATCCCTCCGACATCGCAGCGACGTCTATTCGACATAGAGTGCGATATCGCAGGTCACATTGTTACATCGCTGCGATGCATCTGTGATGTAACTGTGTTTGTTGGGGAGTGTCAAAGTTTAATTATTATATTTGTTTTTTGTGAATAAATGCCAAAATATTTGTGATATTTGCGTAAAGTTTGGTATCTGGGATGATTTTTCAATGACAAAACAGTTGCTCGCAGTGACCTCTACCAAGATTAAATTTTTTACACAAACTAAATAATAAATATGCCCACATACCAAACATTACCCAAATATCAAAATTATTTTGAAATTATTCACAAAAAATAAAAATAAGAATTCAACTTTGACACTCTGTATCTCAAAAACGAATAACTTGTGGACATATGTTTATAGGGACTTTTCTTCTTATTTTGATGTCAGCAATACGCTCCTAAATTTTCTACACGTAGTTAAGAAACACCCTGTATATTACCTATTCATAATGAGTCAGAAACATAATTTTTCTCTTATAAAAATTAACAGAACTAAAAAACTATCAAGGGCTGCTAGGAACATAATAAATGTATATTTTTATTTATGTTATGGTAAACCAGTAAATATAATTAATCTTACATAACATCGGTAGTAATGACCTGTGTTCGCGGTGAATTTGTTGACTAGGTATATGTTTATAGGTACAGAAGGGGACAAAACCATACTTTTAATTGAAGCAAAATTGACCAGTTGTGAAAACCCATCAAAATTTAGTGGTAGTCTACATGGCTGACCAATTTTAATTATTTCATACCATTTTTCAATCAATTCATAGTCAGTATACTATATTGCCTGCAATTTACGGATTTTTGTCAATTATAACTTGCTTGAATGGTTAACTGTTTTCAAAAAAATTGCTGTTCAGAGCATTAACCAGAATATTGATTGCTTCAACGAAGTAACAAGTGTTTAGTCCTGTTGTAGACACAAGTTCCCCACTTCTTAGAGCAATTTTAATCGTAGCAGCTACACTAGCTATGGACCAACAACCAAGTTATGCTTATTTCACACAAATTTTTTCAATGCTATTTATTTGGTCAAATCTTTATTAGTCAGTTTCTTTCAGAAGACACTTTCATGTCTTAGTACTACTGTCAATATCATACACACTTTATTCCTGATGTCAGAAAAATTGTATGAATTTCCCATTGGACACAAAATAATTATTTAAAAAAATATCTCTTACACATTCTAACAAATGCAGGCGTCATGAATACAAAGCAATTCTTTTTCTCCAAGACTACACACCCGTCACTATTGAACAGTATAAAGCGACGACCAATCTCTATTATTCATTCAACAGGAAAATATTAAACTTAACCGAAGTGGTCGTGGTGTTAGAGCGTTTGCCTTCCACCCAGGCGGCCCGGGTTCGATCCCCGGACGCCTGTCACGGAGCTGAAGTAGTTCGGTTTCCAGTTTTATTTAAACTGTAGGTCCCGGACAAGATGCATATAACTCCTGGTGGAATTACTTATAGCTGTGAAATTGTCATCCAAAACTGTTGATGTACGGCCTGCTTGATTCATGACATTTTTATTGCGTCAAGAGAGTTTACTCAATTTTAACATAGATGGCAGGCAAATCATTACCGATCATGATGACTTGACATGTCGTTTTGACAAACGCATGCTGCGTCATCGACATAACCTCAAATTGAACCATGTCATGATTGTCATGTCGAAGTCGAGACTCATAAAAAAATGCTATTCACTACCCTAACTTTTACGAATGACAGAAAAACACAATTACAAATAAATAACAATAACCCAACTAAAAACGTCGCAAAACTACCGAACTGAGCGAAAAGTATTAAAAGAACAGAAAAATCACACGATAAATACCAATTAGGCTATCCAGAACACGTGACCACGGCTCTTTAAAAATGGCCGGCTGTAGGCACACATGAATGGTGTTTGTGTTTGGCACTAGCTTCTACTGCTAATAGTTTTGTTTAGTTGTGATTTGAAATGTTATTATGGCTGTTTTAACTAAAAGTGGTTTATTTATTATCATTAGAACGAGTAAACAAAGACACTGCATCGATCTATAGAGACAAAAGGAGAGTGATAAAGTGCATGGATCCTTTTACTTTCACTCCTTGTGAAATGGACATATCTCTAGATCTTTTCACAACAGTAACGGCATTCGACATTATTACATATCTGCTGTTGACTCATAAACAAGAAAGCCAATGAAGGCCTACAAAAGTTTAACAGGCTATAAATATCTTGAAGCTGGATTTGCCCATGATTGTGAAGCAAGAAAAATGGATGAACATACTGTTGTTGCCAAGGTAGGTACTGATTTTTCGTAATTTATGAACTGTTCATTAATGTTTCCAATTAATTTTCAGATGAGGCATTCACAGCGAATGGATATTCCTTTGTTGAAAGTATAGATTATTTAATAAATTGATGGTTCTCCTGATGCGACGATGTCTTGTGGCTGCTATGGAAGTGAAGTGTCCATATTCATTAAGGAATATTGATATGGGGCAGTATTCAAATTTAAAAACCTCAACTATAATAAGCGGTGGAATTGCAATTACCCTAAAACGTGACCATGCTTATTATTACCAAACTCATTTACAAATGAAACTAACTTAATGAAAATACTGCGATTTTGTGATTTGGTCACCCAAAGGATATATGTTCATGAGTAAATTTTCCCAGATGAATAATTCTGGATAGTTGATTTCCCAAAAGCGTACAATTTTCGTAAAGTAGTTGTGCTACCTAAGTTTCATAAAAGGAAGACATTTTTTAGAGTAAAGATGGTGTCTTTGTGAAAAGGTGAGGATGGCCGAGTTGTGCTGCAGTGTGAAAATGATATCTGTGAAATTCTATTGGACCCTATAGGACTGTCCGATGTACCAAAAAACCCCTGGATCGGTTCTCAGTGCATGAAGTTATGACTGTTTCCTCAACACTATTATTTGTAATATATGATTGCCTACACATTTATCTATTTTTATTTTCAAATCTTCATTGGATTGGTCGTTTTTTTACACACCGAGTATCAGATATCGCAAAGTAATTTATTTTCACTTGTTACATATTTTTACCTACTAATTTGTTATTTTGTAACATGGAACTATGTATATTAGGGTATCCTACTTAATAAATATCTATATATCTTCTCTTTGATTTAATATACCACATTATCAAAATATAGCTAGCTAGGAATTTTTAAAAACTTCACTAAGTCGCGATCTCCACGGCTTCCACAATTTAAAACATAACACTTTGTAGGCATGTTTTTTATTCGGCAAAGTTTCATACAAAAATTTCACTCCAATAGATGAAAATTAACAATAACAAATACAATGTGTGCCTTCAGGCGGCCATCTTGATTTTAGTTTGACAGCATCTTGGATAGCCTAATATGCAATGTAATTGACATATAACCTCAAAATAATGTTAACGTTCAAAAACTCAAAAAAAGTATCTAGTAGGCACTTTGGATTGTTGGAAACTCCACTATATTCGACTTAAGCGTCATCCATTGACGAATGGAACAAACTCTATTGACGCAATTACAGGATCAAGAACTTTAGTTGAAACAAAAGCGAATCAGTAAACGCACCAGGAGTTATATGCATCTTGGTCCCGGATCTCCCTTGCTCTGCTTTTGATGGGTATTCTACGCAAACCTGGTAGTTTCGTAAAAACAAAAGAACAAATTTTACAAATTGTTTTTTTACAAACGCCTAATACATTATGGAATACTGCGATCACAAAATAAGGTATATTTTGTGACTGCGATGAATATAAAATGAGAAATACAATCTATAATCTGTGGCTCTGCTGACCTGCAAAACAATGATCCTATACCTCTATAATCACACACCAGCTACACACAATCTCCTTTTGTCTCCAACAAAACCTCGTCCTCAATGCTCATACCGTTGTCTATATGTTACTAGGTATTCTCACTGAAATGAAATTACAACGGTTCTGTGGTCCAACATATCTGTCAAACTTTTTTTCAAATTTCAAGTAAGCTCATGTTATCCCCTTCACCACTAGATGTCACTTACCAATGAGAGAGTACTCTAATGGTTGCCAACTTCGATCTTTGTATGAAAACTAGGAAACTCTGAGAAGTGGGATTCACAACCAAACTTTTTGCGTTTTGCTTTTTACGTTTCGTTTCCTGATTGGTAAAGCAGAATCTGAAATTGAATTTCAAAGTCCGTTTCACCAATTGGAATACGAAACGTAAAAAGCAAAACGCAAAAAGTTTGGTTGTGAATTCCACTTGATTGGATTCTTCATACCTTTAACAGTAAGCAATGGAATTGGATAAGTCTGATATTCAATGAAAATTTCCCTGGATATGGAATAAATGAGATATCAATAGTGATTATTTCAGATTGGAATATCTCATTTATTCCTTGTCCAGGGAAATTTTTATTGAATATCTGGCTCATACAATTCCGTTGCTTACTAATAAAAGTATGAATAATCCAATCAGAGTTTCCTAGTTTTCATACAAAAATCGAAGTTGGCAACCTTTAGAGAACTCTCTCATTGCCGAGAATTTCTGTAAATGTTGATGAAATATATTGGTAAGACGTAAGACAAGATTTTCATACAACGGTAAGAATGACGTCGTGAAAATCTACTGAAATCTACTAAAATTACTGAATGCGCTAAAATTACTCTGCACACCCTCATTATTCTTGGGAATCTACTACCAATTCATTTGAAGAAGGTAGTCCATACTCAAGTGGATTTTAAGTGTGAAGAAGTAAAACTCAAAGTCGTTTCCACAATATATATTTTAACCAATTTTGTACCTATGCAATCTACCAAAAATGGCAACCCTGATGATATCCTGTTATTCAGCAACGATCAAAATGTGGGAATTAATGTGTGGAGAGAAGGTCGAAATTACTTGTTTCGAATCAAAATTTGAATTCTGTTTTCATGGGTTTACTGTATTTCATATTAGGTACAGTCCCCATAAGCCAATGGTGACACTACTTGAAAGAGATGAAAGAATATTTGTGACGAAATGTGACATAGTTGGACATGTCATGGCCGCCATTCTCTAGAGACAGTTAAACGGACTAGCGCTCTCCGCAGTCTTGTTTCTTGGTTCGAGTTCGACTCTGTACTCATGTCCAAGTACGTCACTATGATGCGTCGATGCTACGAAGTTTCTGATTGGCTAGAGCTTATTAAACCCTCCTGCTAGTTTACTCCCTTTGGATTAGACTCCCCTGTTAAATAATGTTTAGTCTCCTTGGCTGCCGCACTGAAATGAAATTATTATATGATGTCATCATATTATAATTTTATTTCAGTGGGCTGCCGACATGTTTCTGCATCAACGACTGGTCCCAAGGAGACTAAAATTTAACTAGGAGAGTTTAATCCCCATAAGACAATGGGGACACTAGTAGAAAGAGATGAAAGAACATTTGTGACGAAATGTGACGTAGTTGGACGTGTCATAGCACTCATAGCCGCCGTTCTCCATAGACAGTGACGGACTAGCTCTTGGTATATGAGACTTACTGCTGACAGTTTTGTTGCTTGGTTCGAGTTCGACTCTGTACTCATATCCAAGTACGTCACTATGACGCGTTGATGCTAGAAGATTCTGATTGGCTAGAGCTTCATTAAACCCTCCTTGTTAGTTTATGGTGGATTTATGCAGCAGTCATAAGTCTTAAGTCATAAGGAAGAATATTCGTCAATGATTGGTTGGAATATACGGACCAACCAATCATTGACGAATATTCTTCCTTATGACTTAAGACTTATGACTTATGATTGCTGCATATATCCACCATTAGTCTCTTTGGATTGGTCCGGCATGTCTGGCAGCCATTTTATTCGCAGAAAAGTTGCGAAATTCGCGAGGGTATGAACAAGCCTTGACTCAAAGAATAGGATTAGATTACAGGGTGTGGACGGTGTGGTGAAGAGTGAAGAAGTAGAAGAGAATACCGGTCATAACACTCATAACCTAAGAAATTAACTTTAAGTAACATTCTTACTTTCTCAGCTTTCAGTGGTTTACAGTTGTATATTGTATCCACTATTCCACTGTACATATGGTTTTCAGTAAATACAGAAAAACTACAAGAGTCTCTAGGAAGAAGTTAAATTCGTTTGAGTTGGGAACTGTAGTAATAAATATACAAGATGTCGACTGCTATGCCAATTAATCCCAAACCATTCCTAAACAGCCTCACTGGAAAAGCTGTTATGGTAAAATTGAAGTGGGGACATGAATATAAAGGTTATTTAGTGTCTGTTGATGGTTATATGAATTTACAGTTAGCGAATACAGAAGAGTACATAGACGGAAGTGCTACAGGTAATTTATATAAATAAACGAGGAAAGTGTGTCGTCACAAATGTCATTCTTGTCAATAACTGTTTCCAAACAAAGAATTTTAGGTGACATTTTCTGTTGATTATTTGCTGCTTTGCTAACTTTGCGTATTAGTTTGTGTTTAGTAGTTTGAATTTTGTTTTCTCAAGCAAAAGAAGTTGAAAACTTTAACGGAAACATTATCGGACAAGCTGATTTAAATTCGACGGAGGTTTGTTTGGAATCAGTTTTTGACAGGAATGACATTTGTGACGTCACCACTTTACAATTGTGGAATATCAATTGGCAATACATTGAATTATTTCATTATGAAACATTTTTATTCATTTGGTAAAAATGACATGAACAAAGGAGTAGTTGTCTGCTATGAAGCTATTCAATAAAGAAATATTCAAATGGCCTTACAATATTCAATCTTTTCAAAAATTAGAATAGGTTGTACAAATGCAATTTTTTTTATCAATCCCAATGTTTGGTTGAATTAAATCTATCATATTTTAAGTTTTGAGATGTACCCTAAGCAGGTGATTTAACACGTTTAGCCCCGGAATGGGCGAGAAAAAATCATACTGTTGAGACTGGAGTGTTTTAGCAGATTTTTGAAAAAAACTAAAAATGAGGCATTCTGTGGTTTTTAGTGTAGATGTTATCGTAGGACCAGACGTTTTTGTCAGCCATAATGTTTACATTAATGTGTGCTGTCACACAGTCCCCACTAGGTCTGAAATTAAATGTTGCTGTAATTACTCTAATACCTCACACTCAATCAAGTTCAAGATTATAGCTCTCATTTGAAATATGCTAATGAATATTTGATATTTTTCAAAAACACTATCCTGCACTTAACTCATTAAGCTCTGCATAGCATCAGTTAAATGCCATGCAAAGCTTAATGGGCAGGAAAGTGTTTTGAAAAATATCAAATATTCATAAGTATATTTCAAATAAGAGCTATAACATTGAAAAGGTACACATTCTCAATCACAGATATATGAAGATATAGCAAATTTTCTGTTCTGAATGTATACATTTTACACTGTTTTATACTATGGAGGGGGTAGGAAAGCTTGTTTTTAGTATATTCAGTTGCATGTAACTCTAAAACAATACACTTCAAACTGGTCTCATGTTTGTTTTGCTTCACTATATTGTTGTTAAATTTCTTTACTGCTAACCAGGAGAGAGATTATGAACACTTGACCCGTTGCGAGTTTGACGTGACTTGTACCGAAATTAATGTCGAGCCATAAATAAACCACAGCGTTTTTAACTATGTATCGTGGCATCTGTCTTATAGAGTGTACATAATCTCACCTCGTAACAGGCAATAAACTATGATCCAGGATCAAACAAACAAAAACCGGAAAATTTTGCGATTTTTTGAAAAATTCATAACTCCGCCATTTTTCAAGAAGTAGGATTGGCCTCTCTCATGAAAGTATTGAATCATGTGTACTTTATGTGTGCACAAAACAGGCGCTGTCGGATCGTTAGTTTTGGCACAACCGCAATTCAATTTTTTTTTGCACTATCTTTCAGCGTGCCTGGATGCTCTAGTGATAGCCCGATTTCAATTTCTCAAACAATATGGAAGTAGAAGTATAGTACTACAAAACGTATATGCTCATGTTATGCTATAATGGTGCGAAATCGATGAAAAATGCATGCAAATATGACTGAAAACGGCGTAGCCCTAGCCCGCGTAAGCTGCCGAGTGGTAGGAGAGTCTGGGAGATGACGGGAATTCTTCTTATGAACGGGTTAGGTGATAATACGCCTCCCCTCATCTCCCGCTCTCTCCTACCACTCAACCGCTTCCACCAGCTCGGCCGTTTTCATTCATATTTGCAAGCATTTTTCACCCATTTCGCAGCTTTTTGGAGCAAAATGAGAATATACGTTTTATGTTCAAAATCTGTTTTAGAAATTGAAATCGGACTATCACTAGAGCATCCAGGCACGCTGCAAGATAGTGCAAAAGAAAATCAAATTGCAATGGACCATTACATTTATGAAAAATAAATTGCAAAACTCTTTCAAATCGACAGATTCTAGTCTGAAACGTCCATTTAATAAAGTGTTCCACTATATTTTTTTCATTTTGAAAGAATATCTCATTTGAAAGTGTGCCGCTGACGTCACGTTTATCGGAAATAACCCCCACCATAATCCATGTTCCGAAACATTCAATACCGATCTCCTCAAAAATATATATTCTAGCTTGGTATAAGAGCCATTGAGAAATAATTGAAACTTCGTTACTTTATTAACTCATAGAAAAAAATCTACATATCAAGTAGCTACTTTTTATTTTATTTGTAACTTTCAAATTACTTGAACAGACCACTGAAATATACCTTATAACTGAAATGCCAATGCAGGCATATGCGCGAAGAATTTTTGTGCCATCCATGGGGATGGAAATATCAGAATCTGCGCCGTCGCAGTAGATGAAAAGATGTGAAAATCATGTCTTTGATCATAACAGAGACCAGTGAATTGTTCTGTGATAAAAACATACGTCGTTGATCAATGAGTTCGGCCAGGAGCGGCTTAGGCGCTATTTATAGCAGTTCATTGAGTTCAGTCCTCCATTTTATGTTTGGTTTTGCTTGTGTGAGTTTTTTCCCAGAAAATGTTCAAAAAAAGAGTAGCTATAGGTTATCACATTTGAAACTCCTCGGTAGGGCATTGTGTTTTTCAATTTGTTTTTCATTATAAATTATTTTTTATCGTGAAGTTCATTTTTATCCTGGGATAATGAATGTGGTATGATAATTTTTCCACGATTTGATATTTGTTAAATCTAAGTTTCAAGCTGATCCAAATTGTAAGCGTCAGACCGCGGTGGTTTTGCATCAATTTAGTCGTATAGAAATTCGTCATCTATACTATGGACCGGTCCTGTGTCGAATATTAGTACGCATGCTCCCCCCTTGACTTTTTTTACTGCTGCGCGAGGTTCAAAAGGGTACACTTTTGAGAAGTTGCATTGGCATTCCAGTTATAAGTTATATTTCAGTGGAACAGACCATCCTTTCGATGAAGAACGAGCATTGACAACACCGCAAATCATTATGACAGTTCTCAATGTTCTCATACTCATGCAACAAAAGTGATCTCGAGATTTGAGGTTAATATTAACAAACAAATGTTTGTTTTTTTACATTCGACATTTAACTGATATATTCATTAATACTGTAGCGAGGTGTTATTATGACCGATCTGGTGTGAATTTATTTGTGTATTAAACTGGATGGTTTTATGCGACAATGAGTCAAGCCAAATTTTTTATTTATTGAGCTATCACAGTCATTGGAGTCGCCAAAGTGTTATTCTACAATAAGCAAAAATGATTCAACCCGCAATTGTAAGGGGGCTCCATCCACTGACGATAGTATTAAGCCACATTCCATCATTCCATGATCTGCTAAACTATTTTGATATTTTTTACGAAACTAGCTGACTGTGGCTTGACTAAGATGTCTAAAAACCATGGTGTGTCAACTCATTCCTGCAAAACTGTGGGATAAAACGGGAGACAATTCGCCAGCTTGATTAAAAGAAAACAAATGAAATCGTGACCTGTTTCCCAAATATTCCGCATTTGCATGTACCGCCTCGGTCGGTTTTTCTGTTAGGGTAAATTTACAAGCAAAGACGTTTTCAAGTATTGTCGACGGATGAACTGAATAAAGAAACCTAATTATTGAAATTTACTGAATCACTATCACCAATCAGTTTTATTTGTTACATTTTCGACTTATTTTTATAATTTTTTAATAAAATGCAATTAACTACAATAATAACCACACATTTCATTAGGAAGTATCGAAATTAAGCTTCATGAAAATTCACCATTAGAACCTGTCAATCTTGTGCTAATATAATCAGAAATGGCGGGATTCCGTGAGATATATTCGTGCCATTATTTTCATTAAAATATTTTCTAATAATTCAAGATACTATGTGATAATCTTCATAATATGGTGGTACTCACTTTCGGTACTGGATATAGATGGATTATTTTGTTCGTCTCTCTGGATCGACCACAAATGATATAAAAACGGAACATGTTCAAATTATTATTATACAGACTACACAGAAAACGATTAGATATTCACAAGTTTTATTCAATCAGACATGTTTCGCCCATAGAAATCATAATATATTTATTTAAGTAAGTATATATAAAATATATCTATGGTTTCGCAAGCACAGCAGCTTCTTCACTGTCTGATTGATTAGAGTTTGCGGAGATTGAATCGTTTTCTGTGTATTTTATACAATTACTATGGATCTTCATCAAGTAACGGCCGAGTCAATCAGACAATTTGAATTATTATTGAAAGAATGATGAATTTCTAAGAAAATATACAGCAAAATGGACACAAACACATTAATAATAGTCATCAATACAGGGAAATTGCACTATGAAATTCAGATTCCGTCACAACTATTCATTTTTGAACAGTGTTTGAAGTTTGTTGAAATTCCATAAAATTGACAACAGTCGTCAATCACCATATCCCTGGAATATTGACAGGACTAAAATTCTAGAAACGCGCCATCTCTGGGACCGACTGAAGAAGCAGACCACTATTTCATTTGTTTATTTGTCTTCTGAAAAATCAAAACAAAATCGAATCACTCGACACACCAGGGTTTTTAGACATCTTAATCTTTTCATAATATCACAAATATTCATGACATTGTTGTCTTATTCCAATTTTTTATGGTTATAATAATTACTTTAGCTTGATTTTGAGTTCTGTTCTTATATTCATGTTATAGAAAACGCAGATATACTGACTTGGATGAAATATATCAGCATGAGGAGGCAATTGATATGTTTCCTAATAGTTATTTTAGCTTTTGAGAGCAATTAAAAAGGAAAGTATTCCATCTCAGATCGGAGATTCTGATAGTCAATATTTTCTGGTTAGAGCGGCAACGCTGCATGAGTTTGTTTGTGGTCCGTGACCAGTGTCGTATCGTTGTATGAGGATTATCCACAGAACTCATAATGATATATTATTATGAGTTCTGTGGGATTACCTAGTAGGATAACGCCTGTGTATCATCTATTGGAGCCGATTTTCAGCGCCATCTGCCAGGAACATGAGGAAACTTCGAATATTTCAATCCGTGCAGTAGTGACCCCTACACGGTCCTAATTTTAACTTGATGGAACGTAATTTAAACAGGGACGGATTGAGGGGTTGAACATTATTCACGTTCAGACGTATGAAATAGGTAACAGAATTTCATATTCGGATACAAAATTTCGATATTTTCGATTTTCGATTTTTCGATTATACGTGATTACGTGATTGGAAACTCCCTGAGTTGTCTTGTGGAATATCAATTTGCTCCAACTTACAAAATTGTCGCTGCTGTCCTATTGACGTATCCGTTCATTTAAACAAATATGAACTGACTGACATCCAAGAGACTTACTAGTCGAACATTGTCGAGCTGTATAAACTACAGTCGATAAAATTTTCTGTCACTAACACATTCGGGAATGATGATTTTTAAAGAAATTATGAACATGATGAAATGGAAACAAACCTACGATAAAAATTAAGCTATTTTTTGTAATATCTAACAGGAAACAACTACTTCCCCGGCTAATGCGCATTCATTCATTTTTATTGTAGGTTTGTTTCCATTTGCTTAGGAGTTGTTTCTCTATTTTCAATTGAGAATATTACCCTTGTCAACATTCAGGAATTTTATTCAAGCTAAAAAATGTAACTGATTGAAATTTGTGAGTCAAGTTTCTTTAAGTACCTGTCTGACAGAATCAAATCTTTCAATGGACTTAAAATATGACAGTTAATCGTCATTCAGGTGAGGATGCTTTATGACATTTTTATAAGGGAAAAAGATGGCGGGCGATCAATTCGAAATTGGTATGTGGGGGTTTTTGGGGTCGGAAATGTGTTTTTTTGATCAAATTTGGGATGGTGGTTCCAAAATCGATATGGTAGATGATGAGAATATGCATATTTTACGCGCATTTATTCAAATAAGACTGTTTGTATGTCTGTCTGCGACAAATCTTGGAAGTGGAATTTGACTCACTAGCAGTTTTCGAATTAACTCAAAATTTGGCAGGTGTTCATATTTCTGGCGAAAATGTAAATTCATGACATCAAAATAGCGGACGAGTTTCCCTTGCCCCAATCTTTTTTTGAATATAGCCATAAAGTTCGTCTAGCTCTACAAATGATAAACTATAATTTCACAGTGACCATTTCAATGAAATCGATAATACAAGTATTTTATATATTTATTCAACTGGTAATCCCAATTACAATTTGTTGCAATAAAAATGAATGTATAAATAACATCTTAAAACTAAGAATAGATAAATACCCAAGAAAGTACATGATACAATAATAATAATACAATACAATATCAATCATACGGCAGCAGTAGTTTTTTAAGGAAGTATACAGAGTGGGGCACCGAAAACGAAACAGAGCGAATATCTTCAAAACGCATGCGTTGTGAATGAAATGCAAAAACACGTCGATTTTGAATCCAAGGAAGACATATTCCTATCATAACCTCAACTGTCATACCTCTTCCCCCACCTCTTGGTCGCTACCACCCAAACAATTTGAATAGGGAAAGTAGTGAGTGTGACACACCATTAAAAAGGTAATTTCATAAGGAATTCAGCCATGTCAATTTTTGCTACCTAACTTTTTATTTTGGCGCTCTCTTGCGGGAAAAATAACTGTTCCGTATTCCAAATTATGATACTTCATTTGCAAGCTAATTCGGCATAAATTCGGTGACAATGCATTATGTTATTTTTCTAAGAGAAAAAACAAAATGGCGGCTCCAAAATGGCGGACAAGATTTGCAATTATGGTTCGAATCGATTCAAAATTGATATGTGGTGGTTTCCATGGTCAGGAATTACGATTTTTTTGTCATTGCAAAGAAACAAGATGGTCGCTCCAAGATGGCGGACGGAATATGTAATTATGATCCGATTTGAATCAAAATTAGTATCTGCGGATTTTCAGGGTCGGAAATTATGATTTTTTTTGTTGATGCAAAAAACAAGATGGTGGGCGAAATTTGTAATTGTGGTTCCATTCGATCAGGCATCGAAAACGAATTCTTCAAAACACATGTATCGAATTATGGTGCAAACATAGGGATTATTAGATTACTGCGACAGGCAAATTTTCACTCAAGGGCTATGGATATTTTCTCATCTTCGCTTTGGCAAATGAAGAGAGCTACTAAGTAGTTCAAATTCTATAGCTTAGATTGCTCATTTTATTTTAATTTGTTTTGGTTTTTTTCTAGTTACTGTGCAAAACTGTTAGATATAGGTAGTTATAATTTTAAAAAAAATATTTTTAAATATTTTTCTTAGTGTTTTATATTGTATTGTATTGTAAATGGGTATTTCTCCCCGTGTAATAAATAAATAAATAAAAAATTGCAAAAACACGTAGACTTTTAATCCAAGGGGGAAATCTTCCTATCATAACCTCAACTTTCACATCACTCCCCCCACCCCTTCGTCACTCATACAATTTGAATAGGGAAAGTACTAAGTGTGACACCGCATTGAATTTGAATAAGGAATTCAGACATATGAGTGTTCGCTATCTAACTTTTCATTTTGGCACCCTCTTTCGGGAAAAACAACTGTTTCGTATTCCAACTTATGATATTCAATTTGAAAGCTAATGTAAGCAATTCACGAAAACAACAAAAATTTAAAAAATTAACATTGTATGAACTTAGAAATTGGAATTTTTTTCATACATTACTCAAAAACGTCAGACAACGTTTCGAGACTAACTTTTACTCATGTATGGCAGTCCATGGCAAAGTCTTTGAACTGTGAATTGATGCAGTTTGGAATGATTGGATTCGATTGGATTGGATTCGAATTTATTCAAGGTTTTCCAATCCTCAAGTTTATTCAATGTTCAATTTTTTTATTCTTCAAAAGCTTTCATTCAACTTGCCCTGTTGGTTAGTTAGTATGTATGTATGTGTGAGACAAAACAAACCTGTAAAATCCCTATCAGTATGTCAATTTTGAATCGAATCAAACCACAATTACAAATTCCGTCCGCCGTCTTGTTTTTTTGCATTGACAAAATAATCATAATTTCCGACCCTAAAAATCCTCACATACTGATTTTGATTCGAATCGGACCATAATTACAAATTTCGTCCGCCATCTTGGAGCCACCATCTTGTTTTTTTGCATTGACGAACAAATCATAATTTATGACCCTGAAAACCAACATATATCAATTGTGAATCGAATCGGACCATAATTGTAAATCTTGTCCGCCATTTTGGAATCGCCATTTTGTTTTTTCCGTTAGAAAAATTCCATAATGCATTGTCACCAAATTTATGACAAATTACCTTGCAAATGAAGTATCATAATTTGGAATACGGAACAGTTGTTTTTCCCGCAAGAGGGCGCCAAAATGAAAAGTTAGGTAGCGAAAATTGACATGGCTGAATTCCTCCTGAAATTACCTCTTCAATGATGTGTCACACTTACTACTTTCCCAATTCAAATTGTTTGGGTGATAGTGACCAAGGGGTGGGGGGAGAGGTATGACAGTTGAGGTTATGATAGGAAGATGTCCCCTTTGAATTAAAAATCGACGTGTTTTTGCATTTTTTTCACAACGCATGCATTTTGAAGATATTCGATCTGTTTCGTTTTCGGTGCCCCACTCTGTATATGTGACTCAGTCCTTTTTTGATAGCATTTATTCAGCTGCTAAAGATATCAACTTGTTGAAACATATTTCCATTTTCAAGCATTCGAGTGACAACAGAGAAAAATCCTCACAGCGAATACTGTCTTATAAAATTTTGTTCAAGAAACATCTATATAGTAATTCTTCTACGCCACCAGACACAAATTTCGAAATACAGTGACCGCCAAAAAGAATGTACCATATGGAAAAAAGTTTGTTACCAGAGTATTGAAAAAACATTTCTGGGAAAAGGTTTGTGCAAAATTAATTTTGACAAATGTCACGTGACCACTAGTATGGCGGCAAATTGGGAAAAAATGCCATGTAGGGGCCAAAAGTGGAGTAAGATGGCAAGATATCGATGAAAGTAATTTGAAAAAGTTACTAGGAATTTAATTCTATACTCACACATAGAGTTTTAAGCAATAAATCAAAAAATTCGAAAATTGCTATTTTCTTTAATATTTTCTGACTTCTTTACGAAAATAAAAGTTTTTTCTTCTGAATGACTTGACTAATGGAATATTTATATTTCAATGATAATGACAAAACTGTCTCATGTTTTCCGCATGAGATATGACACAAAATTGAAAAAATTGGTTTTTGCCAGAACCCTCGCCGTTACATTAGGTATCTTTACATTTACACGCGATTGGCACCACGTTCCAATCGCTCGTGTTTTCGCGTGGAACAGTGTCGCGTTGTCCAATTTGTTTCCTTAAAATTGCAACATTTCAATCGCGTGGTTTTGGCCTCTACCGTTAATCGTAGAGGATAAAAATGCTAGTGTAACTCAAAAAGTGTTAAGTTTCACTCGTGCTAGTCGTGGCTCGTGAGGTGTTAAAAAGTTCAACAGTTTTATAGACGGTTTCACCAAAATGAACAAAATTAAAAACCGAAAACGAAAGATACAGGTAGTTCTGTGTCTGGACTATCAGAATACTTTGAATAATCGTCAAAAAATGAGTTATCGGGTAAAAGCATGGATGGAAAATCGGAACAAATATGGGCATATACCTTTGATGAATGAGTTGCTTGATAGAACATTATTTGCGAATGGATACAGAATAATTTCGTATATTTTCATGAATTTGGTTTCTCCCATAAACATACTGACCGCGTGGAAGTGAAAACAACTTAAAAAAATCAACTGCAGAAAATCACTTGGGAAAGAACATGCGTTATCATGCAGGTTTTAACACGTCTAAGAACCGAATTTAACATTTAGACTGATGTTCTTTCGCGCGCGATTGGAACGTGGTGCTCCAATCGCGCGAGGTTGCGCGTGAATGTAAAGCTACCTATTGGTTCATATCTAACAGTTATATTAGAATTCCAAGACTATTGTGATGATATGGCAACCTAGAAACATTTTGGTTCCCTGATTACAATCAAGTTTTCATGATAATCGTACATGAGCGTTTCACTTCGCACACAAACTTGAAAATAGTGCGTCAAATTAAAGAGGCTTAAAGATTACGTGCAAAGTAAAACACTCAAGCACAATAAAATTATCATTAAAACTTGTCTTGAAATTCTGATATAACTGTAAGATATAAACCAATGAAAAAAAATGAGAAAGTTTTATCATTATCATCGTTATACAAATGTTCCACTATAGTCAAGCCATTCATATAAAAACTTTGATTTTGGCAGAGAGATCGGAAAATATTCCAAATTACTTTTCTCGATATCTTGCCCACTTTTGGCCTCTTCATGGTATTTTTTTCCATTTTGCTGACATACTAGTGGTCACGTAACATGTGTCAAAATCGGTATTAGGTTATTGGACATGCACAAACTTTTCCCCAGAAATGTTTTTCCCACACTCTAATAACAAACTTTTTTCCCATATAGTACATACTTTTTGGCGGTCACTGTATAACAATAATACATAATAATATCACTGTTTTGCGACATTAATAGTTTGACATTTTTTGTTTGCTCACTAGATTTCATAGACTTCCATTTTTTACAGTATTTGAATATCAATGTTCTTATCAATAATTTCAAAATGTAATATCTGTGTTCTTTGCATGAGTTACCAAAATTTTCCCAGCCTGAAAGATTTTTTTTTCAACCTGTTACATAAACTTTTATTCAAACGTTTGAAAATCTTCATGGTCAGAAATTTTTAAATATTGTTACCTACGAAGTGCAGTTGTGTGCATAAAAAAGTCGTACAAGGTACGACACTAATTGAGGCATTGCACTAATTGCACTAGAAAAATGATAAAAGCGCGTTACTGACAAAAATTGTTTGAATTTTGTCACTACTTGTCAAAGTCGATAAGAAGTTTAATAATTAAGATTGACAAGCCTGACTCATAATAGCCTATTACTGCTGTACGACTTTTTTATAAACACAACTGTGCACACAAATTTTGATGAAATTTTTCATTAATTCTGTATAGGGGTTTTAATCCTGTTTTCATTATCCAAATCTGAGTTTTTATAGAAATAAGCAATACATCATCAAAATAAATTGCTTTCAGTTATACTTCGGCACTTTCAATAACAACTTAAACTAAAAATGGCGTTTAGACCGTCCCTATAATTCAGCAAAGATTTGCAATCGGTTTGAAATCTACACAACCGTCACTATTGAACTGTATAAACACAAACGCCTGATCACGCCAATTCACCATGAATACTGCGAATTCGTCCAACAAGTAAATAACAATGCTCCAATGAAACAACGTCCATAAGGTGATACTACTAGGTAATCCTCATACAATCATACAACGGTCGTATTATTCGAAGATCGATAAACAGACAGGCAAGCAAGCGGAGCAAGCCTATCTATTTTACCAATGTTGGTTTTCGACTGTCTCTGTTTCGTTTTGGGCCACCACAAAAGTGATATGTGATTATGGGTCTTATGATCGCGGGTTATAGCCAGTGTATGACTTTCGGTTTCAGTTCCCAGGTTTAAATGTACTAAGAATATACCTAGTTACACTTCATGTTTCACCAAAGTTTGTACCTTGGGACTTCATTTTCTATTGCACTTTCATTGGTTTCTTCCCATTTACGTTTTCTTACCAGTATTTTCCCATTTGTTTCAACTCCTATTCAGAACGAGCCCAGGTATCCCATTATTTGGAGTTTTTTCAAGCCACACTTTTGTTGTGTTTTGCAAAATTGTCATACCTATTGAGTGTTTACGTTTAGTTGAACGGTAAAAGATGAGTTGTACGTCTAGGTGATCGGTCTCGTAAATTTCTCTTTAGGAGTGAGTAGGTATATTATTTGCTGGTGAGTGTTTACCGTCTACCTATAGGTGTGTTACGATAGTCCAGCAATGTTAAATAGGGATATCAGCCATCATCATTAGATTTTTTATAATTCTTTTTACTGTTTCTTTCGTTCTCTGAATAAATCCGTTTGATTGTGGATATTTAGAAGTCATATGAATAAGTATAATATATATAATCAATTCTAATATAATTGAAATATCTGAATACCGTTTTTATGTATATTTCTCTAGGTAAACAGAATAAAAGGGGATAATACTCAACAACCATAAAGCAACGCCAAAGATAACCAAAAATAAGCAATATATCTGGCAAATACCGGTAAATACCGAATACCGTGAAGGAAAAGAAAATGGTTTCAAGCCAAACGAGAGAGAACCGACCATCAATCAATATTTTATTTGTTACTGTCTGTTTCTTCTGAAGTCCAGCATGGTATTCTCCAACAGTCGCCCTTGTTTTATTTTACTTAGTTGATATTTCAGAAAGGCGTTCTCTTCAGCTTCCCTACTTATACGACTCGATAGTATTCTTTTTATTATTCTTCTTAATAAAAAAAATGAAAATCCACTACCACCCCTTTATCGAAAAAGTGAACATTTACTTAACTTTACCAAGAAAATGAAAATATTATTCCAAGTGTTCCGCGCGTTGCTTTCACTAATTATCACTCGTGAAAAACTCTCGCTAAGCCGATCACCTGTGGGTGTTCAAGAAAAAGCAGTCTTCCTTGAATCGCGTATAACTCCCGACTCTCCTGATTCATCGTCCTACTCCAGTCTCGGCCCGCAGAAATTGTCTGTGTCCAGTTCCGGTATTGTACAAGTTCCGGTCACCCACAGCTAAATTCGTCACATTAAAATTCAACGAAACGAGAAAAACTTGTTTGCGCACTGGGATATTCGAACTGAATGAAGAGTCACTATTCAGAGTCAGACGAGTTCACTTGTCACCTTTCCTAAAGACTACAACATGGCGCAGTCGGTAGGATGGGTGACAGATGAAATAAACTGACATTAGATCGTAATAGTCCGGGAGCCAGTGACAGATTTCCATGACCAAGTTCCTCTCAAGCGAAAATTAGTAGAATTCATCAGAGAGTTATATTATAAAGCTTCGTGAACGTCAGCTGCGGTTCCGTGGGGGGATGAGCGGTGGTAGCCTCCCACTGTAACGCCTTTTTTTCCTCTACTCGGACGTTACAATGACGTTTACGGGTACTGGGTGTAACGGACAACGGTAGACTCGGCCTAACACCCAATACGACCTTCAGGTGCCAGTAAGATTATAGTGGTATGCCCCACTTTCTCCCAGATGACATTAGTGGGAGGCCCAGGACAGCTACAGTGAAGAAACGGTATTCCAGGGGTCAGTTGTAAGGACCAAAAGTGCACTGACAATAAGTGGCAGGCTTTAATTGCCCCTATCGTCTTTTGAATACCAGCTGTACTCTAATTAGACTTTAATGGAAGGGATCTGAAAGAACACCCCTCTTTCCCCTATTTACTGAATGAAAGCTTGATGTGCCTATGAACCACTTTTATTTCTAATATAATGATACACCAGATAAGTCATCCATTCATCGTAATATCAACCGAAAAGCAATCTTTCAACCAAGAAATGAGACAGGGCGTGAAATCGTACACGGATAACTAAATTTCTTGATCGGTTTGGTTCGCGGAGTCGACGGGTGAGCTGATATCCCAAATTATCACTTTGTTTCACGTTTTCGGATATCACGGCTGGCAATTGATAACGGTTATTCTTCTTATTATTATTATTATAACGGCTAGTCCCGAATCGCTGTCCACTACAGCTTTCAGGGTACTAGGACTCACGAAATATGTTTTACCTGGTTGCCACCTACTATTATGGTATGAAAGGGAAAAACAAACTAATGCCAAAGAGAAGTGAAAGCCGTTCTCTTTGGAATAAGTAATTTATAGTTCGCGATTTCCGTAGGTACTAGCTTTAAGTGAAATCTCACCCTTCCAGTAGTAAAGTCCGTACCTTCGGGATCGAATAACGCTGTACGGTTCTAGTGGCAACCTCGGAGTGTTGGTACAAGTTCCCGGATGTCTAAAGGACGATGATTGAACCAACTCCCTCGATTATCGATTTACTTGAGCTCAGCTAGTTCCGGCCAGTAGTGAAAGCCGTACCTTGCGGAACGTAGGAACGTCAATAATCGGTATACAAACTAGTTACAGAAGGTTGTAATATCCGAACCCTCGGGAACTATTAATTAATTAATAACGATAGGAGTTCTTCAACGTTCTGGTATAACTACAATAATAACGGCGGCCGGCCGGACTCGAAGTTCGATTTTCCACCTTGGTAAATGGTCGGTCTCTATTGTACAAACTAGTTACAGAGGGCTGTGATGTCCGAACCCACGGGAACTAGTAATTTAGGTCAAACAATACTCGTACCCAATATTTAAGCCTGATCGCTCTGCCGGTTGTAAAGGCCTAACCTTTGGACCGATCAAGGCGATACTATATAATATTCGCGAAGGTAGTTGTCGAATTTCGGTCTTTTGATAACTGAATATAATACACACGGTTTGGGAAATGCAATTCACTTGTAACAGGAATAAATATTCAAACTAAATAACTTTCAATTAAGCTTACCCTCGGAATATAACTTTCGGTATTTTTCAACTCGGCTTTTTATCATAAACTACTTCTGACACTGGTCTGGCACGAAAAGAAAAGTTTTCATGTGCTTCCACTATTTATACCATCGGTTGGCCTTCGTAGCAGAACACATGAAAAACGGTGGCCTTCGTAGCAGAAGGCACAAAATCTCAGCAAAAAATATTCCTCATCATAAAAACTGAACCGAGACCAAAACTACATGTAAAAGTAGATATTTTAGGCGCAAGACGTCAAGACAAGTGGTCGGTCCCAAAATAAGGAAATATGGATGGAGTCATCTACCATTTTCTGACTTGAAAGATTGCTTTCCGTTTACAATAAATTTTGAAATTACAGTAAAATGGTTTAGAAAGGCGTACGAATCATTTCTGAGTTATTGTTTAGGACTTAATAATTAGTCTCAGAAACGCTTCGTTACACCACGCACAAAGAAAAAGAACTGTATTCAATTTTGTTTTCCTACCTGAAAACATGTTAAATTATCGCTAAAGCAATATCTTGAAGAAAGAAAAAATCAGCTGACTATAGCATGGAGTATTATACGACAGCTAGTTGGTCGAACACAAAAAAAATTGTACCTTCTATGATATCCTCTCAAATAAAATTTTACAGGAGAAGGAGGACATAATTGAATATATTTTTTTTCTTCGTGCGTAGGAAGCTACTGTGCTGATAATCCCCCCCCCCACCAACGGAATCGCAGCTGACGTTCACGAATTTTTATAATACGACTCTCTGATGCATTCCACTAAATATCGCTTGAGAGGAAATGACTGACCAAATTTTTACCGGGCTCCTGCACTATAACTCTTTATTCAGTTCAAATATCGCAGACGAGTTCCCATCCCAGTAAACACAGGATATCCTATGGATATCCATTTCATGTCCATAATTGGTCCTTGTGGACATGGACGTTAAATGGATATCCATTGGATGTTCATTTCTGCTAGTACAATGGATATCCGTTTGGGGACATCCAATGGACATCCATTTCTTGTCCAAATTGACTGAAAATCCAGATTAAAAAAGGGATGTCCTTTGGACGTCCATTGTACATCCTTCGCCCGGACCAAGTGCGCATATGTTGGTACCAATGACCCTGTCTCAGTTGGCAACTACCGAAATCGGTAATGCAGACAATGACAAATATGAACATGTAAATGAGAATGACGCTTGACGCTAGTTGCAAGAGGAAGAAACAAATAGACAATTTTTAATTGTTTGGGATTAAATTCGTGTCGTATAGTGCTCGGAGCCCTCGGAGGTGCTTTATTTATTACAGTGTTCACGTTCACTTGGTTGACTATTCAATACTCATTTTGACTCACAGTATTCATATCAGCTAACAGTAACTGATTGCAAATTCCTGAGGGATTGAGAGGCTTTGAAACTGATTGTCGTTTGAATCCAAGGTGAAGGGTCTTTGAGTAAAGATAAGGTGCAAAATAAAACTGGAGGAATAAAATTTTCACGAAATATTACAGAAGAGTAAAATAGGAATTCAGTGCTACCCCATCCATTCGAAGTGGTGATTGACTGTCCTGTTGTTGTTGTCCATTGCACAAAAATGGATGTTCAACTCATAAAATTCTGAAAACATATTTTTGTATCAAATACTCAACTCATTATTGATTGTTTTTCAGGCAATGCAACATATCTTGCACAAATTCCTGATGGAATTTAGAAACAGTTTCTAAATTTTGACCCCAGGAATACGCCCTTGAAATATTTGTATCGAATTCAATATATCCAGTTAATGTCCATAAAATATCCTGTTTATATCCATAACATATCCAGTTCATGTCCATTTCATAC
Source organism: Chrysolina oricalcia (assembly GCA_944452925.2). Lineage (NCBI taxonomy): Eukaryota > Metazoa > Arthropoda > Insecta > Coleoptera > Chrysomelidae > Chrysolina > Chrysolina oricalcia. The sequence continues at coordinate 53,512,591 of OX101809.2, read as the reverse complement.
CATTACAGGTCCATCAGAGGTCCAATGTAGACCCATTAGAGGTCCATAAGAAGTCCAATTTAGGTCCATCAAGTCCAATTTAGGTCCATCAGAAGTCCAATTTAGGTCCATCAGAAGTCCATGCTATATTTATCATGTCCAGTGAATGTCCATTTTGGTCCAATGTATATCCATCCTTAGTACACACTGGACATCCAATGGACGTCCAATTTTGTGACATATGGATATCCAGTGGATATCCATAGGATATCCTTCTGGACATGAACGGACGTCCAATGGATATTCGTTATGTCCATTGTAGACATCCTTTGGACGTCCATTGTATATCCGTGTGTTATCTGGGATGGAACGTCCATACGTCAATCCATATAGGTGAACTGTGCCAGTGTCACCAACAGAACTATACCTATACATCACAGGAAATGCAAGGTCTATTGCTAAAAGTACATCTCAAAAACTTTTGGTTTTCTGTTACTTCCGTCGACTGACTATGATTCATCAGGCACAGGCCGACCTGACTGGAATACTGTTCTCATATACAGGGTGGGGCACCGAAAACGAAACAGATCGAATATCTTCAAAACGCATGTGTTGTGAATAAAATGCAAAAACAGGTCGATTTTTGATCCAAGGTGGACATCTTCCTATCCTAACCTCAACTGTCATACATCTCCCCCCACCCCAAACAATTTGAATTGGGAAAGTAGTAAGTGTGACACATCATTGAAAAGGAAATTTCATAAAGAATTCAGCCGTGTCAATTTTTGTCACCTAACTTTTTATTTTGGCGCCCTCTTGCGGGAAAAACAACTGTTCCGTATTCCAAATTATAATACTGCATTTGCAAGCTATTTTGACATAAATTCGGTGACAATGCATTATGGAATTTTTCTAAGAGAAAAAACAAAATGGTGGACATGATTTGCAATTATGGTCAGATTCGATTTAAAATTGATATGTGGTGGTTTTCAAGGTCGGAAATTATGATTTGTTCGTCAATGCAAAAAAAAAACAAGATGGTGGCTCCAAGATGGCGGACGAAATTTGTAATTCTGGTTCGATTCGATTCAAAATTGATATGTGGGGATTTTCAGGGCGAAAAATTATGATATTTTTGTCAATGCAAAAAATCAAGATGGCGGACGAAATTAGTAATTGTGGTTCGATTCGATTCAAAATTGGCATATGAAGGTTTTACAAGTTTCCAGTATGACAACAGTGAATTAATTGAATTGATGAAAAAAAGATTTTATACAAATTAGGAAATAATATTTTATTTAGATGTGTGACGTAGGTTATTCTGTGCGTAACAGAATCAGAATTTTACCGCGCCTGAAAATCCCTGAAAATTTTCACATACTAATTTTGATTCGAATCGGACCAGAATTACAAATTTCGTCCGCCATCTTGGAGCCACCATCTTGTTTTTTTGCATTGACGAACAAATCATAATTTCCGACTTCGAAAACCACCACATATCAATTTTGAATCGAATCGGACCATAATTGCAAATCATGTCCGCCATTTTGGAGCCGCCATTTTGTTTTTTCTCTTAGGAAAATTCCGTAATGCATTGTCACCGAATTTATGTCAAAATAGCTTGCAAATGCAGTATTATAATTTGGAATACAGAATAGTTATTTTTCCCGCAAGAGGGCGCCAAAATAAATTCAATGATGTGTCACACTTACTAGTTTCCCTATTCAAATTGTTTGGGTGATAGTGCCCAAGGGGTGGGGGGAGAGGTATGATAGTTGAGGTTATGATAGGAAGATGTCCCCCTTGGATTAATAATCGATCTGTTTTTGCATTTTATTCACAACACATGCGTTTTGAAGATATTCGATCTGTTTCGTTTTCGGTGCCCCACTCTGTAAATATAGAGCAGGACCCACACATCATTCTGTGGGACCCTTTGCTGAAGTCATGATGGGGCCTCCCTTGGTACCAAAGATTAACCAAAATTGTTGGCCTTTTATGTATATTGTTTTAGTTGTATTCATTTTTAACCTCAGCACAATTATTTTTCAAATACATATTAAAACTAGTTTTGAGTCAGTGTTTAGATTATCAACGAAAATTTATTTTGAATAATATCTCTGCTCAATTTTAATAACTGCTATAGTTAATTGATAACATAGTGGATAGTGCAGAATAGTATAATGACTAATGCATATTAATGCATTTATAATAATAGTATACCTGTTCTGATACGTTCTGAACATATCCTATATTCCCTAGGTTTGTTATCATTGAGAAACAGCAGACTTTTAGGTAAAACAATAAGTAAACAAATGCTTATTAATAAAAAATTTCAATGAAAGAAAATCAAATTACTATTTCAGTGTTCTGCACTGTCAACAAGAAGTCAGATGGTGCTGTTTTAAAAATAAACTACCAAAGCAAGTTTAATAAAAGCTTGTAGAAAAAGTACGATCGAACTGCAATTCATTATTTTTTAATATTTTGACTATATTTGGACAACGGAAAAAATAGTGGTAGGTATTTTTCACCATTTCATTCAGCGAGGAATTCCGCGAATCTGTCTCGATTAACCCAAGGATTAACCTTTTCCTTCGCCCCCTCCTTCACTTATGGTTTTCGAGATCTCCATATTTCGATCCAAATATTAAAATAGAAATAAAATAGCTTGGTATAAAATCAATATCCAACAGATTATTTTTTTATAATGATACCGGACAGCTTCATCAGGAACAATTTTCCAACATTTCTCTGGGTGGTTTTCGCTTGAATGAAATCATTCGGTACTGGAAACACCAATATTCCTATAAAAACTCAAGTCGGCCTCCCTAGTAGTGTTCCACGATTCGTCAATGATTTTTTTTCCAAAAATAAATGTCTTAATGCAAAATCCCTAGCAAAATCCACATGGAGTGGCATTCTATTGAAATAACCTCAGAAATAACTAAAAATCTCGATATTCATATTTTAAAGTACACGAAAAAAAAATGTAATAGTATCAAGTAAAATTTGCATGCCACCAAGTGAAAATTTGCAAACTATATGGGACAAGTACACGTTTTATTAGCCATAAGAAAAATTAGATTCCTGAATTTGATCACTTGCTGTTATTGATGTAATTTCAGGAACGCAATGTAACCTAACGATATTGAACTCTTTACTAGAAGCGAACTTTTTATTTCATAAGCCTCAATCTACGTTTTATTTGCAGTAGGTGATCAGTTTGATACCTACTAGTGACAAGTAAATTTACCATTGATGAAGAATGATTTTTTCTCAAATAACTCATATACTTAAATCTACTAAAGAGTATATTAGTTGCTACTATACAGTATTCTACTGCAGCAACATTTTTAGATAATTATAGTAATTTTAGTTTACTTGGCCTTATCAAATGACTCACTTTTGGGCAGTTTATTATTGTCTTACCTTTAATAGCTTTCATTCCATCTTTGGTATCAGGATACAACGAACTCAATTGAAATATCCGCTTGCCCTCAGGTTAGAGTTATTAGTTCTTCAAAGAAGGATCATTTGTTTTTTATAAAGCCTTATTTTCAATACATTCATTTCATTCTTGAATTTAAAATGATATAAAAGGTTCGGTTGCACCAAGGTAGCAATGATTCAGTTTATAATATAAGAAACCGTACTTGCATGGCATATGCAGGCTAGCAAAATACACTACTCAAGAAAAACTGGAGAAGGAGATTGCAGTATTATGACAATATTTTTTCGTACACTATAAATTGATGTGGAAAGAACTATAAAACATTTTGACGGTTCTTTTAAACAAATCATCGCCTCTGGCCATACCCTTACTGGATCACCCAGTACAACCTGTTTCATAACTAAAAATTTGGGAAATTTGTTGAATCTGTATTCATGAGTATGAATGAATGAACAAGCAGGCAAGCTAATGTCTTTCCTCATTATGATCATAACAAATCCAAGTTATACATAATATAACGTAATATTAGAACGTTCTGAAAATTGAAAATAAAAGATAATGAAGAAATGAAATAAAAATATGTAAATTTTTAATACTTTTATTGAAACAAAACTGTTGTTCAGTCTTTTGGAAAATTCTTCTGATTCTATTATATGTACATAAAATGTCAATACTCTAGAAATGTTAGGTCAAAATCCACATTCTACATACCAACAAGTAAAATTCATAAATCAAACTAACATTATTCACACAACTCACAACAGTAATAAGAGTATAATTCCGGCACACGATGTAACACGTCCACATACAACTACTAACTCAAATGCTGGAATTGGAATGTGGCCAGTTTTGCGAAAACGTTGATGATCAGAAACGGTTACTACCGATTGATCCCGAACTGGTCGCATATCAAAATGTAGGTGAACAGTTTCATTATCGTAGGAACACCTAGCTCTACTGCAAATAAACTGTTGTATTATGCATGTAACACGAGCCTCTGTTGTTATGATATACTTTTCAGAAACACGAATTTGATAAATATGAATATACACTTTTCCAGCGCTAGTAAAATGTTAACCTGACATTACACAAAGTGAATTATCTAATGTTCGAAGCACTTGCTGTATGTAAACAATATTATAGCTACAAGTTCATGCGTTCAGAATAATAATTTTTTAGGGACAAAACGTTATTGTTTTTTAATACAGGTATTAATTTTCTTACCACAATCGAAAAAAAGTCAGGAAAACGTTTTACTTGGACCATTTTCCGTGTAACATTCAACTACCTTCAACTAACTGAATGATTTCGTATTATTGATATTCAATGAGCAATGAAAATAAATACAAACGGCACTAAATCAACTGGCCTTCCTCATTTCAAGTACAAATTGATGATATTATAAGTAAAAGTCAACATAATATATTCTTGACTTTTACACTACGAGAAATATTTTATGTGCATAAATGAACTGTGATGAACACTTTCTTGATAAAAGCTTCCAGTAATTTCGGGTATTTCATCATATAGGTAGTTCACGATATTCACTAATGACAAGCAATAAATTCGAGTATAGACGCATTCGGTCTATGAGTGGTATTAATAAAAATCAGTGGATACTTAAAACTTCCGGTTTCATAAGTTAATACTGAAAAGTATTTTAATAAAGTTTAAGGACAAACTGATACTCAAAGTATGTACTGATAGAGTATAAGTTTGTACTTATGCTGACCAGTTGTTACTTAAATCTATATTAATAAGCGATAGGTTATACTGATTAAATTAAGTATGTTCTTTTCAATTAGTAAGTCTGCTTCTTAGTATGCTGATAGTGCTTGCTGAAGGTGAATTCCCATTTGTTTAAAAAATGTTTGTCGTGCAACGAGCTCCAAAAGTTTATAAAAACAGACGAGAAGATCCTCGTGGTCAAAATTATGTGAAATTGTTTCGTTTTAACCCCGAGAGTGTGGCGTGGTTAACGACACATTTTTTGGGCACTGATAGCGGGTGGGTCTTTAGTACCCTGGCAAAAATTCAAATAAATATGTTATTTATTTGAGTTTTTGTTACATTTGGCTTTATGCTACCAGATTGGTGTAGCAGAAGATATTGGTGTAAGTCAACCAAAAAATATTATTGAAAAATCTCATTTTAGGATAAAGTTTCCTCATATATGGTTGTACATTCTTTGTTACCTACCTAATTAATTACCTTTGAAATCGTAGGACTATGAAGCGATACAACAGGAAAAACAAAAATGGCAAGCAAAATTTCGCTTTCTAACTGCTACAGGTGCAAGTACGTTGCCACGAAATAAAAAAGTTATGGAAAACCATCATGGTAACGTAAACGTTTGTCGCAAACAGTTTCCCGCAATAATTAAATGTACAGTAACATGTAACGCTGATGAGTTATTTACAAGTGTCAGTGCAGAATGGCTAGGTTCTGTACATGATAGCAGGATTTAGAGAAACAGTCATAACTGAGGTGTATACAGAACATTTGACAGTTCAGAATCAAAATTTTGAAAAATGAACGTGTTATTTTCGGAAGATGCTTCAAACAGTTAAAGCAACGATTCCCATATTACAAAATACAATTAGACTGCCATTAAGAAAAGTGCCATCCATTATGATAGCATGTTGTGTTCTTCATAATATTGGAAATTATATAAAAGATGAAGAAGTGTTTGAAATTGAAAAAGGCTTACATTTAAGCCATGACAATATCGAAGATGAAAAACCTGTTGGACTACGTGCACTTCAAGTCATACGCAACGGTTTAGCCACAATTATTTACGCCCATCAACATAACTTACATAATATAGCTTTTTGTTTTTATTCCCAGTTATGTTAGCATCAGGATTATTTTTACTACCGCCTTCAGGTAATTGATTTTTTTAAATAATGTTTTGGAATCGGTAGGTTTTCATAGTTAACTTACAACATTTTATAATAAGGCATGATACCTTATTTTCATAATAGTGTTTAAGCGTGGCTAAGCCGTTTTGTTTTTGTTACTTATTGCGGGAGTTTTCCCTTTACTTACAATTATAGGATTATCCCGCATAAATTTGGCCACAAATGATTCGACTCTTTAGTTTGTGAAAAACTCTCATTATTTTTTTCACTTTCTTTCGAAACGAACGACATGGTGGTCGATAAATAAATGTAGAAGAGTGAAATCTTTGAGGTTTGTATTAATCCCAAGTGTAAACTGATTTGAACAAGTGTTATCGTGCGTATTTTGAATTTTTTACATGTAATCAAATTTCGACTAAATAAGAAAATGCCAGTAGATACTTCTAATACTTTAATAAACAATTCAGTATTTACTTAGTGCTGATGCTCATACTTATAAGTAAGTACTCATAAGTAAATACTGACTTTTATTAATACCACTGTATATCTATCTATACGACCAATACCAAAAATGTATACTTCAATAACTACAAATAAGTCTTTTCTTATATCAAATGAAACCGACAATAACAACAAAATATATATTAAGGCCAAATACTTTATGTCATTACTGTAAGTACTTCATTTGATAGTTTGATAATGGCAAGTAAACACTGTCTGGGTCTTTTTTTTCCTAGTGGCAATTAAAGTGAGACCCAGTCTCAAATACAGGTGCTTTTTTTGATAGCCAATACTAAAGTTTTGATAATAGATATTAAAGTTTTTTCTCGGTGCGGGATGTTTTCGCAGTGCAGTGTAATTATCGCTCCGAAGTGCAATTACCTCTGTAATTTTTCGATCATTGCATTCCTCTTATGAGAAATTTTATATACGAGGGAAATATTCGGTGTAATCTTTGGTTCAATAGCATCGAAAGACACTGAGAGAAACAGTCCAAATGCACTAGTGAACTTGACACTATTTTGATAATAGCAATAAGTTTTTCACTTACGAGCGATTAAGTGCAGAATTTGCTGGAAATAAAAAAAGAACGTTAACAATGCAGTAATTACCATTATCAAAGTTTCCATACTTCAGTCAACCAACGGCAGCACTAAGTACAACTTGCTCCTTGTCATAATTAAAGATATACCTAATTGGAGTGTCATTGATATAGTCACAAGCACACAGAGTGTCAGTTCCAAAGACTCTTCGGTTTGTTGGTAGTCTAATTTGATATTTTCATAAATATCAGAGTAATTAAAAATTCATGCGCAAATTCATCATCAACGGCCAATAGCAAAGCTTCCCGAGCTAGTCTTGCATTTTGTGACATCGCAAAATGCAACGGTTACGATCATCCAGTGTTCGATCAGAGTGTGAAATGTATGATTGCGTCGTATTGATAGATAGACCGAACGCGTCTTTACTCGAATATTATCACTTGCGTGAATGTCGTGAACTATATGCTGGAATTCCCGAAATTACTGGAAGTTTGGGGATTATCAACATTTTTCGATAGTTTCCAAGGTGAGTATACATTATTCTATCAGCAAAGTTTTCAAAGACGTTTGGGCTTACTATCATTTGTGCATAAGTATAAAATATTTCTTGCAGTATATAATAGTTAATATTACAGTGTGTTTTTTATATGGAATATCTCATTAAAATTGTATGTATTGTATATAATAAAGATGTTATAACATTAGAAAAAGTATATAAAATGATCATATTATGAGTAAATGTGAAAATTTGAATTTTCTTGTACCTAAAATATTAATAAATAATAATAAATGTTCTTTATTGGTAATACAACCAAATGGCCATTGACCGAGGTCCTTCAGCCATAATATTAAATTTTATACTGGAAATGAGTTATTTCATATGGAAAAACATAATATATTGTTGAGTTTCATACTATAAGAAATTTTTTATGTATGCATGAATAATAGTAAGCCTAAAACTTTGATAAAAACTTTCTTGATAAAAGCTTCCAGTAATTTCGGGATTTCCATCATATAGTTCACGATATTCACAATTCAGAAGCAATCAATTCGAGTATAGACGCGTTCGGTCTATCAATCTATACGACCAATACCAAATGTTAACTTCAATAACGACAAATATCTTTTTTCTTATATCAAATAAAATTGACAACAACAACAATTAAAATTTATATTAATGGCAAAAACTGCACGTCCTTACTATTAGTACTTCATTTGATAGTAAGTAGCACTACGTTATATTTGAATTTCAGTTTGATAATGGCAAGTTAACACTGTCAGGGTCTTTTTTCACTAGTGGAATTAAAGTGAGACCCAGTCCGAAATACAGGTGCTTTTTTTGATTGACAATACTAAAGTTTTAATAATGGTTATTGAAGTTTTTTCTCGGTGGACTCAAATCAAAATTTATCGAAATAGAAGCGAATGTACTGAAATAAGTAAATTGGGTGCTGCAAATATTTAAAGCAAATTGAAGTACTGATTTTTGCACTGAAAATATTTTCGTGAGACCGACGTACTAAATAGAGTAGTGTAGAAATACTTGTATTGTACTTGTACTGAAAATTCTGAGATGTATACCTACTGAAAGAGTAATTTTTACCCCCTCGGCTATGGAACACTGCCTCGGGAGAAATTCGAGAAGAACACCAGTTCCTACCTACATTCCCTCGGCTCTCACGATGTTCTGTGAAGATTACATACATAATTTTCCTTTTCGTGGGAAGCAGAACAAGAAAATCAAATGAAAAAAATCAGAATAATAATTCCCTATAGGAAACTGGTTAATTTATGCGGCATGTGCCAAAAATTCAATAGAAATTCCATATCAAGAGTAAGTCAACTAGTACCGGTCTCCCCTAATATCATCAAAAATCGAAAACAATTATCGCAACACTGAATTCGTGGAACACAAGATATCTTTTCTCAGCTTCGAATAACACGGCCTTGATGACTCACCCTGTAATCAAGAAATTCCAGTCGTTATAACTCCACAACATTCTTCTATAACACTGACTAATCCATATCAATTAGGTTTTACATTCAGAACATTATGAGTTATAAAAAATAGCTGGTATCTGTACCAAAGACAAGTAGCAAGGAAATGTTTATTGAGTAACCTAATGAATAAAGTTGAATGACATCTCCGGTTTCTCAGAACATTGAGTTTCAACTATACATTGGAATTGCGGAGGTGACGTGAACATCTATCGATAACAGAGCATTACGAATATTATTTCTTGAAATTCGTAGTTATTAATAGTTTTCTATACCGCAATAAATAATACCTGAGAATTAAACGTAGTTTACCAAGTTAACATTCATTTCATAACTACTGGAAGAATGATATGAATGAATGAATGAATGAATGGTATAATAATATTCAGTGTGTTTCATACCTTACCGACCAAACACAGATGAACATTTCCCATAAACGGTTACGGCCACAAAGTGAGTTGTTTTACTTGTTTTACTTATTTTTACTTAATCTCCCACACAAAGTGATACCAAGTACCGAATTGTCTAGTGAGTAGGTTTATAGTAGGTGGTACGAATGAATGTTCTGAAGGGCCAAAGTTTTTCTTTTTTATAATTCTGACTTTAATCTCGGGATCCCGACTTTAACCTCGGGATCCCGACTTTAATCTCGGGATCCCGACTTCAATCTCGAAATCCTCGAAAACTTTATACTCGTAGTCCGGTGGCAGGGGGGGTTTTCGTGGCCGATGAAGTGCGACAGGTTCACCCAAGTTATTCTCATGTATTTTGACCTGCTGAATCCGAATTTCGAGGGTGATAAGCCGAAAAAGCATCTGGAAAATTGATATGGACGATTTTCCGAGGCAAATCGAAAAATCCATTTTCCCAAAAACAAATGACGCTTTAATATTTTCCATAAAATTCTCCACAAAAAAGGCATCAACAAGTTTTTCTCTAAAATGCACCGTTTTCGAGTAAAACGTGCTCGAAATTCGAAAAAAAATTGATTTTCTCAATTTTCAGTGCCCTCTCATTCAGTTAAATAATGATATTTTCATTCCGAACATATTAGACGTACAAAATATGTTTCCATTCTATACAATATTATAAAAAAGCACTAATTTACCGAAACATTTTTAGGAAGTGAAGAAAATAAAATATTAATTTTTGAAATCCTGTCTGCTTGAAGAAAATGAGTTATCTCAATATAATCTAATCTTCAGTACAATAAACGACACAGCATGTGAATTTAATTATGAAGTTGGTCGATCCACAGTAAAACTGTTACAACGTACATGATGTAGAAGAAGCCGATCTGAAAATTATTCTACACCTTGATGAATTGAGAGTTTTGTATTATTTGGTCAGCGTATACATTCAATAATTTAAAAAAAATATTTTTTATTAAACAATTCCATAATGTACGAAATGTTTATAGATATATCTGCAGTCGGTATGCACAGAGACGTACAAGTTGCAAAAGAATATTTGGCGAGAGTTTCAAAGAAGAATCTTACCTTTAAGACATTTCATGAATTGAGAGTTTGGTATTATCATCATGCTAACTGCTCATTTGTGGAAGATTTACCTCCAACAAGTGCATCTATTGAATTACATATTCTCAGAGCTTTTTACATAGTTTACAATCAAACTCATTGTTTGGATGAGGATATTTTTTTCTTGAACCCATTGGATTTCTGGTTTATTGAAGAAGACTCTATGCACCCGGAATACATGCGTTTGTAAGGCAGTAAAAATTTCATGCTGCTCATCTTGTTTTTATCACCGTGGTAATACATGCCAAAATAAAATTTGAATGAAACTCAATTTTTTCATTAGACCTTGGAAAAGTATTTGGCAGAAATTGTGTCTGACAAAAAGTAAGTACGGTAACAAAAAAGGGAATTTTCTGGAAAATTGTTGTACTTTTAAGCAAAATTTTCCGTTTTTCCGCTACTGAAAAGCTTTGCAATCATGGCAAGATATGTGCTGAACCTGTTTTAATTGATACTCTAAGAAATTTGTCCACGACGTGAGCTTCGAGAATATAAAAATGCCGCTCTCATGCAAGGTAAAAGTAACGGGAAATCCACACGAATGATGATGAAAAGTCTCTTTTGTTATTCATAGTCGAGATGTATCTAAATAATTTGGGACAAAGTGATCATGAAAATATCATTATTTGACTGAATGAGAGGGCAATGAGAAAATCGCATTTTTTCGAATTTCGAGCAGGCTTTACTCGAAAACGGTGCATTTTGGAGAAAAACTTGTTGACACCTTTTTTGTACAGAATTTTATGCAAAATATTATGACTCCATTTGTTTTTGGAAAAAATGGATTTTTAGATTTCCCACGGAAAATCGTCCATAACAATTTTCCGGATACTTTACCGGCTTATCACTCTCGAAATTCAGATTCAGCGGGTCAAAATACATGAGAAAAAATTAGTTGATTTCGTCGCACTTCACCGGTCACGAAAACCCTCCCTGCCACCGGACTATCGGGAACTTGACTTTAATCTCGAGATTCCGACTTTAATATCGGGATCCTGACTTTAATCTCGGGCTTCCGACTTTAAACTCGGGATCCTGACTTTAATCTCGGGATCCCGATTTTAAACTCGAAATCCCAAAGTAAAAGTCGGGATTTCGACTGTGATAACCTGATCTGTTTGGACTCTAGCTTGGCCTGATGTTATAGTAAAGCGAGTCCTCCAGAGCGACATCAGTTCAATGCTTCCCACTATTTGATCGGGTATCGCAAGGCATCTGAGAATATTCATGATCAGTTCATACGATGTCGTGTCAAATGCCTTGCGATAGTCGATCCAGACTATCGAAAGGTTACGCCTATACTGCGTGGAGTTCTGCAAGATACATCTATCGATGAGCAGATTCTCCTTGCAGCTAATATATCCGTTCGTACACGTGTTCAACTGCGGTGAGTATTCGCATGTACAAAATGCGGGTGAACACCTTATAACATGCCTGAACGCATGCGTTCAGGCATGTTATCGGCCTGTAGTTTTTTGGTTTCGACAAATCTCCAGTTTTTGGGATCAGCACGATTCGCACCACGACAAACCAACCAGGAATCTGCTGCTCACCATTCAACCATGATTTGAAAATTCTGACCAAATGGCGGTAGGTGCTAGGAAATTGTTTCGACCAGCAGTTTCCTGGTCCATACGGACCTTGTGCAGCCGAGTTCTTCAACCCCTGAAGGGCTCGTCGAACTTCTTCCGGGGTTATCGGGTTGCGCAGTTCATTGAGCTCTGGCTGTCGATTTTCTACAACACGCAGATGCTTTTGGAATTCCGCGATAACCCTCCAATCGAGGGTTATCGCGGAATTTTTAGTTTTCCACCTCACCTCACCTCACTGGTGACTTTTTTGCAGCCACTAGCATTCGTATCCTGTCAAGGCACTGATTCAGTGTATGATGGGCTCTTCTTAATTTTGCCGCTATTCGCCGCACTGCTGGAGTGAAAAGCCTGTTGGCTGCCAGTCATTCACAATTGGATACGAGACGCGTGTTGTCTCGCTAACTTGATCTTGGCTCCAATCTTCTGTACTCGTCGCTAGTGCCTTCCAACCGATGAGAAGGGATTCCTTCTCTTCGTTTGGGACAGCGACTGAGCGGCTGTATACACGGCGGTGTTGATTTGCCCGATATCAGCCTCTTCTGTTAGAACATCTTGAACCTCCGCATCCACTTGGGCCAGTTATTGTGGCTTCAGGCTTATTATGATTTACTTGGACAGTCTAGTTGGTAGTTCTTAGGCTTGACTACTTAAGTTAACGCCTGAAAGAAATGACAGAACAAGGAAGAATACCCGATGCATTCGATTCAATAGCGGAAATGTTGCTTGTTGCTAATAATTGGCGTCTCTGGAAACAGAAGTTCAACATATACTTACTGGCAATTTGAATAGTAAATAAAACCGATAGAGTCAAAATCGCTATTTTACTCAACCTACTAGGCGATGATGGTATATAAATCAATAAAACTAGAGTATACAGAAGAGGAGGATTCCAGGAAACTAATAACTGTTATATTTATTTAAGCTTATTAAGGCTCAAAAACTAATGCAATCCCATCAAGAACCACGTTTACGAACATTTCAATGCATTGCGTCAATTAGCGTTTTCATGCGAGTTTAGAGAAAAGCAAAAAGAAATTTCCCAGGAATCAGTGAATGTGCATGGTGTGAAAAGACAAACTGACAAAAATAGATATTGTCAAAGGGACGTTCCTATACTGTGAACGGTTTTAAATAATTTATTTCGCACATAAACTATAATTCTAATTCATAATTCATATCACATGAGTACATCTCTAATTATTTATATCAACTACACTGGTATAAAGTGCCTCTTCACGAGCGCTGCGGTATTTATTCACAAACGTCGCTTCTCGAGACAGTTCTAGAAACCTGTATTTCTTCGTCGGTCGTTCGATTAGTCGCTTCTAGATGACTCGGCATCGGCTGACATTCCGAAGCGATCGATGGTGAGGTGAGATGTGACGATGAGGCGACAGGTCCGGTTTCAGAAATATTACAATACAGTCGAAATATCATTCAGTCAGGGATCGGGGATATTCACAAAATGAAAGACCTTCTTAATGGAGGACAATATTCACGATGTTCTAGATTTACAGATGGTTCAAATACAGGTTTTCAAGATAAATGTACTCGTTCAAAAGGTAACAATATCAATTTGAAATGTTTTAGATATGGTCAACAACACAATAAAGGTAAGTGTCCAGCCTTTTATAGAATATGCAGTTCCTGCAAAAAGTGGGACACTTGTGAATTTTGTCACATTAGAGCACTGTTCATGAAGTTAATGAGTGCTCAGAAAAATTTTGAGTAAATCATTTGGTCGGTTACTATGGTTCTCATGTGAATGCTATTAAATGGTTTAAAAAATTAATTGTTATTTGGTTGCAATATTGTGTGAATATTTTAAACTTCAGTGATTTCGATAAATTGAACATTAGTGCAGATAATTTAATGAAAAACACTTCGACTTTAGCATCATGGTCAAAAAATCAATGTGGAATAAATCTGGACTGTAGCTTCAAAAATGAAAATAAATCACTGATATTTTTTGTGTTAGAATCAAATACTCAAAGCTTGATTTTGGGACTTTCTGCACTGAATGATTTAAAAATTCTTGATTATGAAAGTGTAAATGTTATTGATAATTTGGACCAACTAGACATTTTGAAATATGTTTATTCGGGTTAGGACACTTAATCAATATTATAGGTTCTGTTACAGACCCAACTGATTGGGTTCAGCCTATTGTTATTGTACCGAAACCCAATGGAGATATAAGGATTTGCATAGATCCTATAGACATCTAAATAAATATATCAAAGGTGAATTGTACCAGATAAAAGAATTATAGAAAGATATCCCAAGTAGCACACCTATATTGGTAAAATATTGGTACAATATTATGAACATATTGTCGAAATATTTAAAATGCAATATTGGCGAGAAAAAAATGTGAACATTCGGCGATATAGACTTGTTATTTCCGTCAACCAATTGCACCCCTAAGCACAACCCTCGGAAGTCTTCGAGAGACTTGTGTGAGCTAGGAAAGACGCAGCCATCACCTTTTAACGTGTGATGCCATGCACGAGACCGATGACCATGCGAGGCTTTGAACCCTCGACCCTTCGCTTCAAAGGCTACCACGGCCACCACGGCCCATATCCAATATTACTTGAATAATATTGGCGAAATATTCTCGAAGCAATATTGGACTCAAAATATTCCGCGATATTGGTACAATCTCGCTGGTACAATATTCTGACAATATTGGCACAATATTTAAACGTTGTATTGTCGAGAAGTAAAATGTGAAAATTTTACGATATCGGTCGAATATCGTTTAGACATTTTAAAAATGGTATTGGTGAATTATATTTGAAGCAATAATGGCCTCAAAACATTTATCGATATTGGTAGAGTATCATTTGGATATATTGGTGGAAGTGAATATTATTTTTTCATTAACAATATACCTATATTGGCCCAATAAAGAACCAAGATTCAGCCGATATGATGCGCTACCTGGGAGAAGATTACTTGTTTTCAAAACTTACAGGTGTTATTTTTCAGTTTATTAGTTGCATCTTCTGCATTTATACAGATTCCTTTGAACTATATGGAAGTTCACTTTTGTGCACCATAACAAATTTTGGGAAGTATCGATATTTATGTATGCTGTATGGAATTTCACTTGCTCCAGAAGTGTTTCAACGTTTTGTTCATGATATATTAGGCAATCTTAATGGTGTTGTCTTTTATTTAGATGACGTACTTGTTTTTGGAAAAACTGTTGAGGAACCTAATGACAATTTGAAAAAAAGTTTCACGAATCAAAGAAAGTGGTTTAACATTAAGTAAAGAAAAGTAAAAATTTTGTGTAACAAAACTAAAATTTCGTGGACATGAGATCAGTGAGAAACGGATTTCTCCTGACAAAAATAAAACACGAGCGATTCTTGAGATGAAATCCGGTAGATCAGCGGTTCGATGCATTGGACGTATGTTCGATGCGTTGGCCGTTGAATCTCCTGCTTGCATATCTGACCCGGTTCGAATCTGGACTATGAAGGAATATTTCTCAAGTACATCGGTATGTGAGTTGCCTAGATCCCGACGTCTGGTGTTTGCTTGAAGTATGCAACCGACCACCCAGGGTGGTGCTGTAGGTTTTCGTGCAGCTGAAAAGTGAATACGCCACCGAATAGTCGCCCCGAGGCGCCACGGTAAGTAATAATAATAGCCGTCCTCTACCCACACAGGCTATGCTTTTGGGTACACTCTTCGAGTGTTTATGGGGGAGTATTACTATCATTTTTTTCCCGTTATGAATGTACCTGTCAGGCCCTGTCTCCGGATCTCCGACCCATCCGGAGGGCGTGCTGGCGTCGTTCACCCCAATAACTACGCCCTACGTCCGTAGGCTAAGTGACTATTGGGTCCGAGAGTCATGTGTTCTGAGCAGACGAAGTGAACCAAGGATGACGGCCTTCTGCATTCGTGCGGCTAAGATTTCTGCCATATTACGGCAAACCGGTATTATCTTCAAATAACTAGAACCACCATTTTGACAGATTGGTTTGGGTACAACCTGCAGAGTTCAAAGAGAAGATCTCGATATTTAGGCCATTGTCCTCCTTTTTTCGAATGACATTCATTTCGCCTGGAGCGGAAAACTCCATAACGAAAATGGTTTCACTTTGGTGGTCGATGAGGACAACATCAGGCTTATTGGCTTGTATTTGCCTGAGGGTGGGGAATGAGTAGTTCCAATAGATTTGGCACCTCTCATTCTTCACAATGGACTCAATATACCTCGGAGCATAAGGCATCACCGGTGTATCGTCTATACCGTACGAGTGTCGTAGATGGTAGTACAACACTCGTAGCGCCTCGTTAATGCCTGTGGATATAGGCTGAGACCGCATGAGCTGGGCATGCTGATAGAAATGCATTGTGGTCTCAGGTGCCCCACGACACGCCCTGCATCGAGTGTCAGGGACGTCTATACCCATCACGCGACTACGGTAGACTGATAGGCCATTATGAATCCATTGGTCTCCAACTTTAGCTCACTTCACCTGAGGAAGGCAAAGGTCAAACTTTTGGATTAGCCAAGATCTTCGATGTTGTTGAAGATTATCCGTATGTAGCTGTAAGACTTCAGACGCCGCAGCTTTGAAGTGAACTTTTTGCTGAACGGGTCCCAACTCGGTGACAGAGTTTGGGTTAGCCCGTTCAGTGTCCAATACGAGACCAAGTTCATCGGCTGCACGGGTTGCTGCCTTGGATAGAAATGCTCCAATCCCTGATTTTTCATGGTCGCGGATCATGCAGAGTAGGGGATCTGAACTCCTGATGACTTTAAAGGCTCCATCCAACACCATTCTGTTATGCAGACACTTCAAACTCAAAAGTTCACGGCCTCCCCATTGTCTGGGAAAGTATAACCGTGGAAAGGACGATTTAGGATGTAAGCTCCTATTTAATATATGCCATTTCTGCCACTTCGATAATCGGCTGAGGAGGTGCTCTGACATATTCTCGTCTCCGAAGATGAGATACATGATCCCTGAGATTTTAGGAGGAAAAGGCGGCATGCTCTGGATGTCTCTCACACCACAGAGCATGCATTCTCGCCATGTATCCTCTTCGGGCGGGCTCACTGCTCTCGTAGCAATGCATGAGGCCGTCTCTTAATTCATCCGTCCTCTCAAAACTTACGTTTTCGTCGTCTAATGGCAAATCATCGTTGTTGGCCCCACCATCTTGCCTTTGACCTCTAATCCGAGGGGGTGGATTATTTGGAACCGAGTTGTAGGGTTTAGTGGAGGGTTAACCCAGTAAACCCACTACCGACACCGGAGGAAACTATGATTTTTCCCTCCCGGATGCGCAAGAGCTGCCGGTCCGATTTTGCATCCTTTGCTCGGGTAGATGGTGTCGCTACTCACCAGGGCCTTAGGTGTTGGTTGACCCCCTGCCTATTCATTATTTTTAGTAGGAATGAGTTACAACGTTTCTATGGAATGAAAGTTTATCTTTCTAAATTTATCCCAAATTTATCTCAAGAAGCGAGTTCATTACGGAAGTAATTGAGTGAAAAAAAGCATTGTCAATAAACCAGTCAACAAGAACATAATTGTTTCAGTCGGTTTTGAAATTTAGTTTAATTGGAAACAACTTTATCATATTTCGATTCGTCTAAAATACAACCCTTGCGGTTTATGCGAGTCCTCATGGCTTGGTTGCAGTTATTTGTCAGGATAATCACCTTATCGAATATGCGGGCTGGCGCATTCTCCTCACCAAAAACCCATACCTACCTGTGAAAGCAAGGGTGTACGATAATCCTATAGGTAATCTCATCAAACTGAAATTGGAGGGACAGGTAATGAAGTAGGTATATTATATTAAATATATTCCTTTTAAGATATATAATTCAATTTCCACGCACTCGAGTGTCTACGTGAGGTTAGTTCGTTCTGGTTCGATTATATAAAAAAAATTCTTTTCACAAAATGTGTGTTTTCAATTTCCACGCATTCAAATGTCTACGTAAGGTTAGTTCGTTCTGGTTTGATTATACTAAATAATTTCTCCTCACAAAATGTGCTTATTCAATGTCCACGCACTGAAATGTTTACGTATATAAGGTTAGTTCGTTCTGGTTCAATTATACTAAATAATTTCCCCTCAAAAAATGTGTGTATTCAATTTCCACGCACACAAATATCTACTTAAGGTTAGTTCGCTCTGGTTCGATTATACTAAATAATTTCTGCTAACAAAATGTGTGTATTCAATTTCCACGCACTCAAATGTCTTCGTAAGGTTAGTTCGTTCTGGTTCGATTATACTAAATAAATTCTCCTCACAAAATGTGTTCATTCAATTTTCACGCACTGAAATGTCTACGTAAGGTTAGTTCGTTCTGGTTCGATTATACTAAATAACTTCTCCTCACAAAATGTGTGTACTCAATTTCCACGCATTCAAATATCTACAAGTCAAAATATAAATTGATGAGGAGAAAACCTATGGGATTAACGACGACCCTTAGTTTTTTTGAGGAGAATACCTATAGGATTATCTGACCCGAGCGGTTGGTGAGGAGTTTACCTCTTCCCGAATATGCATCTGTTTCTTGACCCCCACTCAACAGAGACAAAGAATTGCTCGCAAAAGTGTTTGGTTGTCAAAGGTTGATCTTTTGGGAAAAAGCCTCTTGATGAACTGTCTACTAGCATTCAGAGGCTGGCAATTAAACTCTGAAGATATCAATTCAATCTTGTTTACTTTCCGGGTAAAAATCTTGAGTTGTTATAAAAATTGTTATAAAATTGTTATTTCCGTCAACCGATTACACCCCTACGCGCAACCTTCGGAAGTCTTCGAGAGACTTGTGTGAGCTTGGGAAGACGCAGTTACCTTTTAACGTGTGATGCCATGCACGAGACCGATGACCATGCGAGGCTTTGAACCCTCAAGCCTTCGCTCCAAAGGTGAACGCTCTACCACCACGGCCCAGTTCCGAACACATCTTGAGTATTTATGCAGTAATTTCTATTTCGAAAGAGAATAAAGAATAACCCAAGAAAGCCATCGGTGAAGATTCAATTTTACAAAGAGTAAAGTACTATGCTCTCAACGGTTCGCCAAAGCACAAAAGTATCTACTGTTCATTCCGATGTTAAAAAATATTGATGGTTTTTGCCATTTTCCCCCCTACGACTGCCGAATCAATCCTGCGCACCACCTGGCAAAACCTTTCTACAAGATCATCTATATATATATATATATATATATATATGTATTACATTTCATGGAAGATTATCACAAATCTTTGAAAGTATTATGATACCAACTAGATTAGTCAGCTGGGACAACCATTGATATCTCCTTTTTTATATCATATCATGTAAAGTAAAATGTGTGAAATAATGAAATAAATGAATGCCTAGCTTCACGCCGTTGTGAACACACGTAAATGTTTTTAGATTCATGGGTGTTGTTTAGTAGGGTAAGGTCAGCTCATTTCCGGGATATTGCAAACGTACCTACCTGGGGCATTACCATAGTTTTATTACCAATTAATGTCAGATTTTATAATTTCAATTATTGGTGGTGTATTTACGTGCTCGAATAGGTATGTTAAACGATGTATGTTTGTGTAATATTAATCTTACTCATGAAAAATTCAGACAAAATACCAAAGAAATTTGGCAATGCCGTAATATTTCACTGAATTGAATATATGAATGTAAAATGATGAAGTATGTATGGATTGAACTTGTGCTAGATTTGAACTGTTGATAAGTATTGCTGAATTGGAATCATTATTTAATGATACACGTTCATGTAGTCCAATTACTCATATAAATAGGGTCTTTCCATTTTTTTTATCCTGCCACAATCTTTTAACACCCTTCAACGTACCTTTTTCTGTTTTTATAAAAAATTCTAGTGTCTCTAGTAGGTGTAGTTTGTGGTGAAGACTAGAAGATATCACAAAAAGAGGACCCCCACATGTGAATTGGAGCTTGGTATTTATTTGCATATTTGTCAGTTACAGAAGACAAAAATACTTACATGAACAATCATTGAAGAAATGCGAATACTTCGACCAAGTTCGAAGGTTTTGCCGGAGAGTACAAACAAATGTGAATAAAATCGACAAATTCGAAGTACCCCTCTCTCCAAATATTTCCACAATGTGGAAAAAATGAGGCAAAAATCTGACAGAAAACAACTACTTCCCTGGCTAATGCCACGACGGATATGAACTACATCTGACAGATATTTGTGCAACGTTCTTCCAAGTGCTTATTGTAGACAAACAAAAGATTATCCTTAATTTGGCTGGGGATGACAACCTGCAGACATATTTCGAGGTTCTTGCCTCTCATCACTGCAAGGGTAGGTCCGACAACTTTGAGTTGTCTTGTTGAAGAAATGATCATTATTTCATTTAGGGCTTGTTTATCATCCTTGTGACCTGTAACACATTCTGGTTGGTACAGTTCAGTTGAGAGTTTGATTTTAGGATAATGAATCTCTTTGAATAATCAGATGGAATCACAAATTGGAAAATCTCACTCGACAGTAAACTCGCATTCGAAAGTTCCAGACGATTGGGATAGAATTTTCAAACATGAACTCTACAGATTTGAATCTAAGCACGTACCCATTATTCACAAAAATATTTTGTTTGAACTACTGCGGTTAAAGAAAACTACAACTTTTGTCTATTTTCCACTAAATCCTGCGTTGTTTATTACGACCGGTTTCAGCTTTTACACCATTATCCTTGTCTTGAGTCAATTTTATAGTGTCTGTGCATGTTTACAGGGTGTCCCAGGATTTCCTCTTCTTCTCGTGGGAATGTCAAAATATCACAAGTACTTCTCTTGCCTGACATCCTTAATTACTAAGTTACACGGGCCATCGAAGTTACAAAATGCATTTTTTTTTAATTTTTGGATAAATTTTCAAGTGAATATTGAAAATCAACCAAATTTTGGTGATTGCCTGAACAAAAGAACTTCGATGAGCTTTCATGTATGAGTCAGTTATTTTGCTACAAAGTCAGAAGCGAACTGCCCCTGATGGTACTCACAACAAAACTTTGTGAGTTTTTCAATATTTTTCAACAAAACAAGGTTTCCTCGACAATTTTTTGAATAAAAGTAGTTTTGTGAAGATTTGATCGGAGCAACAATTTTTGATAAAAATTCACTTTTGTTCGACTACATCCATCCTGGGATGTCTTCCTTTATTCGAAAAGATAATTTTTGAACATAATAGAAATTATGCGTAGAATCATCATTACGAATTTTTATAATGAAAACACGTTTTCCTTACAAAACTCAAAGCGTTAATAATATCCCTCAAGACTCAAGAGCAAACGGAAATGAATAATCCGCTACAATAACTGCTCGATATGACCTCCTTCTCTCCAAATATATTTTCTTAGTCTGCGAGGATACCCTGTTTGTACTTGAAATAAAATTCCAGGATCTTCTCGTATGGCTCTTCAACAAGGCATCTCTTGTAAGTAGCTGGAGGAAGTGTGGAATTCAAGTCATCTTTAGAACAGAATTTTTTTCACTTTGAGATATCGTGGACTATTTTAAGAGAATAATGTTTAATTCTCATGTATATATTAGAACAATATGTCAACATGAAAAATATTTGAAGAATGATAATGTTTTAATATTCTGTGCATTTCAGTTACACACTGTCTAGCATAAAGTTACGACACAAATGGGATGATCACTGAATATCTCGAACAATTTTTGAATGTTCTTGGCAGGTAACGGATGCTTCTGAATATTCATTTTATTAATTTTTGTCACTGAAAAATGCTATACTGATATTTGAAAAATATATTATTTCTTTTTACTGATATCGAAATTTTGATCAAGAGCTCCTCCTCAGACTGATCGGATTGCATAGGTTGTAATTTTCAAGTAACAACTTTGTAACAATATCGTAACCATTCACGTATTAGTTTCATTTTCAATTCGATTTATTTCTATGATAAGAACCAGTTGTCGATAACGTTATTGTTATCAAGCTTTTTTGACTAAAACAGCTAAATGATGTATGTGGAACTTTTTGAACAAGAAATAGTAAAAAAATTACAACTGTTTTGGTTTTTTGGAAATATCTCAAAGATTATTCGAAGAACAGTT
This sequence comes from Chrysolina oricalcia, assembly GCA_944452925.2. Taxonomy (NCBI): domain Eukaryota; kingdom Metazoa; phylum Arthropoda; class Insecta; order Coleoptera; family Chrysomelidae; genus Chrysolina; species Chrysolina oricalcia. The sequence goes on along the minus strand of OX101809.2, from coordinate 53,490,008 downwards.
TTACAGTCAATGGAACTTTTGTAGAATAGAATAGAAAGAATAGAATGTATTCGTCACTGCAATTTTACATACACATACGAAATAATACATACATGCAAAACTTATTGGACTAGTCACATTAGATACATTCAGAAATGTACAATTAAAAACATAAAAATACGTATAATTGTAAGTCGGGGTAAAATTCTCTATAATTTAGCTTCTAAAAACTCTTGAACGGAGTATAAAATGATTGATTCATCAGATATTGGGTCAAATTATTTTTTAACACATTTGAACTCGCTAAGCTTAGGTGAGGGAATATACTCAAAAGTCGGTTATAACACTTAATTCCTTGATATAGTGAGAGTCCTGATCAATGCTTAATCTTGAGTATGGCTGGTGGATGTTCTCATACTATATTTGTGTAGATCACTTCTTTTACTTAGATTATTTTCTTCTTATTTGACATTCATGATTATCAGAAGTATGTAAAGTGAAGGAACTGTTAGAATTGAGAGTTGGGTAGATAAATTTCCACAGGAGGTTCTACGATGGTCACCAGCCACACAGCTGGTTATTTTCTTTTGTATGATGAAAACTTTATTCATATGTGCTGAGTTTCCCCAGAAAATCAGTCCATAGCACAATACAGATTGTACCAGTCCAAAGTAGGCCATTTTGAGTGTGTCTAACGATATTGTGCCCTTTAGTTGCCTGATAATAAAGCTAATTGTACTTGATCGATTTGTTAAATCATTTATGTGAGGTTCCCATGTCATTTTCTGATGTATTTTGACACCCAGAAATTTGATGATATTTACTTGTTCTACCGATTTATGATTCACTCGTATTAAAAAACCCTTGTCATGATTTATATTTTTTGTCGTGAATACCATAAAGAATGTTTTCGATAAATTGAGTAATAGTCCATTGAATGAACACCATTTATAAAAATCGTTGCACAAATGCTAGTAACAGCATTTTCTAATTTATTTTCCGATATAAGAATATTAGTATCATCATACATTACAATTTTTCGAGCATTAGGACATGAGTACACCATATCTTTGACATTTATAAAACGTACAAAACTGATTTTCACACAACCGCATCGGTGCATTGTCCACTGAGAAAATCCGAAAAAACCTCGAAAAAGAGATCATTTTTCAATTTTTTTAAATTTTTATAAATCTGAAGCTGGACAAATAATATTGCGGAAACTGATAAATAATAATATGTGGTTCAACTGTACGCAAGATGTTTTCTGTCCGATTTATAGTTTTTGCACAATCGCGTTATGAAAAATTTAAGGGCACATCTTGCTAGATGCGCCGATGTAAGGGAAATCTTCGTATTCAAATTCTGTAAACGGCATGAAGTAGAGATCAAACGATTCAAAGTGCGTCCGAAGTCACCCGAAGTCGAACTGAAGTAAATACGTGTTGAGTTCGGACGACTATGGGTGCACTTTGAAGCGTTTTTATCAACTTTCAGCGACATTTTCAACACATTTCCCACCTCTCGGGTGAAAATCCAAAATATTCAAATTATAGATATTGATTTCTTCTTGCATATGCCGTTTACAAAATTTGAATAAGATGATTTCCTTCAAATCGGCGCATTTAAAAAGATTTGCCCTAATATTGTTTGTAAAGCAATTGTGCAAAAACTACATATTGGACAGAAACCATCTTCCGCACAGTTAAACCACATGTTATTATCTATCAGTTTCCGCAATATTGTTTGTCCAGCTTCAGACTTATCAAAATTATGAATTTTTGAAAAATGGTCTCTTTTTCGAGGTTTTCCCGGATTTTCTCAGTAAAAATGCATTGATCTGGGCGTATAAAAAACCATTTCGTAGGTTTTATAAAACTCTACAAAAGATCCATTGATTGTCAAACGATTTCTTCTATAATCTTATAGATATTTCCAAAGAACCAAAAAAGTTGTAATTTTTTTCACTATTTCTTGTTCAAAAAATTCCACAAAGCGATTTTGCTGGGGCGAAAACCGGGGTTATCATTTACGAACTATCTTATAAAAAGTAGTATAGGTAGTTGTCTTTTATTTTGTGTGAAAATAGCCTCTTATTTTTACAGCTTGGCCTATAGGAAGTATGGTATAATTAAATTCAACCCTAAAATTGAGTTGTATATAATAAGTTTAAACTCGTGATTTTTCGAAAAACTTTGCTGACCGGAGGTTTTCAGTGAAAATATTTCATTGAAACAGTATACTAGAATAGCCCAAATTATACTTTTTTTGTACCACCATAGAGGAAATTTGAATGAACACCCTCTTAAGGGTAGTTTGTACCAGCAATTTTTCGTAAAACTTTGCTGACCAGTGATTTAATTTGAAGATATTTAATTGAAACAGTGACAGTGATTGCTTTAAACATACTTTTTGTGCCACTATAGAAAAAATTTGGTTCAGCTCGGGTAGTTTATTCTTGTAAATTTATAAAAACTTTGCTGATCGGAGGATTCCGTTGAAAATATTTTATTGAAACAATAGAATATGATTGCTCGAAACATATTCTTTGTATCACTATAGAAAAAATTCGGACCATTTCTCTAGATTATGATTGTTCGGAACATAAATTTTGTGCCACCATAGAAAAATTCGAGCTTACCCCCTCTTAATGGTAGTTTTTGAGATTCTTCGAAAAACTCAGCTGACCGGGGGTTTTTAGTGAAGATATTTAATTGATTGCTTGAAATGTTCTATATGTGCCATTATTGAAAAATTTGGATCAGTCCCCACATAAGGGTAGTTTATTCTTGTTATTTTTCAAAAACTTAGTTCACCGAAGGTTTCCATTGAATATATTTCGTTGAAACAGTGAGTTATGACTGCGCAGAATGTATCAGCCCCCACATAAAGGTAGTTTATACTTCATAATTTTCAAGACACTTTGGGAACCAAGGGTTTTTAGTGAAGATATTTCATTGAAACAGTAAATTATGATTGCTCAGAATATACTCTTCGTGTTGCCATAAAGAAGTAGAATCAGCCCCCACATAAGGGTAGTTTAATCTTGTAATTTTAGAAAAACTTAGCTGACTGGCGGTTTCCAGTGAAGATATTTCATTGAAACGGTAAAAAATAATTGTACCTATTATATTATTCGTACCACCATAAAAAAAAATTATTCACGTTCAAAACATATATATTTTTGTGGCATGAAAATTGAAACAAGAATAACAAAACAAAGAAACAAAAATCAACACTGGTAAACAATGGTCTCGAATCAATATTTAAAAAATTAAATAAATAAACCTACGGTGAGTCCAAGATAACGTTATTCACCACGGGGATATCTGACACCGTAAAAGATACAGTTTTGGATGAATGGAATAAAGCGTTGCAAAATAGAAGGAGCATCTGAATGGGAATTAAGAAATTTCCAAAAATATTCTTGATTTTGAATTTATTTTGGAAAAACTGAATTTTTTGATCTCTTATTTTATATTTTTGTAGTGTCATCGTCAGAGCTGGAACAAAAACTGCTTCTTCACAGAAACTTTATAAGCTTTGTTATGATGATATCGGTTTCACTGTGGGACGTTTTGTTATCGATCAACCATCCTCAACTTGGTTTTTTAAATCCAACTCTGTTCCGAAGAAAACAGTTTTTGGAAGTATTTTTCTTTCTAAAATTCTGTGACTGATTCTACACATTTTGAATCCTTTTTGGCCATCATCCTGAATTTTTCAAGAGATTTTCACCCACACGTCAAACCAAACATTTGATTTTATCCAGAGCTAGGATATCTATTCCCACCATTTTTTTCTAATTCTGGCTCGTAATCGAATTTTTTTTTTAAAAATTCAATTCAACCTGACACATAATGAAACTGCCATGTGTGATAGATCAATAAATGACTGATGGAAAACACTTCACAAAACTACATTTTCTAAACAGGGCCGTATTTAAAAAATGATGATGGTTGTTAGATAACGAATCGTCAGACAGTGAATCATCGTAAGAAAGTAAAAAAAAGTTTTTGTGAAGTATTATTTATTTTGTTCCAGCCCTTCTGTTACGCAACTTTTTTTTTCCATCTAACCAATCTATGTGGTGAACAACCTTATCATAGACCGTATATACACACTTACATATAACAAAATAAAGTTAATCCTGACGGCAACTGTCGCACCTGAATTTTTTTCTGGGCCCAATTTCTTTTACATTAAGGCCTCTGGTAATACCAAACATCACAACCGGATCATAATATCATTTTGTCCCCGATATTTCCACCACTTTTACCTATGCAGCAGTGTGAAAAGGTACTCTCATCCCAATATTCAATAACCAACCAAGACAAAAATTATACAGTTGAATCCCCATTTGGTGAAGTACCTTTCACTTTATTTCTGTCGCCCAGATCCGGTTTGAAAGAAAACCGTTTCAATTGGTTTTAGAATACGATTTGGATTTAAAAGGTTTAATTTTTTTGTAATTTCGCATCAATGCCATCATTCTTTATTTAATGTGATGTCTACAGCGGAGCATATTGTTGCCAGTGTGAAATATTATCAAAGATTCGTCTCCAAGCAACAAAATTTCGGATATGAGGCAAGAATATGCCCCACAATCATATCAGTTATATTGTTGTGGAACATCATCGAGGACATATACAGTGTGTCTCACTTTTCATGAAAGCACCCCCGCAACTTCCGTAATTATTATGGTAGAATGATGAAACTCTCAGGACTGAAGGAAATTATGGAAATGCACCAACTGGTACAATGATGATGGCCTAAGTGATATACACTGCCCGCCAGCAGCGATAGAAAAATGGTTGGTTCCATCGCGACTGGCAGGCAGTGTATATCACTTAGGCCACCACCAGTGAACCAGAAGGTGCATTTCCATAGTTTCCTTCAGTCCTCAGAGTTTCATCATTCTACCTTGATGATTACGGAAGTTAAGGGGGTGCTTCCATTAAAAGTGAGACAAATTCGGATTTTTCAGGACTGAATTTTTTTCAGGAAAAAAGAGTATCTATAATAGGTTGGTGGTCCTGATCACGGATATGATGGAATTTCGCTTCTGTTTCTCCCCCTAATATGATTTACCGTAAAAATGGGTTGTTCCATCGCGACTGGCGGGCAGTGTATATCACTTAGGCCATCACCATTGAACTGGTAGGTGTATTTCCATAATTTCCTTCAGTCCTGAGAGTTTCATCATTCTACCTTGAAAATTACGGAAGTTACGGGGATGCTTCCATGAAAAGTGAGACACACTGTATACTCATGGAGAGTTTGGAGAATAATTCATTATGGAACTCATGAAAACATTTCATTGCATTAAATAATAAGTTGAGTTCACGGAGCGCCACAGCAAATAATAATAATAGCTGTCCTCTACCCGCACAGGCTATGTCTTTAGGTACACTCTTCGAGTGTTTATGAGGGAAATTTATTATTATTATTATATCTTCACTGGAACCCTCAGTCAGCAAAGTTTTTTTAAAAATCACAGGAAGAAACTACCCTTATGTGAGGGCTGATTCCAATTTTTGTTATGGTGGCACAAAAAGTATATTCTGAACAATTGTATTGATATCAGCTTTTTCGAAGATTATTGAAATTATATTGTCAAAACTCATAAATACTTACATAAGTAGTTCGCTCTCGGAATTTCAACACGGCTTCATGAAATCACGAAAAACAGTTTCCAATCTATGTACGTTCACTCAGTTCGTCTCGAATTCTATGGATGCTATGAAGAGTATCACCATCATTTACTTTTGAGAAAACTTTGGAATCTCTGCTAATTTGAAAAACCTCCTGGAATACATTTGAAAGGTAGAAAATTATATGTGGAATACGAAGGGGAGAATAGTTTTGACTTTGTGTCTTGCTTTGGTGTGCCTTAAGGATACAATCTGGGGACTCTATATACTATTTCTCCTTTTCGTGATTGATATTTGTGATAATATTATGTCGAATAAACTTCTTTTTGTCGATCTTCCGTGTGAATAAATGTAAGGACTTAGGTATAATTTTCAACACCAAATTAACCTTTTCTTCTCATATCGAATATATTGTTAGTAAATCGACTAAATTACTGGGTTTCGTTGTACGTAATTGTAAATAATTCAAACTGGCCGATGCTATGGGATATGCCTATTCCATACGTTACCATACCTTACAAAATACGTTGATGAACTAGAGGCAGTTCAACATAGATTCTTAAAATTTGTGCACTTCAGAATCCATGGTCCCTATCATGAGAGACACTACGATAACAGATTTCTCTTGAATGAATTCAATGTTGTCTCATTGAAAAAACGTCTTGAAACTGCGGATGTGACATTCATTTATAAAATGACTCATCAAGCCTATACTATCTCTACTGAATTTCAGAGTACCAAGAAATAGTTTAACAATCCTCATCAATATTCCGATTTCACAGCTCCATTTTCATAGCCCAGTCAATTACTGTAGAAAATTCAACAACTTGTCGTCTGTAGATATTTTCTTTTTGTCTTCATCACAATAAATACTCTACATAGGGTGATTATGAACTGAGATAAGCATATCTCCTCTTTCTTTCATTTGAATTTTTTTGCTTGTTATTTAATTTTATTGATATTTGGTCCTTTTTATTTATTTCTTGTCCATAGGTGGATTGGTAAATTTGTTGAATGGATATAGTGCAACACACATAAGTATAGCTTTTACGTTATATACTCCTGTAACTGGACTTTTTAGTCTGTTTAATCATTACTATAAATAGAATAAATAAATAAATAAACAATCAGCAATCATAATTTACTGTTTCAATGAAATATCTTCTTTGGTAAACCTCGGCCAGCAAAGCTTTCAAGAAATCACTAGAAAAAACTACCCTTATGACAAATCTACGGTTTCAACAAAATATCTTCACTGGTAAATCACTGTCAGCAAAGTTTTTCAAAAAATTACAAGAATTAACTACCCTCATGCGGAAAGTATTTTCGAAGTAATCATAATTAACTGTTTCAATGAAATATCTTCAATGGAAACCCTCGGTCAGCAAAGTGTTTAAAAAAATAAAACTACCCTTATGCGGAGGCTGACCAGAATTTTTTCTATGGTTGCACAAAAATTACATTTTGAAAAACCATAATTTTCTTTTTCGACGAAATATTTTCACTAAAACCCCCGGTCAGAAAAGTTCTTCGGAAAATTATAATCATTAACTCCCCCAAAATGGATGTGAATACAAATTTTGAATATGATGGCAAGAAAGTATTCCTCTATAGGTATATTTTTTGCACTAATATTTTGATATTCGCAGTTCAAGTCTGAAATAAATGAAATATTATATTCCCGTCAGCAAAGTATTTTTTCCCAGAATCCCAAACCTCCTGGGGATGTTTTTTGCTCAGTGGGCAGTTAAAGCATATAGTCTCATCACTCTATCACTCCAACTCTAAATGGAAGTAAGCTGTTTCTACTCCAAATTTTTTAAATCGAAATAAAAAATTATCGTTTCAAGGTTTTTTCAATTCTTTTATCAGCGTTGCTCCATTTGTTGAGTTTGTTTTATAGTATCCAAGAAGTTGCCCTTTCATTAATTTACTTTTTAATTTTAGCTAATTCCGAGATACCAAGTCAAAATTCCGACAAGTGTCTCATAATTAGCTGATTGCGACATTGAAAATATTGAATATATTCAAACACATACGTTTTTAATGTGGCATTGAAAAGTCTAAATTAAATTTGTCTCTTTGGATAAAATATTATCGGTTGAGTTGATGATCAGTGGGAAATGTCAAGTTTACTGCGATCTTCATTAGTCTGGTGATTGGGCTAGCCGACTTGATAAACGAAATTTCAAAAATGATGCCATTGAATCATCCAGAAATATAATTCATTTCACAACGCTGATAAACTTTTATCATGATTCATGTACAGTTCGTCGACCCAACAGCTCGGCTTCCTTACATTTCATGTAATGTTAACACCGAGCCATCCATCCCACTTACACATAAATGTGATAAAAAGGCATTATAACAACAAATTCGTACATCAATTATCAGTCACTCGATATTGAGGAATTCATGATATAAGTCCCATTTTAAAATTTATTCATTACTGAAGTTTTTGTACAGATAGTATTCTAAATAATTTGCATATAATTATCTTTTATTTATAAAATCTTAGTATCACTTTTGACAAACTAGTAACCCACATGTTGTGGCATTACATTGTTTGCGGAGTGGTTTTTGAGGTAATTCAAAATTTGAGTTGATGAGTATGAAAGAATCAAAAGCAACAGAAGAGAACCAAAAAAAAGAAGAGAAAGAAAAGTATATGGATGAATCAGTTTTTATATGGGTCATATAGGACAGTTGAAAGAGACAGTAAAGGATACCGCACACTTTAATAGGGAAAGTGGCCCCATGTCGAATTACCTGAATTTTTGATATGTTATAGTCCAAATCATTCCAAACAAAAAGTCCAATGGGCATAACTTTTTCTATAGTCTAGTTTTGACGCTAGAGGCCGCTGAAAACTCATTTTTCTCCATTGTTAAACAACTCAAAACGTTATCCTGAATAATTTTCACTATTCTGAGTAATCATTAATATGAGATACTACTGAAAGTATTGTTCATTGGTGTCAAATTGATACTTCAAGTTGATGATGCGACTCAAGGAAGATATAACAAAAAGTGGTCTATTTCATTTCGATAGGGTTGTGTCGAATGAGTATGTACCTATATCTGATTATTTCATTGGCTCTCAGGAAGTGTGGCGGAGAAACTCCTCCTGGCTGGTCAACCAAGCCTCCATTCGCACATTTAGTATAAGTATAATATGGAGAAAATAATGAGTCACAACTCAATATATTTAATGTTACATTCAACGTATCTATTGAACCTGGTACCGTTGACCCTAATGAAAAACCCTCGAAACTTTGACATCGTTTCCAAAGCCATCTACAGAAAAATGTTTTTTTTTCTACATTAAAGGGATGCAATCATATTATCCAGTACGTACCCCACAATTTCAAAAATACTCAAACAAGTTTTGAAACAAATCTATACTATAACATTTTTATACAGGGTGGGGCAATAGTCCGTCAAAGTTCGATTTCTCAAGTTCTATTGTGATATCGATCTAAAAACGAAAGTTAACTAGACAACTATATATTGTTGAACAAGAATTTATTGCCACACATACAGGGCGATACGAAAAAAATTAGGTTGGAAGGTGGAGGGGATTTTAAAATAAAATATTGATTATAATAATATATATTAGTAAATTCAAATATCTGCGTAACCATCACTCACCCCTAAACTATTATTGAATGTGTTTGAAAAATATTTTTCATAGGGAACTTTTCGAATATAACTTTAGCTTTCTTTTAAGAGGAACACTCCATATATTTTTTGACTGTGACCTAGAATATAGTGAAAAATAGGACTCGAAAACATTTTTTGACTGTAGATCCCTAATGCGATTTGTAACCATTTTAGAATTATTGAACTCTAAAAATTGTAAGTAGCTGGAACACACTGTATAAATGACCAAATATAACAAAACACTTTTAATACTTTTAATAGCATCTACATTTTGATCAATCAGAATAGTGATGATTATCCAATATTACGTTTTGTGTTGTTTAACAATGAAGAACAAATGAGAGTTTTCAGGGGCCTCTAGCGCCAAAACTAGCCTATAAAAGTTGTGCCTTTTGAACTTTTGGTTTGGAATGACTTGAACTATAACATATCAAAAATTCAGCCAATTTGACAGAGGGCCAATTTCCCTATAAAAGTGTGCGGTATCATGATTCTTTTTTTTCTTCTGATTGACTCGGCCGTTACTTGATGAAGATCCATAGTAATTGTAGGACACCGAAAGCGATTCGATCTTCACAAATTTCATTTCTCTACGACATGTTTCGCTAACACAGTAGCTTCTTCAAGAAGAAGTGGTGCTGTGGTAGCTTCAAACATGTCATTAAATAAAGTTTGTGAAGATCGAATCGCTTTCGTTGTAGTTTGTGGTAGTTTGTACAGTCATATTTTTATTCTGAAATAGTTATTTTTTAGTATTTTTAATAAGATGTGGCAAAAAGTTGTACAATTTGGGACCATAAATGAAGGGATTAGAATACTGAACCCTTTGTATTATATTGTCCATTTTTCTGTTAAAATGGGATAAGTCCAAGTGCGAAAAGTAGACATAAATATTTATCAGAATACAAAAAATTCAAATGAGTTTTTTTACTTTGAGCGCCATCTCTTAGCTGCTATAGGAAAAAGTATGTGAATTGTAATGTACTTTTTTCTACAAACGTCAAAAAATGACAAGGTTCGCGCATTGACAACAGTATACGAAGTGGCACTTTTTTTCATTTTCATTCGTTACCATGACACCGTGCGCGAAGTAATGTGCGAAATATATTTCGCACACTGCATGTAAACTATATGGGATTTTCATATTCTAACCTATATGGTCCTCAACTCCTCAATCAAGCAAAAAACAAGAAATCGTTTATTTATTAATGTAGAACAATAATTAAGGCTTTCAAATTGTGAGAGATATTTTTCTGGCTTTATTTGCTTCACACCTCTCTTTAAATTGCTGATATGCATTTTCATACTGCCGCCTCGATTTCTCCGGTAAAAGGTTGGAAATTACGGAATTGGCCGCATCTATCAAGTTAGGTGGGGTACTGCTTAGTTCATCGTCGCTCGAAATTTCCATTCTTTTACAATAATAAATATCACGCACGAAATTGACGCGAATAAAAAGTCACTCCAAAATAATTATCAAGAACTGTCACTTTGAAATAATTGTCAACAAATGCCATTTTATTTCCATAGTTACAGTAATTACTTGATTTGTAAAAAATATTTAAGCCAGTTCAATACTATTTTTCATAGTTATTACTTATTTTAGAACAATATTTTTGACATTTGTAGAAAAAATTTTGTTTGCATCTCATGCGCGAAATACTTTGGTAATCTCGACTATTTTTTTAACTCGGCTGCGCCTCGTTAAAAAAATCAGTTCTCGATCACCAAAGTAGCATTTCGCGCACTAATTACAAAAATAACTATTCTTGTATCTGTGTATTCTCACTGTTGATAATTTTCAACAGGTCTTATGATATTGCAAACGTAAATAGTATTAATCTTTGAGCAGTCATTCGTTGCAAACAACTGAGGAAAATGACGAAGGTCTGTTTATCTTCGTTTTCATAAAATAGCAGTAGTTGATTAGTATTACACTCTACAAGTTCAATTTGCCTGAGCCATTGAGGTTATGGTAATTTTTTGGTTCCAGATCCAGGTAGCGAAGTGGCCGTGGTGTTAGAGAGTGTTTGCCTTCCACCCAGACAGTCCGGGTTCGATTCTCACCGTCTGACACGGAGTTGAAGTGGTTCGGAATCGACTTTTACGTAAGCTGTAGGTCCCGGATTTCCCTTGGTCGCACAATCTCTGCGTTTGAGGGGGTTTCTCTGAAAACCTAGGAGATTCGTAAAACAAAAAACAAAATATCAAACCGACGAAGACGATGTGTATATTCCGTTATCGGGTAGTTCTGATTCGGACGACAGCAAGAAATGTTTATTTCTTTTGAAAAATTAAACCCCTCAATAAACGACCCAAAATAAGACGTGAAAAAAAAAACTACGTTTCAAAGAGACAAGTATGCCAAAGTTGCTCCAAAATTTTCATATGGATTTAAACGCACTCTTCAAGAAGTCTGAAGATGGGCATCTGTTTTATCAAGAGGTTGATCTTCCCTCAAATTGGACAATATGTTGCCAAGAAATACTGCTGAAATACCGATTACCACAGCTAAGTGGAAGGACCTTTAATCATATTAGACTATACGAGTGGTGCCTTTGATATTTCGGGATTAGAGAAGAAAAACAAATATTAATCATCGAGAACCGCTTTATTGTTTTTCAAAATAATCCCCATGAAGATTTATACACTTCTGCATTCGTTTGAACCAATTGTCGAAGCACGTTTGCCACTGATTGAGGTAACATGCTTTCTGAACGCATCGCTTCTGCAGGTGTCGATAAACATTGACCTCTCAGTTTATTTTTTTATGTACGGGAATAAAAAGAAGTCATTCGGTGTCAAGTCAGGACTATACGGCGAAATACTTATCAAATCAACGTTTGGAGTGCTCAATGCAGTTGTTTGAGCTCGCATTGTCGTGGTGAAGAGTGATCCGTCTTCGACGGTTGGTTTTCCTCATTTCTTGAAAGACATCTGGCAAACAAATGGTTATGTACCACTCAAAATTTACTGTTCTGCGTTGTTCTAGTGGTACGGTTGCGACATGTCCAGTTTTTTCCGAAAAAACAGGCTACCATTTGCTTGGAAGTGCGCGAACAACTTTTGTTGGCTTTTGAAACACTCATACAGTCGACTGCTGTTTACTTTCGGGCTCATGCGCGTAAATCCACGATTCGTCACCTGTCACGATAATATAGACGTGTTTCGATGCACCGCGATCGTATTTTTTGAGCATTTCTTTGGATCAATCGACACGAGCCTTTTTTTGAACAATTGACAAATTGTTTGGGATCCAACGCGAACAAATTTTTTTGAAAGTCAAATGTTAATGCCGTATTGAATAGTTGTCTCAATCTCACGATCGGTAACATGCTGATCTTTCAATATCAGTTCGCGCACAGCATCAATGGTTTACGGAACAACAACTGATTTTGGACGACCTTCACGAAATTCGTCTTGGAGCGAACTACGACCTCGATTGAATTCACCATACCATCGATAAAAAGTGGTCCTTGATGGAGCTTCATCGCCAAAAAATTAATTAAGTTCATTGATGCACTGTTGCTGAGTTAATCCACGTCGAAATTTGTAAAAAATTATCGCACCAAAATGTTCACGATTAAATTCCATTTTTTGGCCGAGATGAATCTTTTAGTGCTCGTATGTCAAAACGTTTTGAGTGCGCATAACCTAAAAATTGTCAAACTTTACGATAGAGCTGTCAGTTGCCAGATTGCAACACCAGGGTTGTCCAATCCCGAAATATAAAAAAGGGAACCCTCGTATTTTTCATCAGTGTTATGTTAATCTGGCGCATGGAGAACAAAAAATGAAAGAAACGAAATAAAAATAAAAATCGGGAGTCCAAAACAGCTTCAACTTCTTGAATGAAAATCTGGCATATAAATCTTTTGTAGATACATAATAGTCCAGGAGCCAACGACAGTTTTCATTGTTTTATTTTGTCATCGATGAAAGTGTACTGTCTTCAATTTGTATATATACATAACCAAAAGGAACTGCTTACCACTAGGCTGGACAACACTTTCAGAGAGCGTTTATAACTTACAATACATACCTAATGTAAAAACAAATATTTGTTCGTCGATTAGAACAAGTAAGAACCAATGTCAAAATAGTACTGCTTACAATGTTTTATCGGGAAATGTACCACTTACAGGTACGAAAAGGTGAAATTTTTGCAATGTGATCATTTTAGATGTAATGAAACTGTGCTTACGTTCTAACAGCAGAACAAAATCATTATAAGATCTCGTCAAAGTTGGTGTTGCAGCAATCTATGAGCGGCTAACTGAAATCTACCTGTGCGGTTGCATGTCATTAAAACACCAAACTTGTCATTTTTAATTGAGTTTATAAATGAATGACTTTACAACTCGGAATTAGCCTAATTCCGACTTCACAACTCGGAATTAGCCTAATTCTGACTTTGCAACTCGGAATTAGTATAATTCTGACTTTACAACTCGGAATTAGCCTAATTCCGACTCCGTAACTCGGAATTAGCTTAATTTCGACTTCGCAACTCGGAATTAGTATAATTCCGACTTCATAACTCGGAATTAGTGTAATCATTGCGATTCTACTAGTTGGCATCGGAGTCATGTGAAAATGTTAACTTGAACCGTCCAGCGAGAACTTTGAAGATTTAATACAGCTGGTGAGCTGGTTGGCCCTAAGATCTATGAAAAAATAACGAATTTTAGAAATGCTATTAATGTGGTTGAACGCTTGGCGGTAACACTAAGATTTTTGGAAACTGTAGATTTTAATCATAGCTTGATGTACCAGTTCACCCGACATACTGCATATTTATTTTCTGACATCATTCACAACACCTAAAAGTCCTCAAAGACGTACTGGATGTTTTTCTGTTTCTTCTTTATTTTTCAATTATTTACCCACAGCACCGACAATGTTGCTAGCAATGACAACAAAACTCAAAAACAGAAACCCTTTGTTTAAGGCCTTCCAATAGGACCGCGAGAAGTTGCTGCAACACAACACGTTTTGTTGATGGAAAGTTTCAGATTTGTTGTTATATTGTTGAAAAACATTGAGTTGATGTTTTGTTTCTGTTTTGTTAGTTTGATGTGGACCCGGCATAAGAGTTGCACACGTGTTTTTTCCTTTTTTTTTTGATGGAAACGCATCAATTAAAAAATAAAAGTCTGTCATATTGGCAAGATGAAATAATGTAATGATCAATAACAGTTTTGCTAAGTAGAAAAATTGATGTAATGATCAATAGTAAACGTGCTAACCATAAAACTGGTACTTTTATTACGATTTTCACTCAATGAAGTATGCTCTTTTCCATTGAAAATACTTAACAAGTGCGGAAAGTTCTACTTTCCCGCAAGCTACTACCCATGACCAAACGACGCGAAGCGGATTTCGGGGAAGAAGTGGCGTGCGGGAAAGATACGTTCTAATAATATTAAGTAATACATTTACAGAAATACACATGAACTGACGAGTTTGAACGTTAGGAATCAATGTTCACACTTTTACTATAATTCCAATGGAATCGCACTGATTACACTAATTCCGAGTTGTGAAGTCGGAATTACACTAATTCCGAGTTGTGAAGTCGAAATTATACTAATTCCGAGTTGCAAAGTCGGAATTATACTAATTCCGAGTTGTGAAGTCGGAATTATCCTAATTCCGAGTTGCAAAGTCGGAATTATACTAATTCTGAGTTGCAAAGTCGGAATTACACTAATTCTGAGTTGTGAAGTCGGAATTATATATTTTTTACTCGCAGATATGAAAATATCTTATATGGAATAATCCACGAATATTTCATTCGTAACATTCTATGAATGTACTGTGAAGAATATACGATAGGTAAATCATATTCCAGGAATATTCAACGTAGAATATTCGTACCGAAATATTCCTGGTATATTCTTTCAAGAATGTTATTGGATTATTCCACTTGGTATAATCCTTGATTGTGCTCAGGGCATATAGATATTCCAAGGATTATTCCATGATTATTCCGAATATATACATCCATTCTAGGATATCTGAGGAATATACTGGGAATAAACCATGCTGTCTGGGAACAAACTTACGAAAGGTCAACTGCGAGCAGATAAGCTTTCTTTTTAAAAGCTTTTATTTAACTTGCTCTTTGTGTGTGTGTGTGGGTGTTAGATGAAATTTTACATGTTGGTTCAGTTCCGATGACAATACATTGATGTCGAAGAAATTGCCCCCCTCCTGGCCCCCGAAAGCTAGATATAGAACGCGTAGGGTTTCGAAAGTTTTCTTGACAGATTTGGACGTCAAAAATAACAGCGAAAAAAAATTAGGTTGGGGGACTCGCCCCCCTCCTCTTCCCGAAAAAAGTTGGAAAACTCTCGAAATTAAAATCGGAAAGATCCGTAAAAATAGTTAGAAATACTTGACCGTCGAATATTATAGTACAAAAAAATTTCAATCCTCCTGTCCACCCTCAAAAGCTAGATAGAGAACGCAAAGGAATTCGAAAAAATCGAAAAAATGTTTTAACAGTTTCGGATATGGAAAATAATTATGTAAAAAATCGATCGAGGGGCTCACGTTGGTTCAGTTCCGATGACGATACATTAATGTCGAAGAATTTGTCCTCTCCTGCCCCCCGAAAGCTAGATAGAGAACGCGTAGGGTTTTGGAAGTTTTCTTGACGGATTTTGACGTCAAAAATTTCTGCGAAAAAAAAACAAATCAGGTAGGGGGGGGCTCGCCTCCCTTCCTTTCTCGAACGAAGTTGGAAAACTCGTTAAATTAAAATCGGAAAAATACGTAAAAATAGTGAAAATATCTGACCGTTTAATATTATGGTTTGAAAATAATTCACCCCTCCTGTACCCCCTCAAAATCTAAATAGAGAATGCAAATGAATTCGGAAAATATTTTGGAAAATAATGATGAAAAAAAATCGATTCGAGAGCTCGCTCCTCTTTCCTGTCACGAAAAAAATTGGGAAAACTCGCGAAATAGAAATCGAAAAAATCCGGTAAAAATAGTGAAAATTATTTGACTATTGAATGATACGGTTTTAAAAAACTTACCCCTCTTCACTCCCCGAAAGCATTAATTGATATGAACAGACTAATAAACATATTCAAAGAAAACTAAACAAGAAATAAATAGGTAAAAACTTGAAAAAAACTTTTTAGAGAAACGCTTTTATTTAAATATAAATAGAAGAAATTAAATTTTGAAGTGAATTAAACTCATCAATTTGTTACATTATAAAATTTTGAATGATATAAAAGCTTGTCGCGAGAATCAATCTTGAGGTAATTTTAAATTTAATTTACAGTAAGAAATACATAGTGCATTTAAATGAAAGCATTTCTCTGAAAAGTTTTGTTTAAGTTCATTCATTCCATTGTTGATTGCAAGTTTTGAACTTACTAAGGTACATACTAAGGTCTCGAGGTGCGATGAAAGCGGTTCCTTTTCATGACACACCTGAATAAATTGAAGTAAATATACCTGAATACACGACGAGTAAATTATCATTTTTTTACTGTCACCACCAGCTCCCGGATTATAAACTTATAAGTAATTTGCTTTGATTCAAACTATACTACTGTTTCTCCTGGAAACGGAAAACCAAACAAATAGCTGGTAATGATCATTGGATCGTGAAACTGATGACTTATCCATTATATATTTCGTTATTTTGTGTGCTATTGAAAATAAACAAGTTTGTTCAGAATTCTGTTAATTAAATGAGTAATGCTGTTTTCCGAACTCTGATTCAGTAGGATAGTTGATAAAGGAAACGAAGGAATTTCAAAAACATACAATAAATTAAATATAAGTGGAAATAGAGTATTTTTCGATTTGATTCCGAGAGTTCCTTTGACAGCTGCTTCGTGGTCACCCACTCATCAGAAAGGATTTATGGATCTCTCGAAATCAAAACGAATCCGCTCAAAGTTAGTACAGTGAAGGCAAGACAAATATTACAGAAAGTTACTTATGACATCTACAATCACTAGTTGAAACTTAATTTGACACGAACCAAGGAATCCAAAGTTAGATGTTTATCTACTCATTGACAGGCAGCCAACAATTAGTTGTTCTGACCAATCCAAGGTTGAATCAAGTTTCTAGTACGTTATGAGGAACGCAAGCAGAATCTAAGTGAAAATAGAGTATTTTTTGATTTGATTCCGAGGGATCCAACCTTTGACAGCTCTTTCGTGGTAACCCACTCATCACTTAGATTCTGTCACTGATAACTAACTATCTCAAAGATAGACAACAGAAGGTTAGCACAGAGGAATGTAACTCAGAACTACTGGAACTCAAATCAGGTGTACCTCAAGGTTCGATACTTGGCCAGTTACTGTTTTCTATATACACTTCTAACTCACTTCATTCTCTTCAGACTTGTCAAGTGCATTTATACGCAGATGATACCCAAGTTCATTACAGTTTTCCTGCTGAAATGGTAGAAAATGCTTGCGACCTTATCAGTGCAGATCTAAACAGATTTGTAAATCTTGCTACGGAGCATTGTTTGTTTATAAACTCCAGTAAATCAACTGTAATGATTTTCGGCCCAAAAAATCATTGTCTTGCAGTTACTAACTCTGTGGATATCTCTATACAAAATGAATCACTAGCTATCGTTAGTGAAGCAAAAAATCTTGGTGTCTTGATAGATGTAGAGCTGAGATTTGAAAAGTTTATAAATAGACTATTACAACGAGCATACTCTGCATTAAATTCATTTATGGAAATCGACATTTTCTGCCTTATCATGTGAAAAAAGCCTTGTTTGAATCTTTGATACTTTCAGTTTTCAATTATGGAGATGTTCTTTATGGCTCATGTTTAACTACTCTATACAAACATAAAATTCAAAAGGTTCAGAACTCGTGTCTTAGATTAATTTTTGGTATTCGTCGTCGACAAGGGATTTCATTAATTCACGCTGTTTGTCTGTTCCACAAAATAATTTTGACAAAAAATCCATCTTATTTACATAGAAAAATTACGTATCGAACAGACATTCATAATTTGA
The DNA here is from genome assembly GCA_944452925.2 of Chrysolina oricalcia. Taxonomy (NCBI): domain Eukaryota; kingdom Metazoa; phylum Arthropoda; class Insecta; order Coleoptera; family Chrysomelidae; genus Chrysolina; species Chrysolina oricalcia. The sequence goes on along the minus strand of OX101809.2, from coordinate 53,471,691 downwards.
ATATAAGATTTGAAAATAAACTCTCAGTACCAAAATTGAGAACGGAAATGTTCAGGCGGTCGTTGAGATACCAAATTTGTCACATGTATAATTCTGTTCCCACCTCACTTAAAAAATTAGATGTAATAAAATTCAAATCGAAGTATAAAGAATATTTGTTTGAGTGATATTCGTTTGGGCATACCTATGTATTGATAATCTGCCTGATGGAAGAGTTGAGTACATTGCGTGTGTCACTGTTTGCTCGTGTTCGAGTTGTAAACAATAATTACTTAGCACTTACAGGTTTTCTGTTTAGGGTTAAGTGGAAGAACATTTTCTGTCATGCCCAGCAGTGCAGAAAATGAACTTCGCCCTTTATTTTGTAAAAGCTATATAAATAAGAATGTATTTTTATTTTATTTTTACGAATTAATAAAGTCGATATTATTATTATTATTTAAACACGCCTCTTCTATTATTATTATTATTTTTTCCCCTTAGGAATGTACCAGTCAGGCCCTGTCTCCGGTGCTCCGATACATCCGGTGGGCGCGCTGGCGTCGTTAACCCCAATAACCGCTCCCTACGTCCGTAGGGTAAGTGACCATTGGGTCCGAGAATCGTGTGCCCTGAGTAGACGGAGCGAACCAAGGATAACGGCCTTCTGCATTCGTGCTGCTAAGATTTCTGCCATATTGCGGTAAGCCGGTATTATCTTCAAGTTAGAGAGCAGTGTGTCCATCATTCCACCAAGGACTCCTATAATCAGAACCACCATTTTGCCAGAATGGTCCGGATACAACCTGCGGAGTTCAAAGAGAAGATCTCGATATTTAGTCCGTTTTTCCTCCTCTTTTCGAACGATATTCATTTCGCCTGGAGCGGAAAACTCCATGACGAATATCGTTCTACTTTGTGGACAACATCAGGACAACATCAGGATTATTGGCTTGTATTTGCCTGAGGGTGGGGAATGAGTAGTTCCAATAGATTCGGCACCTCTCATTCTCCACCACGGACTCAATATCCCCCGGAACATAAGGCAACACCGGTGTCTCGTCTATACCGTACGAGTGTCGTAGATGGTAGTACAACACTCGTAGCGCCGCGTTATGCCTGTGGATATAGGCTGAGACCGCATAAGATGGGCATGCTGATAGCAAATGCATTACGGTCGCAGGTGCCCCACGACATGCCCTGCATCGGGTGTCAGGGACGTCTATACCCATCACGCGACTACGGTAGACCAGGGTGTTGAAGACACCATCCTGGCAGGCCATTATGAATCCCTCGGTCTCCGACTTTAGCTCACTCGACCTGAGGAAAGCAAAGGTCAAGCTTTTGGATAAGCCAAGGTCTTCGATGTTGTGAAAGAAGACACCATGCATTGGCTTATCCATATGTAGCTGTAGCAGGACCTCTGTCTCCGCAGCTTTGATGTGAGCTTTTTGCTGAACGGGTACCAACTCTGTGACAGAGTTTGGGTTAGCCCGTTCAGTGTCGAATACGAGACCGAGTTCATCGGCCGCACGGGTTGCTGCCTTAAAAAGAAATGCTCCAATCCCTGCTTTTTCATGGTCGCGGACCATGCAGAGAAGGGGATCTGAACTCCTGATGACTTTACAGGCCCCATCCAGAACCATTCTGTTAAGCAGACACTCCAAACTCAAAAGTCCACGGCCTCCCCGTTGTCTGGGAAAGTATAACCGTGGAACGGACGATTTAGGATGCAAGCTCCTATTGAGATGCATCATTTTACGAGTTTTAACGTCGAGTTGTCGCAGCTCTTCCTCAGTCCACTTCATTACTCCGAAAGAGTAAAGAAGGATCGGAACGGCAAGCATATTAGTTGCAGCAACTTTGTTCTTCCCCGACAGTTCTGATGACCAGATCTGTCGGAGTTTATGCTGATACTTGCCGCGGAGAGAGTTTTTTACTGTGAATACCTCCTGGGAGCGGCGTTGCTCCACCCCTAGGTAGGTATAAGTCTCTCCGGCATCAGATGATGTAGGATGCTTCCGTCTACGAGCTGGACATCCTCTCCGTATTCCTCGCATCGTCACTAATAAGGTGCGGACTGTTAAATATTTATTTCGAATGTCCCATTGGGATATAGGACGGTCAAAATTACGCATCTATTTGTTTCAGTTGATAATTAACTATATCTGATATAGATACACAGAATAACTCAGATTCACATTACAAAAAACAGATTGATGAAGTAACGACGCACCTCGCAGTTCGCCTTTCACATTCTCTTTTATGAACAACCATTTCATCTAAATATACTAACACGCTTAATAGCCGGATCGATAGGATGGCTGGGAACAAAGCCATTGGTAGCTGGTTCAAGCCACAGCATCGCTTTTTTTCATCTGCAATTTTCGAACTTATAAAATAAAGGCTGGTTAGGTTAGTAGCAGGACGAGTCATGAACATTGTTGAAAATTTGATAGGATGTTCACAATGGTGAGCGGGGGCCATCTGGAAGAATAATGAAGACTACATTTTTTCTATAACATGAATCCATATCAGCGAATCTCAGCTGGGTGTCAAAAATTCGTTAGAGATGTGTACCGGGGATCCTTGATTTAACGTATCAAAAATTTACTAGGATGTTCTCTATGGCCCGGTGGGACCCCCAAATTACGGCAGATTCATAGTGGAGTATCAAAAATTTGCTAGGATGTTATCTATGAGGTACCCGGGTGGTTAGGGTCCCCCAAATTACGGCAGATTCACAGTGGAAAAAATTTGCTAGGATGTTCTCTATGAGGTATCCGGGGGTTAGGGTCAAATTACGGCAGATTCACAGTGGAGTATCAAAAATTTGCTGAAATGTCCATCCTGGTGTTTCGGTTAGCTTGAACTTGAACTTTTTTAAATGATCAAATATGAGATTTACAGTGGTTAACCTTGAATTCTTTAATAACGTCTCAAAATTTTGATAGGATGTTTGCTGTGAGGAACCTCAAATTTAAATTGGTGGGCGTGGCATTCTTCATTTCGAGAGATCCACAATGTGTCACATAAAAAATTAACGTGTTGAAAATTGGATGTTCACAATGGTGGGTGGGGTATCCTTCATAAACATCCACAATGGCACATAAAAAATAACGTGTCAAAATTTTGATAGGATGTGAGTTAAATTCACAATGGCACACCAAAAATGTCAACTTTTCATTTTAATACTCTACATTGGAAATAAAAATTAGATGTTCACAATGGTGGGCGGGGGATGCTTCGACAGATCCACAATGGCACATCGAACATAACGCCTCAAAATTTTGGATGTGTGAGGAACCTCAAATTTACAATGACACACCAATTTGTCCGCTCTGGTTTCGTCTCATCATAAAGAATACATTTTTAACAACTCCCATAATTAGTGAATCTCAACGTATAAAAATTGTTGGGATGTTCACCGTGATGTGACGGGTCCCCTTTCGGCAGATGTACAGAAACGTATCAAAAATTGTTGGGATGTTCACCGTGATGTGTCAGGTCCAACCAATTTCGGCAGATTCATAGTGTTGTATATTCAAAGTCTACTTTCGCGAAAACAATTTATTTAACGAAATACAATGATTCACATAACAATCACTCTAGTATTTATATTCGACTTTCACTTCACTGACTGTCCGACTGTCCGCTGCGTAGTTCTTTTTATATCCGACGTTGACTTCTCTGAATGCTCCAGAATTTTCCTTCGAATCGCCCAGACTCACCAAGCCGTCCAGATTCTTCTCGGTGCAAGCGCATCGACAGTCTCCCGCGGTTGGTCGCTAGCTATACGTGAGAGTTCAGGTCCGGCATCACCCGCAGCTTCGCCACAATAGTTTCATATCAAAAATTTTGCTAGGATGTTCATCGTGATGAGTCAGCCCAATTTCGACAGATTTACGTTATTAAAAAACAGAATGATGACGCCTACATTTTTATAACTCGTATGATGCATTCCGAAACTCAGCTGAATAGCAAATATTCGTTGGATGGACACCATGGGGTATTGGGGTGACGAGAGGTCCTTCAATTCGACAGATCTACAATGGCACATGAAAAATTTGCTCATCCTGGTATTTCGGGTCCAAATATTAGGAGATATATTTTTCATAATATCTAATATGGGTCCAAATATTAGGAAACATATTTTTCATAATATCTAATATGAGATTTGCAGAGCTTGACCTTGAATTCTACGAAAGTCCCGTTAAACATCTACTAGTTTGGGTTAGCCCGTTCAGTGTCGAATACGAGACCAAGTTCATCGGCCGCACGGGTTGCTGCCTTGAAAAGAAATGCTCCAATCCCTGCTTTCTCATGGTCGCGGACCATGCAGAGAAGGGGATCTGAACTCCTGATGACTTTACAGGCCCCATCCAGAACCATTCTGTTATGCAGACACTCCAAACTCAAAAGTCCACGGCCTCCCTGTTGTCTGGGAAAGTATAACCGTGGAACGGACGATTTAGGATGCAAGCTCCTATTGAGATGCATCATTTTGCGAGTCTTAACGTCAAGTTGTCGCAGCTCTTCCTTAGTCCACTTCATTACTCCGAAAGAGTAAAGAAGGATCGGAACGGCAAGCATATTAGTTGCAGCAACTTTGTTCTTCCCCGACAGTTCTGATGACCAGATCTGTCGGAGTTTATGCTGATACTTGACGCGGAGAGAGTTTTTAACTGCGAATACCTCTTGGGAGCGGCGTTGTTCCACCCCAAGGTAGGTATAAGTCTCTCTGGCATCCAGATGATGTAGGATGCTTCCGTCTACGAGCTGGACATCCGTATTCATCGCATCGTCCTCTTTTGAGATGAACCGTGGCACATTTGTCGATCCCAAATTCCATACCGATAGCATGCGTATATTCTTCCACCACCCTAAGGGACTGATGTAGGTTCCTTTCTCCAGAGGCATATAATTTTAGGTGGGTGACTGTATGCCTTATTATTATTTTTTTTTTCTCCTTAGGAGTGTACCAGTCAGGCCCTGTTTCCGGTGCTCCGACCCATCCGGAGGGCGCGCTGGTGTCGTTAACCCCAACAACCACTCCCCACGTCCGTAGGGTGAGTGATTATTGGGTCCGAGAATCATGTGCCCTGAGCAGACGGAGCGAACCAAGAATAACGGCCTTCTGCATTCGTGCTGCTAAGATTTCTGCCATATTACGGCAAGCAGCTATTATCTTCAAATTGGAGAGCAGTGTGTCCATCATTCCACCAAGGACTCCTATGATCAGAACCACCATTTTGACAGAATGGTCCAGATACAACCTGCGGAGTTCAAAGAGAAGATCTCGATATTTAGTCCGTTTTTCCTCCTCTTTTCGAACGATATTCATTTCGCCTGGAGCGGAAAACTCCACGACGAATATCGTTTTACTTTGGTGGTCGAGGAGGACAACATCAGGCTTATTGGCTTGTATTTGCCTGAGGGTGGGGAATGAGTAGTTCCAATAGATTCGGCACCTCTCATTCTCCACCACGGACTCAATATCCCCCGGAACATAAGGCAACACCGGTGTCTCGTCTATACCGTATGAGTGTCGTAGATGGTAGTACAACACTCGTAGAGCCGCGTTATGCCTGTGGATATAGGCTGAGACCGCATAACATGGGCATGCTGATAGCAGATGCATTACGGTCTCAGGTGCCCCACGACATGCCCTGCATCGGGTGTCAGGGACGTCTATACCCATCACGCGACTACGGTAGACAAGGGTGTTGAAGACACCATCCTGGCAAGCCATTATGAATCCCTCGGTCTCCGACTTTAGCTCACTCGACCTGAGGAAGGCAAAGGTCAAGCTTTTGGATAAGCCAATGTCTTCGATGTTGTGAAAGAAGACACCATGCATTGGCTTATCCATATGTAGCTGTAGCAGGACCTCTGTCTCCGCAGCTTTGATGTGAGCTTTTTGCTGAACGGATCCCAACTCGGTGACAGAGTTTGGGTTAGCCCGTTCAGTGTCGAATACGAGACCGAGTTCATCGGCCGCACGGGTTGCTGCCTTAAAAAGAAATGCTCCAATCCCTGCTTTTTCATGGTCGCGGACCATGCAGAGAAGGGGATCTGAACTCCGGATGACTTTACAGGCCCCACCCAGAACCATTCTGTTATGCAGACACTCCAAACTCAAAAGTCCACGGCCTCCCCGTTGTCTGGAAAAGTATAACCGTGGAACGGACGATTTAGGATGCAAGCTCCTATTGAGATGCATCATTTTGCGAGTTTTAACGTCGAGTTGTCGCAGCTCTTCCTTAGTCCACTTCATTACTCCGAAAGAGTAAAGAAGGATCGGAACGGCAAGCATATTGGTTGCAGCAACTTTGTTCTTCCCCGACAGTTCTGATGACCAGATCTGTCGGAGTTTATGCTGATACTTGCCGCGGAGAGAGTTCTTAACTGTGAATACCTCTTGGGAGTGGCGTTGCTCCACCCCAAGGTAAGTATACGTCTCTCCGGCATCCAGATGATGTAGGATGCTTCCGTCTACGAGCTGGACATCCTCTCCGTATCCCTCGCATCGTCCTCTTTTAAGATGAACCGTGGCACATTTGTCGATCCCAAATTCCATTCCGATAGCATGCGTGTACTCTTCCACCACCCTAAGGGACTGATGTAGGTCCCTTTCTCCAGAGGCATATAATTTTAGGTCATCCATGTAGAACAAATGGGTTACTTTATGCCTCCGGTTGCTGGGGGTGCCGCAGTTGTACCCACGGGTATTCCTGAGTACAACGGACAATGGCAATAGTGAGATGCAGAAGAGAAGAGGGCTGAGGGAGTCTCCCTGAAACACGCCTCTTCTAATGATGACCTGCTCTGTTTGGACTGTGTCTCTACCAGATCTTATGGTGAAGCGAGTCCTCCAGAGTTGCATCAGTTGTCCAATACATCCCACTATTTGATCGGGTACCTCAAGACATCTGAGCAAATGCATGATTAACTTATGCGATGTTGTATCAAATGCCTTGCGGTAATCGATCCAGGCCATCGAAAGGTTACGCTCATACTGTACGGAGTCCTGCGTGATACATCTATCGATGAGCAGATTCTCCTTGCAGCCGGCGACCCCTTTCTTTGACCCTCTTTGCTCATATATCCGTTCGTACACCGGATCAACTGCGGAGAGAATGCGCGTGTATAAGATGCGTGTAAACAACTTATAACACGCATTCAAGCATGTTATCGGCCTGTAATTCTTTGGATCAGACAAATCTCCGTTTTTGGGGATGAGCACGGTTCGCCCCTCGACAAACCACTCCGGAATCTGCTGCTCCCCATCTAGCCATGAGTTAAAAACTCTAGCCAGATGGCGGTGGGTTGTTGGAAACTTTTTCCACCAATAGTTATTCAACCCATCAGGGCCTGGAGCAGCGAAATTCTTAGAACCTTTTAGGGCCCTTCGAACTTCTTCCGTGGTTATCGGATTGCGCAGATCATTGTGCTCATGCTGCCGAAGCGTCCTGCAGTAAGCTTCGAACTGCGCTAGGGCTGGAGTGTCTACATTGAGTGGTTGCGGAAACTCATAGATGTTCTTCCAGAAGGTTTCTACCCGATCAGCAGCCGGCGGGTTATCGACAACACGTGGAGGCTCTTGGAATAAGCGAGAAGGTTTATCGCGGAACTTTACGTTTTCCGCGATACTTCTCGCTCGCCTCACTAGTGACTTCTTTGCAGCCACTAGCATTCGTATCCTATCAAGACAGTGCTGTTTTATGGTAAACAGCACGCCTTGATTCAATGTGTGATGAGCTCGTCTTAGCTTTGCAGCAATTCGCCGCACTGCCGGCGTAAAAGGCCTACTGGCCGACATGTAGTCCACCACACACTGGATACGAGACGCGTGTTGTCTCGCCGATTTGATCTTAGCTTCCATCTTGTGAACGAGTCGCTCATGCCTCCCAACAAGAGCGGTGGTTTCCCTCCTCTCCGTCTGGGATAGAGCACGAGCGGCGTCGTACACGACAGAATTGATCTGCCAGATGGTAGCCTCTTATTATTATTATTATTATTATTATTATTATTATTATTATTATTATTATTATTATCATTATTATTATTATTATTATTATTATTATTATTATTATTATTATTATTATTATTATTATTATTATTATTATTATTATTATTATTATTATTATTATTATTATTATTATTATTATTATTATTTTTTTTTTTTTTTTTCTCCTTAGGAGTGTACCAGTCAGGCCCTGTCTCCGGTGCTCCGACCCATCCGGAGGGCGCGCTGGTGTCGTTAACCCCAATAACCACTCCCTACATCCGTAGGGTGAGTAATTATTGGGTCCGAGAATCGTGTTCTGATATCCTCCATCAGTGGAACAATGCGATTCTCCTCCACAGCCAAACCGACACGTGGCATATCTGCCACTTCGATAACTGGCTGAGGAGGAGCTCTAACGTAGCCTCGAGCCCGAAGATGGGATACATAATCCCTGAGATTTTGTGCGGAAAACGCTGCATGCTCTGGGTGTCTCTCACACCACAGAGCATGCATTCTCGCCATGTATCCTCTCCGGGCGGGCTCACTGCTCTCGTAGCAATGCAGAAGTCCGTCCCTTAATTCGTCCGTCCACTCAAAGCGTCCGTTGTTATCGCGGTCGTCATCGTTTGGCAAATCGTCGTTGGCCCCACCACCTTGCCTATGACCCCTAATCCGAGGGGGTCGGTTGTGGGGGCCTCTTCCTCGATCGTTCGGAACCGAGTAGTAGAGTTTACTGGGGGGTTAAAATTATCCAGTCGGACCCTGTCTCCGATGCTCCGATACATTCGGAGGGCGCGCTGGCAACATCATTACCCCAATAACCACTCCCCAAACTATGGGGTAAGCAGCTATTGGGTCCGGGAATCGTGTGCCCTGAGCAGACGTAATGAACCGTGGATGACAGCCTTCTGCATTCTTCCGGCTATGATTTCTGACATCTTTCTACATGCCGGTATGATTTTTAAGTTCGAGAGTAATGAATCCATCACACCGCCAAGGGACCCTATTATCAGAACAACCATTTTTACAGAATGGTCTGGATAGAGCCTGCGGAGTTCGAAGAGTAAATCTCGATATTTCGTCCGTTTCTCCTCCTCCTTTCGGACGATATTCGTTTCGCCAGGAGCCGAAAACTCAATGACGAATATCGTCTTACTTCCATGGTCGAGGAGTACTACATCAGGCTTATTGGCCTGTATTTGCCTGAGGGTGGGAAATGAGTAGTTCCAGTAGATTCGGCACTTCTCATTCTCCACCACGGACTCAATATCCCCCGCAGCGTAAGGCAACACTGGTGTCTCGTCTATATTATTATTATTATTATTACTATTTTTTTTTCCTCCTAGGAGTGTACCAGACAGGCCCTGTCTCCGGTGCTCCGACCCATCCGGAGGGCGCGCTGGTGTCGTTAACCCCAATAACCACTCCCTACGTCCGTAGGGTGAGTGATTATTGGGTCCGAGAATCGTGTGCCCTGAGTAGACGGAGCGAACCAAGTTTAACGGCCTTCTGCATTCTTGCTGCTAAGATTTCTGCCATATTTCGGCAAGCTGGTATTATCTTCAAATTGGAGAGCAGTGTGTCCATCATTCCACCAAGGACTCCTATGATCAGAACCACCATTTTGACAGAATGGTCCGGATATAACCTGCGGAGTTCAAAGAGAAGATCTCGATATTAAGTCCGTTTTTCCTCCTCTTTTCGAACGATATTCATTTCGCCTGGAGCGGAAAACTCCATGACGAATATCGTTCTACTTTGGTGGTCGAGGAGGACAACATCAGGCTTATTGGCTTGTATTTGCCTGAGGGTGGGGAATGAGTAGTTCCAATAGATTCGGCATCTCTCATTCTCCACCACGGACTCAATATCCCCCGGAGCATAAGGCAACACCGGTGTCTCGTCTATGCCGTACGAGTGTCGTAGGTGGTAGTACAACACTCGTAGCGCCGCGTTATGCCTGTGGATATAGGCTGAGACCGCATAAGATGGGCATGCTGATAGCAAATGCATTACGGTCTCAGGTGCCCCACGACATGCCCTGCATCGGGTGTCAGGGACGTCTATACCCATAACGCGACTACGGTAGACAAGGGTGTTGAAGACACCATCCTGGCAGGCCATTATGAATCCCTCGGTCTCCGACTTTAGCTCACTTGACCTGAGGAAGGCAAAGGTCATGCTTTTGGATAAGCCAAGGTCTTCGATGTTGTGAAAGAAGACACCATGCATTGGCTTATCCATATGTAGCTGTAGCAGGACCTCTGTCTCCGCAGCTTTTATGTGAGCTTTTTGCTGAACGGGTCCCAACTCGGTGACAGAGTTTGGGTTAGCCCGTTCAGTGTCGAAAACGAGACCGAGTTCATCGGCCGCACGGGTAGCTGCCTTAAAAAGGAATGCTCCAATCCCTGCTTTCTCATGGTCGCGGACCATGCAGAGAAGGGGATCTGAACTCCTGATGACTTTACAGGCCCCATCCAGAACCATTCTGTTATGCAGACACTCCAAAATCAAAAGTCCACGGCCTCCCCGTTGTCTGGGAAAGTATAACCGTGGAACGGACGATTTAGGATGCAAGCTCCTATTGAGATGCATCATTTTGCGAGTCTTAACGTCAAGTTGTCGCAGCTCTTCCTTAGTCCACTTCAACACTCCGAAAGAGTAAAGAAGGATCGGAACGGCAAGCATATTAGTTGCAGCAACTTTGTTCTTCCCCGACAGTTCTGATGACCAGATCTGTCGGAGTTTATGCTGATACTTGCCGCGGAGAGAGGTTTTATCTGCGAATACCTCTTGGGAGCGGCGTTGTTCCACCCCAAGGTAGGTATAAGTCTCTCCGGCATCCAGATGATGTAGGATGCTTCCGTCTACAAGCTGGACTTCCTCTCCGTATTCCTCGCATCGTCCTCTTTTGAGATGAACCGTGGCACATTTGTCGATCCCAAATTCCATACCGATAGCATGCGTATATTCTTCCACCACCCTAAGGGACTGATGTAGGTCCCTTTCTCCAGAGGCATACAATTTGAGGTCATCCATGTAAAATAGATGGGTGACATTATGCCTCCGGTTGCTGGGGGTGCCGCAGTTGTACCCACGGGTATTCCTGAGTGCAACGGACAATGGCAATAGTGAGATGCAGAAGAGAAGAGGGCTAAGGGAGTCTCCCTGAAACACGCCTCTTCTAATGATGACCTGCTCTGTTTGGACTATGTCTCTACCAGATCTTATGGTGAAGCGAGTCCTCCAGAGTGGCATCAGTTGTCCAATGCATCCCACTATTTGACCGGGTACCTCAAGGCATCTGAGCAAATGCATGATTAATTCATGTGATGTTGTAACAAATGCCTTGCGGTAATCGATCCAGGCCATCGAAAGGTTACGCTTATACTGCACGGAGTCCTGCGTGATACATCTATCGATGAGCAGGTTCTCCTTGCACCCGGCGACCCCTTTCTTTGACCCTCTTTGCTCATTTATCCGTTCATACACCGGATCAACTGCGGAGAGAATGCGCGTGTATAAGATGCGCGTAAACACCTTATAACATGCATTCAAGCAAGTTATCGGCCTGTAATTCTTTGGATCAGACAAATCTCCGTTTTTGGGGATGAGCACGGTTCGCCCCTCGACAAACCACTCCGGATTCTGCTGCTCCCCATCTAGCCATGAGTTGAAAACTCTGGCCAGATGGCGGTGGGTTGTTGGAAACTTTTTCCACCAATAGTTATTCAACCCATCAGGGCCTGGAGCAGCGAAATTCTTAGAGCCTTTTAGGGCCACTCGTACTTCTTCCGTGGTTATCGGAATGCGCAGATCATTGAGCTCAGGCTGCCGAAGCCTTCTGCAAAATGCTTCGAACTGCGCTAGGGCTGGAGTATCCACGTAGAGTGGCTGCGGATACTCATAGATATTCTTCCAGAATGTTTCCACCCGATCTGCAGCCGGCGGGTTATCGACAACACGAGGAGGCTCTTGGAATAAGCGAGAAGGTTTATCGCGGAACTTTATGTTTTCCGCGATACTTCTCGCCCGCCTCACTAGTGACTTCTTTGCAGCCACTAGCATTCGTATCCTATCAAGGCAGTGCTGTTTGATGGTAAACAGCACACCTTGATTTAATGTGTGGTGAGCTCGTCTCAATTTTTCGGCAATTCGCTGCACTGCGGGCGTGAAAGGCCTATTGGCCGCCACGAAGTCCACCACACACTGGATACGAGACGCGTGTTGTCTCGCCGACTTGATCTTGGCTTCCATCTTGTGTACACGTCGCTCATGCCTCCCTACCAGAGCGGTGGTGTCCCTCCTCTCTGTTTGGGATAGAGCATGAGCGGCGTCGTACACGACAGAATTGATCTGCCAGATGTCAGCCTCTTCTGGAAGAACATCGCCAATGTCCGCATCCACCCGTGCCAGTTCTTGCAGCTTCAGGGGCTTCATTTTGTGAAGCGCCCTGCGGGTTCTGATATCCTCCATCAGTGGAACAATGCGATTCTCCTCCACAGCCAAACCGACACGTGGCATATCTGCCACTTCGATAACCGGCTGAGGAGGAGCTCTAACGTAGCCTCGAGCCCGAAGATGGGATACATAATCCCTGAGATTTTGTGCGGAAAACGCTGCATGCTCTGGGTGTCTCTCACACCACAGAGCATGCATTCTCGCCATGTATCCTCTCCGGGCGGGCTCACTGCTCTCGTAGCAATGCAGAAGTCCGTCTCTTAATTCGTCCGTCCACTCAAAGCGTCCGTTGTTATCACGGTCGTCATCATTTGGCAAATCATCGTTTGCCCCACCACCTTGCCTTTGACCCCTAATCCGGGGTCGGTTGTGGGGGCCTCTTCCTCGATTGTTGGGAACCGAGTAGTAGAGTTTACTGGGGGGTTAACCCAGTAAACCCACGGCCGACACCGGAGGGAAAGTTGCTTTTTCCCTCCCGGATGCGCATGAGCTGCCGGTCCGATTTTGCATCCTTTGCTCGGGTAGGTGGTGTCGCTTAGGTGTTGTTTGACCCCCCTGCCTATTTATTTATTATTATTATTATTATTACTATTATTATTATTATTATTATATTTTTTTTCCATTATTAATTGGCTTCGACTACTGAGGTCATTAGCCTTTTCGTTGAATTTTGTATTTCTTTATATTTTGTTGAAAAGATCTGTCGCTTTAAGAAATTTCAAAACATTATTAATATTTACGTTACTGAGACAGGATCTGATATTATTTGGTAGGTTATAACGCTGTCGAGCAGCTCCATATTGGTGGCATTCTAATAGAAAGTGCTTGGCGGTTATCGGTGTTTGGCAATCTTCACAGTATGGTTGTCTTTGTCTTCTCAGCATATAGGAGGATGTTACGTTCGTATGGCCTATTTTAAGTCGTGTTATCACGACTTGTTCTCTTCTCGTCAGTCCTTGAGGAAGTCTAGTGGCTGCAACATCAGGTTTGATTTCTTTCAATTTTGAAACGTTGTTCGTCCATTCGTGTTGCCATGTGTTAAATATTTCTTTTTTTGTGAACTTTTTTGTGTCATTCGGACTGACGGGTATATTCACATCAATGCCATTTTCAGTTGCGGTCCTTGCTGCAGAGTCTGCTTTCTCATTTCCGTCAATTCCTATATGGCTAGGAACCCAAACAAATATGACGGTTTTTCCTGTAGACTGAAGATGGATCAACAGTGCTATGATCCTTTGTACCAGAGGGTGTTTACTAAAGGGGTTTTCTATTGCTTGGATGGAACTCAGCGAATCTGAGCAAAGAATGTACAATTGGAAATTATTTGAGTCTATGTATAACATTGCTTGCCAGATTGCATATAATTCTGCTGTGAATACACTTGCTTGATCCGGTAAGGTCCAAAAGTGTGATGATTCCAAACATGCGAATGCACTTCCAGTTCCTTGCTCAGTCTTCGACCCATCTGTATAGACTACGTGGCTATTCGGATAAGATTCAATTATTCCTCTGAACTCATTTCTGATCACTGTTGGATTGGTTTCTACTTTATCGAATACTAAACAGTCCAAGTTACTGTCAATAGGTTTCAATAGCCACGGCGGGGACTCACAGAAACCTACCTCATAGGTTTCTGGAAAGCGGGTATCCATTGAAGTCATCAGTTCTTTCAGGCGTACACCAGTTGGGCTGGAGATAGTAGTGCGTCTTTCATATATGGATTCCTCTTCTTCTTTAAACATCAATGAAAAATTGGGGTGCGATGGTTGGGTCCAAATTCTAGTTCCATACGCTGCTAGGAGCTGATTTCTTCTGTACTGAAGTGGCGGTATCCCTGCTTCACAGCAGAGTGATTTGAATGGACTAGTCCGGTAGGCACCTAAGGCCAATCGTAATCCGGTGCAATGGATCGAATCTAAGACTCTGAGAGTAGAAGGACGAGCAGCACCGTATATGGTACAGCCATAGTCCATTTTGGACATTACCAGGGTTTTATAAAGTTGCACAGCGATGTCTCTGTCACTTCCCCACTTGATCTTAGATACTGCCCGCAGAGGGTTTAGAGCTTTCTTGCATATCATTGTCAAGTCATTGATGTGGGGTTTCCAATACAGTTTTCTGTCTAGGATCAAACCAAGAAATTTTATTGATTCCACACATTCAATATCCTGATTTTGAAGTTTTAGTTTTGGGTCATTATGATTATTACGTAGACGACAGAAGTGGACACATTTAGTCTTAGAGTAAGAAAATTTAAAACCAAGAAGATTGGCGTTATTCTCTAGTTCATCAATTGTATCTTGTAGTGTTTCTTCTATTGTTTGTATCGATGGGGATGAAAAAAATATAGCTAAATCATCAACATACAGGCTTTTTCCTACCATTGGGTTGATGTTCTTGGTGATATTGTTGATAGCTATTGAGAAGAGGGTGACGCTGAGGGTTGATCCTTGAGGTACTCCGTTTTCAAGGTCTCGTTGATTGGAGATAGTGCCTCCATTTCTGACATAGAACTTTCGGTTTTTCAGAAATCCTTCAATAAATATTGGTAAATTTCCTCTAATTCCCCAATCGTGTAAAGTTTTGAGAATATTATAGCGCCAAGTTGTGTCATAGGCTTTTTCTATATCGAAGAAAACGGCTACCATGTGTTCTCGTTTCGCAAAACTATCTTGGATTGAGTGTTCTAAAGCCGTGAGCTGGTCGACTGTGGACCTATAGCATCGAAAACCAGCTTGGTATGGTGAGATGAGATTTTTCGTCTCCAGAATCCATATCAGGCGCATACTTATCATCTTCTCTAGGTGTTTACTCATGCAGCAGGTGAGTGATATTGGTCGGTAGTTTGATGGTAATTTGATATCTTTTCCTTGTTTGGGGACAGGAATGATAATAGCTTCCCTCCACTTGTTGGGATATGTTCTTTCTTGCCATATCCTATTATACAGTTCCAGAATGACTGCTTTTGCTTTCAATGGAAGGTTTTTCATGAAGTCATAAGGAATATTGTCGCTACCCGGGGCAGAGTTTTTGGTTTCATTAAGGGCAATCTCAAATTCCTTCATCGTTAAAGGCTCATTATATGGTGATGTAACCGATTCATTGAAGTTGAGTGGGATTTCAAACTCTTCTTTTTGTTGTGCAAATTCTGGACTGTAATTTCCTGAACTGCTAGTTTTCTGGAATTGTTCGGCAAGTGCTTCTGCAATGTCACTGGCATTGGTTATCAACTGCCCATCAACGATTAGGGTTTGTGAAGTAGTAGAGAAGTGTTTTCCTTTTATTGCTCTTATCTTGTTCCAGATTTCCGAGAGTGGTGTATCACTTTTTAGTGACGACACAAAGTTTCTCCATGTTTCTCTTCTACTGGTAAGTATCAGTTTCCGGGCTTTTGCTCGTGCTTTCTTGAAGGAAATAAGGTTATCTTGAGTTGGGGACCTTTTGAATATATTGAATTTGTGTTTCTTTTCAGCAACTGCTTGAGCTATTTGAGGATTCCACCATGGTACTTGGACTCTATTTCGATGTGGTGTGGTCATCGGTATCGAAGTCTCGGCGGCTCTCAATATTTCCCTAGTGACTGTTTCTACTGCCGTTTCAACGTTATCAGTAGGTAAGTTGAGATCTTCAGTTTTTATTTTATATAGGTCCCAATTGGCTTTTTTTAGTTGCCATCGCTTTCCTAAAGTTTCTCTAATTGGCCGGCCGGCAAATTCAATGGCAATTGGGATATGATCACTTGAGATGTGGTCACTGAGGCATTGCCATTTCAGAAAAGGAGTTAATTCTGGTGAGCATAAAGAAATATCTATCGCTGACAGACATTGGGAACGACTGTTCAGGTAAGTGCCTTCTCCTGTATTCAGAATAATCAAATCGAATTCGTTGATTATTTCCTCAATTATCCTTCCCCTCAGGTCCATCTTCGCAGATCCCCAGATAGGATTATGGGAGTTCACGTCACCCATGATAACGAGAGGTGTTGGAAGTTGTCTGATCAAGTCTACAATGTCATCACGGTTCCATGCAAAGTCGGGTAAATAAAGATTACATATTGTTAAAGGATGAGGGTATTCAATTCGGGTGGCTACAGCTTGGAGGTCTGTCTGCAGAATAACAGGAGTTGTAGGTATGTTCTCTTTGAATAAATTTATAACCCCTCCGTTTGCTCTTCTTTCAGGGTTGACATCTTTTCTAAAAGATTTATAGCCTTTTAGATTAAAATTTTCTTCTGGTTTCAGGTGCGATTCTTGAATACAGATAATTGAAGGAGTCCTCTCTATCATAATCTGCTTTAAATCACAATAGTGGTACTTTATTCCGTTGCAATTCCATTGTAGGATATTCTCTAATAGAGCCATTTTGATTTTTTGTGGAGAACGATAGAATTTAGAGAGTTGACGAATAAATTTGAAAGTAAATAAATGTATAGATGAATAAATAAGTAAAAGAATAAACACATTAATAAATGAACAAACAAAGAAATAATTGAATAGTTATTATATAAGTGTAAATATATTTATATATCACAAATTTTATCACAGATTTATATCACTGGTTAGTTTGGTGGGTTAGAGGAGTTTCTCGCCTTACCCTTTGGCCATCCTTTCTTCTTTTTACTTTGGGAAGAAATGGATGTATTTGATTCCGTATCTGAAGTTGGTACGGGGCTTGGAGTTCGGGCTGCATTCTTCCTTTTGACTTGGTTCGTTGGGTTTCTTTCGGTCTGCGTTAGCGTGAAAGTAGCTGTTGGTTTCTCAAATGTTGTCTTTGTGATTTGTTTGGCTACAGCATCATTTATTATTAAGGATAATCTGGGGAGTAATTCGTTTATCAAGTCTGTTACGTTCATGTTCATTGGTTTTGGACCACTAACAACAGTTTGGGCATACGAAATTCCTGGAGTGGGTGTCCTAACTACTACCTTCTTCTTCGCCTCAGCATATGTTAGATTATCTTTGACTTTCGTTTCCTGAATAGCTACCTCAGTTTTATAAATAGGACAATCTCTACTTCGTGCATTATGGTTACCTTGACAGTTAAGACATTCGATAGGTTTCTCACATGGTGATCCCTCGTGTATCGCCTTTCCACATATACAGACTTGATTGTTTTCACATCTAAGGGAAGTGTGTCCAAACTTCTGACACCTGAAACATCGTAGGGGAGGTGGGATGTATTGCCGCACTGGGAGACAATAGAATGCTACTTCAATTCGCTTTGGGAGAGACGTTTGGTTGAACGTGAGGATATGGTTTGGGGTTTCATGAATTTCACCATTCTTCCGTGTAGTTATTCGTTTAACCGAAATAACACCCTGACTAGTCAATTCTTGGCAAATTTCTTCAACTGTACAATTCAGTAAGTCGTGGCAGTAAATGACTCCTTTAGAATAATTGAGAGTACGATGAGGCTGTACTTCAACTGGCATATCGCATATTCTTTTAATTTCTATAAGCCTTCTAGATTGAGCTGCAGATTTTGTTTCTATAATCAAACCCTCTCTTGTCTTCTTCAAATTTCTGACTTCGCCTATTAGACCATAAATACTTTTTGACAGGATAAATGGGTTGACTTTCGAAAAGTCTCCCTCATTCCTTTTAACGATCAGGAACCGGGGTGGAGGCACCACCGTCTCTTGATTCGTATTATTTTTAGTGGTTTCTTGGTTTGGCCCACTGACCGGATCCCTTATTATAGAGGGGGCTACCTCTGAGGTGGTATTTGAGTTTATTGCTTCCATATAAGTCCCACGAGTTGGGAAGAAAATATGTCGACTGTGGTAGTGCTCCCATACTCACAGTAAGGCTCATTTTACACCGAAGGGCGCCAGTTATTCAGTGGTGACCGTTCGCGACACATAATGCTGTGTCATTCATCCCCTGGGCACGGTCTATACCTTGAGATTGCAGATTTTTCAAGGTTTACTCCTTGTTTGAGCTGCCCTTAGCTTCGTTACTCTTCTTCGACCATACCGGCATGGGTGGCCCTACCAGGAGTATAAACTCCCACCGGCATCGCTCTCAGTCATTGTAACTACTGAGCCCCTCCACCACGTCAAGGTCCCACAGCTCCATGGAGAGGTATTATTATTATTATTATTATTATTATTATTATTTTTATTATTATTATTATTATTATTATTATTATTATTATTATTATTATTATTATTATTATTATTATTATTATTTTTTCTCCTTAGGAGTGTACCAGTCAGGCCCTGTCTCCGGTGCTCCGACCCATCCGGAGGGCGCGCTGGTGTCGTTAACCCCAATAACCACTCCCTACATCCGTAGGGTGAGTGATTATTGGGTCCGAGAATCGTGTGCCCTGAGTAGACGAAGCGAACCAAGTATAACGGCCTTCTGCATTCTTGCTGCTAAGATTTCTGCCATATTACGGCAAGCAGGTATTATTTTCAAATTGGAGAGCAGTGTGTCCATCATTCCACCAAGGACTCCTATGATCAGAACCACCATTTTGACAGAATGGTCCGGATATAACCTGCGGAGTTCAAAGAGAAGATCTCGATATTTAGTCCGTTTTTCCTCCTCTTTTCGAACGATATTAATTTCGCCTGGAGCGGAAAACTCCATGACGAATATCGTTCTACTTTGGTGGTCGAGGAGGACAACATCAGGCTTATTGGCTTGTATTTGCCTGAGGGTGGGGAATGAGTAGTTCCAATAGATTCGGCATCTCTCATTCTCCACCACGGACTCAATATCCCCCGGAGCATAAGGCAACACCGGTGTCTCGTCTATACCGTACGAGTGTCGTAGGTGGTAGTACAACACTCGTAGCGCCGCGTTATGCCTGTGGATATAGGCTGAGACCGCATAAGATGGGCATGCTGATAGCAAATGCATTACGGTCTCAGGTGCCCCACGACATGCCCTGCATCGGGTGTCAGGGACGTCTATACCCATCACGCGACTACGGTAGACAAGGGTGTTGAAGACACCATCCTGGCAGGCCATTATGAATCCCTCGGTCTCCGACTTTAGTTCACTCGACCTGAGGAAGGCAAAGGTCAAGCTTTTGGATAAGCCAAGGTCTTCGATGTTATGAAAGAAGACACCATGCATTGGCTTATCCATATGTAGCTGTAGCAGGACCTCTGTCTCCGCAGCTTTTATCTGAGCTTTTTGCTGAACGGGTCCCAACTCGGTGACAGAGTTTGGGTTAGCCCGTTCAGTGTCGAAAACGAGACCGAGTTCATCGGCCGCACGGGTAGCTGCCTTAAAAAGGAATGCTCCAATCCCTGCTTTCTCATGGTCGCGGACCATGCAGAGAAGGGGATCTGAACTCCTGATGACTTTACAGGCCCCATCCAGAACCATTCTGTTATGCAGACACTCCAAACTCAAAAGTCCACGGCCTCCCCGTTGTCTGGAAAAGTATAACCGTGGAACGGACGATTTAGGATGCAAGCTCCTATTGAGATGCATCATTTTGCGAGTCTTAACGTCAAGTTGTCGCAGCTCTTCCTTAGTCCACTTCATCACTCCGAAAGAGTAAAGAAGGATCGGAACGGCAAGCATATTAGTTGCAGCAACTTTGTTCTTCCCCGACAGTTCTGATGACCAGATCTGTCGGAGTTTATGCTGATACTTGCCGCGGAGAGAGTTTTTAACTGCAAATACCTCTTGGGAGCGGCGTTGTTCCACCCCAAGGTAGGTATAAGTCTCTCCGGCATCCAGATGATGTAGGATGCTTCCGTCTACGAGCTGGACATCCTCTCCGTATTCCTCGCATCGTCCTCTTTTGAGATGAACCGTGGCACATTTGTCGATCCCAAATTCCATACCGATAGCATGCGTATATTCTTCCACCACCCTTTCTCCAGAGGCATACAATTTGAGGTCATCCATGTAAAATAGATGGGTGACATTATGCCTCCGGTTGCTGGGGGTGCCGCAGCTGTACCCACGGGTATTCCTGAGCGCAACGGACAATGGCAATAGTGAGATGCAGAAGAGAAGAGGGCTAAGGGAGTCTCCCTGAAACACACCTCTTCTAATGATGACCTGCTCTGTTTGGACTATGTCTCTACCAGATCTTATGGTGAAGCGAGTCCTCCAGAGCGGCATCAGTTGTCCAATGCATCCCACTATTTGACCGGGTACCTCAAGGCATCTGAGCAAATGCATGATTAACTCATGTGATGTTGTATCAAATGCCTTGCGGTAATCGATCCAGGTCATCGAAAGGTTACGCTTATACTGCACGGAGTCCTGCGTGATACATCTATCGATGAGCAGGTTCTCCTTGCACCCGGCGACCCCTTTCTTTGACCCTCTTTGCTCATTTATCCGTTCATACACCGGATCAACTGCGGAGAGAATGCGCGTGTATAAGATGCGCGTAAACACCTTATAACACGCATTCAAGCATGTTATCGGCCTGTAATTCTTTGGATCAGACAAATCTCCGTTTTTGGGGATGAGCACGGTTCGCCCCTCGACAAACCACTCTGGAATCTGCTGCTCCCCATCTAGCCATGAGTTGAAAACTCTGGCCAGATGGCGGTGGGTTGTTGGAAACTTTTTCCACCAATAGTTATTCAACCCATCAGGGCCTGGAGCAGCGAAATTCTTAGAGCCTTTTAGGGCCCCTCGAACTTCTTCCGTGGCTATCGGAATGCGCAGATCATTGAGCTCAGGCTGCCGAAGCCTCCTGCAAAATGCTTCGAACTGCGCTAGGGCTGGAGTATCTACATTGAGTGGTTGCGGATACTCATAGATATTCTTCCAGAATGTTTCCACCCGATCTGCAGCCGGCGGGTTATCGACAACACGTGGAGGCTCTTGGAATAAGCGAGAAGGTTTATCGCGGAACTTTATGTTTTCCGCGATACCTCTCGCCCGCCTCACTAGTGACTTCTTTGCAGCCACTAGCATTCGTATCCTATCAAGGCAGTGCTGTTTGATGGTGAACAGCACACCTTGATTTAATGTGTGGTGAGCTCGTCTCAGTTTTGCGGCAATTCGCCGCACTGCGGGCGTGAAAGGCCTATTGGCCGCCACGAAGTCCACCACACACTGGATACGAGACGCGTGTTGTCTCGCCGACTTGATCTTGGCTTCCATCTTGTGTACACGTCGTTCATGCCTCCCTAACAGAGCGGTGGTGTCCCTCCTCTCCGTTTGGGATAGAGCATGAGCGGCGTCGTACACGACAGAATTGATCTGCCAGATGTCAGCCTCTTCTGGAAGAACATCGCCAATCTCCGCATCCACCCGTGCCAGTTCTTGCGGCTTCAGGGGCTTCATATTGTGAAGCGCCCTGCGGGTTCTGATATCCTCCATAAGTGGAACAATGCGATTCTCCTCCACAGCCAAACCGACACGTGGCATATCTGCCACTTCGATAACTGGCTGAGGAGGAGCTCTAACGTAGCCTCGAGCCCGAAGATGGGATACATAATCTCTGAGATTTTGTGCGGAAAACGCTGCATGCTCTGGGTGTCTCTCACACCACAGAGCATGCATTCTCGCCATGTATCCTCTCCGGGCGGGCTCACTGCTCTCGTAGCAATGCAGAAGTCCGTCCCTTAATTCGTCCGTCCACTCAAAGCGTCCGTTGTTATCGCGGTCGTCATCGTTTGGCAAATCGTCGTTGGCCCCACCACCTTGCCTATGACCCCTAATCCGAGGGGGTCGGTTGTGGGGGCCTCTTCCTCGATCGTTTGGAACCGAGTAGTAGAGTTTACTGGGGGGTTAACCCAGTAAACCCACGGCCGACACCGGAGGGAAAGATGCTTTTTCCCTCCCGGATGCGCATGAGCTGCCGGTCCGATTTTGCATCCTTTGCTCGGGTAGGTGGTGTCGCTACTCACCAGGGCCTTAGGTGTTGGTTGACCCCCCTGCCTTATTATTATTATTATTATTATTATTATTATTATTATTATTATTATTATTATTATTATTATTATTATTATTATTATTATTATTATTATTATTATTATTATTATTATTATTATTATTATTATTATTATTATTATTATTATTATTATTATTATTATTATTATTTTTTTTTTTTTTTTTTTTTTTTTTCCCGTTGGGAATGTACCAGTCAGGCCCTGTCTCCGGTGCTCCGATACATCCGGAGGGCGCGCTGGTGTCGTTAACCCCAATAACCACTCCCTACGTCCGTAGGGTGAGTGACTATTGGGTCCGAGAATCATGTGCCCTGAGTAGACGGAGCGAACCAAGGATGGCGGCCTTCTGCATTTGCGCTGCTAAGATTTCTGCCATATTACGGCAAGCAGGTATTATCTTCAAGTTGGAGAGCAGTGTGTCCATCATTCCACCAAGGACTCCTATGATCAGAACCACCATTTTGACAGAATGGTCCGGATATAACCTGCGGAGTTCAAAGAGAAGATCTCGATATTTTGTCCGTTTTTCCTCCTCTTTTCGAACGATATTCATTTCGCCTGGAGCGGAAAACTCCATGACGAATATCGTTCTACTTTGGTGGTCGAGGAGGACAACATCAGGCTTATTGGCTTGTATTTGCCTGAGGGTGGGGAATGAGTAGTTCCAATAGATCCGGCACCTCTCATTCTCCACCACGGACTCAATATCCCCCGGAACATAAGGCAACACCGGTGTCTCGTCTATACCGTACGAGTGTCGTAGATGGTAGTATAACACTCGTAGCACCGCGTTATGCCTGTGGATATAGGCTGAGACCGCATAAGATGGGCATGCTGATAGCAAATGCATTACGGTCTCAGGTGCCCCACGACATGCCCTGCATCGGGTGTCAGGGACGTCTATACCCATCACGCGACTACGGTAGACGAGGGTGTTGAAGACACCATCCTGGCAGGCCATTATGAATCCCTCGGTCTCCGACTTCAGCTCACTCGACCTGAGGAAGGCAAAGGTCAAGCTTTTGGATAAGCCAAGGTCTTCGATGTTGTGAAAGAAGACACCATGCATTATTATTATTATTATTATTATTATTATTATTATTATTATTATTATTATTATTATTATTATTATTATTATTATTTTTTTTCCCCGTTGGGAATGTACCAGTCAGGCCCTGTCTCCGGTGCTCCGATACATCCGGAGGGCGCGCTGGTGTCGTTAACCCCAATAACCACTCCCTACGTCCGTAGGGTGAGTGACTATTGGGTCCGAGAATCATGTGCCCTGAGTAGACGGAGCGAACCAAGGATGACGGCCTTCTGCATTCTTGCTGCTAAGATTTCTGCCATATTACGGCAAGCAGGTATTATCTTCAAGTTGGAGAGCAGTGTGTCCATCATTCCACCAAGGACTCCTATAATCAGAACCACCATTTTGACAGAATGGTCCGGATACAACCTGCGGAGTTCAAAGAGAAGATCTCGATATGTAGTCCGCTTTTCCTCCTCTTTCCGAACGATATTCATCTCGCCTGGAGCGGAAAACTCCACGACGAATATCGTTTTACTTTGACGGTCGAGGAGGACAACATCAGGCTTATTGGCTTGTATTTGCCTGAGGGTGGGGAATGAGTAGTTCCAATAGATTCGGCACCTCTCATTCTCCACCACGGACTCAATATTATTATTATTATTATTATTATTATTATTTTTTTTTTTTCCGTTAGGAATGTACCAGTCAGGCCCTGTCTCCGGTGCTCCGATACATCCGGAGGGCGCGCTGGTGTCGTTAACCCCAATAGCCACTCCCTACGTCCGTAGGGTGAGTGACTATTGGGTCCGAGAATCATGTGCCCTGAGTAGACGGAGCGAACCAAGGATAACGGCCTTCTGCATTCGCGCTGCTAAGATTTCTGCCATATTACGGCAAGCAGGTATTATCCTCAAGTTGGAGAGCAGTGTGTCCATCATTCCACCAAGGACTCCTATGATCAGAACCACCATTTTGACAGAATGGTCCGGATATAACCTGCGGAGTTCAAAGAGAAGATCTCGATATTTAGTCCGTTTTTCCTCCTCTTTTCGAACGATATTCATTTCGCCTGGAGCGGAAAACTCCATGACGAATATCGTTCTACTTTGGTGGTCGAGGAGGACAACATCAGGCTTATTGGCTTGTATTTGCCTGAGGGTGGGGAATGAGTAGTTCCAATAGATCCGGCACCTCTCATTCTCCACCACGGACTCAATATCCCCCGGAACATAAGGCAACACCGGTGTCTCGTCTATACCGTACGAGTGTCGTAGATGGTAGTATAACACTCGTAGCGCCGCGTTATGCCTGTGGATATAGGCTGAGACCGCATAAGATGGGCATGCTGATAGCAAATGCATTACGGTCTCAGGTGCCCCACGACATGCCCTGCATCGGGTGTCAGGGACGTCTATACCCATCACGCGACTACGGTAGACGAGGGTGTTGAAGACACCATCCTGGCAGGCCATTATGAATCCCTCGGTCTCCGACTTTAGCTCACTCGACCTGAGGAAGGCAAAGGTCAAGCTTTTGGATAAGCCAAGGTCTTCGATGTTGTGAAAGAAGACGCAATGCATTGGCTTATCCATATGTAGCTGTAGCAGGACCTCTGTCTCCGCAGCTTTGATGTGAGCTTTTTGCTGAACGGGTCCCAACTCGGTGACAGAGTTTGGGTTAGCCCGTTCAGTGTCGAATACGAGACCGAGTTCATCGGCCGCACGGGTTGCTGCCTTAAAAAGAAATGCTCCAATCCCTGCTTTTTCATGGTCGCGGACCATGCAGAGAAGGGGATCTGAACTCCTGATGACTTTACAGGCCCCATCCAGAACCATTCTGTTATGCATACACTCCAAACTCAAAAGTCCACGGCCTCCCCGTTGTCTGGGAAAGTATAACCGTGGAACGGACGATTTAGGATGCAAGCACCTATTGAGATGCATCACTTTGCGAGTTTTAACGTCGAGTTGTCGCAGCTCTTCCTTAGTCCACTTCATTACTCCGAAAGAGTAGAGAAGGATCGGAACGGCAAGCATATTGGTTGCAGCAACTTTGTTCTTCCCCGACAGTTCTGATGACCAGATCTGTCGGAGTTTGTGCTGATACTTGCCGCGGAGAGAGTTCTTAACTGTGAATACCTCTTGGGAGTGGCGTTGCTCCACCCCTAGGTAAGTATACGTCTCTCCGGCATCCAGATGATGTAGGATGCTTCCGTCTACGAGCTGGACATCCTCTCCGTATTCCTCGCATCGTCCTCTTTTAAGATGAACCGTGGCACATTTGTCGATCCCAAATTCCATTCCGATAGCATGCGTGTACTCTTCCACCACCCTAAGGGACTGATGTAGGTCCCTTTCTCCAGAAGCATATAATTTTAGGTCATCCATGTAGAACAAATGGGTGACTTTATGCCTCCGGTTGCTGGGGGTGCCGCAGTTGTACCCACGGGTATTCCTAAGTACAACGGACAATGGCAATAGTGAGATGCAGAAGAGAAGAGGGCTGAGGGAGTCTCCCTGAAACACGCCTCTTCTAATGATGACCTGCTCTGTTTGGACTGTGTCTCTACCAGATCTTATGGTGAAGCGAGTCCTCCAGAGTGGCATCAGTTGTCCAATACATCCCACTATTTGATCGGGTACCTCAAGACATCTGAGCAAATGCATGATTAACTCATGCGATGTTGTATCAAATGCCTTGCGGTAATCGATCCAGGCCATCGAAAGGTTACGCTTATACTGCACGGAGTCCTGCGTGATACATCTATCGATGAGCAGGTTCTCCTTGCAGCCGGCGACCCCTTTCTTGGACCCTCTTTGCTCATATATCCGTTCGTACACCGGATCAACTGCGGAGAGAATGCGCGTGTATAAGATGCGTGTAAACAACTTATAACACGCATTCAAGCATGTTATCGGCCTGTAATTCTTTGGATCAGACAAATCTCCGTTTTTGGGGATGAGCACGGTTCGCCCCTCGACAAACCACTCCGGAATCTGCTGCTCCCCATCTAGCCATGAGTTAAAAACTCTAGCCAGATGGCGGTGGGTTGTTGGAAACTTTTTCCACCAATAGTTATTCAACCCATCAGGGCCTGGAGCAGCGAAATTCTTAGAACCTTTTAGGGCCCTTCGAACTTCTTCCGTGGTTATCGGATTGCGCAGATCATTATGCTCATGCTGCCGAAGCGTCCTGCAGTAAGCTTCGAACTGCGCTAGGGCTGGAGTGTCTACATTGAGTGGTTGCGGAAACTCATAGATGTTCTTCCAGAAGGTTTCTACCCGATCAGCAGCCGGCGGGTTATCGACAACACGTGGAGGCTCTTGGAATAAGCGAGAAGGTTTATCGCGGAACTTCAAGTTTTCCGCGATACTTCTCGCCCGCCTCACTAGTGACTTCTTTGCAGCCACTAGCATTCGTATCCTATCAAGACAGTGCTGTTTTATGGTAAACAGCACGCCTTGATTCAATGTGTGGTGAGCTCGTCTTAGCTTTGCAGCAATTCGCCGCACTGCCGGCGTAAAAGGCCTATTGGCCGACATGTAGTCCACCACACACTGGATACGAGACGCGTGTTGTCTCGCCGACTTGATCTTAGCTTCCATCTTGTGAACGCGTCGCTCATGCCTCCCAACAAGAGCGGTGGTTTCCCTCCTCTCCGTCTGGGATAGAGCACGAGCGGCGTCGTACACGACAGAATTGATCTGCCAGATGGTAGCCTCTTCTGAAAGAACATCGCCAATCTCTGCATCCACTCGTGCCAGTTCTTGCGGCTTCAGGGGCTTCATATTGTGAAGCTCCCTGCGGGTTCTGATGTCCTCCATTGGTGGTATGATGCGAGCCTCCTCTACAGCCAGACCGACACGTGGCATATCTGCCACTTCTGCCACTTCGTTAATCGGCTGAGGAGGAGCTCTAACATAGCCTCGAGCCCGGAGATAGGAAACATAATCCCTGAGATTTTGGGCGGAAACGGCGGCATGCTCTGGGTGTCTTTCACACCAGAGAGCATGCATCCTTGCCATGTATTATTATTATTATTATTATTATTATTATTATTATTATTATTATTATTATTATTATTATTATTATTATTATTATTATTATTATTATTATTATTATTATTATTATTATTATTATTATTATTATTATTATTATTATTATTATTATTATTATTATTATTATTATTATTATTATTATTTTTCTCCTAGGAGTGTACCAGTCAGGCCCTGTCTCCGGTGCTCCGACCCATCCGGAGGGCGCGCTGGTGTCGTTAACCCCAATAAACACTCCCTACGTCCGTAGGGTGAGTGATTATTGGGTCCGAGAATCGTGTGCCCTGAGTAGACGGAGCGAACCAAGTATAACGGCCTTCTGCATTCTTGCTGCTAAGATTTCTGCCATATTTCGGCAAGCTGGTATTATCTTCAAGTTAGAGAGCAGTGTGTCCATCATTCCACCAAGGACTCCTATAATCAGAACCACCATTTTGACAGAATGGTCCGGATATAACCTGCGGAGTTCAAAGAGAAGATCTCGATATTTAGTCCGTTTTTCCTCCTCTTTTCGAACGATATTCATTTCGCCTGGAGCGGAAAACTCCATGACGAATATCGTTCTACTTTGGTGGTCGAGGAGGACAACATCAGGCTTATTGGCTTGTATTTGCCTGAGGGTGGGGAATGAGTAGTTCCAATAGATTCGGCATCTCTCATTCTCCACCACGGACTCAATATCCCCCGGAGCATAAGGCAACACCGGTGTCTCGTCTATGCCGTACGAGTGTCGTAGGTGGTAGTACAACACTCGTAGCGCCGCGTTATGCCTGTGGATATAGGCTGAGACCGCATAAGATGGGCATGCTGATAGCAAATGCATTACGGTCTCAGGTGCCCCACGACATGCCCTGCATCGGGTGTCAGGGACGTCTATACCCATAACGCGACTACGGTAGACAAGGGTGTTGAAGACACCATCCTGGCAGGCCATTATGAATCCCTCGGTCTCCGACTTTAGCTCACTTGACCTGAGGAAGGCAAAGGTCATGCTTTTGGATAAGCCAAGGTCTTCGATGTTGTGAAAGAAGACACCATGCATTGGCTTATCCATATGTAGCTGTAGCAGGACCTCTGTCTCCGCAGCTTTTATGTGAGCTTTTTGCTGAACGGGTCCCAACTCGGTGACAGAGTTTGGGTTAGCCCGTTCAGTGTCGAAAACGAGACCGAGTTCATCGGCCGCACGGGTAGCTGCCTTAAAAAGGAATGCTCCAATCCCTGCTTTCTCATGGTCGCGGACCATGCAGAGAAGGGAATCTGAACTCCTGATGACTTTACAGGCCCCATCCAGAACCATTCTGTTATGCAGACACTCCAAACTCAAAAGTCCACGGCCTCCCCGTTGTCTGGGAAAGTATAACCGTGGAACGGACGAGTTAGGATGCAAGCTCCTATTGAGATGCATCATTTTGCGAGTCTTAACGTCAAGTTGTCGCAGCTCTTCCTTAGTCCACTTCATCACTCCGAAAGAGTAAAGAAGGATCGGAACGGCAAGCATATTAGTTGCAGCAACTTTGTTCTTCCCCGACAGTTCTGATGACCAGATCTGTCGGAGTTTATGCTGATACTTGCCGCGGAGAGAGTTTTTAACTGCGAATACCTCTTGGGAGCGGCGTTGTTCCACCCCAAGGTAGGTATAAGTCTCTCCGGCATCCAGATGATGTAGGATGCTTCCGTCTACAAGCTGGACATCCTCTCCGTATTCCTCGCATCGTCCTCTTTTGAGATGAACCGTGGCACATTTGTCGATCCCAAATTCCATACCGATAGCATGCGTATATTCTTCCACCACCCTAAGGGACAGATGTAGGTCCCTTTCTCCAGAGGCATACAATTTGAGGTCATCCATGTAAAATAGATGGGTGACATTATGCCTCCGGTTGCTGGGGGTGCCGCAGTTGTACCCACGGGTATTCCTGAGTGCAACGGACAATGGCAATAGTGAGATGCAGAAGAGAAGAGGGCTAAGGGAGTCTCCCTGAAACACGCCTCTTCTAATGATGACCTGCTCTGTTTGGACTATGTCTCTACCAGATCTTATGGTGAAACGAGTCCTCCAGAGTGGCATCAGTTGTCCAATGCATCCCACTATTTGACCGGGTACCTCAAGGCATCTGAGCAAATGCATGATTAACTCATGTGATGTTGTATCAAATGCCTTGCGGTAATCGATCCAGGCCATCGAAAGGTTACGCTTATACTGCACGGAGTCCTGCGTGATACATCTATCGATGAGCAGGTTCTCCTTGCACCCGGCGACCCCTTTCTTTGACCCTCTTTGCTCATTTATCCGTTCATACACCGGATCAACTGCGGAGAGAATGCGCGTGTATAAGATGCGCGTAAACACCTTATAACACGCATTCAAGCAAGTTATCGGCCTGTAATTCTTTGGATCAGACAAATCTCCATTTTTGGGGATGAGCACGGTTCGCCCCTCGACAAACCACTCCGGAATCTGCTGCTCCCCATCTAGCCATGAGTTGAAAACTCTGGCCAGATGGCGGTGGGTTGTTGGAAACTTTTTCCACCAATAGTTATTCAACCCATCAGGGCCTGGAGCAGCGAAATTCTTAGAGCCTTTTAGGGCCCCTCGTACTTCTTCCGTGGTTATCGGAATGCGCAGATCATTGAGCTCAGGCTGCCGAAGCCTCCTTATAAATTTAAATGCAAAATGCTTCGAACTGCGCTAGGGCTGGAGTATCTACGTTGAGTGGTTGCGGATACTCATAGATATTCTTCCAGAATGTTTCCACCCGATCTGCAGCCGGCGGGTTATCGACAACACGTGGAGGCTCTTGGAATAAGCGAGAAGGTTTATCGCGGAACTTTATGTTTTCCGCGATACTTCTCGCCCGCCTCACTAGTGACTTCTTTGCAGCCACTAGCATTCGTATCCTATCAAGGCAGTGCTGTTTGATGGTAAACAGCACACCTTGATTTAATGTGTGGTGAGCTCGTCTCAATTTTGCGGCAATTCGCCGCACTGCGGGCGTGAAAGGCCTATTGGCCGCCACGAAGTCCACCACACACTGGATACGAGACGCGTGTTGTCTCGCCGACTTGATCTTGGCTTCCATCTTGTGTACACGTCGCTCATGCCTCCCTACCAGAGCGGTGGTGTCCCTCCTCTCTGTTTGGGATAGAGCATGAGCGGCGTCGTACACGACAGAATTGATCTGCCAGATGTCAGCCTCTTCTGGAAGAACATCGCCAATCTCCGCATCCACCCGTGCCAGTTCTTGCGGCTTCAGGGGCTTCATTTTGTGAAGCGCCCTGCGGGTTCTGATATCCTCCATCAGTGGAACAATGCGATTCTCCTCCACAGCCAAACCGACACGTGGCATATTTGCCACTTCGATAACCGGCTGAGGAGGAGCTCTAACGTAGCCTCGAGCCCGAAGATGGGATACATAATCTCTGAGATTTTGTGCGGAAAACGCTGCATGCTCTGGGTGTCTCTCACACCACAGAGCATGCATTCTCGCCATGTATCCTCTCCGGGCGGGCTCACTGCTCTCGTAGCAATGCAGAAGTCCGTCCCTTAATTCGTCCGTCCACTCAAAGCGTCCGTTGTTATCGCGGTCGTCATCATTTGGCAAATCATCGTTGGCCCCACCACCTTGCCTTTGACCCCTAATCCGAGGGGGTCGGTTGTGGGGGCCTCTTCCTCGATTGTTGGGAACCGAGTAGTAGAGTTTACTGGGGGGTTAACCCAGTAAACCCACGGCCGACACCGGAGGGAAAGTTGCTTTTTCCCTCCCGGATGCGCATTAGCTGCCGGTCCGATTTTGCATCCTTTGCTCGGGTAGGTGGTGTCGCTACTCACCAGGGCCTTAGGTGTTGTTTGACCCCCCTGCCTATTTATTATTATTATCATTATTATTATTATTATTATTATTATTATTTATTATTATTATTATTATTATTATTATTATTATTATTATTATTATTATTATTTTTTTTTTTTTCTCCTTAGGAGTGTACCAGTCAGGCCCTGTCTCCGGTGCTCCGACCCATCCGGAGGGCGCGCTGGTGTCGTTAACCCCAATAACCACTCCCTACGTCCGTAGGGTGAGTAATTATTGGGTCCGAGAATCGTGTGCCCTGAGTAGACGGAGCGAACCAAGTATAACGGCCTTCTGCATTCTTGCTGCTAAGATTTCTGCCATATTACGGCAAGCGGGTATTATTTTCAAGTTAGAGAGCAGTGTGTCCATCATTCCACCAAGGACTCCTATAATCAGAACCACCATTTTGACAGAATGGTCCGGATATAACCTGCGGAGTTCAAAGAGAAGATCTCGATATTTAGTCCGTTTTTCCTCCTCTTTTCGAACGATATTCATTTCGCCTGGAGCGGAAAACTCCATGACGAATATCGTTCTACTTTGGTGGTCGAGGAGGACAACATCAGGCTTATTGGCTTGTATTTGCCTGAGGGTGGGGAATGAGTAGTTCCAATAGATTCGGCATCTCTCATTCTCCACCACGGACTCAATATCCCCCGGAGCATAAGGCAACACCGGTGTCTCGTCTATACCGTACGAGTGTCGTAGGTGGTAGTACAACACTCGTAGCGCCGCGTTATGCCTGTGGATATAGGCTGAGACCGCATAAGATGGGCATGCTGATAGCAAATGCATTACGGTCTCAGGTGCCCCACGACATGCCCTGCATCGGGTGTCAGGGACGTCTATACCCATCACGCGACTACGGTAGACAAGGGTGTTGAAGACACCATCCTGGCAGGCCATTATGAATCCCTCGGTCTCCGACTTTAGCTCACTCGACCTGAGGAAGGCAAAGGTCAAGCTTTTGGATAAGCCAAGGTCTTCGATGTTATGAAAGAAGACACCATGCATTGGCTTATCCATATGTAGCTGTAGCAGGACCTCTGACTCCGCAGCTTTTATCTGAGCTTTTTGCTGAACGGGTCCCAACTCGGTGACAGAGTTTGGGTTAGCCCGTTCAGTGTCGAAAACGAGACCGAGTTCATCGGCCGCACGGGTAGCTGCCTTAAAAAGGAATGCTCCAATCCCTGCTTTCTCATGGTCGCGGACCATACAGAGAAGGGGATCTGAACTCCTGATGACTTTACAGGCCCCATCCAGAACCATTCTGTTATGCAGACACTCCAAACTCAAAAGTCCACGGCCTCCCCGTTGTCTGGGAAAGTATAACCGTGGAACGGACGATTTAGGATGCAAGCTCCTATTGAGATGCATCATTTTGCGAGTCTTAACGTCAAGTTGTCGCAGCTCTTCCTTAGTCCACTTTATCACTCCGAAAGAGTAAAGAAGGATCGGAACGGCAAGCATATTAGTTGCAGCAACTTTGTTCTTCCCCGACAGTTCTGATGACCAGATCTGTCGGAGTTTATGCTGATACTTGCCGCGGAGAGAGTTTTTAACTGCGAATACCTCTTGGGAGCGGCGTTGTTCCACCCCAAGGTAGGTATAAGTCTCTCCGGCATCCAGATGATGTAGGATGCTTCCGTCTACGAGCTGGACATCCTCTCCATATTCCTCGCATCGTCCTCTTTTGAGATGAACCGTGGCACATTTGTCGATCCCAAATTCCATACCGATAGCATGCGTATATTCTTCCACCACCCTAAGGGACTGATGTAGGTCCCTTTCTCCAGAGGCATACAATTTGAGGTCATCCATGTAAAATAGATGGGTGACATTATGCCTCCGGTTGCTGGGGGTGCCGCAGTTGTACCCACGGGTATTCCTGAGTGCAACGGACAATGGCAATAGTGAGATGCAGAAGAGAAGAGGGCTAAGGGAGTCTCCCTGAAACACACCTCTTCTAATGATGACCTGCTCTGTTTGGACTATGTCTCTACCAGATCTTATGGTGAAGCGAGTCCTCCAGAGCGGCATCAGTTGTCCAATGCATCCCACTATTTGACCGGGTACCTCAAGGCATCTGAGCAAATGCATGATTAACTCATGCGATGTTGTATCAAATGCCTTGCGGTAATCGATCCAGGCCATCGAAAGGTTACGCTTATACTGCACGGAGTCCTGCGTGATACATCTATCGATGAGCAGGTTCTCCTTGCACCCGGCGACCCCTTTCTTTGACCCTCTTTGCTCATTTATCCGTTCATACACCGGATCAACTGCGGAGAGAATGCGCGTGTATAAGATGCGCGTAAACACCTTATAACACGCATTCAAGCATGTTATCGGCCTGTAATTCTTTGGATCAGACAAATCTCCGTTTTTGGGGATGAGCACGGTTCGCCCCTCGACAAACCACTTCGGAATCTGCTGCTCCCCATCTAGCCATGAGTTAAAAACTCTGGCCAGATGGCGGTGGGTTGTTGGAAACTTTTTCCACCAATAGTTATTCAACCCATCAGGGCCTGGAGCAGCGAAATTCTTAGAGCCTTTTAGGGCCCCTCGTACTTCTTCCGTGGTTATCGGAATGCGCAGATCATTGAGCTCAGGCTGCCGAAGCCTCCTGCAAAATGCTTCGAACTGCGCTAGGGCTGGAGTATCTACGTTGAGTGGTTGCGGATACTCATAGATATTCTTCCAGAATATTTCCACCCGATCTGCAGCCGGCGGGTTATCGACAACACGTGGAGGCTCTTGGAATAAGCGAGAAGGTTTATCGCGGAACTTTATGTTTTCCGCGATACCTCTCGCCCGCCTCACTAGTGACTTCTTTGCAGCCACTAGCATTCGTATCCTATCAAGGCAGTGCTGTTTGATGGTGAACAGCACACCTTGATTTAATGTGTGGTGAGCTCGTCTCAATTTTTCGGCAATTCGCCGCACTGCGAGCGTGAAAGGCCTATTGGCCGCCACGAAGTCCACCACACACTGGATACGAGACGCGTGTTGTCTCGCCGACTTGATCTTGGCTTCCATCTTGTGTACACGTCGTTCATGCCTCCCTACCAGAGCGGTGGTGTCCCTCCTCTCCGTTTGGGATAGAGCATGAGCGGCGTCGTACACGACAGAATTGATCTGCCAGATGTCAGCCTCTTCTGGAAGAACATCGCTAATCTCCGCATCCACCCGTGCCAGTTCTTGCGGCTTCAGGGGCTTTATATTGTGAAGCGCCCTGCGGGTTCTGATATTCTCCATCAGTTGCGATTCTCCTCCACAGCCAAACCGACACGTGGCATATCTGCCACTTCGATAACTGGCTGAGGAGGAGCTCTAACGTAGCCTCGAGCCCGAAGATGGGATACATAATCCCTGAGATTTTGTGCGGAAAACGCTGCATGCTCTGGGTGTCTCTCACACCACAGAGCATGCATTCTCGCCATGTATCCTCTCCGGGCGGGCTCACTGCTCTCGTAGCAATGCAGAAGTCCGTCCCTTAATTCGTCCGTCCACTCAAAGCGTCCGTTGTTATCGCGGTCGTCATCGTTTGGCAAATCATCGTTGGCCCCACCACCTTGCCTATGACCCCTAATCCGAGGGGGTCGGTTGTGGGGGCCTCTTCCTCGATCGTTCGGAACCGAGTGGTAGAGTTTACTGGGGGGTTAACCCAGTAAACCCACGGCCGACACCGGAGGGAAAGTTGCTTTTTCCCTCCCGGATGCGCATGAGCTGCCGGTCCGATTTTGCATCCTTTGCTCGGGTAGGTGGTGTCGCTACTCACCAGGGCCTTAGGTGTTGGTTGACCCCCCTGCATTTTATTATTATTATTATTATTATTATTATTATTATTATTATTATTATTATTATTATTACTATTATTATTATTATTATTATTATTATTATTATTATTATTATTATTATTATTATTATTATTATTATTATTATTATTATTTTCTGACATGACATAACTGAAATGCTTTGTTATGGTTTCACTTTCTTGAAACACCGGGTGCAAACCATGCACCTAGGGTATTCCTCTTTATTAGGATCTTTTTATAGTACTTTGCGCACTATGTGTGCCGTGCCCAACAGTACTGATTTCTGCATGGTGAGGAGGTTGTGGTATCCTGGGATCCCTTTTACAGCTTCACAGGTTGCATTGGATATCAGCCCTGTGGCCCCGATGAAAATGGGTATCACTTTTGCTCTCATGCTCCACATTCATTGGATTATTATTATTTTCTGACATCACATAACTGAAATGCTTTGTTATGGTTTCACTTTCTTGAAACACCGGGTGCAAACCATGCACCTAGGGTATTCCTCTTTATTAGTATCTTTTTATAGTACTTTGCGCACCATGTGTGCCGTGCCCAACGGTACTGCTTTCTGCATGGTGAGGAGGTTCTGGTATCCTGGGATCCCTTTTACAGCTTCACAGGTTGCATTGGATATCAGTCCTGTGGCCCCGATGAAAATGGGTATGACTTTTGCTCTCATGCTCCACATTCTTTGGATCTCTATCTATAAGTCTTTATATTTCAGGTACTTTTCAGCTTCTTTCTGGTTGATATTGTAGTCTGATGGGATAGCGACATCTATTATGTTCTTTTGTTTTTCTGTTTCAGAATGATATCTGGTTTGTTGGCTTTTATCATTCTGTCCGTTTGAACTTGGGTGTCCCATATTAAGGTGACTTCTGGGGTGTCCATCACCGAATCTGGAACATTGTTTGTTAAAATTGTTATTTCCGTCAACAGATTGCACCCCTACGCGCAACCCTTGGAAGTCTTCGAGAGACTTGTGTGAGCTAGGGAATCGGTGGATCGAACCCAAGACCCCACGCTTGCGAGGCTTACGCTTTAACCAGCCGACCACCACGGCCCATGCTGATACCAATTCCCTTGAACTTCTATCTTGTACGCTTTGCATATATTCCAGTGCAAGTGAGCTGCAACCGCATTGTGTCTTTCGAGGTATGCCTTCTTTGCAAGGATTGGGCAACCGGAAACTACATGATGAATTGTTTCATTGTGTGCCGGCAAAGTCTACATTTTGGGTCTTTGCCAGATTTCATGATTCTTGTCTTCATGTAGTTTGTTGCCATTGCTTGTTCTTGGTAGGCGGTTATTAGTGCCTCGGTTTCGGTTTTGAGGTTTGTCTGAGTGAGCCATTTCCAGGAAAGATCTTTATTTATCGTTTCTTTTCAACTTCTTTTTCTATCTGTCCATGCATTGCTTTATCTCTCCATCTAGCCTTTTGTTCCTCTCTAATCCTTATTTTTATCTTCTCCTTTATCATCTTCACCCGTTTTGTTTCAGTTTCATCTGGGTTTGTGTTCTCAATTCTTTCGTTTTCAGCTAATCGATTACATTCCGCTTTAATGTGTTTCTGGGATTGTCGGTATACCATTCCCAAATGTTTATCCTTTTGCTTCAGCTTCAGGTACAGGTTGAGGCCTGCGTTGGATATTGCGTAGCTTGTTTCGATATTTTGCATTCCTCTACCCCCTTCTCTTCTTTGGATATATAGCCTGTCTATATCTGCTCTTGGAAGGAGGGCTCCGTGCATATTCATCAGTTTTCTCGTTTGTTGGTCCATTTTTCTTATTTCCGCTTGGGTCCACTTGATTATCCCAAAGCTGAACTGAATGACGGGTACTGCCAGCGATGTGATGGCAGATGTCTTGTTTTTGGCACTAAGTTCGGTCTTCAGGATTTTCCTCGTTCTTCTTTAGTGAGTTTGGTTTTCATATTCTTGTGTTGTACACCATCGTGCTCATTCACACCGAGATATTTGTATACGTCATTCTGTTCTAGAGTTCTTATTGCCGTTTTTTCACAGAGTTCAATGTTTTGACTTTTTTTAAGTCGCCCGTTGATAAATGCGGCTTTGGAGCACTTGTCTAGCCCAATTTCCATGTTTATATTGTCACTGAAGGTTTTTACTAGCTTGAGTTTTTCTTTTAGTTCTTCATCATTTCTTGCAATCAGTTTCAAGTCGTCGATGTAAAAGGAGGTGGTTTATCTTTTCCTTTTCTTTTTGGCAGCGGTATCCTGTTTGTGACTTCTCTAAGATGGATGTTAGTGGGAACAGCGCCATGCAGAAGAGCAGGGGAGAAAGCGAGTCGCCTTGATATATTCCGTTCTTGATTTGAATGTCCTTTATTGTTATCAATTCAGCGCCAGGTGTTCCATTTGAGAGATTAAGGTCGGTGTTCCAAGTTGTCATGGTTTTGCTTATGAATGAAAGGAGTGTTGCTGGGGCTCGGTAAATATTGAGCGTTTCTATAAGCCAGCTATGAGGAACACTGTCAAATGCTTTCTTGTAATTGATCCAAGTTATCGATAGGCTTTTACGGCTTTCTCTGCAGTACTTGTGGATCATTTTGGATGTTAGAAGATGGTCTTTGCACCCATAAGTGTTTTTGACGCATCCCTTCTGCTCGTTGGGCTATTGTTGTTTAGATGCGTGTGCAATCTTTCTGCAAATATCTTTGTTAGAATTTTGTACATGTTATTTAGACAGGTTATAGGTCTGTAATTGTATGTCTAATGAGTATGACTGCGAGACTCCACACGATTCAGAAGGTTAAAAGTCTCTGTCGCACTCATTGGGTATATGGAGAAGTTTTTTGGCAATATCTCCGCAGCCGTTTGACATAATCCCATCAAACTTGGTATCACTGGATTTGTAATGACGATCCCTAACCAAATATGGAAAAATATACTGGGTGTCCAATTTAAAAATATCACCAAAGTCATTTTGGGTGGGGTTCGGAAAAGAAAATCGACCTGTCCGAGGATTTTTCCGAAATATCTTTACATTCAGAAATAATGAATTTATTCCTTACTTTATGTACATACTGTATAGGTTTTCTACCAAGCGGATTCTCCATTTTGCAATATTTCTTATAGAACAAGCTATAGAGGTTTTTTCCCCTCACAAAATAAAATAGGCAAATGGTCTATACTAATTTTTATAAGATAGTTTATTGATGAAAACCCCAGTTTTCGCCGCAGCAAAATCGCTTTGTGGGATTTTTTAAACAAGCAATGATGAAAAAAATTACAACGTTTTTGGCTTTTTGGAAATATCTCAAAGATTATTAAAGGGATCATTTTACAGTTAATGAAACTTTTGTAGAGATTTATAAAACCTACAAAATGGATTTTCATATGACCGGATCGGTGCATTTTTCACTGAGAAAATCCGGCAAAACCTCGAAAAAGAGATCGTTTTTCAAAAATTTTTAACTTATTAAAATCTGAAGCTGGACAAACAATATTGCGGAAACTGATAGATAATAATATGTAGTTCAACTTTGCCCAAGATGTTTTCTGTCCGAGGTGTAGTTTTTGCACAATCACGTTATAAACAATTTAAGTGCACATCTAGCAAGATCTAGCCGATTTAAGGAAAATCGTCGTATTCAAATTGTGTGAACGGCATCTGGAAGTAGAGATCAATATCTACAATTTCTATATTTTGTATTTCCACCTGAGAGGTGGGAAATGTGTTGAAAATATCACTGAATGTTGATTAAAACGCTTCAAAGTGCATCCGAAGTCACCCGAAGTCGTACCGAAGTTAACTCGAGTTAAGTTCGGGCGACTTCGGGTGAACATTGAAGCATTTAGAGTAACTTCCAGTGACATTTACAACACATTTTCCACCTCTCAGGCAAAAATTCAAAATTTACAAATTGTAGATATTGATCTCTACGTCCAAATGCCGTTCACAGAATTTGAATAAGATGATTTTCCTTAAATCGGCGCTTTTAGAAAGATTTGACCTTAAATTCTTTATAACGCGATTGTGGAAAACCTACAAATCGGACAGAAACCATCTTGTACACAGTTGAACCACATGTTATTATCTATCAGTTCCCGCAATGTTGTTTGACCAGCTTCAGATTTATTTTACTCTGATATTTATTTAACACTTATTGTACTTTTTATAAAATGTATGAATTTTTGAAAAATGGTCTCTATTTAGAGGTTTTCCCGGATTTCCTCAGTGAAAAGTGCACCGATCTGGTCGTTTAAAAAATCATTTTGTAGGTCTGATAATTATCTACAAAAGTTTTATTGGCCGTTAAACGATTTCTTCAACAATTTTTGAGATATTCGCAAAAAAAAAACAAAAAAGGTGTATTTTTTCACACTATTTCTTGTTTAAAAAATTCCACAAAGCGATTTTGCTGGGGCGAAAACCGGGGTTTTCATTTACGAACTATCTTTTGAAAAGTAGTATAGTATATATGGTGTAGTAGTTATAAAAATAGGTAACTAAAAAAAAAACTTCACTAACTTTTTAATTAGAGTTAGCGTTTCCCAGTCTTTTGGAAATTTAGTCGGTGCAGAACCTACTCAATCATCACCTGAGAACCGAACACCTAGCAGATGATAGTCAAGTGTATTGCGGAATCTGCGCCAAAACAACCGACAGACCTAAAATAACGAGTATTGTTGAAACACGCTATAAATTTGTCCGTCAATCTCTTAGTAGTATTAACTGTAATAATTAAATCGAATTCATCATGTCAGAATGTGAATTTACAATAATCAGTAAATTAACCTAACTCGGTGTTCAGCTTGACAAATCTAGCTAGGGATGTCGAGAAACGTATGAGATGCGCGAATTCAAAATGAGAAAGTATTTGGACAATATAGTAGTAGTAGTAGGTAGTATAATTAATATTATAATAATATAATAATAATAATAATAAACAAAATTTTATTTCAAGGAATATTACAATATATATCACAGATTACATAAAGCATATTAACTGAAATAATGGTCAGGTAGGTACATTTTGATTTAAGTGGTTACATTGAGTGACAAGTAATCATTGAGGGAATAGAGTTCAATTTCTACAAGCAGTTTGAAAATGTTTTTCTAGAACAATGACAGTTTATCAATCATTCTAATTTTAGCTGGTAGCGTATTATAAAAATTCAAGCAACTATACAGCGCGCTTTTTTCTGTGGCTGCTAGTCTGTGCTGGAGATAATTGTAGAAATTATTTCTAGTGCTGTAAGTTTCTTGAGGTTTTAGATGATCAAATTTGTCTTTATTATTAAAGAAATATAATAGACATTCCTGTATGAATATACCATAAAAAGTAAATAAATTACTGCTCCTGAATTTTCCCCTACAGGAATCACCAATTTTTAAGTTCCAAAGGATTCTCAATGTTCTTTTTTGAATAATGAAAATGGTATTCACGTCTCTACCATTTCCATAAAAAATTATACCATATCTTATAACTGATTCTACAGTTGCATGATACACAGTTTTTATAGTGTCGTAGTTCATATAATTTAAAATTACTCTCAGACTATAACATGCTGAATTCAGTTTGGTTGTTATGTTCCTTACATGATGATCCCAACACAAAATGTCATCTATTTGCAGACCTAAGAATTTGACACTTCCTGACACATTGAAAGATGCATTTTCTAACCTTATTTCTGTCGGCTTAATAAACTGTGGCCTGTTGGTAGTGAAAGGCATAACATTTGTTTTATTCTCATTTAATACTAAGTTGTTCATATGGAACCAATCAGTTGATAATTTTAGCAGAGTGCTTAGATTATTTATTAATCCTGGAAATATTTCTCCACGAACCAAGAAATTATCATCTGCATAACATGTGAGATTATTCTTTTCAGAGTAGATGTTTGTGATGACATTAATATATACAATAAACAGAATTGGTTCCGTAACACTTCCTTGAGGAACACCTATATTAAAAGTTCTCTCATCAGATTTGATAGCCATATTGTTTTTTGTGATAGTCACCCTCTGTTTTTGGTTGAGGAGGTATGACTGGAACCATTTCAAGGCAGGTCCTCTCACACCATATCTCTCTAACTTCTTCAAAAGAGTATTGTGATATATGCATTCATATGCTTTAGACAGATCAAGATAGACTCCGAGAGCTAACTCATTGCCTTCCAGTGCTGTTGTTATGTACTGAAGAAACTGGAAGACAGCAGTCTGAGTTGATCTGACTTTTTGATAGCCATGCTGATATTTATTCAATGAGTTATTGTGTTCCAACCATTTCATAAGCCTATTACACATTAATTTCTCAAATAATTTTGCAAATGATGATAATAAACTGATTGGTCTATAGTTTTCAATTTGAGACACATTCTGTCATTTTTGTGTAACAGTGTTATCAAAGCTACCTCCAAGTTATCAGGAAAAATACCAAATCGTAAGGAGTTGGTCAAAATGAACGTTAAAGGTTTAATAATATGCACAATACAATGCTTGATTATACTAATTGGAATATCGTCATCACCACTACTAAATTTATTCTTTAGACTTTTTATTACATCTATAACCTCATCTGTTGTAATAGGGTGAATAAACATTGATTTATCACAGGGAATTATATCACATGAATGGGGAGTTTTCTTAATTTTGGTTGCTAGAGTGGTAGGTATATCAATCATGAAGTCATTTATTTTATTGGCAACTTCAATTGGTGATCCCGGTATAGGAAAATCTTTGTTTTTAAGATTTTTGCTGCCATTGATTTCTTTCATTATGCCCCAGGTTGTTTTACATTTATTGTCAGAATTTTCTATCTGACGTTGATATTTCAAGGCTCTGTGTTTTATGAGCAAACTATTGTATTGCTTTTTTATATCTTTGTACTGCCCTTTGAATATTCCATTTGAATTGGCAAGTACATATAGTATATCTAGCCTTTTTTTGCATTCGATGACTTCAGTACCATTGCAGATTTTTTGTTTGGCATATTTTCCTTTTGTAGGTATTGATTTGAGAGGAAAACAGTTATTAAAGTGGAAAGAGAAAGTATCATGAAATAATTTCCATTGTTTGTTTACATCCACTGGATTCATGTTCGTTACATCACTCCAGTCAATGCATTCAAGACAGTTTAACAATTCTCGTTTGTTTTCTTTGCTGTACGAGCGCTTTGATGTGATGGTGTTCTGTGGATGTTCTGGTTCTGAAAATATTGTCATTAAGGATTAAACGACTCACCTTAAGGAAGTTCAATCTGAATTATACGAGACTGGTCATATCCCAATAGATCACGTTGTAGTATTACCTCTTGTCTGTTTAATGCGCAAGTTGAAAGAACGAATCACCTTCGTCTTCCCACATACATCCTGCTCGCTGCTCGAATATGTTTCAATATACTTTGCGATGACGGTTACTTAATCGCTTTTGTAATTTAAGAAATATTCAACTATCTGAATGAAAATGCAAATTTTCACTTTCAGATTTTTTCTTTCAAGTTAGGCTTTTTCACAATATCTACCAGATGTAGTTCAATGACCAGCGTGGCTTTTGCCGGGAAAGTAGTTGTTTTCTGTTAGATATCACAAAAAAGTTACTTCAATTTAGCTTAGGTTTTTCCATTTCCAGAGGAGTCATATTTTGGTTCAATTTTCAATTGAGAATGTTTCCCTTTACAACATGAAATCGGCATTCAGCCAAGAGGATGTGCTACTTGGGTTTCCATTGATCCTCACGATGTTATCTGAACATTTGAGGAGTTTACTTTTCGTGGGAATCGGAAGATACAAAAAAGTTATTGAGGCATCAATTCAGCAACCGACAGTATTGCCAATTGTTAATTACAAAGTTGCTAAGAAAAAGTGACAATAGTTTGAGGTGTTTCCAAGATTTCCTCAACTCAACTTGGTTTTCTAAAATGGTTCTTAATGAAGAAGGGCGAATTACTATTTTGATAATGATAAGTTATGGTGATAGAACAATATTATCGAAAAAATGTGAATCTGACAACACTGCTTAAAAAATCATGAATCGGCTGACCCTCACATTCCATATTTGGTACATTTCTGAGATCCAATTTTCGATATAATTAGCCGTTTCTACATTTTTTTCGACTCAGTATAAATCCTACACAA
The DNA here is from genome assembly GCA_944452925.2 of Chrysolina oricalcia. Taxonomy (NCBI): domain Eukaryota; kingdom Metazoa; phylum Arthropoda; class Insecta; order Coleoptera; family Chrysomelidae; genus Chrysolina; species Chrysolina oricalcia. Next base: position 53,428,497 of record OX101809.2, on the reverse strand, counting down.
TTCTTCGAAAAAGGAATAAACATGCTCTGTGACCATCAAACTACAGGAAGTTGGTTATTTAAATTGCAGAATAGGATCATTGAACGGAGTGCTGTAAATGTTAAGTTATCATTAGGATATTTTTGGATTACTGATATTTGTTTGTTTGTTATCCAAATATAGGTACATAACTTTTCAGTTTCATTTTGAATTAGTGATTTGTTTTTTTTGAGATTAATATTCAAAAATGTGTTCATTAGCTTTTGTTGGTTAATTGGCGTATCAATCTTAGCACGTGGCTGAACAAATTTGTATTGTATTTTCAGTATAGTCTTTACGAAATCAATTGAGACAGCACACAACCAAGCGATCATACGAGGTTATATCAATAAACAAATTGCCGCTGATAATTTGCATAGGCATAAATAACACGTTATTATCTACTCTATCTAAACCCGGTCGGCAGTCCACGTGGAGATGCCGACACTAAATGGAATTTCAGTTTTTCTGCTGTCTTAACTGACTTCGTATAAACTATACAATGATGCACACTGAAACAAACTTAGAAGATCAAACGAACTTACCTTAGTGAAGTTCGATCCTAATTATACGTCTGATGTCACCACAATTTTCAAAGATAACTAAAACGCACTAACTCTATTAACCCCCATTCTATGCTCTGTCGAACGCAGCACTCGTAATTTTTTCAAAGTACCCTAGTCGCGACTGGGTGATCATATGGGTGGGTACTTTTGGGAGGGTGTGATCACCTCGGACGAGACGCTTCGTATAATTAGGATCGAACTTACCTTAGTAAGGTGAGTTCGTTTGATCTTCTAATTATACTTGCGTCTCGTCTTCAAGATCACAATGTAGATGTTCAAAGAAGTTGCGATGACAAAAGAATCATTACTTAATTCTAATTTTTTATGATTATTGTCTAGTTACATAACAACCTTATAGTAATTATATGAGAGCAGGTTTTGCAGAGAGAATGGCTTTAGCAAATTCCCCTTTGTTGCAATTTCCGAAGTTGCTTTCAAGTAACAGTCCAAGGTATTTGAAGCACATAGTTCTGGAATTTCTTGGGATTTTGGTAAAATTAAAACAGGTTGAAGGTTGCCCTTGTTGGAGGTTTTGATTTTTCCCGGAATCGTTATTTCTACTCCTTCATTTGTTTTCAACTGCTATTAACGAAAATGTCTGAACCCTGTGTGCTGTCACTAGCGCCAATAGGGTGACTGTTTTGTGAGACAGTAAGTCCAGGCTCAGGTTCTCATTTGGATATAGTGTCCTCAAGAAGTCCAGGACTATTGTCGGGTCCCAAGTGAAATTGTAACGTGGTCTAGGTGGTCTAAGGTTTTTAACCCCCCTCAAGAACCGTTTTAACCTGTGGTCATTACCTATTTCTGGTCCCATTATTTAATTCAGGAAAGATCTTATGCTGTTCAGAGTGCCAAAGGTCTTCTTCTGGAAAATCTGGTTCAAAAACTCTACGAAGACTGGTACCGGATTGTTGAATATATCGGATTCATTATTTTTATAAAATTTCCACCATAACATGAGTTCATGATTGTACTGTTTCAATGTTGCTGATTGATGACACCATGACCTCGACTGATGCAGGTGGTAGTCCTTTTCGTAGAAAAGCTTGTTCGATACAACCCCGACCACCAGGGTAAGTGTTTTCCAAAGGGGGTGAGGGGTCCTGTCGGTAGATAACAACAATTTAGCACTTGGTCTCAGATGTAGAGTATGAGATATTAACAGATGTTTGAACAGTGGAAACCATGACTGAGAGGGCCATAGGGACACCACTACAATGCCACAACTTCCATCCTGTTTTATTTTATTTAACATGCGCAGTATCATTGAAAATGGGGAAAATGCATGAAAATGGCATTGAACCCAATTTATTGTGAAAGCATCCACCACTAGGAAGTCTGGATCTGGCTGCCACGATGCAAATCTTCTGCACTTTGTATTGATTTGGCTAGCGAACAAATCAATGTCAGGAGTGCCAAAATGCTGCATTATCTCTGAGAATGCTTCATGATTCAACTAATATTCTGTTTCATTAAATCTTTTCCTTGATTGAAAATCAGCTTCACAGTTTTCAGCTGATTTGATATATGAAGCAAAGATCCAGATTTTCCTTGATTCACACCACTGCCATATTTCCCTAGCTAAATTGTTCAAAAGCGGAAAACGAATATCAATTCTCAATAAAATACTTGTATTAGAGAGGTCTTTTGAGTAGCATTTCATCCCAAAAAATGGTGCCAGCCATTCTAAATAGTTTATGTGGTGTGATTTGTCCTTTTCTGACCAGTGTCCCGATGTTCTTTGGTCTTTACAAACCACACCCCATTCTGATAGGGACGAGACCGAATATATTTCCATTGAAAAGGGTTTTTCTGTTAAGTCATTCGAGGTTGATTTATAATTATTAAGCCACCAACTAATATACCCCTTCACATAGCTCGGTATGCTCATTATTCTGTTATAATTTCCTTTAGATATTTCTAATGCTATTATATATTTAGCTCTCTCAAGTCTCTTTGTGAAGACCCAGCAGGGCTGCAGGGCAAACGGATACAATATCTCCTACTACACGAGCAAAATACCTTATAGTACAGTGCTTCTTATGTGCTATTTCTTGCAACAACTCACATGTCTTGATTTGTTTTTCCTCCGGAAGACTTGAGGTCACATCCAATGAATTATAGTTGAATCCAAGGAATTGACATGTGGTAGAGGGAAGGAACCAGTTGGATCTTATCAAAATTTATTATGAACAATAATTCTTCCAACAAGTTAATGTTTGCTTGATGTTTTTGAAACAATCCTCAAATGAACTTCCCAAAACCAGAATGTCATCTAGGTAATTTACACACAAAATGCCTCTCTCTCTGAGCCAGGTTACAACTGGTTCCATGATTTTCGTAAACAAAAAAGGACCAGAACACATTTCCAATGGATATGCAGTATATTGAAACAATGCCCTATTGTGGACAAATCTTAAATATTTCCTAGAACTCTCATCAATATTGATAAGTAGATATGCCTCCTTCAGGTCCACTGTAGCCATGTAGCTTCCTTTAGAAATCAGTTTACAGGCTGTCCGCCTGTCTTCCATCTTAAAATGGCCAGCCAGGACATATTCATTGAATTTTTTAAAATTCAAAATGAGTCTGTTTTTTCCAGTTTATTTGGGTATCAGAAAAGTCGTTGAAATAAATTGTCCTTTACAACTTCCACACCTTTGTATAGCCCCCAAGGAACATAACCGTGTTATTTTCTGGGACATAGTTTGCCTTTTCTTCTTTGACCAGTTGGGTTCGGTAGAAATCACCTTTTGGGCCACACCTGCCCAGATTGGTATTGTGTAGCCCTGTATCCATGATAACACAACCTTGTCTGTTGTTATTTTCGTCCAGATCTTGTAATGCAATCTGAGCCTCCCTGCCTCCTGGCTGTATGAACGGACCCTTCGAGTTTAAAGAACTTGTTCTCTTCTTTTCGTGCTTTTCTGTATTATTCCTTAAGTCCTGTCCTGTTTTTGCAATAGCCTTTGCTGCTTCGACCCTATCACCAAAGTCTTGTCTAAATAACCATCCATCGACAGCTGTGTCCGTAAGTGTACTCAGCATTTCCTTTTTTAAGGTGAGACTAACCAGGCTTGATGGTGGATATCCGCTAACATGCTAGAGGAGTCAATGAACAATTCAATAATCTCCAGATAAGTGCCTTCTCCCCCTTCCCCTTTTTGTTCAAAAAGGATAGTCAGCACTCTGCCCAAAGCGGCCAAGCTTGCGCCCAATTGTGTTTGGCCACACGCCAATCTCTCATCTCTTTTCAGGTCCGATTCATTCACAACAGATTTCACTTCTGAATTCAACTTTGGGGCCCCCATCAATGGGCAATTCTGGGAAGGTGTTAAAATGCTCCTTCATCTCAGGGCCAGGTCATTGTGTATTATATAGCTGATGTTTTCCGTAACCCGAATGTCTTTATCCAATAGTTTTTGAATATCATGATTCAACGGGGTAGCCTCTACTGCTAGAGGGTCATTGGAAATCCCTATTTCCTCATCTTCAGATCTTTCGCCTGAAATAATAATGAATGCTTACTTGCTTTTCCCTATACACATTTGTATATGTTCTTCTATAATACTATAATGCCACTTATACAAGGGGTCCATGTGAAACCTACACAGGTGTCATGATTGAGACCAGGTGCTTACACAAACACAAGGTCAAACTCCAGGACAAAGAAGTCGTTCACACGACTAAAATCTCAACTTACCATCACTATTATTGGGTAAGAAGGCGTGAATAGGTTCCTCGTCAGGGAGTGGAGAACCTCTTTACGATCTATTTTCTTTGTCGGCATCAGAACTGCTGGCATCAGGCTTTCCTCCATCTTTTAATGAGGCCTTATATTTCCTTTTATACTTCCACAAAATTCTAGTCTCCTCGTCCGAACTACTGGATGTAGATCTACTTCTCTTTCTTCCCATCTCGGATTGATTCTTGAATTATTATATTATTAATCTTATTTTTTGGAACGCGATTTTCGCGTGGTGATCAAGTTGACACAAAGATCAGTAATGGCGAGTGGTGCGTTCGACAGAGCATAGAACGGGGAAAAATAGGGTAGGTGCGTTTTAGTTATCTTTGAAAATTGTGGTGACATCTGACGTAAAGCTACATTGTGATTCTGAGGACGAGACGCAAGTATAATGAATTCAATGGAGATACCAATAAAATTACCCGAAAATCATTTTAGGCAGCCAAGCAACGATATTGAATAAATAGTACGAGATTGGTATGCATTAATTATCAGAGGAAAAACAATGAATATTTTCAGTAGGAGAGCTGGTGAACAATTTGTGGTTGGTTCTTGATGCACTACAGAAAATTTTGTAATTGTCCTTGAAGGACCCCTAAGTAAGCTAGTCGATGTGTGGCTGAAGGGTAGCGGCACCTAGCTACCCTTGATTTTTTTTAATGGAAATTTCTTCATTGAAAAAATATTTTGAGGCATTTTGAAATTTTCATATCCTTGGGTTAGATGTTTGAGAAATTAAAAAATCAAAAGGTCAGACCAATCAGTCGGGACTAAATGTTAACCCGACTGTTGCAAAATGGCTTTTTAAACAAAGGAAAAAAATTTCTTGAGGCACTTTGCGATTTTTAGAGAGTAATATAGGTAACTTAAAGACAAATAATCCCAAAAAGCCAGACCAATTTGATGGAATTTTTTACCTGCCAGAGGATCGAGAAAGTCCGGGAGAACAGCACTATGCATAGCTTGAGGTGCGAGAGAGAGCAAATATCGGCTGTACCGAGAGCTCAAGGTTACTGCAACGCCATTGGCTCTCGCGAGACCACGTGACCTACAGCGCCCACGCGTTTTTTAAAAATAATTTCGGTGTAAATAAATAATTCCTTCTCTCATGATAATAATAAAAATAATTATAATACAAATAATAAAATTAAAAAAATAATAGCAATTAAAAATATGAATAAATAATAACATGTGAATTGTTTTACTATAATACTAATGAAAATAATAGTAAAAACAATAATAATAATGATACGTGAAAAAATTTATTACCTAATCTTAATAGTTGGATGAAAATACATCATAGAGTAAATTTTTTTCTATTGAAGTTTAAGATTGGCATCTTCACCTTCGTAGAACTCATCATTGGACATCGAACATTCTTCTTCCAATTTATCAGCATTATCTGTAATGAGTGAAATAGAATCAGTCTCACAGATAACAGATAATAACTTACAAGTGCAAGAATAAAAAAATTATTAATTAAAACTCACTTGATTCAGCGCTGTCATCGGTTTCTTTGGAGTCTTCATTAATAATAGCATCGAGTACCTACCGTTTGCAGAATGCATTCTTGTTGAATAGCTGGAATTTGAAGATTTAGTAATATTAATTTTTTTGATTAGGTTTCCATGAAAATAAAAAAGAGTTGTTGTCATGATTTTTCATAAATAGTTAGTTTACAAAAATAATTTTTATTTTGAAAAGTCTGAATAAAAAATCTTTTCAAATCCATTCATTTCAACATTATTTAATCAGTTCAGTGGGATACTGAAAAGCCTCATAATCTCCATCACATTATAATAATTCTCCCTCAAACCAATGAAATTCCAACGTATTTTCTTTGATGCCAACCATTTTTTTCTGGTTTCAATGAACTAGGAAAATGCAAATGGGCATTATGCCAAACACTTGTAATATCCTGAGATCTTAATGATTGTTGGTATATCGACTTTACACGGAGGCAAGGTAGATGGGTCACAATTTTTTAATGTGTTTGTAAACGGTTCATCTGTGCTGTAAGTTTTGTATGCTTCACAGAATTTTTGGAACCCTGCCGTATTTATATTTGATGAATTTTCCGAACCATACAACTCACAGATAAATATTTCTGAAACTCCAAAAATTTTATCTCGTAAACCGGTTAAGTGAGCAACTCCAACATCATTAAATTTCAATTTATTTTCATAACATTCCACTTGAACAAGTTATTTCCTTAGATGCAGTAGGTATACTCATTTCCCTTGTTCGAAATTGGATGATACACCTTTGGATGTTAAATAATAAAAATAAATGCTTTTTGATAATTATCACTTTTTGTAGTATTTTAAAAGGTCTTACTTTGCCTTTTTGCATTTAATGATTTTGAATAATTTTTTAAAATATTATTATTTGTAGTATTATTATGAGAGAAGAAATTATTTTTTTACTCTAAAATTATTTTAAAAAACACGTGGGCGCTGTAGGTCACGTGGTCTCGCGTCAGCCAATCGCGTCGCAGTAACCTTGAGCGAGAGGTACAGCCGACATATTCTCTCTCTTGCACCTCAAGCTATGTATAGTGCTGTTCTCCCGGACTTTTTCGATCATCTGGCAAATAAAAAATTCCTTCAAATTAGTCTGGCTTTGTGGGATTATTTGTATCTATAATATGTGCGTATAATATGTGCGACAAAAAATTCGAAAATAATTAAATAGATTTCCTCGATAGCAATGTGGTTTCGAATAATGGACGTTCACCAGGTAGATCGGGATTAAAATGTGGAGAGATGTCAAGTCTGGTTGCAATTTTGAGTAAATTGGATTATAACGAATATGACTTACAGGAATTGTACCGGCCGGCGTTGAGCAAGGTGGAAAACTCCAAACGGCGTGGGTGCCTCTTCTCAAGAGCTCTCTTGCCGGTTCTTCGTTCTTCTATGGCCTTTGGAGTTTGACTTTGAACAAATAGTCACCACTAACACAATGTTTGATACTAGTTAAGGCAATATTCCTTACAATAGAAACTGCGTGTTTCTTTGGAAAAATGCGAAAAATGTACCGAAAACCGATTGTAACATTTACGAGTCTTTTTACTGAACTGACTGATTGGCACTGATTTATTTTTAAACCGATGAATCGCCGTAAACTCCCGAACACTGAGATATAGATTGGATTGATTCAATATATACCGAGGTGAGTCATGAAGTTGCTAATTGAAAATAAAAGTATATTTCATGAATTCTGAACATATTACTCTCTAAAAATCTCAAAGTTCCTCAAGAATTTTTTTTCCATTATTTAAAAAAAAAGACTTTTTGATTTTTCATTCTTTAAATATCTAACTGAAGGATATGAAGATTTCAAGATGCCTCAAAAACATTTTTTTTAAAAAAGAAATTTTCATTAAAAAAATTCAAGGATAGCTAGGTGCCGCAACCCTTTAGTCAGACCTCGACCATCTTATTTAGGGGTCCTTCAAGGACAATTACAAAAATTTCTGTAGTGCCTCAAGAACCTACCCCAAATTGTTCACCAGCTCTCGGACTATTTTGGCTAATTTGCCTACGGATTTACAAAAAATAATACTTGGAACCTGAAAGAAAGAAACATCATGTTTTTATATTATTTATGGTTTGGAGAATGAGAGTGATCTTATCTAAAATGTGAAGATTCATTTGGAACGAAAGACTGGATGAATAGAATAAAAAATTTATCAAAAAAACTATTTCTATTTTACCTACTTATATTCGCAACTAAATCCCATTTCCCTACTCGTGTAGAGGTAGTCAAATGTATGGACCCGTCCATTTTTCTCAGTTGATATGAGGGTTATCGAAAAAAGTTGGGTGGGAGGGTATTTCACTTTGCACCTTTTTATGAATTCAAATATTTTCTAGATGTGCCATATGTGACGAAGTGACGTCTTCGACATTTTTTCTTAAATGGAACCATGTCATGTTTGGTATCGCTAGATAGCTTGTTTTTTTAACTCATTTTGATAGTACCAATATTATTTCAATTCTCTCGATAGCACTATACCTCTGTAATTCCCTTACCTATTGCTTGATTTGTTCAGAATTTTTCTCAATCGGGGAATTTAGCCAGTCGGATATTCTAAGCGATGTGGCAATTTGATTCAGACAGTGGCGTACGTATGTATAAGTTTCTCAGATGCTTATTTTTCGAAGAACATTTCTAGTTATTTTTCTATAGGAAAATGTCAAGAAAAATTTTTGTTCCAGAATGATTGAAGTGCCCCAATCCTGAATATTTCCTATATAGAAGGTAAGGGAAAACACAGAAATAGTCATTTGTTTCAATAGTTCAAAATATTACTATTTTTTGAATGGAGGACAACATATGTAGAGCGGCTAATTCATTTACTTATTCATTAGTCCTGAAAACTAATTTTTCATTTGAACTCGTGATCTGAGAGGATGAGCCATTGAGGTAGATTTTGAAAATATCCTATAACCGATAGGTACTCATTTTATGAGGCGAATGTTAATTGTAAACATCGTAAGTGGAATTTTTTAATGAAACAACTGTCAATGTAGCACTTAACAAATATTTTTTTATAAAAACTTACGCACGCCACTGTCTGAATCGAATTGCCATATTGCTAAAAATATCTACCTGGCTACATTCCATGACTGAGAAAAATTTAGAAGAAATTAAGCAATAGATAAGTGAATTACAGATGTATACACAAAAATACGAAACACACTGTACCTATTGAGAGAGTTGAAATAATATCAGTATTACTGAAATGAGAAGAAAACAAGCTTTCTAACGATACTAAACATGACATATGGTATTATTAAAAAAATGCCGATGACGTCACTACTCCAGCAATGGCTATCTGAAAAATATTTGAGTTCATAGAAAGGTGAAAAGTGAAAAGTGAAATACCCTTCAATTTTCATCCAAACTTTCTTTTTATAACCCTCAAATTAACTGAGAAAAATGGGCGGGTCCATACATTTGACTAAGTCTGTAGGTATAAAACATTTTATAACAGCGAAGTGCTACAAATTATCTTACTCCTCACATCTCTTCATACTCTTTGTCCTTTGATTAAAATGGAATTTATTAAAGTACCTACTGTGAAATTTGAATAACAAATTCACTTTCCTTAAGAGAAAAAAATATGTCTGTCTCGTACCCTACAGGTCATTCGAGCTGTTCCAAGTATTTAAAATTTTGTATTTTTAATTATTTATTCAAATGCTGTTACATCCTGTCGAGTTTTTATTTCCTGATGTATTGCATACTAGTTTCACATTAAGCGTTCTTCAGTTGAGGAATGAAATATTGGTAGATACTCAACAATGTAATTGACTGTTCATCAAGATATTTTTTGCAGGAAGGAAATATATGGCAATCATGAAAGAAAATACACGAGGTATAGAAGTAGTATAATCGGCAGTGGCAATACAGACCAACAAAAAACATTTTCAAAACAAACCGAAATTATTGAAGTTCTGTTACCTGGGCAACAGTCGCTGGGAAAATTCTTGAAGTGACAGTCTGTCTTGAAATTCTTTGAGGTCAAGGTCAAAAGATTTTCTGTTACCCAAAAGTCATTGAACTCATTAACAAAAAAAGAGACAATATTTGTTTGAAGACAAGTATAAAAATTATACCGGGTGTCCGCGGAAAGTGGCTCGCCCCTAAAACTTTTTTTGAAGACAATTTTTTTTTCAAATGGAAAGGAAAAAAGAGCTTTGATTATGATTAATTTGATACTATATATTATTGGGTTTCAAACAAACTTCCGTTAAAAAACTTTAAAAGATTACCATTGAAGATATTAAAATAAGATTTGAATACATCGAGCAACCTGAAACCAACACAACTGATAAAACAAAATAAATAATCCAATCGCTTATCTTCCTGCACGAATTTCATCATCAACATGTTCTTTAAATAATTAAACAATAAATACCTAATTTACTTTTGCAGAAGCGAAGTGAAATAAGAACTCGTCCTTCTTAATGATTTTGTTTTATCAGTTGTGTTTGTCGAAGGTTACTCGATGCAGTAAAATCTTATTTTAATACCAAAAGATGCTTTATTTTATGAACATCTAACGTAGTTTTTTAACGGAATTTTATTTAAAATCTATAACTGCGGTATCAAATTATTAGTAATAAATTGTTTTTTTCCTAACCCGACGAGCCACCATGTTGCCATTTGAAAAAAATTAATAATTGCAATTTCATAATTGAAATTTACATAGCACCCACATTCTGACCGAAAATAGCCGTAGCCATAGTACCATCTTTTTCAAAATTTTCGGGCTGTAATTACATATCTATAAAACTCTAGATTAAAAAATGAAATTCAAAATTGAAGAAAATTTGGTTAAAAAGGTAACAAATGGTTGTATTGAGAATGTCAAGTGGAGACAAAAGAGCTGAAAATATACTGGGTGTCCCATTTGAAAATCGAAAATTAAAGTCACTTACGGTGAATACGAATTTTGCATGAACTTGAGTTATTCGTCAAGAAACGCAGGCGATCCAGCTTTCGTGGACACCCGGTATACTTCACCTCCTAACATACTTTCGAATTTTTGAGTTAAAGTCGTGTTGAACAATTTGTTTTTTATGTTATACCAGTACTTCTCTCAGCGCACGGAACATAGGTGGAATAAAAATATTAGAGAAATTGATAATTGTTCGGAGATGAGCCGAAGATAGTGTTACGTTGTTGTCTACTTCATACCAGAAATTAACTGGTTTGTGGAAAGTGTCCGGTTTTCGAGCCGAAATAGTATTAATATTAATTGAAAATAGGGTATATTTCGTTTTAATTCCGAGAGTTCCAACCTTTGACAGCTGTTTCGTGCTCACGCACTCATCATAAGTAACTTTCTATTAATATTAATAATATTATTCATTAGGCAGGGGCTCTGCAATAGTTAATTGACCTTATTTATACTCTACTATGTTCCATTCATCGTGGGATAGTATAGTAGTAGTAGTGGTATTTTGGGGAGGCTGTTGCAGCAGCCAGGCAACAAGGCACTCATGGACCCTTTTTGCCATCCCTTGCTTTCCACATATATCTACATTCTTTCTCCTAATCTTCCTTTCCAAACCTTCGTGACCTAATGAAGATCAGTATGTCCGTCTACTCCAAGTCGAATAGTTTATCTTGTTCGAGCTTTTTAACTGCAAATATTTCAAATCTCAGCCTCCCATACACCTCACACTCGCCGAGGAAGTGAGATGAAGTTTTTTCATCTTTTTCACATTTGAGGCAAGTCTTATATGCCTATAAGTGATAGATGTCTACTTAACTTGTTATGCCGTGTTAGTATCAAGGAGGTGTCGTGCTTGGTGATTTTTGCCTCAGAGCCATGCCATTCTTGACTTACTGGAGCTGGCCACAAAGTCTTTCGACTGTCTGCAGCCGGTATTATCCCTCCAAGTAAGTTATTTCAGCTATTCTTCCTCCCAGTAGTCAAGGGCTGAAGAAGTTTGGCTTCTTGCGATGTCGAGTACAGGCTCCGACCCACAGAATGGCGTTGCGGAACCGGTTTTGGCAATTTCATCAGCCACCTCGTTTCCGCGCACCCCTCTGTGACCTAGCACCCATACCAGCTGAACTTCCTTCATTTCAGTTAGTTTCTCGAGAGCATCTCCGCATTCCCATGCAAGTACTGAGCTTGGTTTAGGATGGCAGATGGCTCTGAGCGCTGCTTGACTATTTGAACAGATTTGAATTCTCTGCTTGGGCCATTATTTTACCTCTTGCCTCGAAACTAGGGTTAGAATGGTAAAAACTTCAGCTTGAAAAACTGTTGCATATCTACCCAAAGCGTAGCTTTCTCGTACATATCTTCCTTCCGGGTAGGCTGCACCCGAAGCCCGTTTGTCAGTCAGACGCGAAACTCCACCGTATTTCCTTTCTATTGTTCCTTGTTCGGAATAGTGAGAGCAAACTCTTCTATTCAATCGCGGTTTACCTTGTGCGCTTGTCACTCTGATGGCGGAAATCAAAATTTCTTGCTCCGCCTACTTCGCCATTTCCGCGTGACCTATCATCGCTCCTTCGTTTACCTAGACTCTCGAGTCCCGCATCTTTAGATGACCTGCCATTGCCTCCTCCTTGATTCAGACTGGAAGCGGTGGCAGCCTCCGCAGTACTTCCAACACTGCGGTTGGAGTCGTTCTCATCAAAAATTCTGGATCTTGATAAGTCTTCGACCTATTGTGCTATTCTGTGTCCCTAGCCACCACACAGAGCCGACCCATAATGAATCTTTGGTCTCACGACCGCTGTGTACCAGTTTCGAATTCACTGAGAGCTCTGCTCCACAGCACCATCTTTCAATTATTCTGCAGGGGGCCTGCATGAGGTCGCAGACCTTCATCTGTGAGTTTACCCAAAAGTTCGTCCATGACTAATCACTTTAGATGGGGAGAGAGGCAGCTTCCCTGATGGCAGCCCCCCTTACCTCGGCTTCCAGTCTGATGTCCCTCCGGTATACTTCGACCTTTCTCCTCGTTAGCGACGATACAACCCAGCTGACAATCGAGTGAGGCGTTCCTCTGGCCATCAGTGCGCCTCTATAGTAGCTATCTTCACCTTGTCAAATGCACCTGTATGAGTTTTTCTGTAAATCGACATCACAATCAAATATACTTCATTTGAATGATACCATCTAAAACCGAATATCTCCGAATATAATGAACTCGAATTTTTTGAAAAGTAATTAACACAATCAATTAAATGATATCAATAAAATCGACATAGTCGCAATAACCTTCTCTTCAAACATTTTGCAAGATATGAAGCAAATGTCTGACAGAAAATAACTGCTTCCGTAGCTAATACCAAGACGAACGTTGAACTACACCTGAGAGATATTAGTGCAACGTTCCAATTCCTAGTGCTCTTGCCTCCCGTCAGTCCTTGGATAGGTCGGAAAACATTAGAGTCCTGTTCTTGCCCATCGAATGATAATCTCCAGTCGATTTTGTTCTTATCATTTGATACCCATCGAAAAAACACTTTTTAACAAATTCTGGCAATAACTCTTAATTTTCTTCTCGAGTGCCGCTACGACTGACTTATTGTAAGTTGCGGCTTCATTCGTGAAGAAATATTTTTCCTTTTTTTTCATATTTTGGTTCACAAGAAAACGCCAATGAGAGCCTTACCATTGCTTATTGCATTGAACAATATCAAGAAAGATCTGCGACAGAATGGGCATTGGGAAAAACATATAAGATAGGTACTGGTCCGTAGAACAGACAACACAAAGAAACAAATGAACCAGCTAAGCATACCCTGTACTTTCTTTCCTATGTGAGAAGTTTATCGAAAAGTAGAAGACGAATTGAGTCGAAGTACAACAGCCGAAAATGTTTCCAGTCTAGTATAATACCATCCGCCGCCAATTCACGAAAACAAGACCACCTAACGCTAGTAGTGACTCCAAAACCTGCATTTACCGTGTTCCTTGTGGCTTATTGTGGAGAAATTAAGAGACCACTGAATATCAGAATTGGAGAACACAAGAAAAATAACCAACGAGTAGAAACATCGAATTCAGGAATAGCAGATCATGTCTGGACAAATCAGCACAATATCAAATGATCTGAAGCCGAAGTGGAAACCTGCTGGTGAAAACCTCTGATCGGTCAACAAAATTTCAATTTCAACAAATTTTCACGTCAGTCAATATTACTCGCCATAAAAACCAATTAAGTTTAGTGTGCCTGATGGGCTCTACGCAAGTTGCACTGTTACCCAGTACCAGGGAATTTATTCACACGCCAATGAAATTAGCTGTAAAAGATGTAACCATGAGATATTGTCGCATGTACACTTGATACAGTTGCTATAGATTATGATAGCTTAAATGTCGTGGCTATTAAAGTCCAGAGACACTTCCTTTGTTTTTAAGAGAATGGAAATTCAGAATGATTCTACTTAAAAAAAAATAATGTTTGTGACATAGCTCAGAAATGAGTAATAACGAAATATTATTGCATGATATGTTAATGATATCATAATGTTTGTCTGCTCGCTACAACTTTTGCAATCGCCTTTAAAGTAACTTTCTAGTTGAATAATTAACTCAGCACAAGACTCAAAAGCAGAAAATAGTTATTTGAATAAAAGTCTTTTTTAAATACTACTTTTTAAAAACGGAATGAAAAATAATATTATAATTTATCCTTGCTCCATACAGATGTATAACCCCATTCAGACTCCTAACCCCATACATATTGTTGTGAAATTTTGTGACTGTGAATTTCTAATAGCTATGAAAATACTTGCAATCAATCATTGATGCATCAATAGTTCACCTAAGTCACTAACAATTTTATTACTCTGCAAATGATAATATGAACTGTTCTGTGAATTTTCTCAACGACAGCTACTCCATACACTCGTTATTTTTTATCTATTGCATGCGCCTTACGTTTTTCGTTTTAAATCTTACAAGTATTTTCATAGTTATTGAAAATTCACAATAATAAATTTTCAGAACAATCTGTATGATGTTATGAATCTGTATGGAGCGAGGTAAAATTATTTTATTCTTTTTAGTCCGTTCTAAGAACGTAAAAGGTATATTAAAAAAGTATTTTTATTTAAAAATAATTTGTGTGTTTATGATTTATATTTAAGAATTTGTCCAATCCTCTGTTAGTTATTTGGTCTTGTTTGTTTATGGCCTCAGGCATTCCTCCTTCCTTGGCGACTTCAAGTCTGTAAGTACTTCTCGATATTTTCAATTTTTTTACATATGAATTAGATTTCAATTATTTCTTGACCTTCTTCCTTTTTTGGTCTAAGAAAGGGATATTGGTTCAGATTTCCGTAACACAAGTCAACTCCCGGAGTTTTAGTGACAAATTCTATCACTATTTTATTACTTGTGGCTTTTAATCCAAATATTATTATAATGTTTCTTCTTTCCGTGCAATGTAGTCCATTCAACTCCTGTTTCATATCCGTGTTTTTCTTCTCTAAGGATGTTTGTTCTTTGATTTAGCTCTCGTTTAATTTTCTTTAGAGAGTTCTTTGTAACCTCTTCTGCAAAGATTTCAGTAGAATAAATACGTCCGCTGGTATTACATCGAATTATTAATGACGAATAACAAAGTATATTTAAACAGAAAAGTAATCAATAAATATAAAAATATAAAACAACAACAAAAATTAATTTGCGCTCCGGGGCGACTTGATTGATTGCAGTGGCGCATTTGCTTTTTCAGCTGCAGGAAAACCCGAAAAAACCTGCAGCACCACATCATATGAAGTTCTTGATCTGCCAATGTCCTCTCTCTCATAAAATAAAATGTAGGGTGTCTCCAGAGGCTCCAATAAACCCAAGATATCGTCAGAGCATTTAGAAACAAAACTATCGTCAAACTTAAACCAGTCCATTCCATCTTTCGCCAATGCGTAATAGTGGCCACATTCAACGCCGGAACCACAGTGAACAATGACTGCATGAAGAATTTAATTGTGGTCTGCTAGATTGAGGTGTTCATCTATTTTCAATCTTCGTATAAGTTTGGTGCCTCCGCCAGAGGTTGAGTCATGTTTGAAGAGCATCAGTGTTATTATCAGATTGACTGGTGCCTCAGTTATACTCGTTGTCTTATAATTATTAGTCAATTTGGCGCATATTGGGCAGTACAGTTGATCATCACCAGTTAAAAGTTCTATTTTCATATGATGAAACAGCAAGCTCCGCACGGACTGGCTATCAGACATATCAGGAAATGCTAGTTGAAGCTCCAGAAAGTCACATACGTTTTTACTGTCTCTCAAACATGTACCACAACATAAACTAGTGAGTATTTTTCCAGCGAAAGATCTAGAAACACAAGACAAGATAAGCTGTACGGAACCATTTGATCCAGAACGGTCGAGACTACTGATTTTGTCACTTTCCTGCTCACGAAGAGTATTCAATAAGAATCCCAAGAATTCGGAACAATCCTCTTGTTGTCCTAACGAGTATCTAGTAGACTTCAAAGACTCCAGGAAATCGATTGGTGGGAAAGATGATAAATTCTTACGAAACTGCAATTGCATAAACAGGGATTTGAGATTGGTGAATAAGTAGGAAACGTTCTCGTTCAATGTTAAAATCTCGTTCTTGAAATTCTTCGTCATGAATAATACTTGTAAAATGCTATTCATGTAGCAAGTGTTTCCCAAATTATCTAATCCAATCTTATCAACAATATCCTCAGGACAACTCTCCACTGATTCGTAGGGAAGCTGGTCAGACTCTGCATCGCATCCATTTCGTAAGCTACAATCAATTCGTCCAAGTGAAGAAGGGTTTCGTAGAGGGGTCGATTCGGCTCTTGCTCGATGAAGCTCCTCCGCTGAAAGGGAACCAGAACCTCGAGGAATGCAATTCATATATGGGGTGCAGGAATGACTCATGTCCATTGACCGCACTGAAAAAGAAGAAGGTGGATCAATCACTTGCGAATTAACCTTGATAGGAGACTGATGACGATACACTGCTCTCGGCTTTTCTCGAATAGATTTTAGTTCCGTATTGAAATGAGGGCAATGCATGATCTCATGAAAATTATGAGATGGAGGAATAGTTCCAAGAACCGAAGCAGCATTACCACGTTGAATAGCAATACTAATTCTTTCTATCAAAAAAGTGGTAGAACGGTAATCTTTCGTTGCGTGACCCAATCTCCTTCCAAGTTCATGAACAAATAACAGAGATTCCGGACCATAAACACCAAAAGTTTCAACCGCTACTGGATGAAACAAATAATTGATACCAAGATTTTGGTATTTTTTCGTTTCAATTTTTCGCCAGACAAAGCTGCAGTTCCAGCAGACTTCGAACTTTTGGCTAGATGGGAAGCCGCGACCGTGCCAACACAAGTGAAATCCCATACCACAGGTTTACCGTATTTCCAGGGTATGAGAGACATACCATCTGGTCTTTTACCATCATCTCGACTTGTACCTAAGGGTTCCATAATTGCAGGAACATCCGCTGACACCATGGCACGCTTCAATATGTCCTGGTAATGTCGAGATGCACGCCCTGCACTTCTCCTGCAACTTAAAACGTGCACACCTTTCTCATCAACTACACCACCGCAAACACAAGTATGAGGCACACAAATAGATGAACCCATCCTAAGACCTACTGCTATTCTGAAATATTCATCGTCTAATAGCGTTCCAAGAGATGCAACAGGTAAAGCATTCAGCCAAGCACCCGACTCCTTGATCATTACTGCTTTCAGACGAGCCTTATCGTATACACTTGTAGATTTCAGAAGTTTATCAGTAATAATCTTCAGAAGAGGTCGGTCCCATATCTTTTGTATATTCTTTTTATCTGTAGGAGGATCAATATTAGTTGCGGCATGCCAAAGTGATTCACCTTCAGCATAAAAATCGTCTTTGATATTCAGAAATATAGAAGGAAGGATGGCATCGATAAGAACAGAAACACCATTGACTGGCGACAAAAAAGCTGGTAAAGCTAAGGAAGAAGCCGAACGTAGCCCTAGTCCGCCAAGGTTTACAGGAAGCGTTGCTTGGAGCCATGAATCATTATTGGAATAATTATTTGTAAGATATTCCGTCGTGTTACGGAGTAAATTATCAAATTCGTCGAGCTCTAACTGACTTGACCAAGTGGGGGAACATCTGAGGGCGTACATGAGTTTTGGAATTGCTAAACAATTCTTCAAAAGAAAAAATACAACGTGTTTGGGAAGTTCATTCAATCTAGTTGTCAGCAATTGGAGTGATTCCCGTTTTCCTCGAAGATGTTCTGAAAGTGAATCTTTAGAAAGAGGCGCACCCACTCAGACAAAATTCTTATACCAAGAGCCAATTTCAAAATAATGGATTCAGAAATATTATTCGAAGTTGAAAGAGAAATCAGCTCGCATTTATCAAAATTCAGTTCAAGTCCAAGACATTTTGAATTATCAATGATTTTTTCTAAATCCTTTGAGACAATGTTTTCATCGCCAGCGATTGAGCCATCGTTCAAATACCTACCATTAAATTCAGATGACAAACTTCTAGTGAGTTCGTCGATGGTCAGACAAAAAAGAGCAGGACCCAAGGGATCACCTTGTTGAACACAATTGTTGGCGTACATATACAGACCGTGTCTTTCATTATTTATTATTTTTGGTTTTTCACGCATATAATTTTCAATTCAAAAAATGGAAAGGAAAACTTTTAACTTATTTAAAATTTGCCATAACAGTGTACCAATAAATATTCCATGCAAGGTTTCGTTTCTGAATGCCTACCATGAAGTCTCTATTTTTGAATACAGACCTGTCAAATACGACTTTTCGGCCTTCCGGGGCCACCCTCAACTCTATTTTTTCAATTACGGACCTGTATTTTTTTAATGAATTTAAGTAGTCCTCATCCTACCGCGTTCAGATAAATATCTTACCTGGTATTTGTTTCTACATTTCTGCCCATAAATTCCATAATCAAGGTCTGAATAACGAAAATTCCAACAAAAAATGTCAACTGATTTTGCGTTTGCCTTTGCAAGCACGAAATTCCACTTTGAATTACACATTAAATTTGAAACTTTTTGAAATTAATATAAAAAAAATTCAAAAAGAACAAAAAACAACAATTGATATCTTGAGTACACGTTGCTGACGTTTAAGGTGTTCAAATTGACGCCCACCATTCCTCAAACATATTTTCAGTTGTAATACCACAAGAGAGTGAGAATATAGTGAAAATAATTCGACAGAATTTTCGAAAACTTGTTGCCAGGCAATAGACACGAGAGCTCGAAGGGCTCGAGTGGCTATTGCCAAATGGCAACAAGTTTGAGAAAAAAATTGTAGAATTATTTTCTACTTTATCGAACTCTCGTGTGGTATTCGATAGATTATTTTTTGATGCCCCAATCATAGACACATTCTCTATATAACATGTTTATTCATTACGGTTATCTAAATTCATTTTTCAATTTGCATGCAAACTGATGACAGACGTCAAATCAAAAGTATCAGTTGTTGTCACACAATAGAAACAAAATACCACGAATATTCCCGAGGCAATAATCTAAGTAGAAAATTCCCACTATAATAATGTTGTGATTGGTTTGAAAGTACATCATAGCTTTAAATTGATGGTTTTTATTGGCTGCAAGATATGTCGAAAAATAATCGCAATAAAAATGGTGTTTGTGGCAATTTTGAAGCATTCGCTGAGTTATAACCATGCATACTAGTGTAATTGAATCTTTCAACTCCTCCACATCCTCAAAAGTTGAACTGAATACCTACTTTGTCCTTGAAGGAACCCCATATCGAAAACTTAAGTAGAGAGAGGTCGGGTGAACGCTGTGGCCGAACGTTGTTTCCTATCCGCCTTCCTGGCATGGTCCTATCAAGAAATGTTTAACGAATTCGTGTGCACTTTGGTGGTGTTTCCTCATGATGGAAATACTCATATTCAGGACATTCAGAGGCATATCTTCCAAAAAATCTTATAGAATCTCCGATAGGAACTCAAGAATCAAGATACAACTCTCCCGTCAATGGAGTATCAAAAAAGTGTACACCAATTATTTTGGTATTCAAAACAAAACGAACCCAGATATTGATGACGAACCTCTCTTGGAAATTACTGGCTCTATGTAAATCAGCATTCTCCTGGAGCCAGTTATGATGAATATTCCTATTGAACCATCCATTATTTGTAAACCGAATTTCTCAGAATTCATGTGCAAAATATTGCCCTTTTATTGTAGTCTGTTAAACGCAAATGATGTACTTTTTTCACTTTGTAAGGATTGAATTAATGTTTCTTCAGAATGTTTCTTGTTGTTAAATGTGATATACCACTATTTAACGCTATCTCTCTAAGAGATACTTCCTCATTCTGATTTTTCTTGTATTCCACGAATCCTGATTGTGATTATCATTTTTCTATGTGTAACATGAAACAACTATCCTAAAATGTCTATTGTATTATCACCATTTCCAGTAATAGGGCAACTTTTATATTTTGATTTCACAAATGAACCATTCAAGACGTTCAACAATTTTAGCATTGGGCTGCTGACGTTCGGGATACATTTCTTGATACATAGCACGAAATCTGGTGCTATTTCTCAAACACCTCGAATACACGAACAACATATCCACTTGCTAATTAGTGGACAACTCCATTGTTTTTGGTTCAACGCAACGTGTGAATAATTCACCCTTCAGATTTGGATTCATTAATTTGTAATTTTACATCCACTTTCTTTTATTACATAGCTCACCACAAACTTCATGAAGTTTAAAACTTTCTGTTTTGATTTGGAATAGATTCGTTTGGGAATACGTATGGGACTCAAATACAAACAAAATAATTGCCTATTGCCTAAGAATAGACACATGAGAAAAATGCCTCTCGGCTTTTTGACTTAAAAAAATGTGCAAGTAAACGTATCAATTGTTATTCCTTGTTTTTCCTATACTTTCTCATTTTTATCTCAATGATTTGATCTCAATTTGATTTCAAGTTTGAGTATTCATTAGAGGTAGATTTATTTTGAATTTTATCTTCGCAACTTGAGTCAAATACCCCTTCATATACGAACAAAAATACAATCAGGACCGTATTCCGTAGGAAAGGATATTCATTGTTCAGACCAGACAAGATACATATCTGAACTCAGTAAGATAAGGACTACTTAAATTCATGAAAATAAATACAGGTCCGTATTCGAAAAAAATAGAGTTGAGGGTGGCCCCTGAAGAACGAAACTTTGTATCGAAGCAGAGCACATGGAAGCAAATTTAAAACAGAGACGAAAGTTTCCTGAAATTAGAGGCACCAGCGCAAAGAAAAGAAAATTTAGGTTTTCCCCGCATATTTTGAAAACGGTTCGTGTGATACTTCCGATTTGGAAACATTGTTTCATTGTTCACTGAAATAGGCAACTTTTGTCTAATTCAACTAACGTCGTATCATTTACCGTTTCCGAGTTTCCAATAGTGGTACGACTTGAAAAATACGGCCTTATATTTGGTTCCTCATAAACAATGCAACTTTTTTTAGCCTCCCCTCTGTTAACTTTTGAACGATCTGACATACAAACTTGAAACAAAAACCAGTTTGAATGATATCACCGATACTATTTATTGGAATAAAACCAGCAAAAACCTGCAGCACCACATCGTCTGAAGATCATGATCTGCCAATGTCCTGTCTCTCATAAAAGTGTCTCCAGAGGCTCCAGTAAATTCAAAACCTCGAATCGAAGATTTATTGGTACACTGTCATAGTGAATTTTCAATAAAATGAAGATTTCGTTTTCATATTTTTTATTTATTTTATATATCATAATCCGATACTTACGTAAAAAAAAACATAAATAGCATTTTTAGTTTCCCCTGTATGACTCGACAAGGGCAAGAGTCTCTGTACATTTTTTCGACCAATGTAATGCTCTCCAAAATAGTGTTATCATTTTAATCGTATCCGTACCACTTACGGTTTAAAATATAGCGTATTACAACAACTTACAGTTGATGTCCTGGCTGCCAAAAGCAGTTTGCCACAGGGACACAGGATACCTATCAACAAAAAATGCATAAGAAAGAAAAAAAAAACAATTGAAATATTAGGATATAAAACAACGTTAACAAAAATTATTATATTAATGATTATTCATGATGGCCACCGAGTCCTTGATCAGTGAAACGACGATTTTATCCATTAATGATTTGGCAGCTTAAAATGTTCAGTAAAATCAATAAAGAACTGTGGAATTGTTCCTCTAGCTTCAATCATTAATCCTACCTAATTAATCCTTCGACTTTACTTAAGCCATATTTGTCTCTGAAGTATGGAATTGTAGGATTGTAAATTTGTTTCTTTTCCATATCAACTTCTTCAGGTTGTGTGTCAGACAATTCGTAGCGGATAGTTGGATCAAGGATATAACCTTCCTTCTTTCTCCGATTGATTGCAATGATATCAACCATGATATCTTCCATTTGTTAAACGAAACGGCCTGTATGAATGTTCTCAGCTATTGTCTTACTTATCCTGTTGCTGTCGATTTGAAAACTGACCTGTTTGTGAAACCTTTGGTGCGATCTTAGATAAAGTTTCTTATCAGTCGTTCACCACAAGCGCTTAGGTTATTAATATTTGTCATATTGTGTTGTCATAATGCACAATAATACCTTGTATCATAAAATTTTTAATTAGAATAGGCGCCATAGGCGGATTCATTAGCCACGACTTGACGTGATGAGATTTTTTTCTAAGATTATAGCACAAAAATTAAGTATATGCAAAATACTCCAAACAGCAAAAATTACATTTTTGACACCTTAAAATTTGAAAAGAACGTCAGGATCTGAAACATGTCAAAGCTATTTGGGCCAGTCGGTAGATACTTTCAGAAGGGGGTTCCTAGAAAGTATTGCGAAGTTATTGAAATTTTGGCCAATTGTTTTTGGATTGTCTGGGTTATACCGGGTGTCCACGAAAGGTGGCTCGACCCTATAACTTTTTTGTTTTGGAAAATAATGGAATGAAATTTGGAGGATCTGCATAAGACACAAAACTGCGTTTTTTTACAAATAACTCAAGTCCATGCAACTTTCGGTTTCACCGGAAGTGACTTGAATTTTCGATTTTTAAATGGGACTCCCAGTATATTTTCACCTCTTTTGTCTCCACCTGAAATTCTGAATACAACTCTGTATTATTTGTCACTTTTTGTAACCAATTTTTTTTCAAATTTTTTACTTTATTTTTCACTCTAGAGTGCCATGGACACGTTCAAATCACCAATTACAGCCCTAAAATTTTGGGAGAAATACAAGTTCACTGTTTTCGGTCAAAATGAATGTGCTGTGTGAAATTTAATTTTAAAATTGAAATTACTATTTCATTTCAAATGGTAACATGGTGGCTCGTCGGGTTAGGAAGAAAGACCATTTCATTACGATTAATTTTTTACCGCACACTTATAGGTTTTATACAAAATTCCGTTAAAAAACTTTTAAATATCATGTTAGATGTTTTATACAATAAAGCATCTTTTGTTATTAAAATAAGATGTAAATGCATCCAGTAACCTTTGATAAACACAACTGATAAAACAAATTCTTTGAGGAGGTCTACTTATTTTACTTCGCTTCTGTAAAAGTAAATTAGGTAATTATTTTGTTATTATTTAAAGAACACGTTGATGATAATATTTATGCAAGAAGATAATATGTTATTAGCTTTTGGAACAGTGATTTTGTTTTATCAGTTGTGTTGGTTACAGGTTGCTCGATGCATTTAATTCTTATTTTAATCTACTAAGATCCTTCATTTTGAGAAATTTGTACTGTAATCTTTCTAAGTGTTTCAACGGAAGTTTGTTTGAAACCTAAAAATCTGCAGTATCAAATTATTCGTAATCAAATGCTGTTTTTTCCTAATCCGACGAGCCACCACGTTGCCATTAAAAAAAATCAGTATCTAATAGAAATTTTAAAATGAAATTTTGCTTAACAAAAACATTAAAGTTGTATTACTGTCAAAATATCAGGACTGAAATGATTGATTTGAAGATATCCATTGCACTCTAGAATGAAAAATAAATTTGAAAATTAAAATAAAATTGGGTGTCAAAAACTGACGAATAACACATGGATGTATTCAGTAAATCATATGGAGAAAATGAAGTGAAAGAATTTGAAAATCGAGAGTTTACGTCAGTTGTGGTGAAACCGGAAGTTACGCGAGGCTGAGTTACTTGTCAAGAAGTGCAGTTTTATGTCTCATACTGATCCTCCAAATGTCATTCCATTATCTCCGAAAACAGATATTATACAATAGCAAAGTATAAATGAATTGAAATTAATATAATATAATATATTCACAATAAAAAAATTAAAATCTGACTTGTCACTGTCAATTCTACAATATTTTACATTTGTATTTTATACTGAAATTTTTATACCTTTTATACCTCATTTGCACCAGTTTTCCTGGTATATGGTACTCAGCTCTAAGTTGAGATATTGGAGCAGTTGGAGTGATATTTACAAGATCGACAACTACATTTTTCGATTGGTAGCATATTTGAAACAAACGATCTGGTTGCTTTCCTGTGATCTCCATACATCACTGGTTCATTGGATTTACACCTTCCTTGAATATTTGAAGAATTTTGTGTTCCAGGCCCAAAAAATATCTTTGTGGAAGTTCCATAAAATTTGACTATCATTGAGCTATCCGATGATGATGATTACTTACCATCAAAATATCCGCAGGATGATATATAAAAGTTGAAATAAGATTATTTCATCATAGCAACGAAAGATTTACACGAAGCTGGTCCATCAAATGTGAATAAAAAAGGGCCGAATACTGACAACTTTGAAATCATTTCAACCGGAAATTCTCAATCTGAAAGTAAACCAAATCAACACAGATTTGTTTGTAATAAATGTAATTGATATTTCAAATCCGTGAAAGGTATTAAAATACACAATTCTAACATTCATAAGGATGGAAAATCAACCCAAAAAAAACCCACAGACAAAAGATGTGAATCTAAGTGTGGATTGTGTTCTCAATATTTCAACACTGTTGCTATTCATATCAGTAAATCTCATCCTCATGACTACAGGGAGAATGTAACGTCGAAATATAAACCTGGTATTACAGAAAAATTAGATGGAATGAAAGCCATAAATGCTGAGAAGAAAGAAGCTGAAGTCGAAGAAGGAGTTATGCCTTGGATTGAAATGTTTTCTACAGAGATTGAAGACAATCATGAGTTCAATGATAAAATTACATGGTTTATTGATTTTCTCCAAAACAGAATTCACAATCTATCTGATCCCAAGCATCCTGCTTCGGAATTTTATGAACTGAGAAAAAAAAAGAGATTTTCCACAAAATAATTCATATAAAGACTCTAGGAATCCATAAAATATATCGAAAAAGGAAAGATCCAGAAGAAGGCAGAAATATCAATATGAATTGGTACAGTACTTATACTATAACCAAAGAAGAAAAGCCACACGAATGGTTACAGATGATCAAAATAAATCATGCAATATTCCATTGGATGAAATTTTCAAACACTTCTATGATCGTTTTTCCCATATAAATGAAAGTGTTAGAAATAAATATCCACAGAAAATAACAATTGAACAAAAATGTTCACTTGATCTCAGCTATGATCATACAGTGAATGTAACTGATATTGAAGCATCTTTGAATAAAATGAAAATCGATACTGCTCCTGGAATAGAAAAAAAAATATAGTCAGAGTACTGAAAAATAAACAAATTATGAAAATTCTTGCATGTATTAGTACAAATATTTCGAAATCGGTTACGTTCCTGATATCCTCAAAAAATATAGAACTATCTTGATTGACAAAGATGAAAATGATAAAGAATCAAGTAACTGAAGACCTATTTCCATCAGTTCCGTTATCAGTGGAGTTATTGAGAAGGTGTGTGATAGAAGACTCAAAAGTTTTTGAATTTCATGAAAATCAACGTGGTTTCAGTCCTTTTCCTGGAGCTCATATGAATGCAGCGATACCCAATGGTATACTGAAAGATGCAAAGAAAAACAAGAAAGATCTCACTGTTGGATTCTTGGATATCAGTAAAGCTTATGATAATATTGGCCACGAACATCTGAACAACACTATTATGTCATCGTCATTACCTCAGAAGATACAGAATGTACTTATAGATTTCCAGTCGAATAATTATACGCAAGTTGAAACAGCAAGTTGACGAAGCAAACCTATTGAAATCAGAAGGGGCGTAATGCAAGGTGCCCCTCTTTAACCCACTCTATATAATCTGGCTACTGATATCATTATCAAAGAACTGCTCCAGAAATTTCATCAACATATGAATATCCGATTGATGCTGATATTCCTCCAGCTTCTGTACTTGAGTTTGCTGGTGACACTGTTCTGATTGGAAACGATGAAAAGAGTGCATTATCCCTTTTCGAAATGGCAAGATCTAAATTTTTGGAAATTGGGTTAACGTTGAATGAAGAGAAAACAAAAATAATTGAAGTTAAGAAAAGAAAACTCGTACCGTTAAGTTTCTTCCATAGTCCACTTCAATCTCTGCACTATAAATAGATAATAAAGTATCTTGGAATCACATTCAATGATGAGATAACTCCAAATCAGAAAAAAATAATGAATAACCTGAAAAAAAAACTCCATAACTTGGTCTCATCTACTCTTTTGAAATGTCATCAGATATTTCAAGTTTTAAATTATTCAATTTGACCATCATTGATTTATTCATTCCAATGCACTCCGATAGATAAAATTCCTATGAACTTTCTCAATGATACTGATGAAATTATTAAATCGTCCTTAAAGGAAATCTCAGATCTACCTTCTGATATTCCAGACAGCATGTTATACTCGAACCAAAAATTGAAAGGACTTGGTCTTTTCAAAGCCTCTTGGTAAGCATTCATACAAAGTTATAATAATTGTAAATTATTAAAGATACAGCAAAATTCATATTTGGAAAAAACAAAAAATTATGTATACAAATGTTTGGAAAAGTTGAATATTCCTATGGACAATGATGAATGGTCATATTCTGGAAAAAAGTTCAGAGGAATTTTGAGATGTAGAGAATATGAAAAATGCGTCAATCACTTGTTCAGAAAGGATCCGGTGCTGTATTATATCAAGAATATACTCCAGCAAATTTTCGGGTAAGAACAAGCGCAGGTCTGTCTCCTTCAGAATGGAAAGGAGCTATAAAAAGGACAGAGCATGTTGTTAACCTGAGAGGAATTTCCGGTAGATCCCATGAGAGTATCCAGTGTAGACACTGCACTGAGAAAGAAACTCTTCCTCATGTCTTGGGATCATGCTAATTCGGACAACTTCTCAGACATAATAAAATTCGACGTGTATTAGCCATGGAACTAACTACAAAATTTGAAGTATATGAAGAAATTAAGTGTGTCGCTGAAAACGAATGTAATCGAAGGATTGAAATGATAGCAATAGATCGAAAACATGACAAAGCATTCATAATTGATCCTACAATACGCTTCGAAAATAATAAAAATCAGCCAATAGACGTGAACAATGAAAAAAAAGGATATTTATGAACCGACCATTCATTTATTGGTTTAGAAGCTCTAAAGGACTCGATAAAAATACTGAGAAATCACATGCATACAAAATGATTGTTTATTTAGAAGTTTTTTTGATTATTTACTTCAGTTTTTACATTACACATTTTTATATTTTCTATTGATTTGTTTTTATGGTTCAAGTATTCCTTGTTTTTATACAGACCACATGGGTGGTAGGATGTTTATTGATTAAAATATATATCATAATCATCTGCGGTATCATAGCTGTTAAGTATTCAGTTTATAATATTACTATTTGGTAATTACTCTTTATCTCTCAATATTATTTCATATATTCATCTGTTCCCGCGTAAATAATAATCACGTTGATCCTTATAATTATACTGCGCATGCAACAAGCCATGAGGAGCAGGACCAGACCAAAAAGAAGAGAACATGTGAGAAAGGCGCGAGAGTGTGCATGTGAATTCATTTTTCCAATATAACAGCTAATTTTGTGTCAACCCGCTAGACATCTGTTCAAGTGATAAATATTCTCCGAGGGCCCTCAACAATCCATACACAAGTGAGAATCCAAGAAAAAATCACATCCTACCCCGGCTGGAAGAAAATAAGGAAAAAGATAAGGTGAAACGTGATTTTGCGTTACTCAATAAATGAAATTATCGAATCAGCACCACACGAGGTGGCGTTAACAATAATGGCTAATGTTAACGCAGTCATAAAGGCACAGAGACAGAAAGTCAATCAGGCAGTTTCATCCATGATATTACAATAATATTCGTCATATTGGAAGCACGTCACATTAAAAGTAATTTAAAATATACCTGATTGTATAAGATAAAAAAATAGAATAAATAATCAAAATACATCAAAATAAAAACAAACACGTCGTTTATAATAGGAATGTGAATTCAAGATACAAGAATAAGGACATAAAACATCAAAATATAAGTAAAACTACCCTGTCTCCATAGATTGACAGGGCCGTCGAGAGCTAAGACGGGCCCCGGGACACCTAAGCTTTAGTTTAACCAAAAATACGCAAAAATGTAATGAGCCGAGAAAGAAAATATCGACGAAAGCTATTTACTAAAATATGAAGTAAGACAAATAATAGAAGCTGTATGTTTATTAAAAAAACTATCTATTTTAGGTGTGCCATTCGAGCTTTCTGATCAGCAAAGTAGGATATTACTTCATCAAAATTCAGTTGTCTTGCTAAGATGGTTCTAACGCTAACATCCCTAAACTCGTAAGGCGATCCTGACACATTGTAAATCGTAGTACATTTTGTATGCGCGCAAGGACACTAAATGATCGTTCACCTTCGGCCACACTAACTGGAATGGTACAGTAAATTCTTAGACCTATGACAATATTCGGAAATAACACTTCAATTTTAAGTTCTACAAGCTTATTTAATAACTTTAGTAGTGGCAGATAATCTTGACCCAGGTTCACATTATGAATTGCTTTTAGATGGACAATTTCTTCCATTAAGTCTTGAGACACATCCGCGTTGTAGTAATTGCAAAAACTTCTTGAATTTAGGACAATTTATTCTTCATTAAGGGTGAGGTATATCCAAAGAAAGCTAAATCTTCGAAACGTGTTGTCATGTTTCCAATCAAGCTGTCAAGAAGGACGCAAAACACAGTTTGCTGAAATTGTGTTTCTTGGTCCGTTTCCCGTGTCCAGCAAAAGGCTTAACAGCATCTAAACGGGCTGACCAACGAATCTGCGACATGCTATGCAATGAACAACCAATATTTTTCTTAAGAATTTCCCACCTCTGTGGGCTAGAGCTGAATATGTTATAAACTTTCTGAATTATTCCGAAGAAAGTGATTGCTTCTGCACAACATTCAGCTGCATGCACTCGTTTATGTATTTTATACTGATTATAATTTTCATCCAATAAAATGTAGCGAAGAATAAAAACTATTTGCTCCACATTAGCAGAATCTGGTGTAGCGTCAACAATTATGGCATAATAATTAGCAGCTTCTCTTTCCTTTTCAATAGCACGAACAACATGACTTGCAAAACATTCAATAAATTCATTTTGTGTGGAGGGTGACAAATAATGAACCTGCATCCTCTGTTTCAAAGTCTGAGATTCTTTTACTTCGTGAAGGTGGTCTTAAAGTATAGGGACCGTAATGACCAATTAATCCAAGAATTCCATGAACGTTCCCATTGTTAAGATCGCCTAGCTATAGCACTGCTAGTGCCTCTGAAAGCAAATCCTCTTTCAGCGAGAAATAGTGTGACGTCCAATATTCTTTTCAATATTTGCTTCCACCGTTCAACCTCACTTCTGACATTTTCTGACAGTAAAAAAGTATGGTAGTCTGATTTTGTAATCGTGTTTCTAATACTCGAGATAACGGGCCTTGTGGTTATGGCTATTTTCATGTTCGGGCACTCGATCATGCACTTTTTCAAACTTCTCTCTGCTGAATATCCAGATGGTGAAGCCAGTGCAGATCTCTTGGTCTCAGGAAATTTACTGTAAAGGCGGCAAGGATAGCAGAATAGAGCATTTTTGCTCTAACTCCAAATTAACCAGTTTCTTTTAATTTTTTCGCCATTTTTGAGACTGATTTCAAATATGCTTGTGGGGAAGCGATGACAAGTTGCGTCATCTGGAAAACAACGAGGAATCTGTTGTGGACCTCTGCGAATAATCTCATCCACTAGAGCTGGTGAAGTAAATGAATACATCGCCAATGTCGTGGTCATATGGCGTTTTCTGTTCAGATGTAATACCTTTTTGGTTTTTCTTTAAAATTTCGTCTTCTTTGGAGGAAGTACTTGCCTCTTTCTGTTTCTCCACAAGTAACTTATTTTATTCTCCACAACTTGTAGTATCTATAGGTATCATCTTATGGTCAACAGATTGACATTGAGGGCTAACTGATTCAGTTATATACATTTCGGTGTCAGAATGTTGTTGAAAGGAGCTAGCAGGATCATCTCCTTCATATGATGGCGATGGACCTCTCTTTTTTTATAAAGTCAAATACTGACAGTTTTTGCTGACCTTTGCTTGTATTTGCCTCTCTAGACAATTTTACTTTCCTTTTTTGGACTCAAGATTTATGTTTCTATTCCATTTTTTGTCTGAGCTCATACGCCAATAATATTGGCCAAATATCGCCAATCTGTTGAAAAATAGTATCTATAAGAATCAAAATTTTTCTCACAATTCCGATATCGTATAATCGTATTATGAAATTCAGGCGATTAAGGATATTGAAAGTTAACAAAAATAACCCATTACAAGTAACCGACAATGACAAGGAATCGAAAACATTTTGAAATGAGTTGAAGTCAAGATAATCTTAGTAATGTAGGTATGAAATGAGTTCAGTAAAATATAACAATTATGAGTGATGTGGTGCGGGGTGTGGCGGTGTCTGGCTTTCATGAATGCACTCATTGTCTTATGTTTTTACTCAAGTATACCGTGCTACCTACTTCGTTTCTTTTAGTATAATCAAATGAAATGTAAGGAGGGGGTTCTCGTTATTTCTACAAATAGGTATAGATAGGTATTCTTTTGTTATAGATTTACATATGTTTATTTCTGTTCATATTACATTTTTAAGTATTGTGAGCTGTTATTAAAATTGAGATTGGTTCCGGCTTCGCCGGGCCTCCTTGTCTCACCCGGGCCCCGGGGTTACCACCCCGGATGCCCCCGCCCTCTCAACAGGCCTGTATGAAAGCAATAATTTTATAAGAATATTTTTCTACATTCATGCAAAAAGCAAAACATTATTGAACAATATTCAGTGGAAAAAGAAGTTATTTATTGCACTAGTGCAATAAAGTTTTTATTGCACTCATCTGTCATTCTACTTCAACGTGCTGTCATCATGACAAACATAAACTATGACACTAAGGTAAACACGATTAAATTTCCACAGATTTATTGTCTTCGCGACATGTTTCGATACACTGTATCTTTTTCAAGCGAATGTAATACATTAAATTATTCTACCTTGAACATTACTTAAATACCCTTCTTAACAATTGAGGTATTAGGCGAAGTTTAGCTAAAGCTACTAAGTACCAAAAACCTAATAAGTACCAAAAGTAATTTCTAAGAATATGAAATGAAGAATGTATGATGAGGAAAAAAAAAGAAATAAGAGTATACATCTATATGAAAAGATACACAAGATTACGAATTTCATTACCTATCACATATTCAATTTTTCTTTGAGCTTACATTTGAAAGTAGATTTTGAATAATGTATCAAATCTTTTATTATGACCTTGTGGCAATGGACAGCTTGATACGAAAAGGACTTTTTGAATAAGGCTGAAGAATGACTAGGGATGTGTAAATCATAATTAGATCTCAGGTTTAATGAGTGGAGTTCTAACCTTTTTGTCAATTTATTGAATAGGTAGTGGCGGTGGCGATTTAGAGTTCAATATTGTGAAAATTATATTGCAAAAGTTATTATTTCTACGTATTGACATAGGTACCCAATGAAGGTTGGCGAATGCGTTTGGCAAATGATCAAATTTTCGAAATCCCAATATGTACCGACAGCAAGAATTTTGCACCCGTTGAATTCTACGTTGGTTGACTGAATCTAGAAAAGGCCCATAGATAGAGTCACCGTAGTTGAATTTTGATAAAATCAGCGATTCACATAGCAGTTTTTTAGTATTCGAACATAAGCTTTTCCTAAAAGGATAAATAGTTTTCAGGGTATAATATGATTTTTTCAAGAGGTTATTAATATGGTCATTAAATTTAAGGTCTTGTGACACCTAAATTTCTAATTGCACGAACCGGTTCAAGGATAACATCTCCTATTTTTATTTCCATGTGCTCTTTGACATATTGTCTGTGTTTTTTGTTACCAAAATATATAACATGGCATTTGCTAGTATTCAGCTTGAGATTATGTTTGACGGATAGAGAACATATAGATTCAAGGTCATCATTTATTTGTTTCATAGAATTATCGATATCTTTGCATTTGATACTGTGGTACAATTGAGTGTCATCTGCAAATGCCTGAATTTGACAGTATTTTGGTGCATGTAGAATGTCAATAGTATAAATTAAATACAAAAGAGGGCCAATAATTGAACCTTGAGGTACTCCTGATTTGACAATTTTAGGGGAGGAACATACATTATTCAGTTTAACTCTCTGGCAACGTCCAGTTAGGTAAAAATACATGAGATCAATGAAATTCTCCGAGCATCCATAATATTTCAATTTGATAAGAAGCAGTTTGTGGTTGATGGTATCGAAAGCCTTGGAAAAGTCCAGCAAAACTAGCGATGTGATATTTTTTTGGTCAATGTTGGCGACGATGTTATCAGTTACATTCAACAAAGCAGTAGTAGTACTAATTAATTAAGTAATTTTGTTTCTAGTGTATCTATCGATCCTGAAAATCTCATGGTTCTATGTCGAAAATTACGGAATATACTGGGGCGTTTCCATAAGAAGTGAAACAAATTAGAATTTTTCATGGCTGAAAAATTTTCAGGGAATTACGGGCCAATTTTGTCCCCTACATTCCGGAAAAATGAGTGGTTCCATCGCTGCTGGCATGCAGTGCATATCGGGTCCTCTTTTGTACAGTGAGTTCATTTTCAGTGTATTTATCGATCCTGAAAATTTCAGGGTTCTACATAAAAAATTACGGAAGATACGAGGGTGTTTCCATTAGAAGTGAAACACAATGTATAGTTCAAATAAAAGCCTTACCTTCATAACATATTTCAATAATGCTCCAATATCGGCACAAACTTCTGGTATGAACTGCGATATTGTAGATTTTCCGACCCTGTATAATGCTTCCTATGAAATATAAGAATCACCGGTAGCTAAATATCGTAGTGATTTCTAATTTTGTACGAGCTGGAATGGCATTTCGCAAATGAGCATCTTTTTTTAAATCTTATCGTTAATCTTAGACAGGAGCTCATCAAACTTTTCTGGAGGCAGTCAGACATGATTTTATATCCCTCTAGGTCTTCTTGTCGCATTTCCTTCAACAAACTATTACCTGCTCCATAACGTGACGTCTACTAATCCAGTCTTTTACCAATATTCTGTTTCTTTTCCATTTCATACTTCTCAAACGTATCAGTTTAATTATGCATTGTGTTGCTAATAACATTACAATACTATATTCACTTCATTTCTCAACTGAGAAACTTACATTTTCAACTTATCAATTCAACACACTCCAACACTTTCACTATGCTGAGCATAGCTACCAAGCTGAAGAGACGATTTCTGAAACTGGCATGTTCACAAGTAGCATGTGTATTTTGTGTACTCCTACGACAAGTAGTTAGCATACAAATTACTGACCACTGGCATGCTTTTTTAATGGCATGTGTATTCTCGCCTTTATGATGGTACTGCTGCTCACACTGAATAAATCGATTTTTGGTCGGTGGATAATAATAGTATCCAAATTGGCAATTAATTTCGGTACCGGTAAATACCTCAGTACAAATAGTATTCAAATATTTGATGAAGATACAGATGACTCGTTGAACCATCTTAATCTTGTTAGGTCTAACGAATCATTCATACGTTACCGTATAATATTCGCTTAAATCAGTGAGTCATGCACGTTCACGTAAAATAAGATAAATAACTAGGACCTTGACAAATAACATCATTTCAGTTTAGAAGTCTCGTCAATTCCTTATGCGTCTCGAAACTTATTTTAGACCTATCATTCAGGCAGCCCGGAACTGGTTGATATCACATGGACATTCAAAATTGATATTAGTGTTATCTTCCTGTGGTTTTTCAACCGCAATCACCACGGGGAATTTGTTTATTACTGCATTTGATCATATCGTTGAAGCCCTATAAATAGTGTATCAGAATCCGGAAGAAAAAGGTTATGCATAACGGCTATCGTATTGATAGTGGGAGTGTAAGGTCCTTGGGAAATGATAATTATCAATTAGCGAAACATTTGAAAAGGTTTATTTTGTTCTCATATTGGTGTTTCCCGGAGTTCCATTCTGGGCTCTAGATAGGAATTCAGAGTGTAACGTTACATCTGTTGAAAATAATGGGGCCGTTGACGTCTCATAGAATTTTGTTCTTCGTAAAAGTCCGAATCTTTTCACAGTACTCCATTGATGATCAGCCTACTTCAAGTATCTTATTCAATGTGACACATTCCGTGATAGAAAAAATAGAAAAACCACTCATTATCATTCGATCTAGGTGGTGGTGACTTTATTGTTGATATTTACACTTAAACTCTCAAAAACCTCTAATTTTTCTTCATGATGGATGGAGAACAAATGGAGAGAAGATATTTTTATATGAAAATAGTTTCGTGTTTTTTTTTCTTTAACCACCCCATTCTAAAATCGTACTTATGAGCAAGAATTAAATGAATTTGAATAAATTTAGGTTAAAGAATAATATATCCTGAAAATTAAATTGAACATAAATAACGAACATTGCACGATATTTGAATGGTTTATAATAATTATTCTGAGTTTAGTTTTCACCACATTAGCCACATTCAGGGCACAACACTTCCTTGCGTATTTGCCTATGAATCACACAAATGAAATTTTGCAATTGGTACAAATGATTTTCTCGTAGTTCGTTGCCAGTCAAATATTTTTGTTTAGCCATGGCTAATAACTCTTTTTTGGTCACTGAACTCAATCTGTCAAGTAGGTACATCAATTATGCACCAATTTGTTACGAGAGACGAATGCGCGGATTCGATAAACATGGTGAGCAAGTTGAAACATTTGAGCCTACCACAACGCATAAATCTCTATCTAACGTTCAAAATATTTATGATATCTACAATATCTGATTATTATTATGTCGATAATGAATCGTTTGAGGCTTAGCTATAAGTGAAAGCACGATCTTTTTTTTTTAAGCAGAGTTACAAGGAATAACGTAAAGTTGGGGTATGCGGCATACTCCTACCCGTCACGGAAAGGTCTCTTCATGAGAATATATATGTTGCTTTTCTTGAAAAACGATTGAAAACACAGAAATTCCAGAAAAAATAAGAAAATACGATCGTTTGACATAAACATTCGATTTTTAAATGGGACACCTGTATTTGTTCACTTTTTCTATCTCTTTGTCACATTTTGAATACAACCATGTAACATTTGAGTAAGGTTATTCTGGACTTTCATTGTCTAAAAAAGAACAAAGAAAAATTCAATTCTCTGCAATTTTTATTCACGACGTTTCAACTGTTAAAATCTACAGTCGTTATCAAGTGTATAAATGCGACAATCTCAACGATACTTCTTATATATGATGTGGTTAATTTTGTGTCATTAGCCTAGGGGTAATTTGCCGGTGTTCAGGTGAGCTTGTTAATTACAGTGCCGGGCCTCTCCGGTACAGCATTGATAACGACTTTAGATTTTAACAGTTGAAACGTCGTGAATAAAAATTGCAGAGAATTAAATTTTTCTTTGTTCTTTTTTAGACAATGCAAGTCCAGAATAACCTTACTCAAAGTGAAACATTGTCAACCACTTTCAAACAAACATGTAACATTTGTTACTTTTTGTAACTACTTTTCTATTTTATTTTCGTTTTAGTCAAGAGGGCTATGAGAATGTCCAAATTACTTATTTCAGTCCTAAAATTTTGGGAAAAATACATCTTCACTGTTTTCGATGAAAATGTATTTGCTATGTGAAATTAAATTTTTTAATTTGTATGAATAATTTATTTGTGAAATGGCAACATGGTGGCTCGTCAGGTTAGGAATAAAAGTTATTTCAATACTATTAATTTGATTTCGCTCACTATTGCTATCAAACAGACAAAACAAAAGATATTTTGAGATCAAAATAAGATTTGAATGCATGGAGTAACTTGTGACCAACACAACTGAGGAAAGAAAGTCATTGAGGTTCCTTGAAAAAAAATAATTTTTCAACATCTTATTTCACCTCGCTTTTACAAAGGTGAATAGGTAACCATTTTGTACGTTATTGTTTAATGAACAATAACGTTTATAATGTTAGTGTTGGTAATAATGATATTTTGGCAAGGAGACATGTTACAATTTTGGATTAATATTTTTGTATTATCAGTTGTGTTGGTCAACAACAACAAAACAAAAATCTTTTTACATTTTCTAAAGGATGTTTGTTTGAAACGTAATAGTGTGCGGTATCAAATCAATCGTAATAAAATTATATTATTTCCTGATCCGACGAGTCACCATATTGCCTCAGTAAAGTTGTATTTTTCTCAAAGTTTTATTGCTGAAATTTGAATGTATGCGCATGGATTAAAATATCAATTTCAGAAAAAAAAAGTTGGTTACAAAAAGTAGCAAGTGAGACATGGTCATATCATAGAGACAAAAGAATTGAAAATATACTAGGTATGTCTTATCAAACAAAGCAGTTTCAAGTCGTATACCGATCCTCCAAATTTTATTCCATGATCTTTATAAACAAAAAGTTAAAGGTGCGAGTCACCTTTCGCGGACACCCGGCATGCTATAAATTAAGCTATAAGTTAAGCTTAGGAATTGCCAAACAATTTTATAAAAGAAGAAACGAAACGTGTTCAGGAAGTTTATCCAATCTAGAAGTTAATAAATGGAAGGATTCTCTTTTAGCTTGAAGGTGTTCAGACAGTGCATTTATAGAGAGGGGTCCCCCAGAAGACTACATTCTGCCTTATCTAAGATTTTTATCACTTTAATGAAACGAAAGAAACACTTTTGTCTTATTTCCACTAGTTTTTTTATTTTTACGACAGGTTTCGGGTTTTATCCCATTATCAAGTATAAAAACTAACTAATACAATTGAACTCTAAAACTTAGTTATATAGGGAGTTTGCAGGTAAACTGGATGGAGAGGTAATTAAATGAAATTAAATGAACAGGGGTGGAACGATATACATTCAATACTGGAGGTTATGGAAATTACCTGGGTTGTCAAAATTATCAATTCAAAAGTGGAGACCTATATAAATCGAGTTGAGGGTTCTATATTTCGGGTTTTTAATTGATTTAATAATTTCCATGGCTTCCAACAGATTCATTTTCTTCTCTTTATTTTTTTTTCCTTCCTCGGATGCTGGTCCTTTCACCAGCTACACCTCAGCCTCTTGGGCTTTTTGTGTTTTCCGTGTTTGTTTTGCAGCACCCACTCCGTAGCTCTGGTCCCCTGTACCAGTCTGTACAGGTTCTTCACCGGTTGGCTGTTGTATTCTTCGGGAGTTAAATTGGGTTTCCCGAAACATGTGTGCAGGATTTTGAGATTATCTTTACTCATCTTGTGTTTGGATTCTTGCAGATGTTCGTACATTGTTGATTTTTTGTCGAAACAGACGTGTTCGCGGATCCTTACGTCAAAATGTCTACCAGTTTGGCCTGTATATACTGCAGAGCATTCCCCGCATTCTAATCTATATATCCCTGATTTTTTCATTCGTTTTTCATCTCGTTTAGGTTTTGCATTGAACAGAATTCTGCCTAAATTATTATTACCTACTTATGAAAGCTGTTGTTATTTTGAATTTAAAAAAATAATTTTGAATGTTTTCTGAAATTTTACCTGTGTAATTAATGCTACCATACTGTGTATTGTGTTCTTCGATATTTGGGTATAGTTCACTCATAACCTTTTTATGAGTTTTAACTGATATTAATTTCTCTATTAAAGAAACTGGTACTTAATTGTTTACCGAAATTTGTTTAATTATGTTTAGTTCATCCTGGAAATTCTTATGAAAATAAAAAACTAGTGGAAATAAGACAAAAGTGTGTTTCTTTCATTTCATTAAAGTGATCATGAATTTCCACAAAATAAACAAGTCATCAATTACACAAATAAGATTTTTATACTAGTAGCCAATTTAAAAATTTTAGAATTCATAACTTTTTCAGATCCTGAAAGAGTAATAAACTCGCATTTATCGAAATTCAATTCGAGTCTAAGAAGTTTCGAATGACTGATTATTTTTTTGAAATCCTTTGAAACAATATCTTCATTACCAGCAATAGAGCAATCGTCTAAATACCAACTGAATACAGAAGATATACTTCTAGTAAGTTCTTTGATGGTCAAGCAAAAAAGTGCTGGTCCTAAGGGATCACCTTATTGAACATCTCTCTCGGATAAAGTCAGATGTTCACCAAAACTCAAATATGAATACGAATTATAGCATTAACTCAGAAAAGGAAATAAACCAGGAAACGAATCTTAAACTTTATGAAGCATAATATTCCTATCAATCATATTGAAAGCATTTTTGAATTCTAATTTGAGAACATTTTTCTTTTCGGGATTTGGATGTAGATTGATATGGCTACGAGCAGCGTGAACAACAGCTTCACATCTACCTGGCGTACCGAAACCGAACTTGCTTGGTCGTAACGATGATCATAGTTCATCTTTAATTATCATACAACAAATTTTAGCTACCAATCTACGATAAAAAGTGCCAACAGGGATCTGACGAACTCCTCTATATTTCTTCCGAAGAGCACAAAGTGAAGCAACAAAAAGTATTGTACAAATGTCTGGAGAAACCTTACCAGTAAGAATGAAGTTACATAATTTGGTAACAGACGAAAGAAGATTCTGTCCTGAATTTCCTGCGCTATGACTAATAAGATCCTGCATGTGACTAGGACGAAATGAATCTAAACCGCCAGCTGAACTAGAGTTGAATGAATTAATAGCTTCCAGTACTTCATTTCGGAAAATTGGAAAACTGCATGCTTAGAAAAATCGGTGGGCAACTGCCTATCTGGGCAATTTATCAGATAATCAGATTTAGGGTGCTTTGAACGGAGAGCGGATAGTATAGCGTCATCATATTCGGCAAGAGTGTCACTAGAGCTCAGGATTCTGACAGCAGATCTACTATCCCCATCTGCTATTTTGCTCAAAATAAGCTTGGGAAGATCTTTGTTATAATTTCTGTTACTGTTTGGAAGTGGAATGACAAAAGACTTGGAACAGATTTTTGATACTTTTCTTTATAGGAGATTCTTTAAGGGATTCTTCAGTGAGCGGAATCGTAAACAGATTATAAGCAAAAGTTAGGAGGTTTCCCCAACTATCTAAATAATTTGAATTCAAACATACATCGATGACTTCACAAAGAGCAGGTGCAGAACAAATCCTAGTAGATTTAGGAATTCTTTTCATTATGTGATTGGAACGTTTCAAAGAGATCAATTTATCATGAAATAAAATATTAGACGATCCATTTTTAGTACAATCTGACACCAGAATTGAATTAACATACTGTGCGAAAGTTTAATCATTGACATAAGGTTTAGAATTCAGAACCTTATGAATTTTGAGACCTCTCGTCGTATTAAAAGATTTTTTGCAAAGATTCAACTAAATTACGAACATCTTGAGCAGCCATTTAAATGAAATAAAAATAGCAAAAAATAGAAACCTAAAGAAAAATGTTTTATTAATGAAAAATGTCACTTAGCTTTGGTTGATTCGTCCCATCCAGTCCAGCTTTGCGAAACTCGTTCTTTTCTGTCCAGGAATGATAAATAAAATTTAAAAGTGACAGTTGTCAAAAAATTCTTCCAAAAGGCTACAGTATTGTAATACTGAAGAAAACAGGTTATACTGCAAACTCTATACACAAATCTATTGTTATATCTTGAGAAACCACGATCAGCAGTTTCCTTTTCGAAGAAAATATTAAATTTTAATGAATAATATCGGCACACGTGAGTTCAATCTGATAGCAATCAAACTTATTGCAATCAAACTTATTGTATTGTGCCCATAATCAGATAATGTGCAATACGAAACAGGCTTTCCGATTTGCTCTTCGTTATTGCCAGGTCTCAATTTTCTCTCGATAACATGAATATGGATAGATGGTGAAAAAGAAAGCCCTTTTAGTTCTGAATAATATTGGACTCGTAAGGAACACCGTGATCACATCTATTTTTTTGCCATTTATTTCCTATCGGACCTTTTCAGTGTATTCCAGGAATTATATCGAAATTCACCAACACTTCACCGTTTTTGCTATACAAATTACTAAACTGCTCAAATTTGGCAATTTTATATTGTTAGTAGCAGTGAAACATGGATGCACATTTAATTTCTTAAATATATGTTTGGTAGTTTTATTCCAAAACATTATTCCTAACAAATTTCTATTTACATGCTGACGTCATGGAAGATAAGGTGGATGGTATTTATACTTCGCTAAACCTGATAGATGGATAAGTAGAGCGGAAAATATTTTCTTATCGTAAATATCGCTCATATACAACTCATATCAAATTCCAAGAAATATGATCATGTGAGAAAAAATCAATATGAAAATGATTCCGGTGAATCATGACCTAAAATAGAATTGAATGACATAAAGAA
This sequence comes from Chrysolina oricalcia, assembly GCA_944452925.2. Classification (NCBI taxonomy): domain Eukaryota; kingdom Metazoa; phylum Arthropoda; class Insecta; order Coleoptera; family Chrysomelidae; genus Chrysolina; species Chrysolina oricalcia. Next base: position 53,387,651 of record OX101809.2, on the reverse strand, counting down.
TTTCTCTCGATGAATGAATAACAATAATTATGCATCTTCGACACAATTTTTTACATTCTTGATGAAGAAACACTAACATGATAAATAAGTATTTTAATTATTTCAACTATTTTGGCAATTTACACTACGTGAGACTTTTTTACATGAGAGACAAATTTAACGAGATTTTTAAATCTTTTTGTTGGCATCAAAAACTCTTCTTGTATACACAATATATATTATCACAAATTCAATCCAATTTGTCAATTTGTCCTCTTTTGAGGGGTTTTCTCTGAAAACCTGGGAGTTTCGTACAAACAAATTTTACAAAAAAAATATAAAAGGAAATGACAATAAAATTACTGGATACACAGAGGACACTTCTGAGTGAAACAAAAATGTTATACACCAATGCGAAGTTAAAACAATATTCAAAGGACCCCGCACCGTTCTTATGGGTTTCTGGGTCCCGGTGGAATTGGCTGAAACTGTAGTATGTTATTCTCTTCATTATCCTGATGTAAGGTTCCCATGGGCCCAACTTAATCCTATGACTAGTTTGTGGGATATGAGTTTTCAGTATGGGCACTCGGTATAAGAGGAAGAGCACATGATTGGTTCAGATCTTTTCTTGCAAATAGAAATCAATATCTATCAATATCTCATAACGAGAGAGGTCTTATCACTTCACACTATTCCAGTACATTACCTGTAGGAGTTCCTCAAGGAAGTGTAGTGGCTCCAATTGACATTGTGAACTGCCTATCAGAATTTAAAGTTATCTAGTATGCATATGGTCAATCAATTTTGGTATCTAAAGAATCGCATGATTTGGATGAACAAGCTGGTATTGATTTAATGTCAAAAATTGCAAAACGCTTTTCAAAAAATAAGCTGTATTTAAATTCGGCGAAAACCGAATTTCTTATCTTTCATACAAGACAAAAACAAATTGAAAATATCAACTTGACCTTAAACAACAGTAATGTGAATCGTAATACCACTGTTAAGTTTTTAGGTCTCACTGTAAGTGATACACTAGACTGGGAAACCCACATAACTTCTGTGATAAAAAATATCAACACTAAAATATTTCAAAAACGCTATATGTATAAAGACCTGACAACTCCAGTCCTGAAAAACTTCTGTTTGCAGAAATTCTGTCTAGACTGGCATATGGAATCATAGTTTGGGGACAATCACCTGCTGCCAAACGTCTCTTTATTACCCAGAAAAAGTGCATTCGTGCCATGTTTCGCAAACCTCAAACAGAATCTAGCAGACCGCTCTTTAGAAAACTACAAGTATTACCCCTAATTTCACTTTATCTATTGGAAATTGCCTGTTTCATTTACAAACGTAAAAACGCTTTACTCATGTCGTAATGATATTCACAGTCATTCCACCAGGAATCAGCATTTGCTCAATACTCCTCTAAATAAATTTAATCTAGCGCAAAATGGACCTCTAAGCATCGGAATTCGAATTTTCAATAAAATTCCTCAAAAGATTAGAGATGAACCTACCTACATGGTGGTTCTTCGGGTTGTAAGGCCGACGTATGTTTATAGAAGATTTCGACGTTGTCTCAACGTATAACAAATGTCAAGCATTTGACAGCGAATTAAGAAATCAGAAACTTGAAAATATCTCTTGAAAATGCTAACCACTCGTGTTGGCGAAACGTCGAGATCTTCTATAAACATACGTCGGCCTTACAACCAGAAGAACCACCATGTAAGTGACGATGGCCGCGAAAGCCTTTCACAATTTATGAACCTACCTATTTCAGATTCAAGAAGTCGCTTAAAAAAGCACTAATGGAGGGTGTATTCTATACTTTGGAAGTATTTTTTAATATATATTATTGTTAGTGCTTTCTGTGTGAAATTGTTTTTATCATTTTAATATTTAAACTGTAGTGTACTATGTGTGTACTTGTAATTATTCTTTTGATATTTGACTTTTTACTCTGTAATTTTGTATTGTCTCCATACTCCAAATTCTTGACATGTTCTATACCACTTGTGGTCTTTGGATGAATAAATTTGATTTGATTTGAGAATCATTTAGTTCGATGAATACTCAAATTACTTGAACACGAACAGGATGTTGACTGAATTCATGACAAGTTATTGTCCAGAATTTAGTCAACACTCTGTGGTCCGTATTCAAGTAATTTGAGTATTCATCAAAAGAAATGATTGTGAAGGTACAACTCTTACTGGAAAATCATTCTGAGGCACAGGTACCCAAAAATATGTTTTGTCTTACACTCATAGGTACAAAATCATATCTTTGATGGGCTGTATCCCGAAAACTAGTCATAGGATCGAGTTGGGCCCATGGGAACTTTTGATCAGGATAATGGAGAGGATTGATACTTTTATTAAAAATATTTAAATTTACAAATTTGTACATTGTTTTTATGGGCTAAATGTTATACTGAGTTTGAGTAAATTCACTTGTTCAAAAGAGCTATAAATATCGATAAAATTGCTAGTCAACAGATAAAATACGTAAAAAATAAATAGTCAACAAATAAAATATATAAAAAGTAAATAGTCGAAATATATAAAATACAATTACAAACAGTTAAAGGACGATAACAGATTATACTGCAAGTCCAGTACACATATAGGGGTGGTCACAATATCACAAAACAGCTGACCGTTAGACATACTGTCTGGTGCCCGTCAGATGCTCGACGTAGATGTCGCGCGACCATCTGATGGCATCGCTGCACATGAGCAGGCGCATCAGCTTCGCATATCTCTGCGATACAGAGGATTGTCGCAACACTGGCTCGTTCTCCTGGTCCCATGTGCCCAGGGCTCCCACGATGAAGGCATCAACCGACGTTTCGTACCCTTGCGCCCGTAACTCCTCAGCCAAGCCGGCGTACTTTTCCCCCTTAAGTTCGCGGGCACGTGTGAGGGCTTGTGGCTCGTTTTCATACTACAGTTTCAGCCAATTCCACCGGGACCCAGAAACTCATAAAAATGGTGAGGGGTCCTTTGCACAATGAAATTTGCCATTACCAAATAACACAAATAACATTGCTGATAGCAAGGTCAACATCAGCTTCTCCACAAACACAAAATGTTAGGTTTATCATTACACTCTAGTCTCAACTGGTCCAAACATATTGAGGTGAAGTGTGGTATACTGTTTAGAACAAATTGTTCTACTTATCCAAATTGTGCACTTCCACAATCCTGAGAATCCATCCAATATTTTGGATAATTCCATTTTATTGTGAAAAATGGAATTGTGCTTAACACCTAACAGATGATAGACAAATGTATTACCAATTCTGCGCAAAAACAACCTATAGAGATGAAATAACAAGTATTGTTGAAACTCCTGCAAATTTGATCCTGACTTTGAAGCTCTTTCATTATGATTCAGCATGTCGCAGATGTATTAAATTATTTCAACGTGTCAAGCTAGAGGAACACCCCTATCTAGCCGACTGCCATTATGAGCTTTACACAGACATCGTCCACTGTGGTTCTGGAGTTCATTCTGGCCACAATTATACCTTGGCCAAGGACAGAACGGACTGGTATAAATTAGATGATAGTTGCGTAAATAAAATGTTTTCTTTCGAATTGGACCTTTTGGACCCACTGGAGACCCTTCACATCCTGTTTTACCAGAAGGCAGATATTCAAAATTCGACAGACCTCTTTATGAGTTATCATAAAACTAATTCCAACTCTTCTGGGTTTCCCTGCAGCAGTAAAAGCGAATGCGCCACCGAATTAATTTAAGCCGCCCGGTGCGCCAATTTTTTTAAATTATTTTTTCTGCTGTTACTTTGTTATTGTTACTTTACATAATAAAGTACATAAGTAGAATATTTTTATCCTTCAAAAACGAGCTATCCAGATCCTGATCATTGAACAGTTTGACTGATATCTACGTACATCTATGGATTCGTATGGTTTACGTATAGAAATAAGGAAACTATTCTCGAAACCCGAACTCAACATCAATGTAACGTAAAATAAAAACCATGCTATTTCTTGCGAAGCAAACCACAAGCTCATACAAGAAAATCTTATTTTTCAATGCATTTTTATGTTTTGGCTCCCACGAAGAGGTAAATCCTGTAATGTTCAGACAACATAGTGTGGGACGAGCAAAAGTAGGTAGGAATATGTTCATCTTGTATTTCTGCAGGCTGTATGACTCAGGGAACACCTTCCGAGGCAGTGAGTTCCAAAGCGTTGATGTTCATTGGAAGAACGATCAGTGGAAAAGAGATGTTTAGTATGTCTCCAAAGTGACGACAAAAGGATGTGAAGAATGACCTCGACGGGTCAGTCTCGATGGGACCGCTATCGGTGGAACGATTGATAATATTTCAGAAGAGGACAGTTCATGAAAATATCTATGAAGCAGAGACAGATCGCCAACATATCTGCGGTGTTCCAGGAAAGTGAGCAAGCTTGTAAGCGCAGCATCAACAACGAGACGAATGGCTCTTTATGGACATAATCTAAAAGTTTTAGTGTGTGTCTAGGAGCTCCACTCCATATATGGGAACAATATTTCCAGACATGTCGGATCTGTACCTTACAGACCATAATCAATTGACGAGAAGTGAAATAGCTCTTAGCACGAATCAGAAAACCAAGTTTTTGAGAGACACTTTTGGCGATGGGCTTCACACGTCTTTCTCATGTGAGGGTGCTGCTGATGGTAATACCGATCATCGAAACGGATGACTTCGTTGGTGTAGATACTCATGACATAATTACGTTGCCCACTGTTAGATCGGGAGAAAGGGAAGTCAAGGCTTGGGTTTCATTCGCATTGAATTCTACCAAGTTGTTTGATCCCTACTCTGAAATTTTTGTTAGGTCCATATTCAAATCGTTCACGTTCCTTTTCTGTTCTCTTCTAGTTTCACAGGCTGATATCGGAACTATGGAATAGAAAGCGGTGTGAAGGGTACTATCATCTGCAAAGCTATGTATGCACTGGCCATAACGTAGCTTCCAAGAAATCATTGACGTGAAGAAGAAACAGTGTTGGTGCTAAAATCCTTCCTGTGGATCACCAGCATTTATAGGTTTAGTATCGAATGGAACTCCAGCAATCACCACGTGGAGAGATCTGCCTGAGAGAAAGCTAGATAGCAAAACGAACACAACTGGAGGACAAGCCATGATATGGAAGCTTGGCGGTATATTTTTTGGGGAAAATACATCTTCACTGTTCTCGATCAAAATGTATGTGCTGTGCTAAAATCAAGTTTTGAATTGTAATTACTTACTTTTTTTCAAATGACCACATAGTGGCTCGTCGGGTTAGGAAACAAACTCCGTTTAAAAAACTGAAAAAATAAAGTCAAATTTTCCTTAAAATGAGGTAGGTATCTTTTGGTAATAAAATAAGATTTAAATGTATCGAGCAACCTGTGTGTGACCAACACAACAAAATAATTAATTACATCCTATTTTACCTCGTTTCTGCAAAAATAAATTAGGTAATTATTGTATCCGTTATTGATTATCAAATATGTTTATGATGATGTGTATGCAAGGAGATATGTTATTAGCCTTTGGATTAATGATCTTGCTTTATCAGTCGTGTTGGTTATAGGTTACTCGATGCATTCAAATCTTATTTTATCTCAAAATATTCTTTATTTTGTGTTAAATCTTCTGTAATCTTTAAAAAAAATTCAGTACTGAAATTAGTGATTTGAAGGTCCTCTATAGAATAAAAAATTAATTTCAAAGTAAAAATTGATTCGGTTACGAAAAGTGACAAGTGGTAAATGCTTGTATTCAGTATGTCATATGGAGACAAAAAATAAATAAAAATATTTATAAATTAAAAAATCGAAAATTTATATCACTTCTGTTCAAACCTGAAGTTTCATGAAGCCGAATTACTTGTCGAAAAATGGAATGAGTAGAACAAAACGATCGGAGATCTAAGCGGAACCTATATTTCAAATTTGATCCTAATATCTCAAAAACTGAAGGAGCTATGAAGAAAAAAGTCTTGAAACTTTTACGCTGTAGATCGGTAACGTTTGCGGACACATGTTTCTAGAAGAAATGTCCTATTTTCCCCTGAAAAAATACGCCCCTGAAATCTTGATACTGAATTTTGAAACACCCTAGAGTCCATTTAGTCACTCCAAAGAAGTGGACTAGAATCGGAAGTGCAGGCATACGCAGAAAAAATGCTGGTTAGCAAGTATAACGAAAGTCTTTAAAAAATATTCTCAAACAAAATTTTATTACATTTGAATTGAAAGAATTTGTTTTGGAGGAAGAAAATCCTACTATCATTTTGAAAAGAGGGATATTCTTGAATGACAAGATTACGATTGATTTGTTGAATTCTTAATCCAACAACAATACTAGTCTTAATAAAAGAGAGGATATACAGTCTATTCGAGTATTTGTTTGTATCCTTTTGAGAAAATTAAAATATTGTGTCAAAATGTGTTATAGTTAATCGAAGTTTCAATTTTAACATTGGATCAAGAGAAATACATTTTTTTAACCAGAATATTTTTTTCTCCAATGTTGAAACTCACTGTTGATAGAGTGTTTTCAATAATTTTATTAAGAATTGTTATATTATGGTTGAAATCAATGAAAACTTATATGGGTAATACGCCCAGCTTCACGCAAGAATAGCCTTTTCCTAATAATAAGATGGAGTTAATAGAACAATCGTCGACGAAGTGGGGGTTATCGTCGCATGGATCGAGGTTGTCTGATTGTCTTGGCGGTACGCGACAGGCAGTGTTTAGGTGGAAATCTGCAAAAATTTGGTTGCGTCTTTTATTTACCATCAATTGTGTGAAAATGGAGGACCTTCTACGACAATGAAAATTGGAAGACCTGATTCCAGTATTCAACGGTGAGTATATTCAATCAATCAGAACAGTGATGATAACTCTGTAACTGTAAAAAAGAATATGGCGTCCTGTTGAAACAGGATCTACTCCAATTTTTATTCAAAATAATCGTAAATTACATTGGGATCAGACTGAATCAGGTCATGTATGCGTGTCTTTGACTCATTTCTATGCATACCTATTCTAAAAAATTAAGACTGATCATTTGCTGGTAGGTAAGATATTATTACTTCAATTCAATATACTATATTAAGTATACGCAATTTAGAGGCATTTTGATTTTTCAGATCATGAAATAACAGCTGCAACAGTATCAAAACTGTCTGAAGAGTTAATGAGAGAATTAATTCGTATTACAGAAAAATGAATTGTACTTCATGGAAAATGAAAGAAACTAACAGAAAAGTCATTGGTAAGTATACCTATAGGCCAAGAGAAGCTCCTTTAGTATCTGTCTTATTTTAGAGCAACAACCTCGAAATTGTAAAAAAAATTGTTGTAAAATTGTTATTTCCGTCAACCGATTGAACCCCTAGCGCAACCCTCGGAAGTCTTCGTGAGACTTGTGTGAGCTAGGGAAGACGCAGCCCTTACCTTTTAACGTGTGATGCCATGCACGAGACCGACCATGCGAGGCTTTGAACCCTCGACCCTTCGCTCCGAAGGCGAACGCTCTACAACCACGGTCCATAGCTAAGTTAATTTAGTTTTGTCTCTATTATACCAATGTTTTTTTTGTAATAAATAAATGATGTGTTGAAATTTTACTGTTTCATTTAAACCCTTATGCCCTGCCATCCTTCTGAAGTTTGCACAACATTTTGTTCAATGGCGGAAAAAGTTCCTATTTCTGGTATATCTGGTATTCCGGTATCTGGTATATTCTGGTCTTGTTGCCTTGGAAAATAAGAAAACTTAAGCTGAAAAACAATGCTATATCTCGTCCAATTTGGCTTATTCTCAGTTGAAGTTTTGCTAGATTTTGAAATGATTGTTAATATACTATTAACAAGTTCACTTATTTTTATTATGAGTAGAGTTAATGGATAGTTATAAGAATAACGTGTATTTTGAATTGAGCGTAGTTCTCTTTGCGGATATATGAGTGTATCTCCGTGGTGGCCATGCTAGTAGAACGTTCGCCTTTGGTGCGAAGGGTCGAGGGTTCAAAGCCTCGCATGGTCATCGGTCTCGTGCATGGCATCACACGTTAAAAGGTAAAGGCTGCGTCTTTCCTAGCTCACACAAGTCTCTCGAAGACTTCCGAGGGTTGCGCGTATGGGTGCAATCGGTTGACGGAAATAACAATTTTAACAACAACAAATTGACAATTTTAACGAAAAAAAATCTTAGCCCTCACAAAAGACTACTTACTACTCTTGCTTGTAGTGTGAATTTTTTTCTGAGTATGAGTTGCGGATACTCTGTAACGAATAGTAAAATATCGGGATTCGTTACTCCATTTTTGAGTTGCGGAGGTCTCAGCAAACGTTCAATTCAATTCAAGCCTCAAGGTGTACCGACCGCGCAGCCAGAGCAGGAGTAGGCAGCGCGCGCATCAAGCCCCACTTCGCGTTCAATTCTAGGTGTACCGATCGCGCAGCCAGAGCGGAGCAGGCAGCGCGCGCATCGAGCCCCACTTCAACAAAGTGTAGTGGAAGGGAACATCGACACTTGAGAGTCCAGACTCCAGTTCCTCAGAACTGCAGAAGCGCCAGCGGAGTTCAGTTGATCTCAACCGTTTCAAATATCGAGTCGGGTATTCCGGTGTAAGGTTTTTAGCAATAATCTATTCATACCGTAGAATTCCAGTACAAATATTGAGTCAATAAAGTAACCGAAACATTTCCATTTGAACCTAGAACGATTTATGAGTTATCGCTATTAGGTACGTTTACCTACGACGCTAACAGGGTCAACCATAAGTTGTTTCGAACTAAGAATTCAGACTGGTGGTAATAGGTACGGTTAGTTCCGACGCTATTGACTCCAGACCTAAGATAAGGAAGATATTTCGGCAAGAAATAATTTGAAATAATTGGTTCGTTTTGTTCGCAAAAATACAAGTTGAGATTGACGCTTTGAGAATCCTATTTTCACTCCTGTTTAACCTACTGTGTTTTAGGTACGTCTTCGGACGACGCTAACTCATAGGCCGTCCTAACCGCCATTGCAATCCGGTAACACCTCCCGAGTCTTAGGTACGTTTTCGGACGACGCTAAATCACAGGCCGTCCTAACCGCCCTTATACTCCTGCAACAACCACCTGCGTTTTAGGTACGTTTTCGAACGACGCTAAATCACAGGCCGCCCATACCGCTCACAGTATTTAAACTGTGAATAACCCTGTTTCTATTGAGCAGAATTCAGTTCATGGTCTCGCATACGTTTTAGGTAGGTACGTTTAATTACGACGCTAAATCATAGGCTGCCCATACCGCCCATATTCTTCGATTGCGAAGAAGACTGTTTCTACTCAAAAGATTTTCATTCTATGGTCTCTACTGCGTTTTAGGTACGTTTTAGTACGACGCTAAATCACAGGCCGCCCATACCGTCCACATTTTTTTGAATCGTGAAGAACCCTGTTTCTATTAAGTAGAATTCAGCTTATGGTCTCACTTGCATTTTAGGTACGTTTTAGTACGACGCTAAATAACAGGCCGCCGATACCGCCCATATTCTTCAATTGTGAAGAATCCTGTCTCTACTTAATTGATTTTTTTATTTCACGGTCAATCCTATGTTTTAGGTGCGTTTTCGGACGATGCTAAATCACATGCCGCCTATATTCTTCATCTCATTGAAGAATCCTGTTTGACTGTTTCTATATTTCAGTTGATGGTCAACCCTGAGTCTTAGGAACGTTATAAAACGCCGCTAAAATCTCAGGTCTCCCGTACCGCCCATATTCTTCATATCATTGAATAATCCTGTTTTACTAGGAAGTTCGTATAAATCCACTGGCTCAAGCAGAGCTAAAAAACACACTTCAGTAGTTTGTATTGAATCATACTGTTATTTGCACATATTCTGTAGGAAACATTTCCAGAACTTACACCTTGTATGTTAAGGAAGGTAAAGTTATTCAATGATTTCATTTTGTATTGTCTTAGTACTTTTGTTGTATAGAATTCCACACAACTGAGGAGTATTCCAATTTTCTGTGAACGACTGAGGAAAATAAATATTTCAATATGAAATGAATTCTCGGAATGCTCAAGTCCTTTTAAAAACTTTGAACATGCAAATGTAGCTTTCTGTACATTTCCTGTTACTTGCAATCTTTCTGAAAGCAACGATGAGACTGAAATCTAATTTAGCTTGTTTAGTTCATCAAGAGAGAGTCTACTGAATACTGCTGAGAAAATGAATCTTGGTAAGTGCTGCCATTTATTTTATGAAATGGATGTACTGTTTGATGCTTCAACAAAATGTTTGTATTTTAGCGAGGTGTCCTTTCATTTGATGAATTTTCTGACCCTGTAACAAACATTTCATTAGGATTTTAGAAAAAGTATTCATGACTGATTTTTATGAAAATGCGTTGGGCTTACCTTTCGGGTTTCTTGCTCCATCTTTGGAATATCTCACCAACAATAATTTCTTGTTGGGATGTAAAACGTTGACGTCCGAAATTGATAAAATGTTGTTAATTTGACTTTTGAGATAGCAAATGACATCTCTCCAATTGGCGTCAAATTTGAATGACAACCAATCAGCATTCAGTATACAGATGATCATTTCACGATGGACGGAATATCCATTGATGATAAAAAGCATTGAAACCTTCCTACGATATTGCTATATTATTATGAATTACAACAGTAGAGTCTAAAACTCTTTCGGCTCGTAATATGCACACTTTCCAAGCACAAGCTAATTTCGCGTATGAAGTAGTCAACAGGTCAACACTGTTAGCTCACCTTGGACTCATCACCGGACAATCACCAATTACTCTAATATTTTTATTCCACCTACGTTTTGTTCCGTACGTTAGGTAGTATGTACGAGACTTTTTTATGGGCCATGGTCGTCGGCTGGTGGAGCGTTTCTGTCGTGGGTTCGATTACCTACATGGTCACCGGTGGCGTGCACGGCATCACACGTTAAAAGATAAGGACTGCGTCTTCCCTAGCTCGCACAAGTCTCTCGATGTAAGATTTTTTTTCAGTGTCTCGTTCCAAATTGTAGAAAAGGACCATATTTCATAATATTCAGATCGGCTTGATTGAATTGTAACTGTATCTCCCTCTCTGATTTCAGCTGTCTATTTATATCTGAGTAGGTTCCTTTCGAGATTATTCTGCAGATCTGAAGTTCTTCGCTCGCTGATTTCCTGCTCTGTTCTGGTTGGCTCTCGGCCTATTCTAGAAATGCCAACTGGCATACCAAAGCGATGCCATCAGACACTTCGTTAACGTGTTGTTTGTTTTCACAACGGCTTGTTTGGCGGTGGATCTTTTGCAAGCGGTCAGGTCCGGGACCAGTTCGTTGCATTGTCCCCTTCTTCGTCCCGAAATGACATCCTTGGAGTGTGTCAGTACCTGCTTGATTTCCAATATCTGCACCGTGAAGCACGTGAAGTTCGATGGAAGTAACTTGTCGTGTAAGATGGTTACAGCATAATTCAGCCCATAAATCTCATGAAACCATTTTTGGATTGAGGGCCCGGCACCATCGTATCTCTCAGTTGGATGAGGCTCTTCCAGACTTCTTTATAGGTCCGCTAATTTTGGAAATTCTTCTTGGTAAACAGGTAGTAGATGTTCCTGTGGCCCTTCTTCAACTGTAGCACGCCTACAACTTCTGTATTCTGTTTCCATAGTGTTTGGCCAAATTTCTTGAAGAACACCACAGGGATGCTCCTGGATATTCGAATATCCTCGGACACCCAGTGAGCTAATGCCTAATCGGCCGGCACCTTGAAAAGGTCTCGTGGTGTTTCTCGAGTTACTCCGTTTATCACTTTCTGTCAACTTGAGTACAACTACATGAACTTCTGGAACGTCATCCTCCTGTGTTAAATCTGTCGTATTTCTGATTTGTTCGACACAACCCTTGATGTAAGCAGAAGGTGATGCGTGTTTTACACTATGCGTTTTGGAAATATTTGTGTCTATACCACTAAAATTCAGAATTTTCGTCACCCATTTGCTAATTATTGTGCCAGAATGAGATATCGGATTTTCTCCTGAGTGAGGAGGTGATTCAAATATAATTATCTGGATAGTTTAAGTCACACATATCTTTGGTTTGATTATGTAGTAAGGGATAACCACTAATGTTTTAGTTATGATCTATTGATCTGGCCAAAGTGAGTGACTTTCTCCATATTCAAAAATTCTGAAGGATGTAAAGGACAGGGTACAAAACCATATGAAAATGGCTTTCAGCAAAATTTGATAATTTTCTTACGGTTTGGTTAGTCCAAGACTCTTTACAACTCTGACAAGTTATAGGAGGATCGTATAATAATTGGAAGAGCGGTTGAATAAATCAAAATACGTTATTATGGTATTTTCATTGAAAAATCGCGATTTATTTAAGTATGATGCATTTTTATTGCAAAATTTTCAACAGATTAAGGATTAGTAATATTCACATGTGTACAGTGAAAACCAAAACTGAATACATTGAGTAATTACAAGTAGTGCAGGGGATGAAATGATAAAAAAAATTAAATTGTGCCAAACCCACGCGCAACTTCAGATTTAGGGGGAATTCCATGTTTATTTACATTTCAACAACATTTCTGATTATGTAATATCGTTTATATAAATGTATCTAAAATGATTACTATTATTATATCGTTGTAAATTAGAAAATCAGAATGTTCAAGGAAGTGAAACTACTCCTTCTGGAAATACATATTCATTTCTCCTCGAAATTGAGATTTTAGTTATTAGTATGCGTAAACATAAATTACAAAAAAGTAATATCCATTATTATTCGAGGTGTCCAATATCGAAAAAAAAAAATTGGAAATTCTCTGAACGAGTTACCAGTCTGTTATATTTTTATTAACACTATGTAACTCATTGTTATTGAATTAAAGGTTTTGATTACTAACTTTCTCTATCATTTCATACCTTCCATTACTTGTAATTTCTCAAATCACTGAGTTTTGGTCTTGACTGTATACGTATAAATATTACTGTCCCTTGCTTTAAAAACATTTTTGTTTTAAAAATGCATCGCAATCAAATACATCATGATTTTTCTTGGGAAAATACCATAAAAATGCATTTTCGACTATTCAACTTTTCTGCCTCCTAATTATACGATCTTTTTATAACTTATCAAAATTATGTACCGAACAAAACATCAAAAAATTATCAAATTTTATAAGACTTCTTGTCCTTCAAACTTTCAGAATACAATAATACGTTACAGACAAAATTAAATAGTTTTTTAAAGACACAGGAACTTATCGGGGCAAATTGTTTTAATTTGTCCTCATACAGACATCACTCGTTATGCTTAGAAATTTAGATCTTGAAGGGAAATGATTGATTTTTGAAAAAAACTGAACCCAAATCGGAACAGAGAATTCAAAATTATATTTTTGATGAAACTGAGAGGAACAAAGAGGTGCAATCATTCAATTATATTCCGGCTATTTGGTAGCTAACCATGTTACGAATTTTTTCCAACTTTCTCTTTTTCTCTCACTGTAGGTAATTATTTCATATTTGGGGTTAAGATCTGTATTTGACGAAATGACAAGAAACGAACTTCCACCAAAAAATCTCACTTTCATCAGTGAGTAATTTCCGTTCCATCATTATCAACTCTTCCCGAATGAAAGAGGTCAAGCAAAAGAAGAAGAAGAACAACCTCTGTTCTAAATGAATATACAGGGTGTCAATTTGAAAACTTCCCAACCTTAATATCTTCCTCCCAGTAAACAATATGAGGAATCGATAAAACAGGTCAATTTTATTTGCAAGCGGACACTTTCAAGGACTTTTTGTAGCTCTCGTGGTTCAACCCCCTAGGAGGGGTAGATGTTACCCATATACTTTTGAATGGGAAGGGGGGTCAAGTGGCACATCATTTTGATTGGCGTTCAATTCTGTTTCCAATGGTACCCTGACTTATTATTGTTTGATGAGCATTTTCCGAAAAATAGCGTTTGAAACTTACTGAAGTAATTATTTTACTGAGATGCCTGGTTTGATCAGAACTGGTTAGAATATTAGGTGGTACCGTTCCAACCCTTCATTAGGGGTAACATTAGCCATTAGCTCCAAACAATTTACATCAAAAAGTAGTCTAATAGTAAAACGTAGATGGTAGTAAAGTTGTGTTTATTAAATGCTGAATTCTTAATTCTCATCGCAGAAATTGTGCAGATAAGATAGCCTTCCTTTTTTGCTACTTCTGATGTAAAAAGTTTCTGTTTTCAGGCAAAAAATTGGTTAGCAGACTTGAATTGTGAATACAGTTTTACCTGTTGGGCTGATTATTTTAATAAGTGTATAAAAGTGTATAAAAATGGTTCACATTCTTCAAGACATAATTGAAATGATTTTAATTTATGGAGAAGTTGGAAAGAGCGCACGAAGGGCGGCATTTCTTTTTAACGACAGACATCCAAATTGCAATATAAGTCGCCGGTATGTTCTTGATTTGGTGAATAAGTTTTACGAAACTGGTTCAGTAACAAGAAAAAAAAGGAATAACCCCAGAGTACTAAATGAAGAAGTTCAAATTGAAGTTTAGGGAACATTTGCTGCAGAGCCCACGAGCTCCTTACAATCAGTATCAGAACAGACGGGAATGTTACGCGAGACTGTAAGAAAATCATTAAAAATGCATAAATCCATATAAAATGCAGATTCTTCAAGAGCTCCACGAGAATGATTATTATAGAAGAATAGAGTTTTGTGAAATCATGTCTTATCGAGTGAATACCATTCCTAATCTCCTGTTAAACATCTGTTTCAGCGATGAGTGTTCATTTTTTCTGAATGCCAAAGTTGATAGACAAAATTGTAGCTATTGTAGTAACGAAAACTCACAAATTTTTCGGGAAGGACATAATGTTTGGGCTGGTATTCTTGAAAATGCCATTATTGGTCCATTATTTCTGGAAGGTCACTTGACTGGCAATCTGTACCTTGATATGCTTGAAGAGACTATCGATCCTCTTATAACCCACGATCTAGAAACTCAAATTGATGCAGAAGGTAATGAACTTTTGCAGGAGGATCTGTTACATTTCCAGCAGGACAGTGCTCCACCTCATTATTTTCTTCCAGTCTGACAGTGGTTAAACGAGAGATTTCCAGATCGATGTATTGGCAGAAGGGGAGCAGTTGAATGGCCTCTGAGATCACCGGATTCAACACCCTTAGGTTTCTTTCTTTGGGGGCATCTTAAATCCGTTGTTTATTAAACACAACCTTCTGATATTGAAGAACTTAAAAGACGATTTACAGCAGCATGCCAGTCAATTCCTAGTGAAGTTTTCCGTGATGTTTGAGGGGAGTTCGAAAACAGACTTTATTACTATTACTACTACTATTACTATTATTACTATTACACGCCTAACAAATTCATTCCTGTCATTCAAGGGTTGGAACGGTGCCACCTACTCTTCTAATTAAAAGGAGTCAATACAATTATGCATCTCAGAACAGGCTAATTCTAATTACATGTGTACGTTTACAACGCCATTTTTCAGAAACCCTCATTGGAAACAGAATTGAACGCCACTCAAAATGATGTGCCACTTGACCCCCCTTCCCATTTAGGATTCTAAGGGTTGAACACGAGGGCTACAAATATTCCTTGAAAGTGACCCCTTGACATTAAAATTGTACTGATTTTTCGATTCTTCATATTATTTACTGGAAGGAAGATATTAAGGGTGGAAAGTTTTCACCCTGTATATATCTATTCTGGAGCGTAGCCCAGCAAAGTCATCCACAATTTTATCAATTGCCTCTTCCTTCAGTTCCTTCATTAGCCCTGGTAATTTTTAACAAAGGAATTTTATATCTATTATCAGATGAATATTCAGATGGATCGAATGTGGAAGGATGTTTTTTTGACAATGGCATCGTAGACGTCATCGCAAGTTAATTCGTAAATGAAGCTATCTGTATCGATGTACATGAACTTGCAATTATCCTATGGTGGGTATTATGAAATCACAATAGAAATTAATTCAACCGATTTCAAATGAGTAGCCATGAAGTCTTTGTTGAAAATTGTTCGATTAGAAATTGTGAGGCTGGCAATGATACTTTTAGTGATACAGTTGTTATTATATAATAACGAAAAGTTGAGCGCCCACAACGGGAACTGTTAATATACATTTATCAGACGCCATGCAGTTGTTATAATGACGAAACCGGAAAAATTTAATATTGAAAAAATGGTTTAAATTTTTTCCAGTCTGTATTTCGAAGATAATTCAAAAATAAATTGAGCAATAGCCACTTTTTGCCTGCTATACGACAGTTTCTTAGATTTGCCATCCGACGTTTTGTATTTCGGCTGACACCATTAACTCACTTTTTTGTTACATTTTCCAGAGATAACTTTTGTGTCATTTGCAAGCATTGCAAACTAACATAACATCAACGTTCCCATGATGTTTTGAGCTATATGTTTGTATAACATCCAAATAATGTAACAAATAATTTTGATTAGATAATAAATAAAATGTTGAATACATGTTCCCCAGATATGTCTCAGACAGAGTAGTTAGGTTATTCGTTCGATGTTTTTATTTAACCACCTCAAAACATTACCCACATGTAGTATGCATAGAAACTTGCAATATATATTATCTTAAAAGGTTCCTTAATATAGTATATTATGATTCAAGTTTTATAAGACACCATTTTGTCGCACGCGTTGTTTGGAGTACGACAAGCGAAGCGAGGAGTGCTCCAAGAGAACAAGTGCGACAATGTCTTATGAAACGTGTTTCATATACTATTTTTTCTATTTGGCATTTTTTTGTAGTTTTTATTGGAAAAAATTGGATTTAATATAAATAAGTAATGTCAGAAATTGCACCCCTCCTGAATTGAGAGTAATTGCTCATACGGCTCTGAATGACTTGTTGCCCATAAAGTCTCGTTCAGTTTACGAAAAGGAATTTCACAATTTCAAAGTATCTGATGCCTCACCACACTCCCACTGCAGTCAAAATAACTTTTCAAACAATAAGACCAATGAGCATAATTTTGTAAACCTAGTCCAAACCACACCAGCTAATTCAATTATAAATGCCCGAGAAACCAGTCATGTAACAATCAAAGTTTATAATAACTGCACCATCCAAGGCAACAAATAACACCACAACATTCAAAGGTTATTACTCTTATTTGTTCAATATCTGAAAATCTAAATCCCATCCTTCTGATGTTACTTTTGATACCAATCTCGAAAAAATTCAAAATGAATGAATGAAATGATTTCAGAGATATAGGGTGTGAAAAATTGAGATTATTTCAACTTTAGGAATTTTTTGTGTGGAAACTATTCATTATTGGCCAAAACGGCTTTTATCACATCAGATCAGATGTTTTTTCTACCAATTTGTTTTTCCTTGTTTGTGTTCCATTTTTGTAGAAAAAATATGAATAAAGTCTTCTCATGACGGTACATTTTCCTAAGATCCGTAACAATAATGGCTTCTCAACTACGCATAAAAATATTCAGTTCAATTAAAATACGATTTTTCCGCCTATCTCTATCCAAAGCATACATTTCCTGGCCTCATGGTGAGGGAGCAAAGTCGTACTTTTCAACCCTAAAGAGGAAAAGTAAAAGTGGTACGTCATCAATGAAATAACTCATACGGCATTGACGACCTAAACTATATTCTATTAGAAGAAAATATTCTATGACACTACTTGGCAGAAGCCCATTAAACTAATAATAAAACGGATTAAGCAATCCAGACTTCTGCATTTAACCTATACAATAGGTATAAGTAGTTCTTGTAGAATACTTTGCCAAGAATCTAACAGATATAATTCAATGGTCGTAGGGGGCAGTAGTTGTTTTCTGTTGGAGACTTGCCGACGATTATACCTATTGTATAGGTTAAATGCAGAAGTCTGGATTGCTTAATCCGTTTTATTATCAGTTTAATGGGCTTCTGCCAAGTAGTGTCATAGAATATTTTCTTCTGAATTTATTTGGCTTCAGACGAAGTCGACACCATAGTCGGAGTGCTCTTCGAATCTTGGGGTCAAGATATTTTTCGATTGCGTTGGGTGAGCTACCCTGCGCTGATGATTGGCAAGGAACCATGAAACCGGTCCGTAGGTGTTCCCTCGTGTGGATTGAGACATGTTTTGGCGTTGAGATTGGAAGAACATTGCAAAGTAGTTCTTGTAGAATACTTTGCCAAGAATCTAACAGATATAATTCAATGGTCGTAGGGGGCAGTAGTTGTTTTCTGTTGGAGACTTGCCGACGATTATACCTATTGTATAGGTTAAATGCAGAAGTCTGGATTGCTTAATCCGTTTTATTATTATATTCTATTAGGTATAAAAGTATAAATTTTACCGTTTATTGATAGAACACTCTGTATTTTGCAAAATGGTAGCAATCAGTAAATTGTTATTTTAATTCAACGATTTTTACATTAATAATTTGACTTCAATTCATAGATTCATCTGGTTTTCGAATTGAGGGCATAAATAGTATGGCATGCTAGGGTCGATTGACAGATTAACAGTTTCAAAGTGTGTCACGCTATAATATATCTACAAAATTTAAAATAATATTGTTTAAAAATGAGTGATTCAAGCGAATTTGAAGATATGAATAATACACCACCGGATATTTTAGAACAAGTTAATGTAAGTACAATCTCTATTACCCCAAAAATCTAAAGAAAAATACGAAAAACAGTATTTACATTTCAAGCAATGAGCCGAAGAAAATCTTATTCGTACATACTCAGAAAATGTTATTTTGGGGCAATTTTCGCTATTAGCGAATACATTAAAAGCCTCTACATTGTGGTCCAAGTATTCGATGCTACGTATCATCACAGCATAAGTAACAATCAGCACTGACACTCGGTCATGTCGCCTTTGATGTTGAAAAGTATCTAGACGCCATGTTGGGAAGTGCTGTTGTGAGGGCAGGACTCGCGCAATGATTACGGACAGATCCGCACTTGAAATTTTCCAGATCCGATTTGAAAAAAAAATCGATAAATCTCACTAAATATATGAATGGATCCAAAATCAATAAAAGTAATTCTTATGTCGATAATTTTCCTGGGCCAATAATGTTTTGTATTTAAAAACAGGTTGTTTTATTTTGCAACGGTATTCTGGGACAAGTTCATAATCAGCTTGAAGTATTTTTTGAATTAAATTTGTCTTTTGAAATATACAGTGTGTTTCACTTCTCATGAAAACAACCTCGTATGTTCCGTAATTTTTGACGAAGAATCATGAAATTTTTAGAATCGATATATTCACTAGAAATGAACTCACTGTACAAAAGGGGTCATCCTACGTGATATACACTGCACGTCAGCAGCGATGGAACCACCTATTTTTCCGGAAATTTATATTAGGCGGCAAAAACAATAATAAAAGTGCATCGATATGACTGATGAAATGTATTCATTTCTAATCATGGAATATCAGAAGGAATTTTGTTTGATGTAATAATTCGTGTGATGTATTTGTATATAAGGTTTTTTTCATTTAATAGATTTCAATTTTTATTTCAGAAACATAAATTATCGAAACAAAACTGAACTGTAATGAATCTAAGTAGCTTTTACACATTCTTTGTGGGGTGCTTTTTTAATATTCATAGAATCTGATCGACCCCCGAATGAAATATTACAGAAGTAGGGATGCTTTCAGGTTTTCGAAGGTACCCAGCTGATAGCAACTATCAAAGGAAAATAAAATATAAATACCAATAGTCCGTTTTCAGATATTTATTCATGTCTCCATATTATTTTGTTCTTTCTTCTTTTTTTCTCAATATTTTTCTGACATTTGAAATTGCTATTAATATACTTCAATGTATAAAATAATCTTACTCTAGCAAATACCCTCAAAAGGTGTGACATTGGGAAGTTTTCACATGGGTGGGTAAACATAAATTGTTCAAATACAGATACAAATCCTGCAATTACATTTTTTCCTACAATAAATTTTTCGAAATTGCTTTGAAAGCATACTTATTCCAAGGACGAAAGGAAATGAACAAAATCATTCTTGGGCATCCGTAAGTTCCCAAAGTTGTTAAGACTTCCATTATGAAATGCTCTAAAATAACAATACAAAGATTCATCATCTAAATCACAATGTGTTTTGGAATAGCTTAAAAAAAATTTGCAACTATGAATTTTCAATGATTTTTAATCAAATATCCACAAATATATTTCATAATATTTTGCTGGAGCACATCATTAGTTTGATAATCAGTGTCCATTACAGCAAATTTATGATTATCAACAACTTCTTTGGGTTCTGAGTCTGACACTTCATTGTTCTTGGGAAAATCTGAAATTATCAGCAATACATTACCTGTATCTCCCTCACATTATTCACTTCCTGAATTCAACAAATTCAAACACAATATTCCGGGCCGACACCTCGCAAAATGACTCATCGACGCAAAGGGTGTGCGCGAACTTTTCCCGCCAGTCAGTGTCAGTGCTGATTGTTACTTATGCTGTGGTATCATGCTTCAAATAAAAGAAAATGTGAATATTAAATACCCAAAATAAATTGCTTCCTTGAAAAGACAAAAACCTTTTCAAGATAGCAAGTAAATAAATTTTTACTAGAAGCCCCCGATGATAATTATTTATTAATGAAGGTTAGATATTTTCATGAAGTAATTATATTAAGAAAATAAAAGGTAAACGGCAAATATTAAAATAGAGCTACAACAATACGATGTGTTCATGATTCCGCAGTAGTTGCTTGTGAGTCCCGGTAGCGCAACGAGTAGGTGCACCGTTCACTCTTCAGAATAACTTGTAGGTGTTGGTTCGTATTCAAGCGGCGACAGCTTTTTTCCTTTTTTTAAATAATTTTTTCTTGGTTTTGTAGTTTCTCCTCAATTTCGGAATTTCAGGAGCATGCAGGTGTGACCAGCTCCTTAAAATGGCCATAATAAATATTGAAGATAAAGGTTCCATTTTAATAAAGAATATGCCAGATTCTAAAACAAATAACAAATATTCCTACAGAGAACGTTTGTGATCAATGATTCACCGGGGAATGGCCCTAATTACATTGACATTTATAGACAATTTATATCGTTACGCCCTAAAACAGATCAGACACGTGTATTCGTCTGAAATAGAGCAGGAAGATGTATCAACCAAATGGTTGAAAAAAATAATATTGCTAAAATTTCTAAAAAAGAATTGCAGAATTTTTAAAACTGCCTAATGCCATAAATTATGCCATGCATAGTTTCAGAAGAACCTCGGCAAGTTTACTTGCAAATTCTGGAGGAGACATTTTTACTTTAAAGCAACACGGAGGTTGGAAGTCTACGAATATCGCTGAAGGGCATGTGCAGCAATCTCTTGCAAGAAAGCGAAAAATTTCGAACCAAATTGTGGGAGTCACAATGAAATTGATTGTAATCAGCCAAGAACGAGTACTTCCGGGGGATACCAGCTGTAAATGTTGTTAATGAAAATATCACGAAAACTGCATTGGCTCCAGCTCTCGCTTCTAGTGGTATTCAAATAACCACTGCTCAAAACTGCACGTTTAACATTAGTATAAATAATTACTCTACCACAAATTAGAAATATGTAGGTTGCAAGAATGAAAATAACCCTATAAGTTATACTGTACCTACTTCTTAGTTTTAGTTCTTCAATTAATTGTGTTTGTTAGTTTCATAAATAAATTATGTAAAAATCACTTGTTATTTGTGGGAGGCGAAAAAATCATGTTTATAACTTCATCCTCGGGAGAAAAAGTAGCACTTTCCTCCCTTGCTATACAAATAGGTATTCGTTGATACGAAGGAAATGTTAAATGTTCCATATGGATGAACTCAGAAAGAAAGCCTCTATCATACATTAAATTAAAAAATTTGACAACGCATTTGAAATAAAAAAAAGTTGACATGTAGGTAAGTATTTGACAGGTGAAAAATTGTGGATATTTTGAATCAGTTTTTCAATTATTTTCGACCATACCATTCAAAAACTGTATGAGGTATATTATGATTTTTTCTTCAAATGAAAACGTTACAGGGCCGCGAATACCGGGTATTTACTCGGAATTTTGAAACTTCCTCATCGACATATTATTAAGCACAAAGATGCACAACTTTGCCATAGATTAAGTTTTTGTTATGTCAATGATAATGATCGAATTTATAACAAATCAACAATAATCCTTGATGAGTAGAATCACAGATAAACGATGCGAAAGGATCGCTGAAGATGGTATTCCGTTCATTATTTCAAAACTGTATTCATTTGATGAATTTGCGGCTGAAACAATCGTTTTGTATTTGTTTATTGATGGTTTAAGTATGTTTTAAATGTAAAATATAAATAGCCAGCCCACCCTAAGAGCCTAAGACCCAAAACTACACTATCCGCACGGAAATATAAATAAACTCCCCATGGTAATTCCAGTTCAGGTCCGGCGCGGCGGCCAGGGGTGCAATTACGAACACTCGATCTGTGGCGAGTTTGACATATGTCAGATTTGAGCAATTATGAAAACCAATACAATTCAAAATATATTGCATCTTAAGTCGATATCAATGGTCTAAATGGTAGATATAATTCCATTCTATCTCTATTCAAAGCAATTTCATAATTTCGATTTCGTTTCGAATCGAACATACATCGTTCTAGCTTTCGTATTGAGTGTTCATAATCCCACCCCAGAACCCCCTCTAAAGCCAAATCTAAACGATCATATTGAAATAAACAACATGAAGAACATTCGAACCCCCGTTTACTGAATTGTCTGCAATCAAAGTAGGCCAATCACTTTAGCAAAAATGGGAAAAAATAGCAAAACACTGCAAACTTTCAAAAAAGTTGTATTTTATTGCTGAATGAAACAAAAATTGCCTCCTCGTACAAGGTCGGCAACATTATTAAAATTGTAAATAATAAACACTTCTGGTTATTTTGTAGAGAAAAATGCAAAGCAAATATTATCTTTTATAGTTCCCCAATTTTGTGACCATTTCCAGGTTTGGCATTCATAAGTTTGTCGATAACTCGGCCAAGCCAAAAGAATTCAAAAGAGTGACAAACGTAAACAAACGTTTCTCTATAGGTTCAATCGGGGCTAATGTGATACATCTTGAAATATGATACATCAGAAAATTATTTACGTGCTATTAGCCAAAAATAGCAACAAAAAATTCTGACTAAGTTATACATTCTATCATTGTTGGGCAAAACAAAATTACTTGTTTTACGTGGTAAGTGGACAATAAAAAATAAATGTAACCACAGTCGTTTTTCTTAGCCAAAAAATGTTTAGTGACTGAATGTAAACTTTCATTCTAACTCCATTGTTCATTAAAGTAAAAATGTTTTAATTCTCCACTCTTATTGGGGAAAGATAGTTTCATATTTATGCATTTGAAAACTTCACGATAATTAACCGTATCACAAGATACATTACGTCACATTTAGGGTGCTATTAATTGTGATACAAAAAGGGGCTATTGTGATACCGCCGCCGATCTTGATATTGCAACAACTTAGAAATTTTGCATGTTATTAGTATCTGTAACTTTCTTGGACGAAACATATAATAAAAACCTGCACAATGTTAAAAATGTAAATTTTTGTAAATAAAACTAGTGTGAACTGCGTTCGTGTTCTTTCTCAAAGTGTTATTTTTGAGCGAAGAACATGATCAAGACACGCTTGTATCTTTCATGTGGCTATAATGATGTAGATTTGAAAAAATTACTGCTATTACATTGGCCCCAGAGTTGTATTATTTTAGCCTCGTCGTACTTCTATTAACGATATCATTTGAAATACAACTTAGCCCCATCATCGTATCAAATTAGCCCCACCAGGCGAGGTTAATATGATACACAGTTTTATTTTTTTTAACCATCAGTACTGCAACTACATTTCATTGTGCACCCATAAATAGACTTACCAATACGAATTACATATCACAGTAATTTCATGAAATGGCTCATTGTAGGTGGTTAGGAAATAAAGTGAAATATGTACATTTGCCCAGATTATGTCATAAGTCTCGCCGAAGCTTCGCCACCTCGGCGGATGACGGAAACACATTTTTTTGTTTATCTTAACTGTTTTGTTTGCAACCTGATTTCAGTATGGAAATAATGCAAACGTTTTTTGAGATGGTCGGAAACGTAGGGAGTAATTTCATAGAAACCATATTAGTAGTAAGTAGTAGTTTTTGGGAAGACCCTCCTGGACCATTTTTGCCATCCCCTGTTTTGCACATATCTACATCTCTTCTCCGAACCTTCTTGACCCCCTAATGAAGATCAGTATGTCCGTTTACTCCAAGTCGGTTAGTTTTTCTTCACTGGACCCGGTTCAATTTGCGAGAGATTTATTGTCAAGAGTATCGGTAGGCGGCAACATGCCTTGTCGTAAAGCAAATGTGATACGAGTTCTCCTACAGCTGAATAGTAAATAAGCCATCAAAATCAGTAAGTCGCCACAGAGCGCCACGGCAAATAATAATAATAGCCGTTCTCTACCCCCACAGACCTTTGGGTACACTCTACGAGTGTTTATGAGGAAATAATACTTTCGGCTGAGATTGCTGCCATCTATCTATCTATCTATCTATCTATTTATCTATCTGTCTATGATCAGAACCACTGAACAGAATAGTTTGGGTGAAGTCTGCGGGGTTCAAAGAGCAAATCTCGATATTTAGTCCGCCTTTCCTCCTCTTTTCGATTTTTTTTTGTTTTTTATGTTAGAGTTAGTTGCAAAACACAAAGCAAATGTTTGGTTTGGCTCCGGGTTGAGTTGGACCCGATGTTTCCAGAAAGACAAACATTTTTAAGACAAACACATCTCAATACAAACAACACATGTTTCAAAGCAATCAAAAAATTTGATCAGCTGCTATTGTAGGTACTGAATTTGGCGACTATGGTATTGGGACCTGCAGCCTTTCGTCTCATCTTTCATAAAAGTCTGGTGACTAACCAACAATGCGACACTCTCCCCAAAACAAATGAACTATGTGTTTTTCGGTATTTTATTTTCCAATATCTCCGAAGCTAATGGTTATTGAACTTTCGCCCAATGGTAACTGTCAATCAGGAAGACTGAACAATATCAAAAAATCTGGCAATTCCAACATAGATCACTTTTTCATAACGTTTGAACAGGGTACTTTGCCACCACCACAGATTTGGGGAACTTTTGTCAAATTGAAAAAAACAATTTGGCCTCTTTTTATTCTTTTACAATTTGACAAGGTTTCCAAAATTTCACATATTTGCTAGGAAATCACTAGGGAACGTTGAGAGTATTTTTTTTTCAAATTTTGACAATGTGCCTTAAATATGGGTGATGGTAGATTCGGTCCCAGCAGGTAGCAGATTAAATTACAGATTTTAATACCCATTTATCGGTAGGTACATTCATTACTCCCCTCAAAATGTATGTGTTTTATCGAGCAAATGTTTTTTTATCATGCAAAGGTGATTTCAGTATCAAGTAGTGGTACGTTTGTACGCAAGTACGTTTGTGTTATTTTATATTATTTTTCAATATTAAGGTTTTCTTTCACTGGTCCCCCCTTCTAATATTTTGCACGGGACCGAATTTACCTATGCAGTTTCTGGTACAAACAAAATTTCAGACCGAAAAGACTGTTAATTTTGACCCCTTCTCCTTGGGAGGAAATTTTCATGTTTCCCAAAACAAGCGGTGGTGGCAAAATTTATATAATTTCTAGGAAATGACTCCCTACGTTCCCGACAACACAATTTTTTTTGCATTATTTCCATAATCAATTCAGATTGTAAACCAAACTTTTGGCGAGACATATGACCTAGAGAGGAACGTTCCTTTACTTTTGCCACTCTTTTAGATTTTTTGGACGAGTTATTAACAAAAGTCTGAATGATAACGATAAACAGTGATATTTTCCTTGGTTTACCATTTAGCGACTTTGTTCTCTCCAAAATCAATATAATAGGGAATTACACTAGTCATTTTTATTTATTTTTTCCAAAGATTTACAAGTCAAACTGGGTAAAAAAGGACTTTTCAATATTATTTTTTTGATTGGGTTTGATCCAGAAAAAAAACGACTGGAGTATAATTCAAATACTAGCTAAATTCGCGCGAAATATTACCGGTATTTCATTGGACGAATACAAGTGACGTCAAAGTCTCCTGACGTCAAGATCTCTATATCCTGCCTATTTGCCTGACTGATGTCAAAACTAAGTGTACCTTTCCATTAAATTCGACTGAATAGTACCGAAAGAAGATTAATCCGGTGTACACTGTGATTCAAACTGGGAACAATTCTCCCTTGTACAGAAAGCGTCTCTGAGGACTCAAGGAAGTTTAGAATAATACAAGTGACGTCATCCCGCGAAAATGTAGCGTTTGAATGTCTCTCAAATTGGAACAGTTTTGAAGTGGATTATAGTCGATATGAAATAACTAAATAGGTCCGTGAAATGACCAAATTTACAGATAAAATCATTTGTTGCAAATAAAACGTAATTCCCTATTGTTTATAATTCACATTTTCATTGAAAGTTTGCATGGTTTTGCTATTTTTCCCCATTTTTGATTTTGAATGCTAAAATGATTGGCCCAAAGCTAGATTCTCATACTGTACTATGCAAGTTGTGGTAGGTAGATTCAAAACTCACCATAGCAGATCCTGAAATACTACCTGAAAGATAGTAAATAGATTTTTCTAAATATCTTTAATAGAGTTCTAAACTTATTCTAGATAAAAATAATGTAACCGACGAAATTGCTGAAAACCCATAACATAGTTGTATTGTAATAGTACTCCCCTTTAAAAAAGAAATTTTCACAATAATGTTGAAATGAAGAACACCTACAAAAAAAGCTGACATTCTAGGACGACGCGACCGACGTGAAGATTGGTTGTCGAAGCGCAAGCCGATACAAGTAACACGAAATCCAAGAATATGGTGGTATAATAGTATATTATGATACAAGTTTTATAAGACACCATTTTGTCGAACGCGTTGTTTGGAGTACGACGAAGCGAGGAGTGCTCCAAGAGAATAAGTGCGACAATGTGTCTCATAAAACGTGCTTCACATTTTTTCTATTTGGCATTTTTTTGTAGTTTTTTATTGGAAAAAAGTAGATTTAATATTAATAAATATTATCAGAAATATCAAGTTGGTAACATTGATAAAATATTTAAAATTTGAAGAATACTGTCATTTGTTCACATAAATAATTTAAATTTTGAATGCAAATATCAGTAAATTACCTTTTTTAAAATGACTGATGAAGAAAACTCAAGTTATACCCTCCTGAATTGAGAGTAATTGCTCAAACGGCTGTGAATGATTTGTTTCCCAAAAAAACTTGTTCAGTTTACGAAAAGGAATTTCACAATTTCGAAGTGTCCGATGCCTCACCACACTCTCACTGCAGTCAAAATAACGTTTCAAACAATCATACCATCGAGCATAATTTTGTAAACCCAGTCCAAACTACACCAGCTAATTTAATCATAAACGCCCGAGAAACCAGTCATGTAACAATTAAAGTTTATAATTACTACACCATCCAAGGCAACAAATAACACCACAAGATTCAAAGGTTATTCTTCTTCTTTGTTTAATATCTGAAAATCCCATCATCTCTCTCTCTCTCTCTTAATTTTTGTCCGTGAGCTTCCTTCCGTTCCCATCCGGCCTTTAACCGGCGTAGACAGCGACGCTGTATCGGGGGAATGCAGAGTCTTGCTCTAGGCAATGCTGCATCCCATGTTATATTGGCACTTTTTTATATTTTTGCTGGCACGTTTTAACCATAACCTATACGCTATGGTTTTACGGCGGACTTCGCAAACACTTAAATCTTGGGTGAATGCACGTTCTTTAGACGGCGGACACTACAACACATTGAAAATCCCATCCCTCTTGTCTGACGTTCATCTAACAGCTGATTTTACCATTGTTACCAATCTCGAAAAAAATTAAAATTTGGGTTTCATAATGACTTCATTTTAGACTCCAAACAGAAAAATTCTATTTTAAAATTTGATTGTTGGTATTTTCGAAAGTGAATGAACAAAAGATGATGAATGATGATGAATTATCAATTCCTGCATGGAACTCTCTCTGAATTAGCGAATGCAGTAAATAGGCAGTACCTATCACATCAAAATCAAGAGAAAAATATGAATATGCGTACAATTGTTTCATGGACTATCAAAAAAATTGTTAGGAAAGTTTTTTCATATGAAGAAAGTAGTCCATCCTCGAAGTGGAGTTTCAGTATACAGGGTGTTATGTAATAAGTGTCCGATATTTAACAGGACGATTCCTAAGTTATTTATAAGGTAAAAAGTTCATATAAACATGGGTCCGCAAGGCCTTCAGTTTTGAGATAGAGGGTGTAGAAAATTTATTTTTATTTTGGTTTTTCGTGAATAAATTTTGAAATAATGTCTTTATTTGAACAAAAATTGGTATTTGGGGACTTTCCAATATGAGAAATTCAAATTTGATCTCTGTTTGGCACATTATTGTAGGGGGCGCCACCTACAGGTCTTTGTCTCTTTTGGGGAGTCACTACTTTTTCGTGCATGTATGTATCACATTTTCTAGAAAAAAATTATATTCTACTATCATTTTTACGTGAAAAAGGAATACTTGTCAAAAGTCGCTACAAGCAGCCGTTTTCGAGATATTTTAATTTAAATTAACCGATGCATCCAATCGCCTTCTCACTGATTCGCGAACTCTTTGAAAATTAAATAATCAAGTAGGCTAGTAAGTTTATTCCAATGTTTATTTTGTGTTGTTATTTCAAAAATTATATCTTGACGCATAGTTAAATAGTTTTATTTGTTACTAGTGTGATTATTTTATTGAAAATGGTAAACTTCACCAATTCAGAGTATGCATTTTACATACATACATTTTACATACGGACTCGCTTACGGAAATGCATATGAGGCTAGACGTTTATATCAGGAGCGTTATCCGAACCGCACAACTCCTACTTCAAAAACCTTTTCAAGAATTCACACTCGGTTAAGGGAAACGGGAAAGCTAGTCGGGTGCACATCGGACGGTAAGAACCCCAGCAACCGAGGAAGCAGTTCTTAATCTGGTAGAAGAACACCCGGAAACAAGCTCCAGGAAAATAGCGCTGACGTTCTGGTATGGAAAATTTTAATTAATAATTTGTTATATCCCTACTATATTCAGAGAGTTCAGGCACTCCTCCCTCGTGACTTTCCGTTACGTATCAACTTCTGTCGTTGGTTTCTCCAACGCCTTATTCAAAATCCTTTATTTGAAAATCAAATCCTGTTTACCGACGAAGCAAATTTCTCACGCAACGCTATACGCAATTTTCACAACAATCATTTGTGTTCAGAGGAAAACCCCCATGCGATACAGGAATCACATTTTCAAGAACAGTTCTCTCTCAACGTGTGGGCAGGAATCCTTGGAGATTATCTGATAGTCCCATTCTTTATTCCGGGGAGATTAAACGGAGAGAGATATCGTCATTTTCTTGAAGCAGATTTGCCTCGGAATATGTGCCGCTTAGACTACGACATGAAATGTGGTTTATGCATGACGGTGCCCCGGCACATTTTAGCATACAAGCGCGAGAATTCTTAGACCAAACTTTCGGCATTAGTGTGAAGTTATCCACACTTTTCTAGCCACAGTTTCTGGCCTTGGGTGGAATTGAGGAGTGACCGTCTGCGGTGTTGCCACATCAATTATTTTTGCAGATATCTCAGTATTTTGGGGCATTTGCAGCTAGGGAGGAGAGTAGCATAATTGTTCAAGGAAATATTGATATGTATTAGTAAGAAGACATACAACATTCCAAATTATCCCGGGATAAACATGAACTAGCAATACTTGTCGATACCAAGAAGGTTGATTCATCCTGAGGATGATCATCTTATTTCATTGCCCTCCTGTTGATCGTGGCGAAAATAATAATAATGATTAGTTATTTTCTCGAGTAAGCTCGGTACATAGTTGTTGTGCAGTAAATTTTTTCACGCTAAAATGATGAGATAAGTTGGAAGAATCCAATGGCAAGATCAGATTTCATTGTCTTTCCGTCGGTCATAGCAAAAATAATGATAATTAGTTATTTTATTGAGTATTTAGGCAATAGTCGGGTAAGTAGGTGTTGTGCACTAAATGTTTTCACTCTGAAATGAGGAAAAAAGTTGGGAGACTCCAATGGCATGATCAGATTTCATTGTCTTTCCGTCAGTCATAGCAAAAATAATAATAATTAGTTATCCTCTTGAGTTGTTAGGCAACAGCTCGGTAAGTAGGTGTTGTGCACTGGATGTTTCTACTCTGAAATGAAGAGAAAAGTTGGGAGAATCCAATGGCAACATCATATTTCATTGTCCTTCCTTCGGTCATAACAAAAATAATAATAATTAGTTATTTTCTTCAGTATTTAGGCAATACCTTAGTAAGTAGGTGTTGTGCACTGAATGTTTCCACTCTGAAACGAAGAGAAAAGTTGATAGAATCCAATGACATGATCAGATTTCATTGTCTTTCCGTCGGTCACAGCAAAAATAATAATTAGTTATTTTCTTGAGTATTTAGGCAATAGCTCGGTAAGTAGGTGTTGCGAACTGGATGTATTCACTCTGAAATGAGGAGAAAAAATGGGAGACTCCAATGGCATGATCAGATTTCATTGTCTTTCCGTCGGTCACAGCAAAAATAATAATAATTCGTTATTTTCTTGAGTATTTAGGCAATAGCTCGGTAAGTAGGTGTTGCGCACTGGATGAATTCACTCTGAAATGAGGAGAAAAAATGGGAGACTCCAATGGTATGATCAGATTTCATTGTCTTTCCGTCGGTCACAGCAAAAATAATAATAATTAGTTATTTTCTTGAGTATTTAGGCAATAGCTCGGTAAGTAATTCAAGAATCCACTCACTTGCAGGAGCTTAATCGCCTAAGGAAAATTTCTAGCAATCAAAATATGAACATCACATATAGAGAAAGGAAAAAACAGCTCTCAAAAAATATCGAACAACAAAAAAAAAATTTCTACAGTAATTTGATCAATGAGGCAGAAAACAAAAATAAAAAAATTTGGGAATTGGTAAACATGAAACTAAATAAAGAAAAATACTCAAAGTCTAAAATTACCCTAAAATTAAATGACATTACTGTAAGTGACAACGTTTCCATTGCAAATCAATTTGGTAATTTTTTTGCAACATCTGTTGTGAAATTGGTCGAGGCCATCAGCCCCTCTGCCGTAGGTGAAGGGTGTACTACAACTCTCTGCAAACAGAAAAATTCAATGTTTTTTACTGCTCTTGATGAGTATGAAGTGAAAAATATTATACTAGGTATGAAAAATAAAACTTCCTGTGGTTTAGACGAGATTCCAATAAAGCTTGTTAAAAGTTGTGTGAATGAGATAAGTCCCTTCATGATAAGAATTATAAATCACTCGGTTCTGTCAGGAAAGTTTCCAGAAAAAATGAAAGTTTCAAAAACAGTACCTATTTTCAAAAAAGGCGATTCACAGCAAGTTGAGAACTACAGGGCCATTTCCATTTTGAGCCCGTTTTCAAAAATTATTGAAAAAGCGGTATATACTGTCCTAATGAAATATCTTGACGAATACAAAATAATAACCCCCTGCCAACATGGTTTTCGGGTTGGATACTCTACTGAAAGTGCATCAAATGAGCTAGTTCAAGTAATCTACGACAAGTTAGACATTGGGGAGCTGGTGATTGGCATTTTTATTGATTTGTCTCGTGCTTTCGATACGCTTGATCCTGAATTTTTGTCAACAAAACTTGATCACTTAGGAATAAGAGGTCCTATAAACGAATGGATTTTATCCTACACAAAAAATAGGCAATTCATTGTAAATGTTGAGAAGAGTTATTCTGAAAGATTTGATGTTGATCTTGGAACTCCACAAGAGAGCATTCTGGGGCCACTGCTGTTCCTTTTGTACATGAATGACCTTCCTTCTCACATATCGGAGGGAAGATTGTTCATGTATGCTGATGATACAACCGTCGTTGTGTCGGCAAAAACCTCAGACGAATTAAATATGAAAACAAATGTGGTTTTAGAGCAATTGTCTACTTGGTGCAATAGAAATCATCTCATAATCAATTTAGAAAAAACTGTTTGCATGCAATTTACAGGTCCTCATCAAGGAAAGGAGTTAATGAATCTCACAATGAACAACGTAGAATTAGCTATTGATAAGAATACAAAATTTTTAGGCACAAAGGTGGATAGCGACATGAGCTGGAATAATCATATCAACTATATCTGCTCCAGACTGAACAAATGCTTTTTTGCAATTCTGACTCTGAAAAAAAATCTTAATGAAATTTCTCTTAAATCTTACTACTTTGCAGCCGTTCATTCAATAATGTCATATAATATAATATCGTGGGGTCAAGCCCCTCAGACAGACCGTGTATTTGTTATACAGAAAAAAATTCTTCGAATTATGTTTGATCTAGATTACGGGACATCTTGTAGAGAAACCTTCAAATCCAAAAAAATTCTTACTTTAATCGGTATATATATCTTCAAAATAATACTGTATATTCGTCAAAATATTGCAAACTATACCAAACATTGTGACGTGCATTCATACTCGACAAGAAATAACAATAAAATATATAGTAGAAAACACAACCATAGTTACTTTAAGAAATCCCCGGAAGGAGCCGGTATTCAACTATACAATATGCTACCAACGGACATCAAATCCATTCAGTCTACCAGACACTTCAAACATAAACTTAAGACTTGTTTAATAGCGAACTGCTTTTATAACCTCGGCGAATTTATTACTTACTGTAAATCTCTATAAATTTTATATTTCATTTGTGGTTCACCATTTTTTAAAATGTTTTTAATTTTGTGTTTTGTTTCTTAAATTATTCAATATTCACTGTCATGTGAAGCTATTGACGACACTTATCCATTACATTGTAATTGGCATGTAGTTAATAAATAAATGAATGAATGAATGAAAGTAGGTGTTGCGCACTGTATGTTTTCACTCTGAAATTAGGAGAAAAGTTGGGAGTCTCCAATGACATGATCATATTTCATTGTCTTTCCGTCGGTCACAGCAAAAATAATAATAATTAGTTATTTTCTTGAGTATTTAGGCAATAGCTCGGTAAATAGGTGTTGCGCACTGGATGTTTTCACTCTGAAATGAGGAGAAAAGTTGAGAGAATCCAATGGCATGATCAGATTTCATTGTCTTTCCGTCGGTCACAGCAAAAATAATAATAATTAGTTATTTTCTTGAGTATTTAGGCAATAGCTCGGTAAGTAGGTGTTGCGCACTGGATGTATTCACTCTGAAATGAGGAGAAAAAATGGGAGACTTCAATGGCATGATCGGATTTCATTGTCTTTCCGTCGGTCACAGCAAAAATAATAATAATTAGTTATTTTCTTGAGTATTTAGGCAATAGCTCGGTAAGTAGGTGTTGCGCACTGAATGTTTTCACTCTGAAATGAGAAAAAAAGTTGGGAGACTCCAATGGCATGATCATATTTCATTGTCTTTCCGTCGGTCACAGCAAAAATAATAATAATTAGTTATTTTCTTAAGTATTTAGGCAATAGCTCGGTAAGTAGGTGTTGCGCACTGGATGTTTTCACTCTGAAATGAGGAGAAAAAATGGGAGAATCCAATGGCATGATCAGATTTCATTGTCTTTCCGTCGGTCACAGCAAAAATAATAATAATTAGTTATTTTCATGAGTATTTAGGCAATAGCTCGGTAAGTAGGTGTTGCGCACTGGATGTTTTCACTCTGAAATAAGGAGAAAAAATGGGAGACTCCAATGGCATGATCAGATTTCATTGTCTTTCCGTCGGTCACAGCAAAAATAATAATAATTAGTTATTTTCTTGAGTATTTAGGCAATAGCTCGGTAAGTAGGTGTTGCGCACTGTATGTTTTCACTCTGAAATTAGGAGAAAAGTTGAGGGACTCCAATGACATGATCAGATTTCATTGTCTTTCCGTCGGTCACAGCAAAAATAATAATAATTAGTTATTTTCTTGAGTATTTAGGCAATAGCTCGGTAAGTAGGTGTTGCGCACTGGATGTATTCATTCTGAAATGAGGAGAAAAAATGGGAGACTTCAATGGCATGATCAGATTTCATTGTCTTTCCGTCGGTCACAGCAAAAATAATAATATTTTGTTATTTTCTTGAGTATTTAGGCAATAGCTCGGTAAGTAGGTGTTGCGCACTGAATGTTTTCACTCTGAAATGAGGAAAAAAGTTTGGAGACTCCAATGGCATGATCAGATTTCATTGTCTTTCCGTCGGTCACAGCAAAAATAATAATAATTAGTTATTTTCTTGAGTATTTAGGCAATAGCTCGGTAAGTAGGTGTTACGCACTGGTTGTTTTCACTCTGAAATGGGGAGAAAAAATTGGAGACTCCAATGGCATGATCAGATTTCATTGTCTTTCCGTCGGTCACAGCAAAAATAATAATAATTAGTTATTTTCTTGAGTATTTAGGCAATAGCTCGGTAAGTAGGTGTTGCGCACTGGATGTTTTCACTCTGAAATGAGGAGAAAAGTTGGGAGAATCCAATGGAATGATCAGATTTCATTGTCTTTCCGTCGGTCACAGCAAAAATAATAATAATTCGTTATTTTCTTGAGTATTTAGGCAATAGCTCGGTAAGTAGGTGTTGCGCACTGGATGTATTTACTCTGAAATGAGGAGAAAAAATGGGAGACTTCAATGGCATGATCAGATTTCATTGTCTTTCCGTCGGTCACAGCAATAATAATAATAATTAATTATTTTCTTGAGTATTTAGGCAATAGCTCGGTAAGTAGGTGTTGCGCACTGAATGTTTTCACTCTGAAATGAGAAAAAAAGTTGGGAGACTCCAATGGCATGATCAGATTTCATTGTCTTTTCGTCGGTCACAGCAAAAATAATAATAATTAGTTATTTTCTTGAGTTTTTAGGCAATAGCTCGGTAAGTAGGTGTTGCGCACTGAATGTTTTCACTCTGAAATGAGGAAAAAAGTTGGGAGACTCCAATGGCATGATCAGATTTCATTGTCTTTCCGTCGGTCACAGCAAAAATAATAATAATTAGTCATTTTCTTGGGTATTTAGGCAATAGCTCGGTAAGTAGGTGTTGCGCACTGGATGTTTTCACTCTGAAATGAGGAGAAAAGTTGGGAGAATCCAATGGCATGATCAGATTTCATTGTCTTTCCGTCGGTCACAGCAAAAATAATAATAATTAGTTATTTTCTTGAGTATTTAGGCAACAGCTCGGTAAGTAGGATTTGTGCACTGAATGTTTTCACTCTGATATGAAGAGAAAAGTTGGGAGAAACCAATGGCATGATCAGTCGGTCACAGAAAAAATAATAAATATTCGTTATTTTCTTCAGTGTTTAGACAATAGCTCGGAAAGTAGTTGTTGTGCTCTGAAGGTTTTCACTCTGAAATTATGGGAAAAGTTGGGAGAACCGAATGGCACCACCAGAATTTATTAACCTCCTGTCGAACATGGAATAAATATTTTTTTATGATATTTTTTATAAGGTTCTTGTAATATATTTAAATATTTCATGCATAGTTCACACATGCCGGTGGAATATTCATTATGCACTGAAGTGGTTAAGTGCCGTGTGCATTCTATGTGGGAAGATCCAGTACAACTGGAACAAGTTTTTGAGTCATCCCCGTTAAACTGTCAACCACAATAAAAGCAATTATTCGAAACATCATCTGATGATATTAACAATACATTTTTCAAATATTTTCATAAATATCAACGTTCTGGTCGGGAGAGCATCCCTTGGCAATATTCTCAGGAAAATCTCTGGCCAAGTGTTCATTGATTATTCTACGATTGACAGAAGGAACGTTAATGGAATATGGTTCAACAATATCTCTTGCTATTTTTTCCAAAGTATCTCTATTAGTACTGCGTGATATTCTTCTGAAATAAGACCCCGTGACACGTAATATCTTTTCATCTTTCCAAAGTTTGCAATTTTTCTGATCTCGAGTAAGTTTTCCGATATTCATCTCTCAGGTATTTTCATAATTTTTGAAGAATATCTTGCATTTTATGCGATATTTTGAAAAATGTTCTCTTTTCATTTGCTCAAAAGCACAATTTTGAGATTCATATTTTTCGCTATAGTTACACTGAAATGAATTCTCGAAAGACTAGTAGCGTTCGATAAACATTGAAACAGGGGAACACTGGCGAGGTCGGCGTCTACCGCGCGCTTGATTCACAATCTAAGTTTACACGTTTCAATATTTCGATAACTATCGATCATAGAGAAAAACTTCAAAGAATAAAAGGGACGTTTATTTTGAAGGTCTTTTGATTTCCGTTAACAGAAATGCCGAATTCATATTTTGACGAAAAAACGTTTCAAATGTATATGTGTTCACAGAAATCAAAAGATCTCGAAAAAAAGCGTGCCTGTTGCTCTTTGAATTTTTTCGCTCAGACCGACAGTTATCGAGATATTCGAACGTGTAAATTAAGATTATGAGTCGAGCGCGCTTACGGTAGACGTTCAACTTCGCCAGTATTCCACGTTTTGGTGTTGTCTTATATGAGAGATACAGCGAGTTGACTGCCTAAATTTCATATGCCCAGTTCTTGGTTATTTTGAGTCTTGTTTTCGTGAAATATCTTCATTTACGTTATTTTTTCGCATTGTTTGCATCCATTATTCATTAGAAATTGTTTCATTGCGTTTTAAATCCTCAGCTAGAGTTTACCTTTAATTTCCTAACGAGTACTCGTTGGAATTTCTAATATTTTTTCTTTGAACTTATTCCATATTTTCCTATTTCTTTCTACAGCCCACTGATTCGGTGGATTTTCCAGAGATTGGTGTTATCACGAATCTTTCCCATTTTTCTAATTATTTTTTTGTTCTGTAGGTATGTTTGATAACATTATTTTAATGTTTTTATAAGAAGATATTGTTTTTATAGTAGACTTAGAGTCTCGCTGAGAAGTTATACCTACTTTTCTACTTGAGTTAGTTTTCCATTTCAAAGTCGAAAGAATTATTTTTTATTTTCGAGATTCTCCAATTATATTCACAAAATGGTTAGACCAGTGAAATTTCCCATTAATGATTTGGCATCATTCTTGAAAAAAGAATACGCTAACCTGTCAAAAGAATACTTCAAGAATATCTCAGTTGGAGATGTTGTTATCAGGGCAGCCTCAAAATACCTTTATAATTCCACCAGCTACAAATGTCGTGACATTATTACAAAAGTATTACGCAGAAATACTGGGGATATATTGTCAAATTTATTCAGCGGTACTGAAAACGAATCGAATGTCAAACATCCGCACGATGAAGATACAAATATTCGTAGTTCTAGCAAAAAACTGACGGTGGAAAATATTTCTGATTTTTTGAAAATAAAAGAGATATATAAAATGGAATTGAGAACATCATATTTCATTGATGGTCTTTTATATACAAGACTATGTGAACACCTGAACTACAAAAACAATAGAAAAAACCGTAAACACATATTTACGTTCTGCATGAGACAATTCGATAAAATCGAGGGTTATGTATCTCCCTTCATTACTGGTACTACAATATTTGATTGTAGCATGTCTCCGATTCATATGGAAAATAACGATAATGCGGTCATCAGCAAGGAACCTATTGAAGATATGGAAGAACTATCGGCTGCAGAAAGACGAATTCAAAGAAGTGTGAATTTCAGAACATCTTCACCTATAGAAACGTCACTAAAATCAGTTGTGAGTTCTGTTGCGCCCTTAGATTTAGAAGTATTAGAAAAATTGAAAAGCACCCAGAATGAAGGTATCACATTACAAAAGGAAATGTCAGAATCTTCGGAGAATGTAGGGATCAGTCCAAATGTTACGCCAGATTTTGATACTATACCTGCTGACATTGCCAAATTAAATCAGGATTGTAATATTATCCCAAAAGCTAGAAAACGCATCGAATTTCTACCTCCGGGAACCCACAATATGTTAGATATGAATTATAAAAGGAAATCATACAAAGATTGTAATTTCAAAGAAGGCGAATTTTATTTAACCAAAGAAGAGTTTCTCGGTATCCAAGAAAACAAAAAAGTCATCAAGGGAAAATATGCATACGTACTGAATAAAAAAATCGAAAAGGTTAATAATACGTGTGTCTTATATTTCAAACACAATAGGTATATGAAGAAAACTGATTCGATCAAAGTATATGCCTATTGTGCACATATATGCAAAAAGTTCATTTTATGTATAAACCAAATTTCTAATGAGTTTCTGAACGAATATACAGTCGAAGTATTCAGCACCTCAAGAGAATTCAGTCATGTGAGTAAATTATCTCTGCAGTTGAGGGGCGTCGAAAGAAAAATAGTCAAGAATAAATTATTGACATGTAAACCTATTGAACAACGACAAAATGATATTTTATCTTTGAGTGAACTGACAGTCACAACAAATAATTTGGGATCCGTACGATCAGACGATGTTTCTAGAAAAGCTCGCTCGGAAATATTGGCAAAAAACGATCGCCATTCAAATGACATCATTGACTTGGTACTCATG
Source organism: Chrysolina oricalcia (assembly GCA_944452925.2). Lineage (NCBI taxonomy): Eukaryota > Metazoa > Arthropoda > Insecta > Coleoptera > Chrysomelidae > Chrysolina > Chrysolina oricalcia. Next base: position 53,348,917 of record OX101809.2, on the reverse strand, counting down.
AGGAAAAAACATCCGGAGTACATTCAATTTGTTGGGGATCCTCTTCATGTTTATATTTATAGCGAAGAGCAACTTTCTATCGTAAGATCTCTCGAAACTCCGATATTGCATCTTGATGCAACTGGTTCAGTCATTCGTAGACCTTATGGGAAAGGCAAAAAGGTGTTTTATTATGCTGGTGTAATTCAATTACCGACTACCCAAAGGTTATGCCCTATACTAATAATGATTAGTAATCAACATGACGCTGGAAATATAGGAGCTTGGCAACTGAAATTCCGATCTTATTGTCTAGACACTCAAAAAAAATAGCCAATTTTCAAACACGTCGTTATGGACTTTTCTTTCGCTCTATTGAATGCCACTTCTCTTGCATGGAATGGGATGGCGTTGATAGAATATATAAACTCAACTTACGATTGTCTTATTCATTCGAAAGCATTTCCAACGAGGAAAATAAAAATACACATATGTTGTTTCCACATGTTCCGTATAATGTGTCAGGATGTAAAGGAGCATTTTGTTTTATGTGAATTAAGGCAACCTCTACGGGAAATTTTAGCATCAGCTATTAATTTGAAGAGGTGGGACTACTTTTGTGATTGGTTTTCGCATATTTATGTAGTCCTAAATTCGAAAACGAAAACTGTAAACTTCGAAGAGAGTTGGCATTCCTTATTGAAATTATGCTGTGATGATAAAACAAATATCGATATGGAAACAACTGTGACGGATAATGAGAATGCATCCACAACTACGAAAAATGAAACTACTTTATACGAATCCAGTAATTTTTTCATATTTTTCGAAAAAAAAATTGAGGAAATAAAGTTGACTGAAGATGCAACCGCTGATAGAAATCTATTTTATAATCCCGCATTTTTCCAAGTTGTCATGAAAAAATATATTCCATTTGCATCCTTGTGGAGTGGAGTATTAGTCGGTAATAGGGAACGATTTAGCAACGCTCCTGCTGAAAGGTGGTTTGGAATTCTCAAGAACTCACTGTTGAACAAAAATATGACTCAGAAATGTAGCCGCGTTGTGAGAAAATTGCGAAAATATGCACTTTTCGTTTGTAAGGAGGCAAGATTGCAGATTCCCAAAACAAAACGAAATGCAGAAAAAATGATTGTTCGTGAATCGATTACAGACTTTTCTACTGAAGAAGGATGGCAGAAAAAAACTCTTTTAGGTAAAAATAATTTTTTGAGGAATACATTGAAAAAAAATCTCAAAAATTACTCAACAGACCAAAACAACGATACCAGACACCCATGTACGTACTGTGGGGAAGGTCTTCTTGACGTATCTGCCCAATGGGTGGCCTGTGATGGATGTAAAGGTTGGATTCATCAAAAATGTGTATCGAATGCTTCTCTGTCTTTCGAGAATTCATTTCATTGTAAGTATTGCGAAAAAGATGAATCTCAAGATTATGCTGCTGGGCAAGTGAAAAGGGAACATTTTTCAAAATATCGAATAAAATGCGAGATATTCTTCAACAACAATTATAAAAAGACCTCAGAAGAGCTTATGAATATCGAAAAACTTACTCGAGATCAGAGAAATTGCAAACTTTGGAAGGATGAAAGGAAATTACGTGTCACGGGGTCTTATTTTGGAAGAATATCACGCAGTACTAATAAAGACACTTTCATTAAAATAGCAAGAGATATCGTTGAACCATATTCCATCAACGTTCCTTCTATTAATAATGGAATAATGTATGAGGACTTGGCCCGAGACGAGTATCAGAAGATCCGAAAAGTTTTCGTTCAGAGATCTGGTTTACAAATTCACCCAAATTTTCAATATTTGGGAGCCTCTCCAGATGGCCTTATAGACCATGATGGTATCATAGAGATAAAATGTCCATTTACAATAAGAAATATAGATGTGAATCAGGCCTGTAAGGAAAAATTTATTCCATATTTGGACAGTAATGGCAAGTTGAAAAGAAATCATCTATATTTCTTTCAGGTACAAGGTCTACTCCACGTTACCAACAGATTTTGGTGTGATTTCATCATTTTCACATTCAAAGGCGTGAAGGTTGAGAGAATTGAAAGAGATGAGGTTACGTGGAATACACTTTCTACAAAACTCAAATATTTTTTCGATCATTTCCTTCTTCCTTATTTATCAGGAACATGTCATGAACTAAAAGAGTTCAAATGGAAAACCTCAAAAGATATATCTATTTTAAAAAATGGGCTTGTTTCAGATCCTGATTACTATATCAATATTGAAAAGTATTATTGTATAGCTCATTATGAAAAATTCGACTGCGTCATGAAAGATGTGACATCGGACGATTTCGCAATTTTATCATCACGAGAATGGATGACAGATTGGCTGGTAGATATATGTCTGAACATTTTCAACATAAACGAATATCAAATTGTTGATTGCATATTAGCAACAAGAATATTTCTGTTTGCCGATGGAGAAGACCATCCCTCCATTAGAGAATTTAGTTTTCAAAATGACGTTGTGGTATTTCCCATTCTTCAAAATTATTCTGATTCAAATCCCCAACCAAAACTGCACCACTTTTGCTTGGCTGTTGCGGATTTATAAAAAAAAATATTTACTTTTCTCAACCCTTACGGAAGTACCTCCAAGGAAACTGAGAGGTATTTGCAAAAATTCATGATATATCTGAAGTCCGTCAGATCTAAGATCCATAGTGTAGGAGGGTGGAAAACAAAACTCATCCAACATGATAAACAGGTGGATGGATACAGCTGTGGCGTCTTCGTTGTGTATTTCTTTGAAAATATTGCCAAGGGATGCTCTCTCGACCAGAACGTTGATATTTATGAATACAGAAAATATTTGAAAAATGTATTGTTAATATCATCAGATGATGTTTCAAATAATTGCTTTTATTGTGGTTTACAGTTTAACGAGGATGACTCCAAAACTTGTTCCAGTTGTACTAGATCTTCCCACATGAAATGCACACGGCACTTAACCACTTCAGTGCATAATGAATATTCCACCGGCTTGTGTGAACTATGCATGAAATATTGAAATATATTACAAGAACCTTATAAAAAATATTATAAAAAAATATTTATTCCATGTTCGACAGGAGGTTAATAAATTCTGGTGGTACCATTGGGTTCTCCCAACTTTTCCCATAATTTCAGAGTAAAAACATTCACAGCACAACAACTACTTTCCGAGCTATTGTCTAAACACTGAAGAAAATAACGAATATTTATTATTTTTTCTGTGACTTACTGATCATGCCATTGGTTTCTCCTAACTTTTCTCTTCATATCAGAGTGGAAACATTCAGTGCACAAAACCTAATTACTGAGCTGTTGCCTAAATACTCAAGAAAATAACTAATTATTATTATTTTTGCTATGACCGACGGGAAGACAATGAAATCTGATGTAGCCATTGGATTCTCCCAACTTTTTTCTTCATCTTAGAGAGGAAACATCTACTGCACAACACCTACTTACCGAGCTATTACCTAAATACTCAAGAGAATATCTAATTATTATTATTTTTGCTGTGACCGACGGAAAGACAATGAAATCTGATCATGCCATTGGATTCTCCCAACTTTTCTCCTCATTTCAGAGTGAAAACATTCAGTGCGCAACACCTACTTACCGAGCTATTGCCTAAATACTCAAGAAAATAACTAATTATTATTATTTTTGCTGTGACCGACGGAAAGACAATGAAATCTGATCATGCTATTGGATTCTCCCAACTTTTTTCCTCATTTCAGAGTGAAAACATCCAGTGCGCAACACCTACTTACTGAGCTATTGCCTAAATACTCAAGAAAATAACAAATTATTATTATTTTTGCTGTGACCGACGGAAAGACAATGAAATCTGATCATGTCATTGGATTCTTTCAACTTTTCTCTTCGTTTCAGAGTGGAAACATTCAGTGCACAACACCTACTTACTAAGCTATTGCCTAAATACTGAAGAAAATAACTAATTATTATTATTTTTGCTGTGACTGACGGAAAGACAATGAAATCTGATCATGCCATTGGAGTCTCCCATTTTTCTCCCCATTTCAGAGTGAAAACATCCAGTGCGCAACACCTACTAACACCTACTTACCGAGCTATTGCCTAAATACTCAAGAAAATAACTAATTATTATTATTTTTGCTGTGACCGACGGAAAGACAATGAAATCTGATCATGCCTTTGGAGTCTCCCATTTCTTCTCCTCATTTCAGAGTGAATACATCCAGTGCGCAACACCTACTTACCGAGCAATTGCCTAAATACTCAAGAAAATAACTAATTATTATTATTTTTGCTGTGACCGACGGAAAGACAATGAAATCTGATCATGCCATTGGATTCTACCAACTTTTCTCCTCATTTCAGAGTGAAAACATCCAGTGCGCAACACCTACTTACCGAGCTATTGCCTAAATACTCAAGAAAATAACAAATTATTATTATTTTTGCTGTGACCGACGGAAAGACAATGAAATCTGATCATGCCATTGGAGTCTTTCAACCTTTCTCTTCGTTTCAGAGTGGAAACATTCAGTGTACAACACCTACTTACCGAGCTGTTGCATAACAACTCAAGAGGATAACTAATTATTATTATTTTGCTATGACTGACGGAAAGACGAAATCTGATCATGCCATTGGAGTCGCCCAACTTTTTTCCTCATTTCAGAGTGAAAACATTTAGGGCACAACACCTACTTACCCGGCTATTGCCTAAATACTCAATAAAATAACTAATTATCATTATTTTTGCTATGAAAGACAATGAAATCTGATCTTGCCATTGGATTCTTCCAACTTATCTCATCATTTTAGCGTGAAAAAATTTACTGCACAATAACTATGTACCGAGCTTACTCGAGAAAATAACTAATCATTATTATTATTTTCGCACGATCAACGGGAGGGCAATGAAATAAGATGATCATCCTCAGGATGAATCAACCTCCTTGGTATCGACAAGTATTGCTAGTTCATGTTTATCCCGGGATAATTTGGAATGTTGTATGTCTTCTTACTAATACATATCAATATTTCCTTGAACAATTATGCTACTCTTCTCCCTAGCTGCAATGCCCCAAAAAAACTGAGATACCTGTAAAAATAATTGATGTGGCAACACCGCAGACGGTCACTCCTCAATTCCACCCAAGGCCAGAAACTGTGGCTAGAAAAGTGTGGATAACTTCACGCTAATACTTTCGGCAACCGTTGGATAGGTCGGGGAGGGCCTCAACCATGGCCCCCTAGGTCACCAGACCTTGATAGTTTAGATTTTTTCTTGTGGATCTAAAATCCTTAATTTACCAGATACCTATCCAAAATAGGGAAGAATTAAGAAATCGAATAATTAACGCATGCAGATCGATTCAAGATACTCCAGGAATTTTCCAAAGAGTGCGAGAATCAATGAGAAGAAGATTGGATGCGTGCATTCAGGCAGGAGGTGGACATTTCGAACATTTATTGTAATTTTGAAATAGATTAATATTTAGTGTTCCGTTATTTATGGTTTATTAGTAATTAGCTTTTGAAATGTTTCTAGGTTAAATAAAAAAACAAAATCTTTTTTTTACATCGAATAATTTAAATTAAAATATCTCGAAAACGGCTGCTTGTAGCGACTTTTGACAAGTATTCCTTTTTCACGTAAAAATTATAGTGGAATATGTTTTTTTTCTAGAAAATGTGATACATACATGCACGAAAAAGTTGTGACTCCCCAAAAGAGACAAAGACCTCTAGGTGGCGCCCCCTACAATAAAGTTTCAAAAAGAGATCAAATTTTAATTTCTCATATTGAAAAGTCCCCAAATACCAATTTTTGTTCAAATAGACATTATTTCAAAATTTATTCACGAAAAACCAGAATAAAAATAAATTTTCAACACCCTCTATCTCAAAACTGATGGCCTTGCGGACCCATGTTTATATGAACTTTTTACCTTATAAATAACTGAGGAATCGTCCTGTTAAATATCGGACACTTATTACATAACACCCTGTATAGAGGCTAAGTAAAACTTGAAGTCATCTCCACAATATATATTTGACCCCTAGGGTAGGAAAGGGTGGGCTGTTGTCAACACAGCCTTGGCAATAAATTGTCAAAAGTGTGGTTGTATCAACATGATACCATCAAAAACATGTTTTCGAGCATAGAGATGCTCATCATCAGTTGAAATTACAGGTCAAACTGAAATAGCAAATACAAAAATAACAATTTTGAAAATGAGTTTATGAAAAAATTTTGAATGGACTTGGAAACCAAAATGGATACTCACATGGCATGGAGGCGTAGTAAATTTAAATTTTAAAACATTAAACTAGGCACAGTAAGGCCTACCACCTATATTAAGGTGGAATAGTGGGTGACCATTCAATTGTGTGAGTAACCCACATTGAAAAAGTTTGAAATTTATAAATTTATAAGAATTTACAACGACAATGTGCTATGGCAATGGCTGTCGAAGAAAGAGAAAGCTGAGCGAGACGCGAGTCTGTTGAAATTAGAAGTATATCGTATAGAAAGTTTTTTCTTAGAAAATGTGCTGGTATATTTCTTGACGAACGGACCATTTAAGACTATTCTCCAAAATTATTCTCATTCATACAGAGTGCATCATTGAGGCGTGGCAAACCATAGTTGGTCTTTTTCAAATGAAACACCCATTATTTTTTTCATATATTCTATCCGTTGTTTCATTGTTTGCTAAATGATTCTCTAAATTTTGAATTCCGTTTCGACGCTGCCGAGTTATCTAAAAAAAATCTAGGTTGAAGACTTCTTTTTGAAAAATTAACTATAATTATTTCATATTTCGAGATATTTAGTCAAGATAATTTGGGAATCGTTAGTCGATATGGTGATATTTAATGCGAATATTGTGAATTTGGAGTAATTTATACAGGATATTCGGTAAAACAGTACCAACAATACAAACATGGCCATTTTCAAAAACGGATATTTTGATTTTTTCAAATTGAACACCATTTATATTTCCATTTATATCAAATCCTTTTTAAAGGCTCTACACTTTTTATTCCCAATGTAATGTACCTCAAACAACCCGTGTACGAGATACTCTTACATCCAAAAGATAAGGTTCTTTCCACAGAAAATATTGACAATGTTCGTATTTTGTATCATAGTTTGAATAAGATTGTACATAAAAAATCATATCGTCGGCACCACGCCAAAACCACGAAAGTGAAAATTTGTCATTTCGAATTAAAAGAGTTTTCGTGTTTTTGCTTTGAAAACCTTGGTAAGTTTTCACATCAGTCTTGTAATGAGCTGGCGCACCAACTTGTTGGAGCCACAGTGACCAACGTTGTTGGTTATTGACATATCTAACGAAATAAGGATTTTCAGTTGCATAGTAGTACATTTTATACCGATTCACATGGCAATTGTTGTGAAACGTGGCTTCCTTTGGAAAGAGAACATACTCAAAAATCGTGTTCTTGGTTGCTTTTTTCTACACCCCATTGGCGAAATCGCATTCGCTTTGGCAAATCTCTTTCAGTCAGCTCCTGCATCACCTGCATATGATATGGATGGAAATTGCATTTTCTCGCCTTCCGAGAAACGCTACTTTGAGATATTCCCAACTCCCTACACGTGTACTCACAGGGGAATTCTTGGTAATATACAATGCAATACGAAGAGTATTTCATCATTCGTTACAGGACGAGCACTTTCAAACTTTTAGTAAAATAGCATAAACCATATCCACTAGACATTAATTCATAATGTCATACTTGTGAACACAACTGGATTATAATTTGATACAAATGCCGAAGGTAAATTTTTCAGTCATGGATAACTAATTAGAAAAAATAGTTACAATTCAAAATTTCTATTGTCAAGCTAGATATTTATAATTTTCCAAATTTCTTTTGAATAAGGGTGAAATAAATGAAATATCATACAGTTTCAGTATTTTCTCAGGAGAAACATGGAGGTAAAGATATACAGAATTGTTGTGTAGTCATTAAAAAGGAGTTTATATAAATGAGAATATACAGGGTGTTCTATATGAAAAAATTAATATATCAATGTTTGAAAATGGCCAAGTTTGTGTGGTTGTATCGAACATCGTGCATAAATTCATTCCAAATTCTGAGTATTCGCAGTGAACACCACCATATCGACTAACGGTTCACGAATTATTATTTGAAATAGATAATTTTTCAAAAAGAAGTCTTCAAAATTGATTTTTTTAGATAACTCGGCAACTTCGAAACGGAATTCTACAGTGAAAAAATCGTTGAGCAGCCAGTTAAACAGCGGATCGGAATATATGAAAATATACTGAACGTTTCATTTGAAAACGATGAACTATGGTTAGCCACGCTTAACTGATGCACCCAGTATGAATGAGAATGATTTTGGAAGATAGTATGAAATGATCCGTTTGGCAAAAAAATAAGAAATCGAAATAGTGATTCACATCGGAGCAATTGACCACAGGAATCCTGTTGACTCACTGTTGTATAACATCCACTACACCAACAAGGTTTGTTTTGTTTTTCATCAGGATTTTTGATTCGTATCTATAAGTATTAATCTCAATACATGGTTATTTTAAATGTTGTTACATCATACATAAGGTACACTGGGAGAATTTTTTCCGCTCCCACTAGCGGCAATTTAATTACCGCTCGATTTAACGGGAATGTACTTTTGAGTGAAATTTTGCATACCACGTGTTATATCACCTTGAATATTTATTCTGAATAACTCTGTGCACTTCTTCGATGTAACTTTACGTTGTGACATAATTTCACGATGGAACTTCACATTGTTATTTTACTTCGCAACAAAAATTTGCATTAGAGTTTCACAGTGTAATATTACGGTTTGATTCTTTAACACATTACCGACCATGGCGGTCCCTAGGGACTGCTAATTGATGAGCCTACTGGACCAAGGCGGTCCTTAGGGACCGCTTAAAAATGTTATACACTCCTTTACAAATGTATTGGTAGCGACCATAGGACCGCTATTTCTTTAGGTTTTGCTATATAAAATGGACCGCGTGGTCCAGTTGATCGGTTTAGACCTTATAATTGTTACATAGGTAGTGTAATAATGATGCTAACACAGTGTGTATACATTTTAAGATTTTTTAATGACTGTTACATATAAAAACAGAAGAAACCAGTACAAAAACAAAACATAAGGTATTGTAAATTATCATAATCATTTTCACATCATCTATTGGTGGTTACTGTTGAAACATGGTAGGCAAAAATGGGGTTGGTCATCACAATCGCTACAAAATGTGTTTACCTTTTTTACTTGATTTTTCGTTATATCCCCTTTTACCTTATTTGCATAGCAACCACGGCAATATTTACGAGTTTGATGACAAGGACCATCTTTTTTAGAAAATTGGTGGGTACTTTTGGACTTCCGTTTTCTGCCTACTTGATTAGTGGCTTCCGAAACTTCAGGATCAATATTTTCTTGAATGTCTGTATATTCAATCATTTTCTCATATATTTGTTCTCGAAAATCGTTTATTGAAATATTTTTATCATTAATTGCTTTGTATAGAAAGTGTGCATTTACCAGTGCAGTACCAAGGACCATTTCTATGGCTACTTTTCGGTACCACTTTATCGTTTTTCGTAATGCTGTAGAATAACTCGACATTTGGTCTGACATATCCACCGAACCTTTTCCCTTATTATAATCTAAAATAGCTTTCGGTTTATATTTAATCTCACCTCTTATTCGGACTTCTTCCATTTGATCTGTGTGTTTGGTGGTTAGAACTAAAACATCGCGTTTATCTCGCCATTAATTATCTCGACAGTAATACCTCTCGCGTTTTCCTGTGCAATTATATCATTTCTTTTCAGTTTTTTTGTTATAACTGCTTTGGGATTTCCTTTCCTATTGGACCTAAGAGTTCCCACTAAATGAGTTTTTTTATCTAAGAGCTGATTTGCTAAAGCCAAACTGGTATAGTAATTGTCAGTTATGGCCGTTCTTCCGTGGCCAAGTAATTTTTCTGCAAGGGTCAAAACAAGTTTAGTTGGAACACTTGCTTTTGCATCTTGTTCCTTGCCACTATATAATTTCAAGGCCCAAGTATATCCATCTGATGAACAAAGTTTGAAAACTTTTATTCCGTATTTGTGAGTTTTCTTAGGCAAATACTGCTTGAAAACTAACCTTCCTCGAAATGGTATCACAGATTCGTCAATACAAAATGTTTCTTCTGGGATAAACACTTTCTGAAATTTACTAACTAGTAAGTCAATAAGAGGTTGGATTTTATATAATCTATCTCCAGGCAGACATGTCATATTATCGCTGAAATGCCATAGTTGAAGTAATGTTTCAAAGCGATTGCGACTCATGACGCCAGATGCAACATCGTTTCGAAATAGACGTTTTGTACTCCAATAATGCCGAATTGATGGCATTCGTACTAAGCCCATATACCCTACCAAGCCTATAAAATGAATCATTTCTGCTCTCGTAGTAGGTTGCCATTTACGTAGAACCGAAAATTCAGCAACATCATCTTTTCAACAGAGGACTTGTGTCGCATAAAGATTTGTTTGTTCAACCATAATGTCAACTACCTCATTATCAATAAATGTCCTCAAAAAGATAAAAGGATCACTACCAACTAGTGCCGCCGCATAAAGTGGATCTACTCCTCCCTTATAAGTAGGTTCAAATCTCAACTGATGCCCAATGCAATTGCCCCATTCTGCTGTTTGAGTATTTATATTTTGTGGTAAAACTTCGTCATCATTAGAATCAGTGCTAGAAGAAACCTCTTGGAAATTTGATCCCAGAATAACTTCCTCTGCATTCGGCTGTACATCAATTTCATCCTGAAATGAAATAAATACTTACTGATTTATCGAGCCAAGTACCAATTTTTTTTATTTTCTACGTTCAGCTCTGGGCCTACAATATTTGCCTAAATGTTATACCTATTTATAATTTTTTTATATAAATCAGAGACTTACCCCGCTTATTTCGCTGGGAACAAAATCTGGATCACTACCATGTGAAATGTCGCTATCAAAACCGTCAGGTAGCAAATTTTCTTTATCTGATTCACTGTCAGTAGATTCTAAAATACATTGATAATTATTACTGAACAAATATTATTATAATTACTGTAACTTACCATCCCTATCAATTTTTGCTAATCTGGCCATCATCACTATGCGTTTTGAACGTTGACTACTCATTTTCATCAAGATTCTGATACACTACAATAGACCGTCTAAGTTGTACTAACCTGCACTGACCTGCAGAAACAATCAACAAACGATCTACGCTGGTCGATGTTAGCAGGAGAGGGGGTTTCCTAACGGACCGACAAGGGACCGCGACAATTTAAATTAGAACTATTTCTTGAAAAATACACTCCGATTTGAATTTGCTATGGAATTTCATAATGTGGGATTACATTATCATGAATTTATTCATTGATGTCCTAAAGTAACGGATAAATTTATTTTCTACCTTATTAGCCATATTCAAGAAGAACCCTGAAATACATCGATTTATGTTTATCGAAAAGAAACTCTGTGACATAAAAAAATGCCCCTCTTCCACCCTCCTCAAAGTGACAGTCACCCCATCAATTGTTTATAATGAAATAGGGGGTCAAGTGATACCTCATTTAGAAAAGCATTCAATTGTTTATACAGCCATGTCTCTTCTTTTGAATTTTTGCGTCATAACAAAATTAATTTTCAAAATGTTAAAAAAAAACACGAATACTATTTAAATTCGCCTATTTTTTTTTGGTTCATTTACCAACTGTTGTTCGTCGAACGTGATACACGGCTGTATAGACAATTGAATACCCTTCGAAATGAGGTATCACTTTACTGCCTATTTCATTTAAAAAAATTGGGGGGTGGTGGCTGCCACTTTGAGGGAGTATCTTTTTGAAAACATGAATTGACGTGTTTCAGGGGTTTAGAATAGAAATAGATAAAAACGTAGAAAATGAATTTATCCGTTACTTTATGAACTCTGTATATTTTTTTATTGTATAGGTAGGTACATTTTGTCTTTTATTCAACACACCATAGACGTATCCATCAATTTGAGAAATTCGTCTCCAGGTCACCAAAGCACTTCATTATATTATACTAGATTTACGTTTCGCTAATAAGCTAATAAAACTAGCATCATCAAAACTGATAATAGTCTCCAGATGAGTATTTATAGCAATAAAGTGTTTTGGTGAAGTGGAGATATATTGCTCAAATTTTTGAACGTTGAACGTTTCCAAAATCCTCAAAATTTTTCAATCCACTTCTATACCTTTATTAACCACTCTGGCTAAATGGCAGACAGATTGTCCCCGTATTATCTGGGTAAGAATCCTCTAACACACTTCATGTAGGTACTAGAAAAAAGTATTTGAATCTGTCGCGTTCAGTCGTAAAACAAAAATTCTATGTTTTATAAGTATAAACAGATTCTGTCTGCCTTCATTATCTTACATTATTTCGGTTAATTATGTATAATTCTCTTTAATAATTGTAAATAAAAATAAATTTCAAACATAAACTGAATATTTAATTCCCCTAATGCAAAAAACTGAAAACATTTTCGAATAATACATTGCATATCATAAACTAACATTAACCATTATTAATATATTATAAAGATTTATGGGCTGGTCTTCCTATTCGGTGCGATTGTCCTAAAAACAAAAAAAGTTGTATTAAACAACAAGCCACAGGCTTTCCATCGTCTTGTTAATTCTTGAAACAGTTAGGGCAGAGACCAATAAAATTCAATTTAAATTATCATAGAATATGGACTATTATTCGACAGCTAGATGCTTTCTATTCGGGAAAATGTCATTTTACAATGATGGAACAAGTACTTGTGGAGTTTTTGGTGTACGCTGTTTTTTTTAAGAATTTGAGTTTTTGGGGCAAGTATCACAAATGAACTCAGCAACAGCCAACATTCTCCAAAAAAGTAAGCATATGTTAAGAAAAAACGACCGAAGAATTTATTGGTTTCTCCATAATTTGGGATTCATAAATCGAAAGTTATACGTTTCAAACCATGTAATAACATTTCGAAATCAAAAGTTTTGATGTGATTGAGTCATTTTTCATATATAGGTGCTCAACTCAACATATGATATCGGTGTTTCCCACAAAACACATCGTAATTTTGAGGTTATGTTTCTCAATTTCATCAGATATTTAGATATTAAGAAGAAACATGAATGCAATCTCGTAAGTATCATGTAATGATTTCAATAAAGTTCACTTACCTTGTATTCATGATAGAATGCACAAAATACACTCATTACTTATTACTTGCAATACCTCTATACCTCAGTTGGACACAAAAAAAATTTAACAGGAACGTGTAGGAGCTGACTTTACCATGTGGATGCGTATTTGCAATCAACTCGAAAATTTACGATAAGACGGATGTACATTTCAGTTGCAGGTGGATGTTCTCATAGTTGAGGGATATTCACACAATTATTTTCAGTATATCGAAGGAAATTTCATGCGCTGAATAAATATAATTTCAAGTGCGTATGGATACATCTCGTAGTTTAAAAATTGAACGATAGAAGTAAGATTCCTATGAATCTGAAATAATGTTCCATGTTTAGATTTGATGAATCATATTGTATATTGTTTTGTATTGAATCTTACTGTATATTTTTGTGTTACTTTTTTGAGATGTCATGTCAGAAAAAGATGTTGAAAAATATAAACAAGTTGAGAAAAAGAATAAAGAAAGGAAAAAACGCAAAATTAGTATAATTTCAAAAAGGAAAAAGCCAAAGACAATTCGCTGATCCTTCTAGCGGATTCTTCATAAACACCTATTTTAGGTAAGTTGACGCACTTATAAACATTGTGCTGGTCATTCGCCGTTAACAGAGCCAAAATATGGAAGCCACTAAGGAAATCATGATTACAAGAAGTAAATCTAAAGTACTGAATCAAGATGAGCCAGAAACTTCAAGCGTCAGAAACGATGGGAGCAAGCAGCTGTCGCAAAAAGGAAGTCGAAGCTCAAAAAGCATTGGAACTAGATCTACATCTTCTAAAGCGAATTCAACAAGGCGCAGAATTTTGGAAGCCCAAATAAAAGCAGATGAAGAAATGGCAAAGCTGTTAGCTCAGGAACAAGAAATGAAAATGAAAATGAAAATATTGGAACATGAAAAGCAAAGGGTTCTCAACAAACTAGCATTAGCAAGAATCGAGGAAGTTGGTGGTAGTACCATTAATTTTGAAGACGAGGAAGGTCCAAAAGAGGTAATACCTGTAGAGCAGATTTCTCAAAAAGGTAAAGTTCAAAATTGGTTATCAACCGTCAAATCCAAAACTGACAATGAATTTCACGACGAATTAGATTTAGGTTGTACTAATAATGACACTAACCATGAAATTAGGCAATTGCTGTCAAGATCTCCCAATATTTCATGGGGACATTAAAGAGTGGCCTAATTTCTACATGCAATTTACTTCGTCAACAAAACTGTTGGGTTTATGTGATGAAGAAAATATCTGTCGCCTTAGGAAGTGTCTGAAAGGAAATGCCCGAAGAGCCGTGGAAGGGCTATTGATCTCGACATCATCGGTGAGTGAAATCATTCATATTCTTAAAAGTAGATTTGGCAGATCAGACCTTATAGTGAGGAGTTTGATAAACGAAGCTAATAATTTGCCTGTAGTGAAACAATGATTTCTCAAGTCTAACTCATTTTGCTGACGTAGTTTCAAATTTGGTAGTCACTTTAGAGAATATGAATATGCAAAACTATTTGAGTTGTCTACAACTTCTGGCAGAATTGTTGCGAAAATTACCATATAATTTACAGTTGTCTTGGGGTGAAATAGTTTCAAGAAATGAAAAGGAGTTTTCCTTGAAAGATTTTAAAAATTGGATATGGGGGAAGTCAGAAGGGGCAAACTACGCTCGATTAGTTATTTCAAAGGGATCACACACTATGAGTGTTTCACCTAAAGAAAGACTTCTTTGGTGACAACTCAAGATAAAACTAAAAATATAAACAAGAAATGTATTTTTGGCAAGGGAAACCACGAGGTCTACGAGTGTGGAGATTTCAAAAAGCTCAGCCCAGACGAAAAGTGGACTTTTGTGAAGAAAAATAGAATTTGTTTTGCCTGTATCAAGAATTCTCATAGAATTTTTTCCTGTACAAGAAAGAGGAGGTGTGATATCAACGGATGTCAAAAGTTCCACCATCCCTTACTCCACAACGAAGGGTTCAGGAAGGAAATCGTCCAAGAAAACGAGAGATCAACAGGTAATCCTGAACAATTATTGGCACATACCAGGAGGTCTTATGGTAAGCAAGTTCTATTAAGAATAGCTCCTTTAACTTTGAAATCTGGTAACAAAAAAATCAAGGTTTATGCATTATTTGATGAGGCTTCTACTGTTACCTTATTAGATGAACATGTTGCTTCTCAATTGAATTTGAAGGGGATCAATACAAATCTCTCTTTGAAATGGGCAGATAAAAACACAGTAAATCATTCTGTTTCAAAATTGGTTTCGTTTGATGTCTGTGGTCAAAATGGAGTAACCTATTCTTTGAAAAACGTTAATACTCTCAAGATATGGATCTACCAGTGCAAACTATAAATGCTAAAAGTCTGAAATCAAAATGGTCACATTTACAAATGATTGATTTTGAAAGTATGTATGATGCTAAACCGAAGTTATTAATTGGGCAAGACAACTGGGATCTTATAACAAGTCGAGAAATTATAGAAGGTCCTAAAAATTCCCCTGCTCTATCAAAAACCAAATTAGGCTGGATTATTCACGGAAATAACTATTCATTTCAAGGGCGAGTTGACGATAATATTGTTTTACATATCAAGCATACCGGGTGTGATGAAAATGATGATGTTCATAATCAGGTTAAATATTTTTTCTCGACAGAGTCTTTTGGTGTCAAAATTCCAGATGAGAAAATGGTATCCAATGAAGCTGAAAGAGCTGAGAAAATTATGCAAGAGGTTACACGCAGAGTGGATGGTCGGTGGGAAACTGGACTGTTATGGAAGGAAAATATTTCAAGAATCCCAGATAGTAAATTGTATATTGTTTTGTATTGAATCTTACTGTATATTTTTGTGTTACTTTTTTGAGATGTCATGTCAGAAAAAGATAGTTGAATGTTGAAAAATATAAACAAGTTGAGAAAAAGAATAAAGAAAGGAAAAAACGCAAAATTAGTATAATTTCAAAAAGGAAAAAGCCAAAGACAATTCGCTGATCCTTCTAGCGGATTCTTCATAAACACCTATTTTAGGTAAGTTGACGCACTTATAAATACTCTAAGCAATGAAAATATATTGCAAATTTAAATCAATTTTCTCAGTGTATTATATTGTTTTTTGGATGTGTTTGGGGATAAAAAAGTACTTGTTCTGTTTACAAAAAAGGTGATAAGGTAAAACACCCAGTGACCGTCATGGGACCAGTCTTCGTCACTGCCTTCAATTATAAGTAAATATTAAGGTTTGTGGTCACGAAAATTCTTAAGTTGAACAAAATAAAATTTCTAGTTATATTTGTCGATATCGAGTTGGTATTATATACACTTCAACGAAACTTTATTCCAGTACAGTAACAGTTAACTTTAGAGCTTTAGTGATCAACGCAGTTTTTGACAGTTCGTTAGCTTGTAGTCAAGATGAGTACAATTTTCTTAGTTATATAAAACCAGTTTCTTTGAGGTATACGGTATATAGTACTATACAGCTAGCTTATAACATCTCAAATTATTATGATTTAAAACTGAAAATGTGAACATATAACCTAGCTCAGTCTATATTTATGGGGTGACGAACACTCGTGCACCAGAAATAGTACTAAGCTCAATATTCGTCATGGCTGACGATAACTGGTTCATTTCACCAATGCCATATTATTCGATTTTCAGCCCTACTATACGACATTATAAAGCCTCAACATGCTGAATCTATTCCTTTTACATTACAATACTAAGGGACTAGTAACCGTCATAGATTTTGGTTTGATTTCGAATTCTAGCATGACGATTACTCGTGCACAGGCATGGCCATAACTGGATTTCTATTTTTTGCAGATGTCTCGGAATAAATATAACTGAGATTGAATGATTCGGATAGAATAGAATTAAAATCAGTGCTATATTGAAAAACCGTATATTTATATATTTCACAGTGACAGAAGTTGTTATCATCTGTCTACTAACTGATATGTCATGAATATTTTTATACTGAGGGTCACAACATTCTCCCCCACTTTAAATGAAATTGAATACATGAAAAATACTTATGATCATAACATGACAGGAACAATTGAAGTGGTCAAAACATTCTGTAATCTTTGGACCAAACAGGTGGACGTCTCTCTCTTTGTGGCCGTGTTGCATTCTCATTCGGTATCGGAACAACTTCTTGATGATCATTCAATCGTGGTGGAACAGTCGGTTGATCTAGCGGAGCTGCTGGAAGTCTGGGTACATTGAATGATTGGCTGGGTCCAAATGTAACAGTCTTTTTTGGAACAAGAGTTGATCGTAACTGGTTGACGTGTCTTTTCAATGTTCTCCCAGAGTCTAAAATGACCTGATAATGAAGTCTACCAAGCTTCTTCCTGACTTCTCCGAATTGCCATACATGTCTGTTACGGATGAAAAGTCTAATCTGGATCCTCTCCCCCACTTGGAAAGAACGTACTGGTTTATATTCAAACTGTGACGCTTGAGGTCGATAAGGAAAAATTGCATCTAAGCGGATTCGTAATTTTCTATGAAGATACAGTTCTGCAGGCGATTGACCACATGCAAGTGGTGTCACACGATAACGAAACATAATGTTTTGTACTTTGTCTTGAATAGACATAGAGTCATTCTCGACAGCCTTCAATCTGTGTTTCAACGTCTGCACGTTCCTTTCTGCAAGTCCATTTGTCGCCGGATGTCCTGGAGCAATGAACTTTTGAAACATTCCATTGGTTTTACAATACGTATGGAATTCCTCGCTTTGGAAAATCGAGGCATTGTCTGATACGATTACTGCAGGATATCCATGTACCGCAAAAATATTTTCCAGTAATGTTATTGTCGTGAAACTATTTGGTGCGTCCTTTATGATTCTAATTTCTGCCCATTTAGATTTTGCATCCACACATATCAAAAAGTAGCAGTTTTCAAAGGGACCAGCATAATCGATATGGATTCTTTCCCAATTACTCTCAGGAGAATCCCACGGATGAACAAGTATTTCAGGTGGGTTTGATTTGGTCACTGCACAACTTTCACAACCTTTACCTAATCTTTCGATATCCCGGTCGATACTAGGCCAGTGGACATAACGACGGCTGAGTTGCTTCATCTTTGTTATTCCCAGATGTGTTTCATGAAGTTCTTCTAGTATTCTGGATCTCAAATGTCCTGGAATAACGATTCTATCTTTCCGAAAAAGTATTCCATCCACCAGTGTGAATTCGGAATCCTCAGATTTATTTTTCAGGTTTTGAATAATTTTCTTGAGTTCTGGATCATTTTCAGTTTCATTTTTAATCGTCATGTGTGTGATGTAATCGCTTGAAATCTGAAAAATCTGTTGATCACATATCTGTTTTACTTCATCACCAATAAGAGCATCAGTTGAAGTTCTGGAATGTTGAATCGGAGCTCGAGTTAAACAATCAACATTTTGGTTTTCCGTGCCTTTTTTGAACTTAACAGAGTAATTGAATCCGGAGAGGAATGACGCATAACGAAGAAGGCGGGAAGAAGTCATCTGTGGAAGTGCCTTATGATGATGGAAAATTCTCGATAATGGTTCGTTGTCGGTAATGAGCACAAAATGATTTCCAAATAAGTAATTATAGAAATAAGTAACACCAAAAATGATGGCAAGTGCTTCTCTGACAAGCTGGCTGTAATTTATTTCAGAGGCAGTTAGGGAACGCGAGGCATAGGCGATCGGCCTTTCAACTCCTTCGATGAAATGACTGAGTACACTAGCTATTCCGGTGGGGCTTGCATCAGTGGTCAAAACTACAGGAAAACTGGGATCAAATGGTACAAGAATACTATCACTACAAAGTTCAATATTTAGTTTTAGAAAGGCTGACTCGCATTCTGCTGTCCATAACCATGGTTAATTTTTTCTCAGCAAACATCGAAGAGGATAGGATATAGTTGAAAAATCAGGAACAAATCGGGAATAATATGTAACGAGTCCTAAAAATCTTTTAACATCATCGGCATTGGCTGGACGTGGCAATTTTCTGTGCATTCTTCCATTGTCAATCCATGCACAATTATGTCGTCGAAATATGCTTCTGTTTTTGGAAGGCCTTTGAGTAGCTGAGAAAGAATTCGATTGAATTCGGATGGAGCTGTCTTTATTCCAAAACTAAGACGGTTCATTCGATAAGTGCCGCGATGCGTTGAAATTGTTTGAATGATGATGCTTTCGTCATCAACTTTTATATGTAGATAAGCTTTGAATAAATCTAGTTTACAGAAATATTTAGAATTACGGAGGCTATTCAAAACATCGTCAATACGGCGGATTGGGTGATTTGCCTGGACTAATCTTTCATTTACACCGCATTTGTAGTCAACGTATAATCGAACACTTCCATGTGCTTTCGGTATGACAACTAAAGGTGAACCCCAATCACTGGTAGGAACTAATGATATAATGCCATCTGCTTCTAGGAAATCCAATTCCTTATCTACAAGCTCTCAGAGTGCATTTGGCACATTCCGTTCTCTTGTAAAAACAGGTTTGGCTCCATTTCTCAGTTGAAGTGTAACTTTCAATCCTGGAACACACCCAACTTTTTGTAGGAATATCGGAGCAAAATTATTGAATATATCGTCGATTGAATTCACGAGTTGTACTGAGTTTGAACACCCTGGCGATGCACTTTCCATTTCGGTGTCGATTTGTTGAAGTTCAATACCTAAAGCTCGAATCCACTGTCGTTCAAGAAGAGCATCATGTCCGGCTGGAACAATGTGTAGTTCACCTTCGATTTCTTTTCCACGATATGCAACATTAACAAAGATTTTTCCTTTGGGATGAATGAGATTGCCTGAGTAAGACCTGAAGGCTATATTCGAATTTCGCACTGGTACATTCAAATTCAAATTATTGAAATCGTTTTCACTCAGTAGGGAAAACCTTGCACCGGAATCAACTTCGAAACGCTGTGATTTGCCATTCAGTGAAACAGAAATGAAATACTTGTCGGAATCTGGAACCATTTCGAATAAATCAATGATTTCACAATTCTGTAACACTGTTTCAACTTTGTTTAGACCATACTCAAAATCGGAAACTGGTTGATCGTCACAAACAGCTTGTACTGGAACTGTGGAACTGGAAGATCTTTTTCGGGAAGCATTCATCAAGATTGTAATGCAAACTTTTGCAACATGGCCATTTTTCTTGCAGGAAATGCAAGAAACGTTGTTTCTATCTACACGACAATCGGTGATTTTATGATTATCTCTACCACATCGAATACAGAGATTTTCTATACCAAGTCCTTTATAATCTGGTTGTCGTCGGTGATGATGGGAATTGTGGTAATTTGGACTGTGTTGTCGAGATTTTGATGGTGATCTGGAATGATTTCTTGTACGATTTCGTGCAGAGTTTGACATTTTATTTATATCACATGTGTTGAAATTTGCATGACTGGCATTTGAACGCTGAGTTAGTTCTTTACTTTCTATCTTTGAAGCTTCAAGAGCAATTGCCTTTGTCAAAATTTCGTCGAAAGATGTGATATTTGATTGTAAAACCTGTTCTCTTAACCAGTCGTCTCGTAATCCTCGAATAAACTGAACTCTAAGAAAAACTTCGGCAATAGACACTGTTTTGTTACATTCACATTTGACTGAAAACTCACATTCTGCAAGATCACGTTGGAGTGCTGCAACATATTCGGCAATGGTCTGACGTTCTTTTTGGAACACATTCAGAACATAATGTTGGGAAACAACTACACTTTTTTTTTGGAATAAGCATTTCTTTCAAAACTTTAACCAATTCATCAAAAGACAATTTTTTTTCAGGTTTTTTGGGTCCAAGAACTGCAGTTAAACTGTTATAGTGCGTTGAACCTATCGGAACACAAAGCAACTGGGCAATTTTTGATTTGTCACTAATTCCTTTCATGTTGTAATAATTTTCAAAACGTTCCAGATAACATGAAAATTTTTCTCGGTGGGCATCAAAATTTTCGAACGGTGCTATGCTTGAAAAGTTTACAGGAAAATCTGCTGCACGCTGTTGTTCGGGACGTAACTGGGCTACAAGCTCGCTGATGAGAGTTTGCTGCTGCTCATGCATAACAGCAATGAGTTGTCTGAATTGTTCGGCATCCATTTGAAAAAAATTGTTGAATTTTTCTTCACTTCGCTCAAAAAACTTGTGTTTCTTCACTCGTCGCCAAGTAATATAACTGAGATTGAATGATTCAGATAGAATAGAATTAAAATCAGTGCTATATTGAAAAACCGTATATTTATATATTTCACAGTGACAGAAGTTGTTATCATCTGTCTACTAACTGATATGTCATGAATATTTTTATACTGAGGGTCACAACAGACGATATGAATAATACCATAAAAGCTGTAAAAAAAAGCGGAATGAGCATCCGAGGTGCTGCCACAAAATTTAAAGTACCGCGGATGACATTATCAGATAAATGTAAGGGGAAAACCCCGCTATCTAGAAAAACGGGACCACCTACCATACTTTAGGTGGGTGAAGAGAATTATCTAGTGAAATGGATTTCATTACAGAATGGGTTGCAACACCATTCGAACATATTTTATTCTGGCCGGAAATATCACCAAAAATACCAAAAAGGGTAGTAGAGGAAATTCCATCAGTAGCCACAAGCGAAAACTAGAAAGAATATTACAAGAAAAAAGAAAGAAAAAAAGGTCCAGAAACAGAATGAATAAGAAGAGAGAAAACGGAAAAGATCAGAGCAACAAAATGAGAGGAAAGCCAAGAACACCAGAGAAACCAAAGGAACACAAAAGGATGAAAGCGACTGGCATTGTGTTATTTGCGAGGAAAACACTATTGAAAATATGATTTGTTGCAAGAAGTGCAAGTAATGGATGCACAATAAATGTGCAAATGTGTCCGACAAACAAAAGAAATTTTACTGCGGTTCCTGTGTTGCCCAAAGAGAAAAATAAGTTTTTTTAGATTATCTTATAATTTTAGTGACTAGTTACTGAAGTATTTTCATTAATAAGTATTTTTTCAACTGGTTATCAATTATTTTTTCCCCCCGAGGGACTGTGACGAACTCTGGTTCTACATACTGACGACCACTGGGTTTACAGCATGACGAACACTGGTATACCGGTTCCTATTTAATTGAAATACGAATCAAAATTACTTAAACTGTAGGGAGCCTAAAACAAATGTTACATCAAGGACTCTTCACATTTGAAGGGCAACAAAACAAAAAATTGAAAGCTTCTCTCAACTAATACTATTTTTCACAAGTAAATTTCTATAGCGTTAGACCTTGAGGTGACGAACACTGCTGCCTTTACCTTAGTACCCTCTTGGCATCAGGTGACGTCATACGAACCATTTCTATTCTAAAAATGTAGTGAAAATGTCACATTCTAACTGTATTCCATTGGACCTAAATATCGTGTCTCGTTACAAAGAGGGGATGCAGACTTGAAATCACTGGTCCTTCAAAAGTTCAAAATACTCAATGTACTTTATGGGCCGTGGTGGCCGTGCTGGTAGAACGTTCGCCTTTGGAGCGAAGGGTCAAGAGTTCAAAGCCTCGCATGGTCATCGGTCTCGTGCATGGCATCACATGTTAAAAGGTAAGGGCTGCGTCTTCCCTAGCTCACACAAGTATCTCGAAGACTTCCGAAGGTTGCGCGTAGGGGTGCAGTCGGTTGACGGTATTAACAATTTTAACAATTTTTTTAAACTTTATTGTCCAAAAAGGGGTTTCTTATCGGCAAAGTTCAGATAGACATATATGTAAAGTGGGCTAGCTATACACCATCGTCATTTTTTCTTAGAGGCTAATGCTATACAGAGTTAATCAAAAGTATGGACCCGCCCATTTTTCTCAATTAATATGAGGGTTATCGAAGAAAAGTTCGTATAAAAGCTGAAGGGTATTTAAATTTGCACCTTTCTCTGAACTCAAATATTTTTTAGATGTGCCATTGGTGGAGTAGTGACGTCATTGGCATTTTTTTTAATGGAATCATATGTCATGTTTAGTATCGTTAGAAAGCTTGTTTTTTTCTCATTTCAGCAGTACTGATATTATTTCAACTCTCTCGATGAGTACAGCGTGTTTCGTATTTTTGTGTCCACCTCTGTAATTCAACTACCTATTGCTTAATTCGTTAAAAAATCTTCTCAATCATGGAATGTAGCCAGGTACATATTTTAGCGATATGACAATTTGATTCAGACAGTGGCGTACGTATCTATAAGTTTCTCATATGCTTATTTTTCAAAAAACATTTCTATTTATTTTTCTACAGGAAAATGTCAGTTGAAAATTTTGTTCCAGAATAATTGAAGTGTCCTAATCCTGATTTTTCCTAAATAGAAGGTAAGAGAAAAAACTGAAATAGTCATTTGTGTCAATAGTTCAAAATATTACTATTTTTTAATGAAAAGAAGGACAACGTATGTAGAACGGCTATTTCATTTACTAATTGATTAGTCTTGAAAATAAATTTTCAATTTGAACCCGTGACCTGAGATAAAAAATGTAATGTCTCGAATGGCTGATCCATTTTGAGGTAAATTTTGAAAATATCCTATAACCATCACTCATTTTATGAGACGAATGTTAATTGTAAATATCGTGGGTATAATTGTTTAATGAAACAACTGTCAATGTAGCACAAAAAAAATATTTTTTTATAAAAACTTACGTACGCCACTGTCTGAATCAAATTGCCATTTCGCTCAAAATATCTACCTGGCTACATTGATTGATTGATTGAGAAGATTTTTTAACGAATTAAGCAATAGGTACTTGAATTACAGAGTTGGACACAAAAATACGAAACACACTGTACCTATCGAGAGAGTTGAAATAATATCAGTACTACTGAAATGAGAAAAAACAAGCTTTCTAACGATACCAAACATGACATATGGTTCCATTAAAAAAATGCCGATGACGTCAGTACTCCACCAATGGCACATCTAAAAAATATTCGAGCTCATAGAAAGGTGCAGAGTTAAATACATATTAA
Organism: Chrysolina oricalcia; assembly: GCA_944452925.2. Lineage (NCBI taxonomy): Eukaryota > Metazoa > Arthropoda > Insecta > Coleoptera > Chrysomelidae > Chrysolina > Chrysolina oricalcia. The sequence continues at coordinate 53,324,583 of OX101809.2, read as the reverse complement.
CTGAGAAAAATGTGCGGGTCCATACTTTTGACTAACTCTGTATAATTATTTTATGGCTATTTCATTTCTAATCGTAATTTTTCGTGTACACGAATAATCCCTTCTTCCATTTCTGTTTGTAAATGTAAATTCAATGTTTAAATATAACAATATAAATAAATAAATAACATAAAATCACAACAATAAAAGGGTACCCTATGAGCAGGACTAGTAGAAAAGAACTTATGCATCTCTGCCCATAAGTGAAGTTGGTGAAATTGGTGACACCCAAGAATCATTATACAGAGTGGGCCATTGAAAACGAAACAGCGGCTCTGTAAGTCGGCAGAACCGAGTTATATAAAAAGGCTTGGACAACAACATATATATGAGGTGATACATTACTGAAGATGATTTATATTGATAAACATTCCACATCCGCCATTGTCACAAAGTACGTAACAAGAATCAAAATTACAACTTAGATTTTTTTTTCAAAAGTCAAATTACGTACAAAAAAATTTCTAAGTTGTAATTTTGATTCTTCTTACGTACTTAGTGACAATGGCGGATATAAAATGTTTATCATCATAAATCATCTTCAGTAATGTATCACCTCATATTTAACATCACAGTAATCATCCTCAACAAAGATGTGAGTCAATTATAGTTAAAATTACTTCTATATTTTACATTTCATGATTATATTTGTTGTAGTTCCCTGATGATGGAAAAAATATAATTTCCGAAAGCTTGGACATACTTTAAAGAGTTCTCATTTACTTGCTGCAGAACCCCACTATTTTGATTTGATACATAAACATATAAAATGCTGGTACAAGTTTGCAATAGATAGGATAGAGCTCGGCGAATACAGAACATAACTAGTAGTTGGTCGTCCTACACTTATTTTACAAGCTGTCTATATAATTTTTATTAATTTCTACGGTTGTCTACGTCAAGATGAAAAAACGAGACACTTATAAAATCACTCTGTCTCAGCTGTTCCAGGTTACAAAGATATTGAGAAAATTTGTTTCGAAAAAATGTTCCCCAGCCATATCCCCCACCCCCCCAGAAAAATCGTATCTAAATTTACATAATGAATAGAGTCACCACGAATGGTATGGAACTCTTTTTGTACAAGTTAAAAATGCACCCGAACGCTTCATTTAGATTGTGAAAAATTATATAATTGACATTCTAGCATTCCACTCAGATGGTTATTGAAAAAATGGAATTTGAAATTTGTCTTCAGGGTATTTTTTTAAATAATAATTGCCCCATTGACCCACAGAGACACATGTTTAATCATCCCTTGTATAGAACAGACAGTGGTTGAATCCATTTCAGTAAACTAGAAAAATAGTATGCATATCTGTCTTCAAACATTAAATGAGTGGAGTGGCAGAGTTCAGTAACTGAAAAGGTCAAGAAAGTAGTTTGAGCCTATTGAAAAAATGGAATTTGAAATTTGTCTTCAGGGTATTTTTTTAAATAATAATTGCCCCATTGCCCACAGAGACACATGTTTAATCATCCCTTGTATAGAACAGACAGTGGTTGAATCCAATTCAGTAAACTACAAAAATAGTATGCATATCTGTCTTCAAACATTAAATGAGTGGAGTGGCAGAGTTCAGTAACTGAAAAGGTTAAGAAAGTAGTTTGAGCCAGTTTCAATTGGTGGCGCCGTGCGCCATTGCTATAATAACGGCAAAATCAGCAATAAAGCAGCAATCTGGTGCTCCGATGAGAAAAACAGGAGCTGTCAGACTCTTAGTTTTAGCACAATTGCAATTTGATTTTTTTTTGCACGATCTTGCAGCGTTCCTAGCTCTAGTTATAGTCCAATGACAACTCCTCAAACAGATTTTGAAAGTAGAAGTTCAGATGATAGGATTGATTGGTGGTAGGATATTGTATTCATTTTTCGGATTGATCGGTGTTTGAATATTGTATTCATTTTCTTTGTCTATCACATGAGATACACATTTCTTCAACATATCTCTTCCAGCCATTCCATCTACCACTGTTCTGATATAGATCAATACAGATCCACTCAATTCTGGAGATTCATTATATTTTCTCAGTTCCCCTTCAATAGCAGCCAAAATCATCTCAATGGGGTTGAAATTGCAGTAATATGGCGGCATGCTTAGTACAATATGACCATATTTTTCAAAAAGTTTATCAATCACACATTCCCTCTTGAAATTTTCTTTCTTATTCAATTCCAATAATATTTTCTTCCTGTTCTTCTGGTATTCCCATCTATTTACTTTCCATGGACTTGATTATATCGGCTTTTTTCGTATTGCTGTTGGGGATTTTTTATCTTGATCGGAATGATGAGATGGTGCTGCTCCGCCCATATTTCCAACAATGCGGCGGTAATGTCCTCATGATAATCAGCAAATCCTTATTAATTTCCGACAAGAAGAATTATAATAATTTTTCCTCTTTTATCTACCCATCCGAATTGGACGACAGCATGGGTATAAAACCCCATCTCGTCAAGATATATTATGTCTCTATTCACATTTAAATATTCTTATATTTTTCTTAAGTGGTCCTGTCGATCGGCAACGATTCGTGCTGTCTCCATCATAACCATGCGCTCATCCAATTTTTTTGTATTACACATTCATTCTTGAAATTTTCTTTCTTATTCAATTTCAATAATATTTTCTTCCTGTTCTTCTGGCATTCTCATCTATTTACTTGCCATGGACTTATATCGGCTTTTTTCGAATTGCTGTTGGGGATTTTTTTATCTTGATTGGAATGATGAGATGCTGCTGCTCTGCCTATATTTCAAACAATGTGACGGTCATGTCCCCATGATAATCAGTAGATGATTTTGATATTTTTTGCAAACAACAATAGCAACAAATCCTTATTCATTTTCGACAAGAAGAATTATAATTATCTTTCCTCTTTTATCTACCCAACCGAATTGGACGACAGCATTGGTATGAAACCACATCTCGTCAAGATATATTATGTCTCTATCCACATTTAGATATTCTTTTATTTTTCTTGAGTGATCTTGTCGATCGACAACTATTCGTGCTGTCTCCTTTATAACCATGCGTTCATCCAATTTTTTGTATTTGAAACCGCTATCAAGTAAAATGTTTCGCAAAGTATCGAACGATTTATAAACATATATTCCCGTAATTTATCATAAATCATTTCTTATGTCGGCATCTTATTTTCGTGATGAAACTTAAACACACATCTGCGAATGTGTTCTTCGGAAGCCGAATCAAGTTTCTTGAGTTTCTGTCCGTCTCACAATTTGATTGTCAGAAGAACCAAACCTATTCTCATACTTCAAGCGTGAATACAAATTCAAAATAACCCTTTGAATAATAATAATATTTTTATTTCTCTGGTTGAAAAGTACAATTGAAAAATCAATGTCCAATAAACAAAGAAAATGTCAGAAGAAAAGACAGCAAACAACACACAATTTCTCATTACAAGACAGTCAAAAAGTAAATAAAAATAAACAAGAAAAAAAATGTAACACCAGAGTATTCGGTGATTCAGAACACAACACTTAGGGGTAAGTCGATTAGTGACTTCTTGAATGGTGTAACAAGTCCTTTGAAGTAACATTTTTTTCAGCTGACTTTTGAATACATGAATATTTGGAGAATTCTTAAGAGTTATTGGAAGCATATTGTATAATTTACACCCACTGTACTCTACGCTTTTTTCATACAAGGAAGTTCTATGAGCGTTTGTTTTAAGATTAGGTCTCTAGAACGAGTATTGAGTATTGAGGCATTTGAGATGAATTATTCTGAATGGCTGGAGCTGATCAAAGTCTCTTGGTCGAGTTATACAGGGTGTTAATTAAGTACGTTGACAAACTTCGGGAGGTGATTCTTTGAAGGTTTTCAGGACGAAAAGTTCATATAAACATATGTCCCAAACGGCTTGGTTTTCGAGATACAGGGCGATAAAAATACATTTTTTTCAAGATTTTTTAGAGTTAACTTCGACATTTTCGACAATAATCAGTTCAAATTAGGCAAGTACAATCCATTCAATAGGGCGCACGATACAAAATAATGCATTTCTTAAATAATTCACAGGGTCCTCCTTTTTTCAGAGTCAAGCTTTGTTCAACCCTTCAGAATTTTTTTTTCCGCCGCCACTGACATATTATGAGAAAGGAATAATCAATGTTGTTTCATTTAACATCTTTTTGATATCTTGCATTTTTTCATTTACTTGTACGGTTCAGGGGCTATAATGAAAATATTAATTTAAACATTTTCCAGTGTGGCATAACATTAGAAAATTTGAAAATTAAACATTTTCAATTATTGTAAATTGATGGAAATATTTTTTCAGAATTAGAAAAATCTACGATGAATAAAAATTATACAATAAAAAATATAAAGACAAGCTTTTATACAAATGCACTGAAAATGAAAAAATAATTTGTTTAATTTTTTGTAGGTTATTCTGTGAGTATCAAAATCTTTCTGTACAAGATTACCTAGATCAAACAAAGAAATGAATTATTTTTTCCTTTTCAGTGTATTGTATAAAAACTTTAAAATGTTTTCTTTTTATAATTTTCATTTTTAACATTTTAGTTTATTTTTTATGTGGAACTGAAAATCTCCAACCCAAAAACCATCACATACCATTTTTGAACAGAATCGGATCATAATCACAAAACTCGTCCGCCATATTGGAGCCGCCATTTTGTTTTCTAACAAACATTTTTTTAATGCATTGTCACCGGAATTACGGAAACCTGCCAAATTTCAAATTAATCGGAGTATTAGAAGTGGGTCAAATTCAACTTTTATTAAATTGTTTGTTAGTTAGTTACAAGTGAAGCTAAATAAAAGCTTGTTATTGTAAAGATGTGATTTCTTTTTGTGATATCTAACAGAAAACTACTATCTCGCCGTCACTGCGGTACGCTGGATATTAAACTAGATCTGACAGATATTGGGAAAACCTTAACTTTCAACCTGAAGATTCTGATGGTAAAAATGTGCATTTTCATTGAGATATTTGATTAAAAATGTTTTTACCCATCAGTCTTGATAGAGAACTCATATACATTTTTTGTTATTTTAAAAAAAGATATTTTTTAGTTTTCAATTGAACGTTTCCTTTTCAACATAAAAAACTTCCGAAAGGTAATCCTGTAATGGAAGATAGTTAATAGGGTTTATCTAATAGTCGCAGATCATTACACAATTGATTTTCATTTATGAATCTCTGGTCATAACTCCGAAAAACTAAATCAAACAAATTTTTGTTTCCGTACGGAGTACATTATTTTATCAGAAATTTCGGTTTGTTTTTTCTTCTGCAGTAACGCAGAAATTTTGTAATCAATTTGAATTCATAAAAATAGCAAAGTGGGCTTTGATATTAATTCATTTATTTAAATATCAACAACTTGACAGTTATCGAAATTTGAGAAACTGTCTCATTGTAAATTCTTCATTAGTGCAAGCTATAAAGCAGATTCATTCAATATTCCTTTTGATAAAATGGTTGAATATACAAATTCAGAAATGGCAGACATGCACTTAATGTATGGAATGGCTGATGGTAACGCTCGTGCCGCCAGACGAATGTATCTAGAAAGATTTCCACAACGTCATATTCCCAGCACACAAATGTTCATCAATATTCACTCCCGTCTTCGTGAAACGGGTACTTTCAAGAGGTCTGCTGTTCTCATAGGAAGACCCAGGAGAGTTAGAACAGTTCAGATAGAAGAAGCTGTACTTAACGAAATTGAGCAGCATCAAGACAAATTGCGGCACAGTTTAACGTAACCCATGTATTGGTATGGCAAATTTTAAAAGAGCAACAACTTTATCCCTATCACATACAGCGTGTTCAAGCTCTTCTGCCAAGGGATTTTCCAAAGAGATTAACTTTTTGCACTTGGATTCGAAATAAATTGTTGGAAAATCCATGGTTTTTATCTCAAGTGTTATTCACCGATGAGGCATGCTTTTCCCGTAAAGCCATTATTAATTTTCACAACAATCATATGTGGGCTGATGAAAACCCACACGCCGTGATTGAAAACCATTTTCAAGAGACGTTTTCTGTCAATGTTTGGGTTGGAATTGTAGGGAATTTCCTTATCGGGCCACATTTTCTGCCTCATAGACTCAATGGTGACCATTATCGACATTTTCTTGAATTCATCTTACCTGGACTCCTAGAAGAGATCCCACTGAGGGAAAGAATTGGAATTTGGTTTATGCATGATGGTGCTCCAGTACACTTCAGATTGGTTGCACGCCAATATTTAGATGAGAATTATTCTGATCGCTGGATTGGGCGTGGTGGGCCACAACTTTGGCCACCAAGGTCACCCGATATGAATCCACTTGATTTTTTCCTCTGGGGGCACCTTAAATCATTAGTGTACCGAACTCCAGTTCAAAGTGAAGAAGACCTGAGGAATCGCATACAGGAGTCATGCGGAATTATAAGAAACACTCCTGGTATTTTTGAGCGTGTCCGCCAGTCTATGGTTAGGCGCATAAACGCATGCATTGAAGTTGGCGGTGGCCATTTCCAGCAGCTGCTCTGACATATCAATTTCAATAATGGTCCTTTTCTGAACTTAATTTTATTCCTAGGGAATTTATGTTACTTTGCTCTAGTATCTGATAATAAAGTTATTCACTATTGAAAATGTCCAAAATTATTTTGCCATAATTAACTTTGTGCAATACATATTCAACCTGAGTTATGGTAAAAAATGTATGGGAGCTCCATAACATTACATTTTCTCTACACGAGCAGAAAATAGCTATTTGTGTAATGAGAACAAAATGACATATTGCGTCACGCGCTAATCTTTGGAGAGTGGCAATGACACTTCGAGAAATGAATTATTTTATATCATGCGCACTATTGAATGGATTGTACTTGTCCAATTTGAACTAATTTGGATCGATTATTGTCGAAAATTTCGAAGTAAACTGCAAAAACTCCTAAAAAATGTATTTTGATCACCCTGTACTTCGAAAACCAAGCCGCTTGGGACATGTTTATATGAACTTTTCATCTTGAAACCTTTCAAAGAATCACCCTTCAAGTTTGTTAGACTATTTGCTTCTCAAATTTCTTTATGTTATGCGTTACTGGAAAATGTTTGCGTTAATATTTTCATTGTAACTCCTGAACCGTACAAGTAACTGAAAAACATCAAGAGAGCAAAAAGATGTTAAATGAAACAACATTCATTATTCCTTTCTCATAATATGTCAGTGGCGGCGGAAAAAAAAATTCTGAAGGGTTGAACAAAGCTTGACTCTGAAAAAAGGAGGACCCTGTGAATTATTTGAGAAATGCATTATTTTGTATCGTGCGTACTATTGAATGGATTGTACTTGCCTAATTTGAACTGATTATTGTAGAAAATGTCGAAGTTAACTCTAAATAATCTTGAAAAAAATGTATTTTTATCACCCTTTATCTCGAAAACCAAGCCGTTTGGGACATATGTTTATATGAACATTTCGTCCTGAAAACCTTCAAAGAATCACCTCCCGAAGTTTGTCAACGTACTTAATTAACACCCTGTATATTCTTAGTTAATGCCCGAATCGCTGGAAGCAAAGGGTGTCAACATCGAGAAGTCCGCCACAGAGTACCTATGCTACCTAGAAATAACTGAGAACGAATAAATATTGAATTCCATTACTTATTTTCTACGAAATATAACCACAGAACTCGAAGATCTCAGTTCTGTGAATATAACTCGGAGTGACGTTTCTTCCCACCTCAATGAGATGAATACGTCTGAACGTGACCTTGAACATTGTATTTATTAAATTATGCTTTCATACTATTCGTCAATATTTAGGAATCCGTCCATGAACAAAACATTTCACGCCGTTTACTGTTTTGACTTTTTATGGGTTACCATCCCATCAATTTGTTTATCAGTTCATTTGCGGTGTATGCAAAAATATCCTGATCGATAACAGATACATACCTATGCTACAGCTAACGAACGATAGTTATGACTTAATTCATTTGTACAGAGTGAACCGAATAGCTTGAGAGTTGTTAGAAACAGCAGATATTGGAAAACAATTTAAATATGTTCAGAAAATTATTTACAAAATGACGGTCTGGTATTTTTTTTACGGTTAATTGAGGTTCCAGATAGAACATTTCAGATAGTTTTTCAATTTCAGTTACTTCAAGTTGATATAAAAAAATTCAATTGAGAATCGTGATAAAAACTTCTGATGATTTTACAAATATGGATCCGAAGGTTCTCGAATATTTCGTAGAAACTACATCTAATCTTCAGGGTTTTTTTTCGATAATACCCATCTATTCATTTAAACAAGCTCTTTCAGGAAAGTTTTGCGGATGAATCAAACATTAGCTGATTTCGCCGAAGTTCAGAATGAATCGACAAGAGACCTACCTACCTAAGTATTCTAGAAATATCTATTCAGTTCCTCAAACGGGAGCGAAGAACTCAAACAAGCAAGACGGTGATTTTGCATTTTTAAATTATATTTGCTGATTCACTCACGTCATTGGAAATTCATGAATAATAAATGAAATTCCAATTATTTTATAATACCAGTAAATAACTGTTATGTCAATATTTGGTAACCTTCTGAGAACATTCTTTCTAGTACTTTTTTAGTTGCCAATCATTGACTCATTAGTCATATTTCAAGACTGCGCATCAAGTTTCGTGTTATCAACCTATTCAAATTCTATGTTAGAGTTTTTTGTCATTCTGAGCAGTGCGGACTTAAACACAAGGCAGACTAGGCGGTAGCCTAGGGCCCATGGCTTAGGGGGCCCGGAATCCGTAGCCATAATTCGAAAAAAATAAACGAAATAGCAGACATAGCGCAGCGTGGCTTGCGGTTTCTTACAAAATACTGATGGTGGCACATTTTTTGGCTGGTGCGGTGATTTACTTTATCGACAAAAGATTTAACAAGTCGAGGGTAGCAACACTCAAATTATCTCAAACAATGCTAATACATGATGCAGCTGTTGTGTGTCGCTGTTTATCGTTAACTTGAACTTGAATTTGGTGAATCTTTCGAAGAAATTCAAATTGACAATTGATGATTTTTAGATGTGGCATTTATATAGTTTTATAATTTACGATTTTGAATGGTAAGTATTGACATAACTTATTCTTTTATCTTTTTTGTAAAAAATATTAATGAATTAAAGCAACTTTTAGAACGGTGTAATGCCACCAGTAAAACAGTAATTCTATCTGATGCTTTTAACTTACTTAGGTCACTAGTTAACGACTTAATAATCTTGCGTCTATAGAAAATGAAGCACCCAATTTACAATGAAAATGAAAGACAATATGAGAGTGATGAGACTAAGAAAAATAGGAAAAAAAACTAAAATTATTTTCCGACGAAAGTAAAAGTCATAAAGTGATGTTAACCAAAAACATATTTTTTTTAGGGTTGAGAGCCTTAATGTCATTTGCGATTCTATTATAAGAGATTCAAGTCGTAGATTCGAATCGTATCCACCAACCAATGAAGTTTAATTCCTCCATATTAAAATTAAAAGAAGTGTATGAGGGCGACATATTGCTTACAGCTTAGAAGAAAAAATTGAGCAGTTTGATTTTCATACAATCAAATAAAAAGACCATTTTGGAAAAATATAACATCAAAAACATCAAGATCAACGTTTCCAAACGTCCTAACGCTATTACACATTTTTATTTCTTTATCTATATCCAACGCTAGTGGCGAACGTTCTTTTTCAGCGTTGGATAAGGTAAGAAGTAAACATCGGGCTTGATTAAGACAGGAAAAGTTGGATGCCTTTCCCGTCCTTTATATCGACAGTGAATCCTTGAATGAGATAAATTGTGAAGAAATTATTAATAAATTTGCAAATGAAATAGTGCGTAAATTTTTGTAGTTTTTAAGTTGTCTTATACAGGGTATCCCAGGGTTAAATCGCCAAACGGTTAGGATCGGTTTTGAACACAAAAATATGATTTTTGTTTCTTATAATCATGTCACCTAACTTGGTTCATTTTTGAGAGACAGGGTGTCAAAGTTCCTTGGCATCCGCTCTCTCCTGACTAGACCCCTTTGGATTCTGGTATAGGGTACAATGAGGACCAAACTTCATGCTGAACCCATCAACAACGAAGGTACTCACCGGCAAGGAATTGCTCATGCAGCACCAGAGATCACATCATTAGAGTGCCGTGCAGCTAGAATCTGTCCTTCGTCGGTGCGAACTTAGCATTGATTTTGAGCAGTTTTTGTGAATTTTTGTTTTCCCGTTTTCCAATAAATGGAAATAAATAAAATTGTCCTAATATCAATTATCAAAACTGAAACTTCATACTCTTCAGAAATAGTCAATTTTTCAAATTTATAACCATTTAAAATTTGAAAGACTGCCAAAGTAAGTCTTTGAACACTACAGTTTTTCAGATATTAAATCAATTCAGTGTTTCCCTGCTTCGTCTATTCCTTTTCAAGATTTCATTAATGATAATGACAATGATCTCTTGTCATCAATCAAAATGTCAAAAGCTATAATTGACCTTGTTCCAAAATTTTGTATGGAGGATGATTCGGAAAGTTCAGATTCGAATACCAACAATCCATATTCATTCACGAAGCAACCTACTACGGGACCAGATGTAAAATTGAAGATACTTAATTGGAAAATTTCTACCCAAGATCTAAAAGATGCAGGACAATCTTCAAGTCAAACTTTGGATGCCATTCCAATGGAACGAAGATATCCAAAACGTAAATGTTCAACCAATGATATTTCAATATCCTCCACTGCTAACCGAACCATAATTTCAAATATGGTGTGCTCCATTTGTGACTGCAATTTTCCTGCAAGTGTAATAGATCATCCAAAAGTTCTTGTAGCAATATAAAATGGATTCAGTGCAGCCACTGCAATTCATGGTACCATTTCTTTTGCATTGGCATTACCAAGAAGCCTAAATCTAAATTAATATGTAGAAATTGCGAGGAGAAGGAAAGGTTTTCTTCCAAAATACAAAAATAAGACTCAAATATATTGAATGTTATCAATAAACTAAGTTCACATGGCCGCATCCTTACACGGATTCCAAAAGCTTCACGTAACCTGGCTGCAGAAACATATTCAGGAATTATCAACGATATTCTTATTAATGTTTCAGAAGATTCATGGAGAAATCTCCTGACTTTCGCACATTCCTGTTTCAAAATTCCTCACAAAAAAAAGCTATCGATGAATCTCTTGCAACAAAAGTGAATCATCTTCTTCGAGAATTTCCCAAGATGTCTCAACCACCAATTCATCAAAAACCGATACATTTTACAAGAAACCAAATTGAATCGAAGAAAGATGTCCATGAAACCGATCTGAAACTGGCACATAACGTTGCCATGAAGCTTTCTGTTGGTGACGTACAGGGAGCCGTTCGTCTTGCTTCTTCTGATGATAAAATTGCGGAATATTCTGATACGAATTTAAAGATATTGCGAGCCAAACATCTGACCAGACCCGATGACTTCAGACCTCCCTCCTCGACAGATTAGTGTAATCCCATTCAAGTTAGTGAGAGTGATGTCTCTTGGTTGCTCTTCAAAGCTTCTCCAGGGATTCTAGTGCAGGTCTTGATGGCATACGCCCCCAACATCTCATTGATCTTACCAATCCATATATCGGTATCGATTCAGCTAATACTTTATTGACAAATTTAACAAAACTGGTTAACAAAGCTCTCAGAGGAAATATTCCAGAATTTGTAAGACACATTTTTTTGGAGCTAATCTTTGTTTCTTTGAAAAAAAATGGCGATTTGAGACCTATTGCCATAGGTTTAATCTTACGACGGCTCTCATCCAAATGCGCTACTCGAGCTATATCTGAACAGGCAGTTCCATTTCTGAAACCGTTTCAATTAGATTTTGGTGTATCTGGTGGTGCTGAGGGTTTGGTTCATGCTATTCGAACTTTGGTTTATCTTGACTCAACTAGCAAAACTTATCTCAAAATTGATTTTAAGACTGCTTTCAATCACATAAGACGTGACATAATTTTAGAATAAGTTCACAATCATTTTCCATACATTTTTCATTGCGTTCTAGCTAGTTATGGATCCATTTCTACTTAACTTATGGAAAACATCTAGTAGAATACCAGGAGGGAGTCCAGCAAGGTGATTCTTTAGGTCCTCTGTTATTTTGTATAGGAGCACAAATATTGTTTTCTAAATTAAAATCAAAAATTAATATTTGGTATTTAGATGATGGTTCGCTTATCGACTCATCTGATAATATCTCTGATGATTTGGCTTTTATTGAGAAAGAATGCCCCAAATTGGGACTTTACTTGAATAAGTCAAAATGAGAAATTTACATGTTTGGAAATACAGATTCGATTTTCTTAAAACTGTCAAAAATAATGTGTTCTAATATCTCCTTTAGGTCCCATTGCAGAAATCACATCACTTATTCTCATGGGGACACGTCTATGTATGCTGGAACCTCATCAGATGAGTGATAATATCTCTGATGATTTGGCTTTTATTGAGAAAGAATGCCCCAAAATGGGACTATACTTGAATAAGTCAAAATGAGAAATTTACATGTTTGGAAATACAGATTCGATTTTCTTAAAACTGTCAAAAATAATGTGTTCTAATATCTCCTTTAGGTCCCATTGCAGAAATCACATCACTTATTCTCATGGGGACACGTCTATGTATGCTGGAACCTCATCAAGCATTTTATTTATTAAGAAAATGTTTTGCTATGCCTCGCCTTCAATATTTATTACGAACGTGTAATTTACATGGTCATCATCTTTTGACTCTTTTTGATATGACACTCCGTTCGATTCTATCACAAATCGTGAATATTGATTCTTCCGAAAACGAATGGTTACAAGCTTCATTGCCCACGACTTGGAGGCTTCGGTATTCGACGATCAAATGACATTGGTCTGCCAAGTTTCATTTCTTCGAGTAAAAGTTCTGAATCACTCGTTGAAGAAATTATAAAGTCAACACATCTAGAAAAAATTCACGGTTTAGACATTGCACTTGAATCCTGAAAAAAACAAACGAACATTGCTAATCCTCCTGCATCTACCAAACAAAAATAGTGGGACAAAGCTATCACTGAAGTAGCCTCAAACCAACTTTTTGAACACGCTACCGATGTGAAAGATATAGCTAGATTGAAAGCTGTTTCTCACAAGAATTCCAATCTTTGGTTGAATGCTTTACCTGTCTCTAGCTTGGGGACATTGCTGAATAGAGATATGATTAGAACTGCAATTTGTCTGAGACTTGGTTCCAAAGTAACCGAGCCACACATCTGCCGTTGCGGAGAGACACATGGCTTATCTTGCCTGTTCATTAAGGGTCGCCAATCTAGACAAAGGGAAGCTAATAATATCATAAGCAGAGCATTGGCTTCTGTCGACCTCCACCCAGTATTAGAAGCACCTGGATTGAATGCTCGCACTGATGGAAAGCGTCCTGATGGTGTGTCTATGGTGCCGTTTTCATGTGGAAAGTGCCTTGTTTGGGATTTTACCACTGTGGATAAGGTTGCATCATCACATGTGGTTCAGAATGCAGTTTCTGCAGGATCTGCAGCTGAAAAAGCTTAAATGAATAAGAAGAGCAAGTACAAAGCTCTTTCGAGCGATTACCATTTTATTCCAATCGCTGCAGAAACCTTGGGACCATTTGGGACCAAATGCAAATAAATTCATCGAAGATATATGTAGGCGGTTAGTAGAGTCTGAAGGAAATAAAAAGGAGGGCCAGTGGTTCAAGGAACTACTTTCCATCATTAGCATTCAGAGGGGGGAAGCAATTAGTGTCCTAGGAACAATTGATACCACAAATTGATCTTTTTATGTTTTTTTTGTATCTCTGAAAAAAGTTACACATACAAAAAAACAGTGGAGTATGCCAGGTTTTATTAAACTCAGCAACAATGTTTTTAAATAGTTGATAAAACACTCTGTATTTCGAAAACTAAGCAAGTTAGGATACATTCTTATAGGAAAAAAAGTTTTCTCTTTATCTAAAAAATATTTGGCGTTTTTTTTTGATGTTTGTATTTGTTCTTTTTAGTTTGATTAACGATTCTCTATATTTTGCAGTATTATGCTTTTAGTGTTTAATTTTTGTGTCACATTACATTAAACTATTAAAAATAAAGTAAAATAATTACAATGATTTTTTCAAATTTCTTAACCAATTTCATCCCATATTTATTCGAAATCATGACCTACCACTTTTTATCTCTTTCGAATATTGGGAGGGGGGCCGCCTATGGGTCCGATGGAGCCTTAAACAGGCACTGATTCTGAGCAATCCGTGGTTGAGTTGGAATAGAGCACTGTCAGCTGACATCACTACCAGCAAATTGTTTTTTTGCGGGTATTACTGGTTTACTAATTGTGATTTCCATAAACTTTACAGACATTTAGTAATCTTTTATTATTGGATGATATAATGTAAAAATCTTTATTCATATGAGATATCGAATAACTTTACTAATTACTTCGCCTTGAGTTTTGTGGTCTTTGGCGATAAATATCATTTCATTCTTGTCCCCTGACAAGTTTTGTTATATTTGGCATTGAAATGGTGAGTACAAACATTACGTTACATGAGCTTTGCAATTCAAAATTCCTGTGTTTCAGGATAGGACCGATTACATAAAAAATATTGGATTTTATTGGAGGTATTGATCCATTTCAACCTTGAAATTATCTTATTTTGGTACAGCGTTGGACAAAATTACCAAAATTTTGAAAAATGTAATTCTATAGATTACTTTTTCATCAACATGTTTGAATTAAAGCTTCTAGGAGTTTGGAAGCCTTTGCACAGTTGGTATCGGTTGGCATATAAATGGAATGAATCTCTGTGTAATAAAATTGAACAATAACGTTGTTGTTGTTATCATTGAAAGAGTAAGTATATGTTATGAAGATGATCTTTCCGTTAACCGGCTGCATCCCTCAGAATATTTGTGCAAGCTAGAGAAGAGTAGGGCCTTACCATTCAATCTGAAGCAACCTCGAATATATTGGCATAATGGATAGGACCTAGTAAAGAAGGACAGTTCTACGAGAAACTGGAGGATATTGATTTTACAAAAAATAGCCATCAGCGCTCTCTGGAAATTAAAACCGCATTGTAGGAAATTATTCAAACATCACAGGAATCTCACAGTGTGTTCTATTTTTATACTAAAAACCACCTATATGATGAGAGTGTCATCAAATTACAACATTCGTTCATCGCAACAGTCCAGACTGCCCTTACCTCTTCCCACCAATAATCATGTCAGGGACTTCATTGCATGCAACGGCCTCAAAATTTATTTCTTCACTTGAAAACAATTCAATCGTTGCTATATGTGATCAACCTTTTTACAGCTTATGTAGGAATTTTTCTGCAGTGTAATCTTTTGTAAAAATACACGTCTTGGTTTTATGTTGATTAAGATTTGAATGTGTCTGAGCTAATGTATGTATCGGTACCTTTTATGTATATTTCATGCTATATGTTGAAGGACATAAACGAATAAAGATATGAAATAAAATGTACAGCAGTGTATCTAATAGAAAAACCGCCACGTCCACAGCCGGTTGGCAAGGGTTCGTTATCTCTATCTTGCCTGATACCATATTTTTACGGCCGATACTTTTTGGATTGTGAATTGTCTTCACTCAAGGGTATCTGTAATCTATGAAAAAGAATTGTAGCTGGCAGGTTCTCAATATCTGAAAAGTTTTCCCTACTATAAAAAAGTGTATATGGCGTTTCAGTAGGTTTCAAGCAACTCAAGTTCTCCGACGTGGCATTAGAAACATGCGTGTCACTGAATTTGTACCAAACCATCTGCTTATTTTTAGCGATTGTATAATAGTGGCCGGAATCCAAGCTTGAACCGCAATGGACCACAGCCGCATTGAGCTCATGGCGCTTTTCCAGAATGAGGAGTTCGTCTAAAGTTACTGGCTGCAGGAGCTTGGTAAGTTCATAACGAAAATGTTTGAGAGTGAGTATCAATATGGCTGACGCTATCAATATCTTTACCCTCCTCTCGCCGTCCGTCAAAACATTGCACAACTCGCAGCGTTACCTGTTTTCGCCCGTTAGTTTTTCCGGTTTCAGGTTGTTGCCCAACAACGTCTGTACAGATAGTTTCTCCGAGAGATTCGAAATTGAAAGCTGCAGGTCCCTGAAAGTGTCCACCCGCTCGCTCATGGACCCGCATTCTCCGCAACATGAGATGCTCACCGTCTTTCCTCCGAAAGACTGCTGCACTAAGGTTGGTATTTCTGATCCTGCTCCAGCTTCAGCACATACTGCATTGAAACCGGTCTCTTGTTCATGCAGCGAATCCAGTAGATGCCCCAGGAATTCTGAACTGTCTTGTTGATGTCCTGGAAGGAAGTTGACCAAACCTAATTTTCTCTCAGTATCCTTGCCCAAAGCCGAAGACGATACATTTTATTAATATTCTGCTGATTTTGAAATCAAAGCTGGGACGTAGGTTCTATGCACTTATGTACTATTGTTGCTCTTATCATTCCTTGACTCATTTGGATCTTTTCCAAACTCAACCTAGTGTTTCCACTTCGATTCAGGAAAATATAAAATCTCGGTGGAACTATCTGCTAATGGATTTACTAACGGGTTGCTGCAAATAGGTTTTGATGGAGGTATGATATATTTAGGATCCGACACAGTATCAGCGCATACTTTTTTCACTCGATAGTCACCTCGTTCAACAATTGGAGGAAACCCCTCAGAAGCAGAGCTTGTGCGAGAAACGGAGGTCCGGGACCATCAGTTCTAAATAAAAGTGGAATCCGAACCACTTCAGCTCCGTGACAGGTGTCCGGTGATTGTACCCGGGCCACCTGGGTGGAAGGCAAACGCTCTAACACCACGACCACTTCAGTTGTAACAGTTTTTTGATAAAAAAAAAGTATATTTTGGAGAAGGAAAATAAATAGTATTATTACTTCTTATAACAAAATGTCAAGATATGAGATTTTTACACAAAAAAAGATCAACCAATACGTAGGAGTAATTTTGGTAGTTTAACGAAGTCAACTTGGCCTAGAGTCACGCACATCTCAAACCCGGTGTTTTTCCCTATGCTATCAAACAAACAAACGTTAATATGATTATGAAATGGTCTGTTTTGGTTAAACTTTATCTAAGTTATCGTGATGCTGACGGTGAAGAGTGTGTGTGTCCAGTTTCCTGTTTATTATAAGATAAGTTCACTCGAGAGCAAACACCGTTTCAAAAATCAAAACTTAATTATTAAACATGAGACAAAAACCGTTTTCAGTGGTATCGCCGATAGGTAGACACTACTTTCTGAAACAAAATGGCATGGGAGGTCAAGTGACACATCAAGAATTCAATTTTCTTTTCAACCATCTGATTTTTTCGGATTTCGTTAATATTTTTTTCACAATCTGCACTCGAAATATCAAGTATAAGTGCGGATCTGAAAGGTACCTTTGCCTCGATATCGAACTGTTTGATGTGGAACAATAGGACAGAAAATATTTTGAATCGTATAACCGATACCACTCCTTGAAAGAAAATGCATTGCAATTACTTGACAGATGGCGCTCGTGGAACATCAACTAACCATTTCGAAAAGAGATCGAAACTGAGAAAAAACGTACTAATGAAAGCCAAAAAAATTCGGATAGTTGAAAAAATAAATGAATTCTCTTTTCAACGATGTATCACTCGACCCCCCCCCCCCCCCCCCAAGCCATTGAAATTCTATCAAGCAATCACAATTTCTTCTATTTCAAAAAGTATTTGGTGATACTATTCAAAATGGTTTCTACGTCTCTACGTCAAACCGTTCAAAAACTAATAAGGGAGGGGCGGTCTTGAAAAAACTGCACTGTATGGCTTCAATGTAGTTCAATATACTTGACCGGAGACTGAGATAGCAGAAACAAGGAGAAAAAGAATTATTCTGAATTTCAGAAAATTGACGGCGTTCCAATCGGCGGTCATTGGCTAATCATACATAATAAATTAACATCATTCTTATTTCAATGAATTCATCACGACAATAATTAAATGCATACGCGCGTTCGATACTTGATTTTGTCATTTATATATGCAAAATGTGAACTATGCAAATATTAATAAATAAACTTAAAAAACTTTTTAGAGAAGAGCTTCTATTTAAATGCACTTAAAAAAGAAAATAAATTTTAAAGAGAATTATACCCACCATTTTGTTACATTATAAAACTTTAAATTATATAAAAGCTTGTCGCGAGAAGTATCTTAGTGTTTCTGTTCATTTCAATTAATGCGTCATTGTTGCATGGTAGCTTTCCTTTTAATTTACCGTTGGACATTTTTCAGAATTTCTACGTGTTCTCTATCTAGCTTTCGAGGAGGGAAGACGGGTAAATTTTTTTGAAACCTCATTGTCAGATATTTTTCACTATTTTTACGGATTATTCCGATTGTAGTTTCCAACTTTTTTTGAGAAAAGGGGGTGGGGGCGAGCCCCCTCTACAGCTACATACGGATAAGCCAATGCATGGTGTCTTCTTTCGCAACATCGAAGACCTTGGCTTATTCAAAAGCTTGACCTTTACCTTCCTCAGGTCGAGTGAGCTAAAGTCGGAGACCGAGGGATTCATAATGGCCTGCCAGGTTGGTGTCTTCAACACCCTTTTCTACCGTAGTCGCGTGATGGGTATAGACGTACCTGACACCCGATGCAGGGATGCATTGGAACTATTCATTCTGTCAAAATGGTGGTTCTGATTGTAGGAGTCCTTCGTGGAATGATAGACACACTGCTCTCTAATTTAAAGATAATACCAGCCTGCCGTAATATGGCAAAAATCTTAGCCGCACGAATGCAGAAGGCCGTCATCCTTGGTTCGATCCGTCTACTCAGAGCCCATGATTCTCGGACCCAATAGTCACTTACCCTACGGACGTAGGGAGTGTTTATTGGGGTTAACGACACCAGCGCACCCTCCGGATGGGTCGGAGCACCGGAGACAGGGCCTGACTGGTACACTCCTAGGAGAAAAAAATAATAATAATAATAATAATAATAATAATAATAATAATAATAATAATAATAATAATAATAATAATAATAATAATAATAATAATAATAATAATAATAATAATAATAATAATAATAATAATAATAATAATAATAATAATAATAATAATAATAATAATAATAATAATAATAATAATAATAATAATAATAATAATAATAATAATAATAATAATAATAATAATAATAATAATAATAATAATAATAATAATAATAATAATACATGGCAAGGATGCATGCTCTCTGGTGTGACGTAGGTAGTGGTTATTGGGGTAAACGACACCAGCGTGCCCTCCGGATGTATCGGAGCACCGGAGACAGGGCCTGACTGGTACATTCCTAAAGGGAAAAAATAATAATAATAATAAGATGGATGAATAAGGGCCTGCCAGGATGGTGTCTTCAACACCCTACCGTAGTCGCGTGATGGGTATAGACGTCCCTGACACCCGATGCAGGTTGTGTCGTGGGGCACCTGAGCATGCCCAGCGTATGCGGTCTCAGCCTATATCCACAGGCATAACGAGGCGCTACGAGTGTTGTACTACCATCTACGACACTCGTACGGTATAGACGAGACACCGGTGTTGCCTTATGTTCCGGAGGATATTGAGTCCGTGGTGGAGAATGAGAGGTGCCGAATCTAATGGAACTACTCATTCCCCACCCTCAGGCAAATACAAGCCAGTAAGCCTGATGTCCTCCTCGACCACCAAAGTGAAACGATTTTCGTCATGGAGTTTTCCGCTCCAGGCGAAATGAATATCGTTCGAAAAGGGGAGGAAAAACGGACTAAATATCGAGATCTTCTCTTTGAACTTCGCAGGTTGTATCCGGACCATTCTGTCAAAATGATGGTTCTGATTATAGCAGTCCTTTGTGGAATAATGGTTATTGGGGTAAACGACACCAGCGCGCCCTCCGGATGTATCGGAGTACTAGAAACATGACCTGACTGGTACATTCTTTACAGGAAAATAATAATAATAATAATAATAATGCCTTGAGGTACCTGATCAAATAGTGGGATGCATTGGACAACTGATGCCGCTCTGGAGGACTCGCTTCACCATAAGATGTGGTAGAGACATAGTCCAAACAGAGCAGGTCATCATCAGAAGAGGCGTGTTTCAGGGAGACTCCCTCAGCCCTCTTCTCTTCTGCATCTCACAATTGCCATTGTCCGTTTTGCACTTAGGAATACCCGTGGGTACAACTGCGGCACCCTCAGCATCCGGACGCATAAAGTCACCCATTTGTTTTACATGGATGACCTCAAATTATATGCCTCTGGAGAAAGTGACCTACCTAAGTCCCTAAGGGTGGTGGAAGAGTACACGCATGCTATCGGAAAGAACTTTGGGATTGACAAATGTACCACAATTCATCTCAAAAAAGGACGATGCGAGGAATACGGAGAGGATGTCCAGCTCGTAGACGGAAGCATACTACATATGGATGCCGGAGAGACGCATACCTACCTAGGGGTGGAGCAACGCCGCACCCAAGAGGTATTCACAGTTATGAACTCTCTCTGCAGCAAGTATCAGCATAAACTCCGACAGATCTGGTCATCAGAAGTGTCGGGGAAGAACGAAGTTGCAGTCACTAATATTCTTGCCGTTCCGATCCTTCTCTTCTCCTTTAGTGTTATGAAGTGGACTCAGCAAGAGCTGCGACAACTCGACGTTGAAACTCGCAAAATGATGCATCTTAATAGGAGCTTGCATCCTAATTCGTCCGTTCCACAGTTATACTTTCCCAGACAACAGAAGAGGCCGTCGACTTTTGAGTTTGGAGTGTCTGCATAACAGAATGGTGCTGGATGGGGGCTGTAAAGTCATCTGGAGTTTAGATCCCCTTCTCTGCATGGTCCGCGACCATGAAAAAGTAGGGATTGGAGCATTTCTTTTTAAGGCAGCAACCCGTGCAGCCGATGAACTTGGTCTCGCATTAGAAACTGAACGGGCTAACTCAAACTCTGTCACCGAGTTGGGACCCGTTCAACAAGAAGATCACATCAAAGCTGCGGAGACAGAGGTCCTCCTACAGCTACATAATGATAAGCTAATGCATATGGCGACCTCTTCAACAACATCGAAGAACTTGGCCTATCCAGCTTAACCTCTGCCTTCTTCAGGTCGAGTGAGCTAAAGTCGGAGACCGAGGGATTCATGATGGCCTGCCAGGATGGTGTCTTCAACACCCAAGTCTACCGTAGTCGCGTGATGGATATAGACGTACCTGACAGCCGATGCAGGGCGTGTCGTGGTGCACCTGAGACCATAATGCATTTGCTATCAGGATGCCCAGCTTATGCGGTCTCAGCCTATATCCACAGGCATAACGCGGCGCTACGAGTGTTGTACTACCATCTACGACTCTCGTACGGTTTAGACGAGACACCGGTGTTGCCTTATGTTCCGGGGGATATTGAGTCCGTGGTGGAGAATGAGAGGTGCCGAATCTATTGAAACTACTCATTCCCCACCCTCAGGCAAATACAAGCCAATAAGCCTGATGTTGTCCTCCTCGACCACCAAAGTAAAACGATATTCGTCAAGGAGTTTTCTGCTCCAGGTTAAAGGAATATAGTTCGAAAAGAAGAGGAAAAACGGACTAAATATCGAGATCTTCTCTTTGAACTTCGCAGGCTCTACCCAAACCATTCTGTCAAAATGGTTGTTCTGATTATAGGAGTCCTTGGTGGAATGATGGACTCACTGCTCTCTAATTTAAGGATAATACTGGGTTGCCGTAATGTGGCAGAAATACTAGCAGCACGAATGCAGACGTCCGTCATACTTGGTTCCCTCCGTCATACTTGGTTCGCTCCGTCAACTCAGAACACATGATTCTACGGACGTAGGGAGTGGATATTGGGGTGAACGACATCAGCGCGCCCTCCGGATGTATCGGAGCACCGGAGACAGGGCCTGACTGGTATGTTCCTACCAGGGAGAAAAGTAATAATAATAATGATAATAATAATAATTATGATAATAATAATAATCTTTATTGACCTTTGTTTGCCATATAAAAATGAATGAGGTACTGTAAGGACAGTAATTGGATGATAAAGAATAGAAGACGAAGAAAGACGATGGTAGAGGAAACACACTCGACCTTTGACAATTCATGCTGATAGCTAATGTTTTTGAGTTTTTGTCCGCCCTTTTTACTTCTCATGGTAAATTCCTCGTATCTTCCGTAATTTTTGACGTAGAATTATCAGATTTTCAGGATCGTTAGATACAGTAGAATTAAACTCACTGCACATCATCCTACGTGATATACACTGCACGCCAGCAGCGATGGAACCCCCCATTTTTTCGGAAAGGTTTCTTAGGGGGCAAAATTGGCCCGAAATTCCTTCGGATTCGTGTCCAGGATCCCTGAATTAATACTGATACACATGTATCCTGAAAATTTTCAGTCCTAAAAAATTCTAATTTGTTTCACTTCTCATGGAAACGACCCCGTATGTTCAGCAATTTCCGACAGAGAATCATGAAATTCTCAGGATGCAGTCAAAATGAACTCACCTCACAAAAAAGGTCATCCCACGTGATATACACTGCACGTCAGCAGTGATGAAAAAATGGGTGGTTTCATCGCTGCCAGAGTGCAGTGTATAACACGTAGGATGACCCTTTTTGTGAAATCAGTTCATTTCTGATGTATCTATCTATCTTGAAAATTCCACGATTCTACGTCGAAAGTTACGGAAGATACAGGGGCGTTTCCATGAGAAGTGAAACACACTATAATTGAACTGTAGAAGTGTGTGATGGTCGAAAGGAGAACATCATGTCAGTTTGGAATTATTTTTAAGATGTTAACCTACCAACAGGAATGTAGTACTCAACAGGTATTGTGGAGAGTTTCTAATGCACTTATTTCAGCAGCACACTTTTTTTCAAATTGAATTTTACAGAAGCAGCAGAAAAATCAAGAGTGTCATCTACTAGAAAAAAACTTAATATTCCTTATCCAATGGGTTGAGAAAGCAAATGAGATAAAATAATTTTGAATAATCCTCCGTTTTTTTGAAAATATCTTTATGTTGGATAATTCATTTCGATATTTTACTGAATTTTATTGTTTTCTTATCGGAATATGTAAAAATATAAACTAAAAATAAAAATGGATTAAGCAATCCAGACTTCTGCCATAACCTATACAATAGGTGAAATCTTCGGCAAGTTTCCAACAGAAAACAACTACTGTCCCCTACGACTATTGGATTATATCTGTTAGATTCTTAGCAAAGTATTCTACAAGAACTACTTTGCCATGTTCTCCCAATCTCAACGCCAAAACATGTCTCAGCCCACATGGGGGAACACCTACTGACCGGTTTTATGGTATTGCCATTCATCAGCACAGGGCAGCTCACCCAACGCAATCAAAACACATCTTGACCCCAAGATTCAAAGAGCACTAGGACTATGGTGTCGACTTCGTCTGAAGCCAAATAATGTCAAAAGAAAATATTCTATGACACTACTTGGCAGAAGCCCATTAAGCTGATAATAAAAATTGATTAGGCAATCCAGACTTCTGTTTTAACCTATACAATATAGGTAAGAATCTAACAGATATAATTCAATCGTCGTAGGGGACAGTGGTTGTTTTCTGTTGGAGACTTGCTGCCGATTTTACCTATTATTAGTTTAATGGACTTCTATCCAGTAGTGTCGAAATATTTTCTTTTGAAATTATTTGGCTTCAGACAAAGTCGACATCATAGTAAGAGTGCTCTTTGAATCTTGGGGTCAAGATGTTTTTCGATTGCGTTGGGTCAGCTGCCCTGCGCTGATGATTGGCAATACCATGAAACCGGTCCGTAGATGTTCCCCCATGTGGGTTGAGACATGTTTTGGCGTTGAGATTGGGAGAACATGGCAAAGTAGTTCTTGTAGAATACTTTGCCAATAATCTATTAGATATAATTCAATAGTCGTAGGGAACAGATGTTATTTTCTGTTGGAGACTTGCCGACGATTTTACCTATTATTAGTTTAATGGACATCTATCCAGTAGTGTCGGAATATTTTCTTTTGAAATTATTTGGCTTCAGACGAAGTCGACATCATAGTAAGAGTGCTCTTTGAATCTTGGGGTCAAGATGTTTTTCGATTGCGTTGGGTCAGCTGCCCTGCGCTGATGATTGGCAATACCATGAAACCGGTCCGTAGATGTTCCCCTATGTGGGTTGAGACATGTTTTGGCGTTAAGATTGGGAGAACATTGCGAAGTAGTTCTTGTAGAATACTTTGCCAAGAATCTATTAGATATAATTCAATAGTCGTAGGGGACAGAAGTTGTTTTCTGTTGGAGACTTGCCGACGATTTTACCTTTTGTATAGGTTAAGGCAGAAGTCTGGATTGCTTCATCCGTTTTTATTACTAGTTTAATGGGCTTCTGCCAAGTAGTGTCTTAGAATATTTTCTTTTGAAAATGTAAAAATATATATTTTTTTTATATTTGAATTCATTTATATTAACTTTTGAAATAAAATAAGTGAGCTTTTCACCTGCTTGTTATTTCATTCGAAAACAATCAATTTCCATTATAAATTCTTGATATTTTGTCAGTTATTCCACAATTTGTTATTATGAATCATTATTCAGTGTGCCCATATTGAAGGCCTACCACCTATTCCTTATTTTTTTGTCGACTTTGATGAACTTTTCTTGTTGGGTAAGTTTTTGAACATGAATGAAAGAACATTCAATAATAAGTGGTCTAACTTAATTTTTATGTCAACCATGGGATTTTTTTTTCATAGAATGTATTGACAGATTCTTGTTCATTATCATAACAATTTTCAGTCATGGTCCCAAGAGGATGACCAGTGAATGTCCGCGGTAGACGTCCAAATACTCCGAATACAATAATAATAATAATATATATTTCAGATAATGGTTTACATCATTTACCTAAAAATAAGCGACAAAAACTTAAAAGGAAACAACGTCAACATAATTTATCAACATAGCTAATTTAGACATCCAAATATTCATGAATAGAATAGGGTTTTAAACTAATTAGGGAGCCTCTAACAAGTTTTTTAATTTTGTTGAGACATTTACGGGTTTTGATACTATCAGGCAATTTATTAAAATACTTTAATGAAGCATATGATGGATGTCAGTCTATGGGTAGTACACATTTGTGCTACGAGTAGGATATGGGTGATTTACAGTAGATACTAAAAATTTGTTTTTATTTTTGAAAAAATAGACCACACATTCATAAATACAGAGTGCATACACTGTCATGATGCTTTTCGATTTGAACAGACCTCGACAGGATTGACCATATTTAAGTTTGAAAATTATTCTCATTACTCGTTTTTGGATGCAAAAAATGTCTGATATATTACTATGACTTCCCCAAAATATTATTCCAAATTTTGCTGACGATTAAAAATTTGAAAAATACATGATTCTTAGTGAAACTTCGTTGAGATAGTTTCTATATCATTATGAAAAGTTTAAAAACGTGTCAATAGAAACATTCCATTGTTGGCAATGTTATATTTTAATTATTAAAAAGCTTATTTTTTGCGCAGTATGATCAGAAATAGTAGAATGTATGTTTCAGTGTTATAGTCTCCGTGATAATTTGTCAAAATATTATTTACGCATTTTTTTTATGTTGAAGTTATTCTTGTATATTCATGAATGGTAAAAGTAAATGAATATGAATCAAGCAGAAAATTCATTCTTGTGATATTTTGTTCAGTCTCTTTCATTTCTATGTTAAAGTCACCTGCTATAAAGACATATATTTTCCAATGCCACTTTTTCAAGAAGTGCTTCTAGTTTATCGTAAAACTCATCTAAATTTTCTTTCTTGGGGTTCTATAAACACTCACAATTATATATTTATAGAGTTAGGTTAGGTTACAAAGGTGAAGGTCAATTTGAGAAATTGCATCGTTAATCGTGTATCTGAGATGATTAAAGAAGGCTAAAGTGCGTACTACCTCAAAGTATTCGTTTGTCTACTAAAGATCAGATAATAAGCTTCATAATTTCTGAAACAGTTGGGAGTTTTTGTGAAGTGAGAATAGTTTGTGGATTCCGGAAAATGGTTTTATCTTTTGAATATAAGTTAGCCAGAGGCAAAAGCTTCAGTGCAAATTTCTAAAGTGAACGTCGAGGTTAATAAATTCGCTTTTCTATTTTCCTTTGCGGAACGAAGTTTGTTTTGATGGAAATTTCCAATGTGTGTGGAAACGATTAATCTACGAGCTTTGACTCATTGCGGAATTGCTTTTACTTGATTTTCTATCGAATATATAATACACCAGTTTCTGATTATCTCGTGTTCAGGACGGCATATTTCTGAGAAACTGTGCCACAATATGGGAATTACAAAATGATTGTTAGACGAAATTATGGGATGTTTTTTTTTCAAATATTTTCAAGTTTATTTGATGCATCGGTTACGCAGGGCATTTTAAATATATACACCATGTCAAATGTAAAAGTTGCAAAAGAAATATCTACCTGTTTCGAGAAAAGATCGCCCAAGCAGCATTTACGACTACCGACTGAATTTGTACCTAATCTGACGACAGATTTGGTACACATATTAGTCACTAAGGAGCGGGGATTAGCGTAGTAGTTAAGTGCCCGCCTGGTGACCGAGAGGTCCCAGGTTCGGTTCCCAGCCGGTGCGGAAGTTTTTCATTCTCAGATGCGAAAGTCTGAATGATTGAAGCTCGTATCGGCTAGGAATAATCCTCCACGATTCACTGTTGCGTTGATGATTAACAGTGCTGCTGCTAAGATGGCGTATGGAGTTAGTAACAAGGCCTATTCAAAACACATGGCTAATGGGCGTCCTATGGATGCCCATAATGTCCGAAGAAGATGTCCATAGGATTACCTTGTGCTATTAGGGTATTTAATATTTACGATGTAATCACTTTTCTGAAAGGACCCCGCACTTTTCTTTTGCAAAATGGCATCGAAAACATATTGTAAATTATTCGTGAATCACTCTGTAGCAGTAAGTATTTCTAGCTGTACCTTTCAATGTACATCTGACCAAAACTTATATTTAACCAACATTTAACAATATAAAATAATGCAGTTTCCTAATCTGAGGAAAAAACCGATGAAATCGACATTTCTTCACTTTAACGCCCTGTATCTAGAAAACTGGTTATACGATCGTATGCAGAAATCATACTTCTCAAGACGTTACTAAAATAATTAAATACTGAGAAAATGGTTGCATTTGACCCGTGAAATTTTAGAATAAAGAGTGTTCATGGTTTTCGTACTTTTCTTAAAATTGAATTAGCATGATGATCATATTTGGACCAATATGGGAGTTTCCAAAATTGTCCGAGAGATGTTTCTAGGTATCTCAAGTGAGTCCCAGGGAGATCGAAATATTACCATACTCTGCATCATTCTGATGTCCTCAGGATCACAAAACAACAACACATAGAAGTGTATCTACAATGTTGACCACAGAACCACTTTTCTCAGCGCCTCCAGTGTTTGGCAGCCGAAGCTAATAAAAATAGCGCGAAATTTGAAACAGTGGTTTCTCGCATTTTACTTTATTGTTTCTTTACTGCCGGCCACGTTTTGATTCTACTGAGTGCATATGGAAAATAACCTCAGTCCATCAAAAACACCGACAAGTAAAGCAAAAATAACTTTTTGAACTGAATTACCTCAAATTATGATCAGTCATTTTGACTTTCAGTAAGAAAAAATACATGAGTAAAACTATGGTAATGAAACTATATGAATTCAGTTCAAAATATATTGGAAAATATATAAATAAACCTTACTCAATAAGAATCTATAATAATAATATAAATTTATTCAAAAATAAATACATACATAACTATAAATAGAAGTGCGATTCAGTAAAACATTTAACCAAAAACTTACACAAGGTATAACATGAACAATATCGAAAAAGAATGAACAATAGAAAAATGGCGAGAAAATGTTACTTGTTTATCTGGCTCAAAAATTCTCATGAGCAGATAATATAGGTAGTTTAGTTTATTGGAGCCATTTATAGATTTATACATGGTATTTACACAAGTCAACAAAAATACAAAATATGTTAAAATAAATATTTGAAAATATATTAACATAAAATATAATATATATAAATATAATAATAAACTTTATTTATGGAATAAGAACCTATCCCTATATTTTTAGGAATAGGGATAGGTTTAACGAAGTAAGAACTCAGCACTCATATAATACAAGAAAAGAGCAGCTCTTACCTAGCAAGCATGATACTACGTTGTACCAGAGAGGTTTATTTTATATGGGATGTATGTTTTACAATAAAAATAGTGGGAATTTAAATGTTTTTAAGAAAAGAGTGAAAGTATTTGTTAGAAAAAAATTGCTACACAGTTAGGGAATTTTATGCATTTACTTAAATATTTGTTCATTTGATAGTAGTTCTTCATAAGTCCTGTTCGTATTATTAGGTATATTTAACATTCCAAGTTTCTTTCTATCCATATCTTGGGTAACACTGAGAATTTTATTCCTTGTAGGTGTCCCGAAAGGAATTTCTTGCTCAGATGTAAAAGTGGGGGGCTGGCATATGTAACTATCATCACACCTTTCATGATCTGAAAAATAGAATGAAAATATAATTCCTCTTGTCTTATTTGGTGAGTTGAATTAGCAAATTGGTAGGAATTTTAACATTCCAACTTTTCTTCCGATTCATACCTTCGGTATCACTAAGAATTTCATTCCTTGTAGGTGTCACAAAACGAATTTCTTGTTCCGATGTGGAAGTGGAGGGCTGGCAAATGTAACTATCTTCATATTGTTCTGTACCTGAAAAATAAAATAGCGGCATACATATGGATATTTTTTGTACAAATTATATTTTGGAACTATAGCTTTATAATCATAATTTTTACCTGTGACAGAAGATTTACTCTTTTTTTGCCTTATCTGCTTGTTCTTCAGTATTTTCTGAAAAAAATTGGAACATTATCATTCAACCAAAACTACATGATGAAGAAAATGGACAATATCATTTTTTTTCCTCAACTGAATAAGTTTTCTAATTATTATTCCTCAAAGTCATATCATTTTTACTAAACATTTCAGATATTATCCTCTCCCGAATTCAGAAAAAAATATAAAAGTATTGGAAGGAATTGTTTTTGTAAATGTTATTTCTTCAAAATTATATAGCTTTCAGCAAATGCCATCTTCAGTGCTGATCTGTCATATATAACAAATTGATAAAACAAAACATCCCAAACATGTTTTTCATATGAACTGTGGTCAACGTTAGTGCTTGTCGACTAAGTACACCTCACGTCGTTGGCTAAAATAACATGTCGCTATATAGCCAAAAGTGCTTTGTTAGGAGAAATAAAAATTACAGGAAATACAAAACTTCCCTTCCAATATATGATCATCTTGTACAGAGCTCATTAGAATTGTATAATCTTAGTCTATTTTGAGGAACAAATGGACCTTTACTTAGATGAGGATTCAGTGGATACGATATTTTAATTTAAAGGTGCATTTAGTCAACATCATTTCAAAATTGTGCTTAAATATATGTCAAAGGCGAAAGTTGAATCTGTTATATCAAATGGTGCCATTTAAACAACAATGTTAAGTTTATGCTAAAAACCTTTGATGTTACCATGATGTTTATGATAATGCTTGTGCTAGCGTTGACTAAATCCATCCTTCCATTTTTCAATACCAAGAAATTGTGAATCTCGTTGATTGCTATAGTAAAACTAGAATTGCATGATATCAAATGAAGTTATGATTATCCTTACCAGGAAGAAATAAAACAGGTGCAGCGTATCGTTTCAAACCTCTTTTGCCAGTAATCTTATCTTCATTAGTGAAATGTCTGTCACAAACTCGTGAGTTACGATAAATTGTTTCGCGGGGTACATTCATCAGTTCTTTACTGTTGATATTCTTGAGCCAAATATCAAAAACAGCGGAGTCATTTTTGGGAAACCGATGTTGGCTACTCTCCCTATCTTCACAAGAAGGAACACAGCACTTTTTTCGAAAACTTTTATTTCCTGAGGTACTCTCCATTTCGGTAAAGATACAAATCACACACTAAACAAGAAAAAACACAATTTATAGCAGCACAGCAAAAGGCGCAAACTGCTCGAATCAAATTCAAAACAAAACAATCAAAACAATTGTGATGAAATGAAATGATGCGTGCGCCGAAAGGCACGTGGAGAAAACCCGATGGTTTCGCCATCTTTGGTTTGGCGGATCGTAACATATAACCAAGTGTTGCCATTTGACATTCACTTCTATGTGTTGTTGTTTTGTGCTCAGGATGTCTCATGCAAGTCATTCACAACTAGTATCAATTTCTGCATGATTCCCTGGGATAGTTATAGGTATCCTAAACTTGTCCCAGGGAGATGGGAATATTAACAAACCCCGCATAATTATGTCCTGAGGATGTTCCATGCAAGTCATTTGGATGAAACAGGGATACCACTAGGTCACTACTAGGATCAAGTTTTGCATGATTGGGACGTTTATAGGTATCCCAAACTTGTACTCAGGATGTCGTATAACAATCCTGGAACATCCTGTATACAAACGCAGTATAAGTGTAAAAATGCACTTTAGGGATAATCCGCAGATCACAATTTTTTGATTCCATGTGGTAGTTTATTCCTCTGAAAGCCTAAAAATAGAAAATCCTCGTTTACTTTAAAGAATCCAGCCTCTAAACCACACATATTCTCTTCCACTTTGTTTCAGCCATCTTTTTAAAACACCTTCCTTCCGAAAATTCAGCGAAGTTTGTTCACATTCTAAAAGCCGAATTTTCAGGAAAAATTAAAAATGAATGCTGAAATCATGTGACAGGAATGTGTGTGGTGTAATAGTTAATAGAACAAAAATTGTTTTAATTTTTAACTTTTCAGAGAAATTAACTACCCTACATGCGATTAAAAAATCTGATTTGCGAATTCTCCAAAAACTGCAATTTTTCTAGAAGCAATATTTTCAGAACCATCATAAAAATTTCATTTGAACAATATCAAGTCATCAGATTCAGTCCATTTTAAATGTTAATGAGGCTGCTTGAGAATGAATAAAAATAAAATGAAAGAAACATTTGCAAAGAATCAATATATTTCTCAATCTATACATTTTAGATATGTTATATTGCTATGAAATAAATAAAATAAATGAAATTTTCTCTTGGAATATCTAAAATGAAGATAAAAAATTATGTTCTTGTTTTTGAAGTTCTTTCTTTGGCATGGCTTTATGGATTTTGACATATTTGCATCGATTTCATTTTTGAATTGACAATTGTTCTTGGTGCCTTCTGAAATAAAAAAAAATTTAAGTATGCAGTATGCATATCTGTCTAAGTAACTCATGTCTAAACATTTGGACAAATTTAATTCAAAAGTCATATAGGGATTTCAATAAATTTGTTGTTACCTAGTTGACTTCTCCGAATAGCATGAATATTACAAAGCTTGGTTTTGGTTGAAAGAAGGTCACAGATGATTATTAGTTTGAAAAAAAGACTTATCCAGTAAATAGGAAGTTTTTCGAAAATGTTTCAGTAGAATCAGAAAATCGGTTCCACTAATGATGAAAAATTGACAACAAATTAGAGTTTCATCTAACTCAATTCAATAGAAATCACTGCATACTGTTAATTTTTACGCATTATTTGCAACTAGAAGGGATAAAAAAGCAAATTAATCCAAGCAAATCCGAGACTACTGGCATATGTTGAGAAGCAAGGGTTTGGATTTTGAGAAAGATTTTTGTATACTCTCACAACGTTTTCGTCACCTTTTAGATTTCTATGGTAACATTAATATTGTATTTGTGAAAGTATACTCATTTCCACTTCAATCAACAAACTGGTATACAAGCCAGGTGATAATATGTTTGGGAAAATTTTCAGTTTCAAGTAGGCAGAACAGAATTTGACATTGGCAAAACTAAAAATTTAAATAAAGGGGGGCATGAATTATTTTATGGCTTTTAGGATATTTTTAGGATTCTCTGAAATTACAAACATTATCCCAAAATTGTTGATCAGTTTCTAATTTTGCTGATATCATCCAGAAGAACAATTTAATTTCTAGTTCTTTTTACCAAAACAACTCGAACAATAAGGTAATTTTCAAATATTATTAAGTGCTATTCACCTATAACTCCTTTGGCAAACTTCAGAGACCCAAATGTCTTTTTCTCCTTCATACCATGCAAGCTGAATAGCTGGGCTATATCATCATTGAAGAACCTTTCTCTTAACTGCATCCCAATAACCATTTCCACCCTGCAATGAAATATAATGCACCTGTAATTATTTCATATTATATTATAATTATTAATTAAATTTTATTGGTCTTTTTACTCACAAATTTCGAATAATATTCCTTGTTTTGAAGGACTACTTCAAAGTTTTCAATTTCATCCAATGTTTTCAAAAGAAAGTCGTGGTCTATGGCTTCCCCATCATCTTCATTCGGTACTCTGCTGGCTCTGTCTTGTTTTTCTATAATACAGCAGATATCTTTTGCCAAATTGTCTAATTTATTGTTGATTAACACCAGTTGTCTCAACACTACTGAATCTAATGGGCAGAAAAATTGGTACCATAAATGATATTTTAATACAAACATAATACATCATACCATTATGAGAAGTTGTCGGAGTTGATGCAGAACAACTATTCTGGGAATTCCCTAATGAAGGAAAGGTAGATGTTGGCGTTCTGTTATGTATGATACCAAACATAGTTTCCGGAGTTTCAACTGTTAAAAAAATGGTTAAAATTGTTTTTTCCTTTAACCAGCTGTCGTCCCCTTACGAACGGCAGCCCTCAGAAGTCGAAACTTGTGCGAGCTAAGGATTAACGAGGTCTTACCTTTTTACGTGCGATTCCTAGCACTTTCTTGGGTTTGACACTCTTCATGTTGATGGTTTGCATTGGATTTGTCAAACAAAAAACTCATCAGAACTATGTTTTCAAAATTATAGATTTGATAAATATGCACTTGTAAGTTTTTTGGAGAAAGTTTTCATTAGATTCTATCGATCTGGGGTATGGTGCCCTCGTTCAAAAAAGATGGGTTTATGTTGAGTAATGTTGAGTGATGCAAGATATAGGTTCGAACATCCATTGTCTAATAGTAAAAATACCTCAATCCTAAAGTGAGGTTGGTAAATTGAAAATAAGGAGGCAATACAAGAAAAATTTAAATAAAAAAAATTCAAAGTGAACCAAAGTTTTCACATGATAGATACACACAACTGAACATCATGAGGAAACTCTGTTTGAAATCCTACATTTTATTTTCATTCAGCCATTAATACCTTTTTTATTTTCAGGTTTGTATTTCTACTTCCATTTATTAATTTTTTTTGCCCACTATTCAGGTTTACATACATATTTTTCTGCAATAAGATGATAACTATTTAATTAGCTTGGGTAAATAGAACTAGTCTTTTGGTAAAAGTGATATTTTCTTCATTTAGGATTTGAAAATTATAAAAACAATTTCAGATAAAAATTAATTCTGTAGCATTCAGCCTTGAAATAGGGAATGTTCATTATGTTGTATCAGAGTGGATATAAAGATGCTCGTATTATCTTTTTTATCGAATTTTTAGATAATGTACGTAGTATGCTGATCGTTATATTCGTTTTGATGAGATCAAATCAATTTACAGGAAACTGCGAAATGACCGTAATTGTAAATCGGTGTCACTAAATATATTAGATATTTTAGATGAGGACTCGTAAATATTTCAAATGTGATGATTCAGTGAACTTGTATTTTAACGGTTTATCAATATTTTTAATGAAAGAGACAGGAAATTTTTAATAAATTAAAACCTTCCTTCTCCATTTTTCCAATTCAAAATTCTATGTGTAAAAACGAAAATTGTAGTTTTCCCTGTAAAAGAAGGGCGAGAGTCCCTGTAGATTTTCGACCAATGTGATCCTCTCCAGAATAGTTACCTTCTTGTTCCCTCATACCAGTGATATGCTGAACTAAACTCGATCATTTTTCAAATGACGATCCACAGTGCCCTTCAAAAAGTTGGCACCTTGTAGAAAAAGTTAAAGTGATGATTTATTTCAAAATTTTACTTGGGTATTGAGTTTTGCTTTGAAAAAATTGAACAACACCCTACTCGGAAGGAGTCACGTGACTTTCACTACCAGTCGAAAGTTAGTTTATTTCAAAATAATCGCATTTTAACATTTTGAAGAGAAATGTCTTATAACCTATGTAATAATATATCACCTTATGAATTCAATATTAACTTTTTATCATTTATTATACAATGTATTATAAATTCAATAAATAAAAAAAATCAAATGGCTCAATTTTAACGTTCTATTGCATCTTTTGGGTTTTTTAATATCCAAGAAATTTCTAATACATGTATTAAAAAATGTGTAGCATTTACGATAAAAAAGTGTTTATTAAAGTTAAAAATCCTTTCAATTTTTATAGTGTGTGATGCAAACTTGAGGTATCGTTAAGCATTTAGGATATACATTTACTTTTATCGATTTTTGTACTAAAACTCAATAATAAAAAAATTCAGCGAACTACTTTACGTATGTAACCAAATTTTAGGACATTTTACAAAACAAATTTCAAGCGATTATTTTGAAATAATGTAACTTTCGACAGGTAGCGAAAGTCACGTAACCCCGTCTGAGTAGGTCCATTTCCATTTTCTTCAAAGCAAAACTTAACGCCCAAGTCGAATTTCAAAATTCAAACACAAAAATGTTCATTATAATAAATTTGAGTAATAACATATAGCTACTTACACAAAAAACTTTGAACTTTTCAACACCGTAAGGTGCGTGAGGAGTGAGTTAAAAGCCCGAAATGGTGTTGGGTCTAGTCCTGCCCGGCATGGGTTACCAGAGGGCGGGCAGACTCTTGACGACTGTCCGGTGACAGCCCCATGATGTTGTGTGGATGTCAGTGCTCATAGTCAAAGTTAACTTTGGCTTTCCTGTCTCCTAATAAATGTATACAGGAACTTTACGTTGTCAAAATTGATATTATTTAATTTTCAAGGTATGAAAGTCTGTTATGGCTCCTAAGTAAAGCGATCAGCGTGTCAATCTATTTCTTGGCAAAACCCGCTGCTGTAATGCCCTAAATTCAGCCGAAATTCGATTATGGGAACCCTTTTTCCGAATTTTTCTGTGACAAACTAAACGAAGAAAAATTTATACAATCCGACAACACCGCATAAAACAACAGTTCAATTGTCGTTCACTTATTTTGCTTGAATTGGACACCAAAAAAAAACGAATATTTCAATTACAACCAATACTGAAAATAATATCAACTTGACAATCTGAATCCGGTTCGAAGGACCAAAATGTTTTAATATAAGTCTTCGATAGCTTATTTTTGAGATTGGTGGTGATTCTAATCAATATTATTTCCAAGAAAAACTTACTGATTCGTCAAGGTCGTTCAGCTCACAAAAGACAAATTCAATTATTTTGAAAATACTCACGGTAAACTCTAGGTGTAGGTTTTAGGAAAGATTGTAAGAAAAATAAGGCTGTAAGATTTATTCTGCATTCAGAATAAGCAGTTGAAAAATGGCAATTTGTCACAGTATAGCAACTTATAACTTCCACTATTCAAAATTATACTTCAACTGACTAGTGACTACTCTGTTAGTCT
Organism: Chrysolina oricalcia; assembly: GCA_944452925.2. Classification (NCBI taxonomy): domain Eukaryota; kingdom Metazoa; phylum Arthropoda; class Insecta; order Coleoptera; family Chrysomelidae; genus Chrysolina; species Chrysolina oricalcia. The sequence goes on along the minus strand of OX101809.2, from coordinate 53,288,690 downwards.
GTTTCCATTTTAGAATCACATTAGGTTTCTTCTGGTTTAGCCGACAGTGGCGTAGCGACCAATGAATTGAAAAATAACTTGAATTTTAATTAATAATTTACGATTGGAGCAAACAATCGTATAAGAAAACAATTGAAGAAATTGAATAAAAAAACTTTCATTTGACTTCATATTTAATCCATTCATTCAACTTCTAGTTCCTTCTTTTTCAACATTTAGAATTTTTTTTTAAATTGTGGTAATTTCTGATGTACCAGTGATGGTATTTCTTGTTTTTCAACTCCTCTGTACTTATACGAAAGAAGATAATCAAAGTTTTGATGACACATTTCGTGTTTGGAAAAATGGATCAACGATACTCATGTTTATGATTCCCATTTCAACTGATAATATTTATCAGACGGACGTGCTTTGCTGACATCTATTGGTAATCTTCCATCACCTAATTAGGATATCCAAGGTTAAACATAATAAATACAATTCTAGATGCTTACCTTCAGGAATTCAGAAGGAACACAAAGATAAGCGATTCACATTAGGTGGAAAACAAATAATAATAAATTCTATAAGTTATCATCATCCGCGGGGATACCTCGAACGGAGAGCGCCGGTTCACCGATATCTGAAGCCAAGCAACGCTATGCGAGATCATGGTTTGGATGGGTGACCTACGGACCTCCTTTCGATATTCTCCTCGGATCGTGCTAGGAATCGCACGTTAAAAGGTAAGACCTCGTTAATCCTTGGCTCGCACAAGTTTCGACTTTTGAGGGCTGCCGTTCGTAAGGGGACGACAGCTGGTTGACGGAAAAAACAATTTTAACAACAAAAAATTTTTAACAACAATGTATTGTTAATAAGATTAATTCAGTGGTATAAAACATCAATAGATATGCCATAACTAATCATCATGACTACTATGAGTGAAAGTTTACTGACAACTATTGACGTTTATGATTTCAGCTCTACCAAATTTTACTTATTTATACTAATAATTTACCTTATATATTCCTGAGGATTTTTGAAAGTTGTACCTGCGAATCCCAAGAGCCTGGAGAACATCAAGATTACTGAAATTTCATATTGACATTAAAATTGTGAGCAAGATTGTTTACTTTTGAAGTTTTTATTCATCAACTGGCATTCTGACGCTGTCCTCTGATCGAATGGAACATTTTGCAGTTCTATTCCTAATGCATATTGAATAAATGCCACATTGTAGCACTTGCGAAAAATTCTTCAAATCAGTGAAAGGATTGAAAATTCACGGGACTCGTATTCACCAGTCACTGCAGTTAGATTCACAAAATCAGTCTCTTGCTGAACTTCAAGATGAACAAAACTCAGGAAGAAGTGACCATATCGATACCCATCTCGCTAATTTGAAAAGAACAGTCATCATAATAAAAAGGATCCCGAAATCTGTGAGGATGTGTTGCGCTGATGCCCTAAGTGACTCTATCAATGAATGTATCAAGACCTATTCTTTAATAGTGGAGAACGTAATGCATCGCTTTCATCGATTATAAGGAAGATTAGTAGAGATTCTTTTTTTCCAATTACCAGTGTTCATTCAAAGAATATCCCTTGTAAACGGTCACAAAATTTGGCCAGGAGTGTGTTAAACAAAATTTCAGATGGAGACATTCTATCAGCGGTGATAATTTTGAGCTCAAGTGATAGATACCATTGAAGCTTTTGATGAAACAACATTTTCACAACTGAAATCTAAACATCCAGCAGCAGCCATTGAGGATGTATCATTCCAACAAGAAGTCATCGCAGATAATCCATTGGTAATAACGAAATATGATGTGATTGCTGCAGTGAAATTTCTCTCTAGGAGTTCTGCTGGAGGATTGGATTCTCTTAGACCATCCCATATCCAAGATATGCCTAGTGAAACTTCAGGCTGTACAAAAGAAAGACTTCTTAGATCATTAACTGCATTTTGCAATTTCATGCTAGCTGGAAAAGTGAATACTCGAATTTGCTCTGTTTTATATGGAGCATCTCTCTGTGCACTCAGAAATAAGGATGGAAGTATCAGACCATTAGCTGTTGGAATGTTTTATCGGCGATTAGTTGCAAAATTAGCATGTTTCAATATCAAATCTAGTCTAGGAGAACAATACGGTTTCGGAACTCCAGGTGGTTGCGAAGCTGTTGCACATGCTGCACGTCAGTACATCAACCAACACCCAAATCCAAAATCTAAAGTTTTCGTTAAACTTGACTTTAGAAATTTCTTGTTAAAAAAAGTGCATGCAGGATTTGTTCCCCCTTATTTTTCCATTTATAAATCAATGCTACAGTTCCGAATCTTACCTGAACTTTGGTTCTGATGTAATATTGTCACAAAGAGGAATCCATTAGGCTCAGCACTATTTTGCCTAGCAATTGATGATTTGACCAAATCAATCCATACTGAATTCAATGGATGGTACCTTGATGAAGGTTCTATCGGAGGGGAAGAAAATGATATTTTGGATATACTAGTGCAAATCAAAACCAACTTGAGTGAAATTGGTATCGAGTTGAATTCGAATAAATGTGAAATATTCTTCCTTGACACTCCAAATCCAAAAATATTAGAAAAATTTGATTCTGTCATCCCAGGATTGAAATTACTTGCAAAATCTGATTGTTTCCTTCTTGGTGCTACACTCACTGTTGAAAAATTATGGAATTCAAGAGTTGAATCCCCATTGGAAGATTCGGAAAAGAAATCACAGGGAGCGTATGATCGCCCATTGCTAGAAATAAATTTAAAGATTCTGCTTGATTCAGCTGCAACTTTAACCCAAAAGGCTCGACTCAATGCAGTAACTTCAAAGGAATCAGGTGCATGGTTACATGCGCTTCCAGTTTCTACTCTTGGTCACCTTCTTGATGACGAAACATGCCGAATTTCTATAGGGCATCGACTCGGATCCTCGCTTTATGTTTGCCATAAATGCAAATGTGGTGCTGAAGTAGACGAATCTGGAGTACATGGCTTAAGCTGCAAATTCAGTGCTGGTCGTAGATCTCGCCATGATGCCGTGAATGATTTGAATAAGCGGACTTCGAATACAGCTAAAATTCCATCAATCTTAGAGCCTGTTGGTGTGAGTCGTGAAGATGGAAAACGACCTGATGGTATGTCTTTGATCCCTTGGAATTTCACCTGCATTGATACCATGGCTCCTTCACACATAACCTCTACTTCTGAACGTCAGGGAGCAGCAGCAGAAATTGGGGAAAAGTCAAAGAACAGAAAGTACGAGATTTTGAAAAATTACTACCTCTTCTATCCCGTAGCTATAGAATCTTATGGAGTGTTCGGTTCTAGTGCAATGTTTTTCATAAAAGAAATTGGAGGAGATTTATCAAGTAACACATGATAAAAGATTCAGCTTTCTCATTCAACGAATCAGTATCGCTATTCAAAGAGGAAACGCAGCATCAGTTTTGGGAACCATTCCTGCCGGTCATCAACTGGATGAATTTTTCATCAATCCAACAAAAAGGAAAAGCCGCTTTAATGATGTAACGACATCTCCAAAGCTCAGACGATCTATCATTTCCCAATCCAACTCATTTTCCAACAGTCTTAACTCTGATAACCCATCACACCGATCTAGTGACAAGGGCAATCAGCTCATCTTTGACTATTCTGAAGATGATATCAGTGGCGAACGCAGCACAAACAGCTTCAACACCAAATTTCTCATAGGACATAGGACTGGCAGAACTCTAGGTCTTACTGGTTTGAAAAATATTGGTAACACATGCTTCACGAACAGTATTATTCAGTGTTTATCGAACACAAGATGGTTATTGGAGTAGGTATTTGAAAAGAGACGTCCATACGAGGGATGTAAACACTAACATATCTGAGGAGGGAGCTTTAATCAAAGCATTTGCCCAGGTGATCAAGGAACTTTAGTCAGATGATTCGTCTGGAAGAGTTGTGAATACAGTCTCCTTGAAATGTCGAATCCAAAGAATCGCTCCTCGTTTCATCGGTGAAAATGACCCCGCACTTTTTATAGGTAAAATGGTTCTCTGTGAAATTTTCTGAATTTTTAGTATATTGTAGTATTCGATGTAGTAATTGAACGTGCAGAATCGCAAAGTTCGTTGATGGATAGATTTTGAAATACAGGGCGTTCAAGTTGAAAATCAGTAATTTTTATTTAATTATTTTCTCGGGATTTGAAAGTTCCAACTGCATTTTTTTTTCGTTCTTATCATCAACATATCTTCATATTACTAAATATCATTCAGATAGTGCAGATTACATCATTATGTACAGAGTGAAAAATAAAAACATTTCAGTAATGTCTGAAAATTCGATGTAATAATGAAATATTGATGAAATTATTTTGGCATGCAATATACTATTCTTGTTCCATCATTAATCACATTTCATACATTTCGTACAGGTGAATTGAAAAATTGGTGATTAATATGGCTCGTTCTTTCGTACATATCCTGTATATTCAAGTGAATTATCATTCTCCGAAGATAGCTGATACCGTATAAACATGATATTGTTGGGATATATAGGGTGATCATGGGCATTTTTTATGATAAAAATGACAAAATATCAACGTTTCAGAAATCACCCTGTAATTTACGATTAACCCGGTGAAATTCCTTTATTAGTATTTAATTTACTCATCATTCTGTCCTCAACACTGTCCCAAAAATTCAGTTTCCTACTATTACTAGTTTCATAGTTATTAATTGAGAAACTTATTACCATTTGCATGACGAGTTGAAGGAACTTGTTCACGCGTACATTCTACTAGTGGCCAAGATTTTTCACAAATAGTGAAACGTGAGAATGTGGGGATCAAAATAAATGTAACGTTATAGATTTGCAGGGAGATGACCAATGACGGTCCATCTAATTCCATCTACCATTTATGAACTGACTGAATATACGACACAACAGTTACAACTCACAACACAGGCATGAGCCAGATAAAATTCCTAATGCTTGGATAGTTTGACTCGCCCAATCGTGTATGAGGCTCCGGTACGGGACATCATTCATTACTGAAGGTGACAAGGAACAGCCCTAACCGAATCCACCTCCCCCGTAGCAGCGCTACGGGCCTCATACAACAAGAAAACACTATCGGCTATCGGGTATATTTTGATTCTGTCGTTGATGAAATATAATAGATGTCTATATGTTTCTACTGATAGCCAGCAAATATAAGAATCACGGAAACCTCCATCCGAGTGGAACACGCATTGGAACAAAACCGTCGCTGCCCAGATTCAAATTGTCCTATCAGAAATAAAAGCGATCTATCAAACATTTTCACTTTTTCCAGATAGTTCGTTTTTTATTCCGACAAAGCTCAAACCAACAAAATTCACTTAACTATCTGTACCTGACATTATTAAATTCATATATCTGATGTGATTGTTTTCTCTAATCTCCACCCTCTTTTACATTTATTTTGATCTCCACATTCTCACGTTTCACTGTTTGTGAAAAATCTTGGCCAAATGCTAATAAGTTTCTCAATTAATAACTATGAAACTAGTCATAGTAGGAAACTGAATTTTTGGGAGAGTGTTGAGGACAGAATGATGAATATAATAAATCATAATAAAGGAATTTCACAGAGTTAATCGTGAATTACAGGGTGATTTCTGAAACGTTGATATTTTGTCATTTTATCAAAAAAAAATTCCATGATCACCCTATATATCCCAACAAAATCATGTTTATATGGTATCAGCTATCTTCGGAGGATGATAATTCACTTGAATATACAGGATATGTACGAAAGAACCGGTCATATATTTCAACAATTTCTCAAATCACCCTGTACGAAATGTATAAATTGTGATTAATGATGGAACAAGAATAGTGTATTGCATGCCAAAATAATTTCATCAATATTTCATTATTACATCGAATTTTCAGACAATACTAAAATGTTTTTATTTTTCACTCTGTACATAATGATGTAATCTGCACTATCTGAATGATATTTAGTAATATGAAATGCAGTTGTCACTTTCAAAACCCGAGAAAATAATTAAATAAAATTTTTTAACTTGAACTCCCTGTATTTCAAAATCTATCCATCAACGAACTTTGCGATTCTGCACGTTCAATCAGTACATCGAATACTACAATATTCTAAAAATTCAGACAATTTCACTGAGAACCATTTTACCTATAAAAAGTGCGGGGTCCTTTGTAGACAACTTCGTTGGCCACTTTGAATCCACATTGAAATGTAATTATTGTGGTCACTGTTCAGTCTCTTTCGATCCATTTTGGGATATATCCCTCTCAATACCACGGAGGGCAGGCGAACTAAAACTTTCAGAATGTTTGGATTCATTCAAAAGGGAAGAAACTTTAGATGGTGACGAGAGGCCGACATGATCGAAGTGCAAAGGGAGAAGAAAGTGCAAGAAAACCATATCAATTTATAAATTCCGGAAAATTTTAGTAATTCATTTGAAACGGTTTCCTTCAACAGAAAGTTTACGAGGAAAAATGGATGTTACCATTGATTTTCCTTTAGAGGGATTGGATTGGATATGAGTAATTACGCAGCAGAAAACGTAACCCCTTGTCGATATAGTCTACATGCAGTATCTAATCATAGTGGGACTACCTATAGCGGACACTACACAGCCTACTGTAGACATCCTTATGCGAGAACGTGGCATGAATTTAATGATTCACATGTGACCCTAATTTCATCTAGATCCCTGGTGAGCGGAGATGCCTATGTTCTCTTCTATGAGCGGGAAAGCTCTTAATCGCTGTTTTCAGATCATACTTAGTTTTATTTTATGTTTCATTTGTATTTTCATTGTTTTTATATTGTATTGTGTATATTATGTACATGTTCTTATAAAGTATATTTATTATTATATCAGTTTTTGACAAGTATGAGTATATTCAAACGAGAGTGCAGGTAATGTTGAAAGTTCACGACGTTTCAGTGAGGTTTGTAGGCATTGTCAATTGTCTTGTAATTGTGGATATAGGGTTACCATACCAGTGAATTACCGAATAGCGGTAGTTGTCACTTTTACGACCACTAGTTATTTTTCACAGTAGTGCAATTTCCTTTCATTTTGTTGAATACAACTTTTTTCATTATGTAACATAATTTTGATTCAACAATAAGTTTAAAAACATAATACTTAGTAATAATATCAAATTCATTTAATGTCAACATAGAAAATCCAACAGGTGTCATTAGTTACTGGAGCAGAAATTTTCTTCTTGATATCTGTTTTTTGTACCAGATTTGGTCGATTGGTATGGGGCATTTCCATTGTTCTTTTGTAGTTTGTTCGTATTCTACTACCACGTGGTCCCCAACATTAAAGGTATCATCTCGGGATTCCGGTATGTTATCTTGTTCTTTATTCTTAACCTACTGTTCACCGATGTCTTTTTTGCGACCTTCCTACTTGAATTTCTTATTCTGGCTGCTCTTCAACGTATTTTTCTTTTTTGACTTTCTTGTCTCCTTTCATAGTCTGTTAGTTGCTCTTCGCTGTTTTCTTCTTCTCCGGCTTTCTTATATATGTTGTTTCAACTTCTTAGTCTGCTGTTCTTTACCGTATTTTTCTTTTTTCAAGTTTCCTGTATTCTTTCGTAGTCTGCGAGTTCTTCGCCTTTTCCAGTTTTTTCGGCTTATTCGCTTGATTTGTTTTCTTAGTTAGCTGATCTTCGTTGTCTTCGAGTTTTCGATTTTTCACCTTCTTTTAACTTTTCTGATTTCTATTTTCCCATTTTTCATTCCTTTTTTCTTTTTCTGTTTCATTTTGCAGGAAAGCCTGAAGTTCGGAAAACCACGCTCTGTTAGCTTCTTCTGTTACAGATTCCCAGGTTTAAGAAATAATTTCAGTATTTTTCTTGCATTTTGATGTCTTCCTGAAATAATTTTAGCCACTGGTCGCCCGGTCTGCTACTTGTTAATGGGTTGTCTGACCAATATCCTGCAATATTTTTTTACTGCATGTTTGACATCGTCTAGATGCCAGCGCAGACTTAACCATTAGGCGGACTAGGCGACCGCCTAGGGCCCGTGGCTTAGGGGGGGGGGCGGAATTCGTACCCATAATTCGAAAAAACGAAAAAGCATATTCGGAAAATCCTCCATAAAACAATCAAGGGCAGAGCGCGCCGTGTGGCTTGCGGTTTCTTACAAAATACTGATGGCGGCACTTTTTTTATGATGGTGCGGTGTTTTACTTTATCGACAAAATATGCCGAAAGTAAGAGTGTTGCTATTTTAGAATTGACTATTGAGCAATTTTCAGGATTCAACAAGTCAAAAAATATCTCAATCAACGCTAATACATGCTGCAGCTTCAATATATTCGACTGTGTTGTGTGTCGCTGTTTATCGCTGATTTGAACTTGAATTTGGTAAATCTTTTGAAGAAGTTCAAATTGACAATTGTTAACTTTTAAGTTCTGGAATTTATATAGTTTTATAATTTACGATTTTGATTGGTGGGTATTTATTCACATTATATATTATTTTCTTTGTAAAAAATATTTATGTATTTAAGCAAATTTGGCAAATTTAGGAAGGTTGCGCACACAAGCCAATATGCTAGTGCCAAAGTGCCACATTCGAAATCCCAAGAGTGAAAAAAGGCGTTCTATGCATGTGTTGCATACATACCTTTTTATTAGACCATCATTTTTTCTTTTCAATTTTTAGTTTTTCGTTTCTTCGCTTATATCCAACGCTAGTGGCGACTGTTCCTTTCCTGCGTGGGATGAGGAAAAAAATAAACTTTGGGCTTGTTTTGGATAGGAAAAGTTGGATGCCTTCTCTGTCCTTTATATCGAAAGTGAAGTCTTCAATGAGAGAAATTGTGAAGGAATTAATAATAAATTTGCAAATGTATCGAAAGTGAAGGCTTCAATGAGAGAAATTGTGAATAAATTATAAATAAAATTGCAAATAAAAAAGTTCGTAAAATTATTTATTTATTTCTTGTTCTTTTTAGTTTATTCAAAGATTATCTACATTTGGCAGTATTATGTTTTTAGTGTTTAACTGTTGTTTCACATTACATTAAACTATTGAAAATGAAGTAAAATAATTATAATGAATTTTTTAAATTTCTTTCACGACCTAGTATTTTATTTTCCTCCCAATAATGGGTCAAGTGCCGGGGCCAAAATCCTGACGGCCGCCTTGGGCCCAATAAAGCCTTAAACCAGCACTGCTGGATGCATTGGGATACCAAATTTTGCCTTGGATTTTCCTTCAGTTGAAAAACAGGAGGACCCATTTGTAATATATATGGAACTCCATTAGTTAATTTGTTGTGAAGAGTACATTTAAGTATTCAGTATTGCTCAGAAGCCTTACTCAAAGAAATATTCCCGGTTTCAAAGCCTGTAATAACGTTATTCGGAGTTTGCTCCGAGAACCGAAATCGTTGTTAGTTTTTTTTTTTAAACACTTGAAATGGAAAGTTCTTATGATTTCTTGAGCTATTAAAAAAACACAGTGCTAAAGAATGAATACCAGACTAAGAAAAAGTTACTGTTGATTTGCTGGCACTCTCACACTCTAAATGACCATTGCAAAAAGTCCCGTTCACTTGCTGGTTTCAGGATTATTTGATAAAATTTTTCTAAGAATCATTAAAGCACTTCATTTACATTATAATTAGGTTTATTTTCGCTTATTTTTATATTTGAAAACTAGTCAATGAACACCAAAATTTAACGGTAAGCACGTGAATGAAATGAACTTTCAATACAGTAATATAATCTTTTGATTGTTTCTTTGAATGTTAGATTTAATAACATGTAATGGTATCATACACCTGTGAATCTAAGCTGACTTGGGAATGCAAACAATCACTGAGACTGCCTTGCCAAAGAAGGGGCAAACATACAATTTCTCGGCCCAGAACCTCCAAAGACCAATTAAATGAAGAATTTCTTCGCTGCCAGGACAAAGAAAAAGCGAGAGGTCTAGTGAGCCTTTCGCCAAAGAAAACTAAACTTCTCGAGTTGGACAAGAAAGACTTGAAATTGGTAACGGGACTTCGCACTGGACACTCTCTGAGTAAATGGGTATATCAGGGAGTGATAGTTGCACAAGCGTCTAGCCAATTCTACTTTTGGTCCCGTAGTGGCCACAGCAAAAAATTCATCATGTGTGCACTGTGTGGGACATTCAGATTACGATCGAAGTTATTTTATTGGGAAGATATAAACATCTCAAAGGCCTCTTTTAATATGTTGAATAATTTTTTTTTTTTTTTAACTGGACGTATTAAACAAAAAGTACCTAATGTATATACAACTTTATTAAAATTACCTACATTTTCGGTGGATTGCGCAATATTCTCCATATCATCTGGAATGATTAATTTAATGATCGTTCACTAACTGCTTTGTTAGTTTTGAAGAGACGTCTCTGCTGAGTAATGATTTCATTGTGAGGTGTTTTATAGGGTATTCTGTTGGACTATATATCAAAAATACTGGAAGGGACCTCCGATGAGAGTGTAAATAAGGCAGAAAAATTCAAATGTTGTTTATGCAGCGAAGGAAATTTTGAAAAATAATAAATATTGAATAATTTTATAGTGGTTCATGACATAAAGCTCTTATCCTTGAACTGAAAATTATCCAATGAGGATGAATTTCATTGCTGGAAAAGAGAAGTCGAAAAGACAAGAAAAGTCAATTTATTAATAAACATATATGGTTCTTACCCCACGAAAAATTGCCACCGATCTGGCACATACAATCCAGAGGGTTCTGGCATAAGATACTCAAAGATATATACAAAGAACCAATAAAATCAACAGATACCGATTTCGTTGTTGATCGCTGTCAGTAATTGTTGTGAAGTAATCGAATGATTTTTAGATTTCTTAAGGTGCATTTAGTCAACATCATTTTGAAATTGCGCTTAAATATATGTTAAAAGCGAAAGTTGAATCTGTTATATCAAATGGCGCTATTTATACAACAATGTTAACTTTATGCTACCTTTGATGTTACCGTTATGTTTATGATAATGCTTGTGCTAAACTTGAATAAATCCATCCTTAGGTGGGTAAATAACTGATTTTTTTTGTTGAATAAACTGTTTAAAATGACTTGGTACACTATTTGTAACATATTTTTACAATATTAGTAGTTCCACCCAGGTTAGAACATAATTATTTTTCTCTGCACATTGATAAAAAGATATAAAAAAATGTATATCTACCTATAATTTATCTTTTGAAAGAGATTCTTCCCTGACTTCTTCAAGGATGGTTTGGAAGGGGATTTTAGCTGCAATTGTGGCAGCTATAGTTTCTTTCTCAGATTTAGACAAAATTATGTGACGTAATTCTTGATTATTGCCAACATGGCTATTCACAAATTCCACCTCACATCCTCCATTATTAAATTTCGTAAAAACTATTTGAGTTGAGCAATATCCGTCGATTATATTGGTTCCTTGTATATATCTATAAGTATCTCATGCCAGAACCCTTTGAAATTTTTCGTGGGGTAAGAACCATATACAGGGTGTAACATAAGTACGTTAAAATATTCAACTGACGTATTCCTGAGACAATTTTAAGAAAAAAAGTCAACATAAACTTGTGTCCGGAAATGCTTCGTTTCGGAGATACAGGGTGTTGAAATTGAATTTTTTTGTTCGTTTTTTAAAAGTAACCTTTGCAAAAAATAAGTTATTTGCACTAAATTTGGTACCCGGGGTTTTCTTGACGTGGGAAATCATAATTTCGTTTTAATTTTCATGTAACATCTAGAGGGCGCTGTGTACGATGTCATAATTTATTTCAAACATTTTTGACAGTGAACTTTTGGTACTTTTAATGAAAAAACCTTATTCCCATATCTTTTCCAAGTAAAAAAGGTACACTTCCTCAACAACGCTGGAGGTGATCGTTTTCGAGATATTTACAATTTTCTATATCGATACATGTTACTTAGCTCCTAGGGCGCTAAGTGAAGTTGCTGAGAACATTACAAAAACTAAGTATGTGGTAGATCTCGTCAAAATGAACAATTTTTTCCTATGAAATGTTTATCGAAAAATGATTTGTTTTCGAGATACAGATAGTTGAAATTTTCCAAAACATGGTTGGTTTTCGTCATAAGTTATTTGCAACTGCAGTTATTTTCATCAAACTTTAAACACAGACTTCTTTCAAACTGAGCATTTTCATACTGCTTAATCAATCGAAGTTAAAAAAATTGTCAGTTTCAATTATTCAATTAGAAAGTGCTACATTTCGAAGTTTGTAAAAAAAAACAATTCGGAGAAGTACTATGATATTTATTATGTTTCCAAAACATGGTTGGTTTTTGTCATAAGTTTTTTTGCAATTTTAGTTATTTTTATCAAACTTTATTACAGTATAAGACTTCTTCTAAACTGAGCATTATCAAACTGCTTAATCAGTATAGCCAAATTTGATTTCAATAATTTTTGTCACTCTCCGCTTGCAAATTAAGTTAATTAAATCGAGTAGGCTATGAAGGTTTGTTTATAAAAATAAAAGTTCGCTGTCACATTTTTAACTATTCATTGACAAATTCACAGTTCGGAGTTTATAATGTAATTTTCTGGTACCATGCCCGAATTTACGAATGCTGAAATAGCTGATATGATTTTTGCATACGGCTTGGCTGACGGAAATTCAACCGAGGCCAGACGCATCTATCAGGAAAGGTATCCCCAACGCGTCACTCCTTGTGCAGCGACATTTGCGAATCTTTTCCGGCGACTTTCCGAATCTGAAAGCTTTGAAAGAAATTCTGCAGTAGGACGGCCACGGACTACAAGAACTGTGGAATTGGAGGAGGCGGTTCTCGAAGAAATTAGTGAACATCCAGAGACAAGTACAAGAAAAATTTGTCAAACTTTAAATGTGAGTCACATGACCGTTTACAAAATTTTAAAGAAACATCAATTATATCCTTATCATATTCAGCGTGTCCAGACACTTACGCTACGTGATTTTCAACCACGTATCGAATTTGCTCAATGGCTTCAAAGAAAAGTCGAACAACATCCCCAAATTTTATCGAAAATCCTCTTCACAGATGAGGCTGATTTTTCAAGAAATGGTATCATGAACTTCCATAACAACCACATCTGGGCGGAAGATAACCCACATGCGATAACGCAAACTCATTTCCAAGATAGATTCTCTTTTAATATATGGGTAGGCATAATTGGGGATTATTTAATAAGGCCCTATTTTCTCCCCTTACGTTTGAATGGAGATGCTTACCAACATTTTTTGGAACAGGAGCTTCCCCAGCTTATGGAAGATGTTCCCCTTGGTCTCCGAAATCACTCTTGGTTTATGCACGATGGAGTCCCTGCTCATTTTAGCCTGATAACAAGACATTTCTTAGACGTAGCATATCCCCAACGATGGATAGGAAGAGGAGACACTCAGCATTGGCCCCCGAGGTCACCGGTCCTCAATCCCGTCGATTTTTTTTTGGGGACACCTAAAATCACTAGTTTTTGCTAGCCCCATTGAAAACGAGGAAATGTTAAGGGATCGCATCATAGCTTGCTGCGAAACGATAAGAAACACTCCCGGCATTTTTCAACGGGTGCGGAATTCTTTGATGAGGAGAGCAGAAGCTTGTATTACTGTTGGGGGTCGTCACTTTGAACAGTTGTTGTAATAGTTGTTTGTTCAATTCTTATATGTTTAATTGCCTAATAAATATCATAGTACTTCTGATTGAATAATTGAACCTGACAATTTTTTTTAACTTCGATTGATTAAGCAATTTGAAAATGCTCAGTTTGAAAGAAGTCTGTGTTTAAAGTTTGATGAAAATAACTGCAGTTGCAAATAACTTATCACGAAAACCAACCATGTTTTGGAAATTTTCAACCATCTGTATCTCGAAAACAAATAATTTTTCGATAAACAGTTCATAGGAAAAAATATGTTTATTTTGAATAGATCTACCACATACTTAGTTTTTGTAATGTTCTCAGCAACTTCACTTAGCGCCCTAGGAGCTAAGTAACATGTATCGATATAGAAAATTGTAAATATCTCGAAAACGATCACCTCCAGCGTTGTTGAGGAAGTGTACCTTTTTTACTTGGAAAAGGTGTGGGAATTAGGTTTTTTCATGAAAAGTACCAAAAGTTTACAGTAAAAAATGTTAGGGCAATTTGAAAAAAATAAAGACAGCGTACGCGGCGCCCTCTAGATGTTACATAAAAATTAATACGAAATTATGATTTCCCACGTCAAAAAAACCCCAGGTACCAAATTTCGTGCAAATAACTTATTTTCTGCAAAAGTTACTTTTAAAAAACGAACAAAAAAATTCAATTTCAACACCCTGTATCTCCAAAACGAAGCATTTCCGGACACAAGTTTATATAGACTTTTTTTCTTAAAATTGTCTCAGGAATACGTCACTCGACGTACTTATGTTACACCCTGTATGTTTATTAATAAATTAACTTTTCTTATCTTTTTCGACTTCTTTTTTCCAGCAATGAAATTCATCCTCATTGGATAATTTTGTTCAAGGATGAGAGCTTTATGTCATGAACTGCTATAAAATGATTCAATATTTTTGATTTTTCTAAATTTCCTTCGCTGATGCATAAACAACATTTGAATTTTTCTGCCTTCGTTTAACGAAGAATGTAACGAAGTTCGTTACATTCTCATCCTTCCTGTATTTTTGATATATATTCCAACAGAATACACTGTAAAACATAGAGAATATATTGCTATCCACCGAAAACGTAAGTAATTTTAATGAAGTTGTTTATACAACACTTCGTCTTAAATATGTCTAGTTTAAAAAAAAATATTACTCAACATATTATAAAAGGCCTTTGAGATGTTTGTATCTTCCTAATAAAATAACTTTGATCTGAACCTAAATGTCAAATATTAGTAATAACACACACAGTGCACACGAAGAATTTTTATTTTGAATTTGCCGCCGGTCACAATGCACATGCGGAACTACGGGATCAATTGGTACGGCTAGACGCTTGTGATAGTTGCCGCTACTGCAAGAACTTCGCTGAAACTGCAGAACATTTGCTTTCCGAATGCATTTCTACAAAAGGCTCAAGTTCCTGGAAGTGGTCTCCTTCACGTCCTCCGACGTCAGGACCCCTTCCAGTCACCCCTCCCCCTAGAACCTGATCTAACCCATAAACAACATATTTTTGCAAGGAAGCTTTCAAAGACAAAAAGCATGTAATTGATTTGTCTCGAAATAACGTGACTAGTCAGCCTGAGTATTTCCATTTTATACTTTTACATATTTACATTTTCATATTTTTGCATTGTTACGTTTTTAAGTTTTTACATATTTACATTTAGCATTTTTACATTTTACACTTTCACATTTTTGCATTTTATCCTTTTACATTTTTAGATATTTATATTTGTGAATTTTAATATTTTATCATTCGTATATTTTGACATACTTATCTACTTTTTTACAATGCTAAATAAATTTATTTTTCCATTAGCCAACTTGCTTATCCCCAAGGTTTTACATTTTATGGGCAAAAACCCTATTTATTTGCTAAGAGTGTTTCTTGTGCTTTTTAGCTGTTTAGCAAATAAATAAATTATTGTTATTACCATAGTATGTATATTTGTTATTATTCAATATTTTCAATTATTATATACATTAATGCATAATCGCATTACATCAGATAGTATTCATTTGTATTGTATGCTTACAAACAAGCAGAATATTTCTGTTTCGTAAGCTGTTTCCATTTATTCACCAACTAATGTTATATTATTCAAAAATGTTGCGTTGTTATCTTAAATTTGAGAGTGTATAAATTATTATATTATTATTACATATTCTATTCCCGATGACCTCAAGTTAGGAAAACAATTTTAAATAGGTAAAAGGTAAAAAGGTAAAGGTTCATGAAAATTGTTCCTAATCCGTTTTTCATTATTTAATAATGATCTTCCATCAATCAATGACAAAACGCTTTACAAGATCTGAACTGCAGAAGAAAATATTTATGAAATCGTAATTAGAATGCAATTTTGTCAACAAACCTATACGTCACATTGAGTAAGTATCGAAAATACCCATTAACATTTTTTTCTCAATCAGTAGTTTTTGAATCATCATAAATAATGTCCTGATATGAAAGAATCATTATCGTAAGACTTTCTTCTTCAAGTCCTAAATCATCCAACATTATCATGTGCTATGTCCTTGGATACTGAGATGTATTCAAGAAATGGCCTGATTAGTCACTAGACGAATCAATTACGGTTATAACACTAGCTGAAAAATTACAATGGTAGGTACTTACTCACTGATATTATTTGAGTCGAATGAGTTTTTATCTGGTATGTTCACTGTGGAGATAAGTGAACTCGAAATTGTTTTCTTCATTTGTTTTCTGATGTGTTGATCTCTCAGCCATGAGACACATTTCGATATTATTGGTAGGTAATTAAGAAATGGAAAGTTATGCAAAGTTTACAACGGACAACTAATTCATGAAAGATATTCACAGCTATGTGTCATTTCCGGTTTCTAAAATGGAACCCAATATTGTTATTTCAAATGAAATGTTCGCATTATTATCTCCTAATTATCAACTTCAAACTTAGTGTGATAGGTCTTTGTTTGCATTTAACTCATCATGTAGAAAGTACAAATTTATTTGGGTATATCATTAAAATAATCCTTAGTAAGAATCAGCAATTGAATCTTTTTTATATTTTCAAACTATGATCTGTCTCTAGTATTTAATTTTTTCAGATAGTCAAGAAATATTGCTGGTAGGTGGAAATAATATTGAACATTTTTGTTTACATTCTGAAAAAAATGTTAAAGTCACCCTAGATTTCCACATGAATGCGGCTTTCATAGGGGTTGGAAAAAGTGCGAGAAGTTTGCCGGAGAGTAAGAAATACATGATTACTAATAATTTTGACAATGTGAAAATACCCTTTTCTCTAAACATTCCTACAAACTGGAAAATCTGAGGCAAGCATATGTGCAATCAATCATACATAATACAGCTCCGGAAAATAAATCTCGGACCACAGGTTTCACAATGGGCAGGAGCGAGAGGGTCCGCAAGCCAGTAGACCAGCACAAAATATAATATACAGTGACCGCCAAAAAGTATGTACCATATGGGAAAAATTTTTATTATTGGAGTATTGGAAAAAATATTCTGGGGAAAAGTTTGTGCATGTCCGATAACCTAATAATCGATTTTGACACATGTCACGTGATCGCTAGAATGGCGGCAAAATGAAAAAAATTGCAATGCAAAGGCAAAAAAAAAGGTAAGATGGCAAGATATCAAAAAAAGTTATTTGAAAAAGTCACTTAGAATTCAATTTTATACACATGAACGAAGTTTCAAGAGATAATTCAAAAAAATTGAAAATAGCAATTTTTTAAAAATATTTTCCCATCTATTTAAAAATATAATTTTTTTTTCTTATGAATAGCTTGACTATACTGAAACATTTGCATTTTAATGATAATGACAAAACTTTTTCATTTTCTCCACACCAGAGGGCACTAAATTGAAAAAATGGGAATTTGTCAGAACCCTTGCTGTTACATCGGTTCGTATCTAACAGTTATATCCGAATTCCACGACCATTGTGATGACATGACACTCCAAAAACATGGCAATTTCCAGATTATAATCAAGTTCCGATGATAATCGTGGATGAGCGTTTCACTTCGCACATAAACATGTAAATTATAAGTCTCTTAAATTTGACTACATAACTATTTCATTCTGAATATTTTCACAATTTTTTTGGCAAATAAAAACATCGGAACTTGATTATAATCTGGAAATTATGGCTATATGCATTTTGTCACACCCGAATATGAACATGTGCCAAATTCATTAATTCTCGATTTTACTTGAATTCTCTTTTATATTTTTCAAAAGCTCAGAGCTACCTTAATACTACACAATTATAATTTTTTCTAATTTTCTATATGTCCACCGCAATTTTAATCGACTGAAGTTTTGCGAGCAGTTGATATCAATAGTTGATATGTCGAGCAGTTTATATACGCTGTGGTTGGGATTGTGGTAGGGAGAAATTTCATTAGTGTCTATGTCAGCAGCGTTATAAAAAATTAAACTCCTGGACACAAAGGCCGTTATCATAATGTCAGTTTAAACTCTTTAAACCGTAAACCAGTTATCTGCAAGTTTAAACCAAATGTGGCGAAAAAGTCGTTTTATAAAACACAACAGATTTTTGTTTTCTCTACTGTCACTTGGCTTTACGGTTACGGTGTTTTGTGGATTCTTGTGTTTGACAGTTTGTTTTGTGAAAACTGAAATGTGACGCAACGCCATATAACTTTCATATAAGTGAAATTAATAATAAAATGGCAGGTGAGTTATTGTTGATAATGTTGATGTGTAAATGGGTATATTAGTTTTGAGATTTAAAAATTCCTTGCACATTTTCAGATATGGAAAACGAATATGCAATTTTTCAAAATTGGAAACTGAGACCCTTCTAACCTTAGTTAAAAAATACAAAGATATTGTAGAATGTAAAAAATCCGACACAGTTAAATGGAAGGAGAAGCTGAAAGCTTGGGAAAAAATAAGCAAAGAGTTTAATTTGATCCTTGGCCAAAATACACAGAGAACTTCAAAAAATCTCAGAAATAAATATAAAAACATCAAGAAAACATAAAAAAAGTTTGCCATGTAGAAGCGAGAAATGTATAACACTGGGGAAGGAATTCCTGCACCTGTTGTCATTACACAAACAGATATTGATATAAAAGAACTGTTGGGAGTTGCAGCCACAGGGTTGACCAATCACTTTGATTATGATTCATGCAGTCATCCTCAAGAAGTTATTGAGTAAATCATTATTGATCATGATTACGCCCAGGATGGAAATTTTAATGAGACTAACTTGGGCAATGGAACAGTTTTCCAGGGAATAGCAGCGGAATCGAACTGGACATCTTGGAACCCTTCAGATCTACGAAAGAGAACTCCCCTCGGGGTTGAAGGACCTTACGAAAACGTTCTCCCTCCTGCTGTTGTGCCTCTAGCGATAGCATCAGCATTCAGTCTCAGTCGCAATCATAATAATTCAAAGTTGCGAATGGATGAGCCCATAACGATTGAAAAAAAATTCCTGCGACTTCTACAACATACGAAAGCGTCTAGGGGTCACAAAAATAAAATTAATTATTTTTCAATATAATGGATTTTTTTTCAATATAATTGACTTCTTTTCATTAAATTGAAAACAAATCCAATAAATTGGATTACTTTTCAATTTATTGTTTTTTTTTTTGAATAACTGAAGTTATTTTAACAGGGCGAGGGTAGATTTCATTTGTACTTCTCTTTTGAATATTGATACAACAAACCGTTTCGTGTTAAAATTGATAGCAATCTTGTGATCCCTAATTTTAAAATATCACAATACGGAATTTTGAATAAGACTGGGAACCAAAATTATTAATGTACAGTGTGAGTCGACAATACTCCCTTGGTCAATTGGTCCGAATTTGTTTTCATTTATACAGGGTGCATCATTGAAGTGTGGATAACTAGAGTTTGATTTAATTCAAATGAAATACCCAAAATTTAATATATTTGAGTAGGGATTATTATTCCTCAGACACCAGAATTAAGGAATTGACGTCAAACCGTTGGGAAGATATGAGGAAAAAACTGTTTCATATGCCCAATGAGTAGGACGAAGAATAGTGAAGAATCGGGAAGTCTGGAGTCCCAATTATACACATTGTGCATAAGAAAGAGAAATTTGACTATATCTTCGAAATGGTCTGACGTCGATCCTTCAAACTTGTTATTGCTGGAGTTGTGATAATAAAGCCAAGTCAAACATACCTGGTGTTTTATTTGAAAAAAATTGCACTCTGTTAATCCACGTTTCAATAATGCACTCTTTATAATTGAAAACAATTTCGGAAGATGGTCCTAGGTGGTTCCTTTCGCAAACAAATATGAGGAATTGAAATGATGATTAACGATGGAGAAATCAACCAAGACTAAAAGTCCCAGAAATGTTCCGGAGAGTATCAACTAAATGAAACGAATAATTTCGACAAAGTCGAGATACCCTTCTCTCCACACATTCCCACAAAGTGGGAAATATTATGCAAATATCTGTTATAAAACAACGACTTCCCCACACGGACTTAAATTATAGCTAACATCCATTTGCAAGAAGGACAAAATTGCAAGTGTTGATTGTAATGGAACAATTTGGTAGAAATGACCACCTGCAAACGCATGTTTCAAGGTTCTTGCCTCTTATCAGTGCTAGATTAGGTCAGAAACAATCAAAATAATCTTGTTCATCCCAACGAATACATGGTTCAAAGCTTTATCGCCTACATCGCTTCTACATTCGTAGGCCTTGAATATTTTTTATTGTTTTATTACAATTAGCTCTTGTAATTGTGTCCTCCTAGAGGAACGTTGCTCAAATGAATGTCAGATATAATTCAATGGGAAATAGGAATACTGTTGATTCATCCTGTAGATGGGGTATTCTAGTTGAGAATTTTGCAACCCTGTCTTGTTCCAAAATTCTGTAGTGTCATATTTTCAAATTATGGCTTACAAGATTGCTATCAATTTTGCCACGAAACAGTTTTTTCCTCAGTAGTGAAGTATGAATGAAATCTAGCAATACACTGTTTAAACAAGTTATTAAAAAATCCAATACATTTGAAAAAAATCCAATATATTGGATTTTTACACTGTTCAAATAACTCGAGTGATTTAAAAAATCCAATATATTGAAAAGAAATTCAATAAATTTAAACCAAAATCCAATATTTTGTTTTTTTTTTCAACATGTTGTTTATATTTTCAATATGTTGGATTTCCTTTCATTATATTCGATTTTTTATTACTCGAGTTATTTCAACAGAGCAAGGGTTAATTTTATCTATACTTCTCTGTTGAGAAAAAAAAAAGTTTCGTGGCAAAATTGATAGCAATCTTACGAGCCATGATTTGAAAATTTCACAATACAAAAATTTCACTTGACCTCCCTTGCTATTTGAAATTTTCAGATTGATGTTCTCTCCCTGTCGTGCAATGACCATGTCCTTGATTTCAAAAAATAGTATTGGTAATACCATCCAGCTGAAGGAAAACCCAGACCCAGACCCCGGGTGGTCGGTGCACACTTCAAGCAAACACTATAAAAGCTTATTTTAAAAAAGTATTAAACTTTAATTTTCTCGTACTTTTCAGCATTATAATTTGATTAATTATCTATCTGCACCAGGTGCCCAGGGGTGGGTATGTATAGCATGCGTATGTTTGCTACACCTTTCCATCCATTGAGAACGAGGGGGGGGACGGTCTCCCGATCAACTTTTTTTTTCTGCGTACTCTCCCACAACCGAAACCGAAACCGTTTTGTATCTTAAGAATAAAATCGAAAACGCTTCTCTCCAAATATTTCCACGGAGTGGAAAATATGAGGCAAAAATCTGACAGAAAACAACTACTTCCCTGGCTAATGATAACGATGTTTTTCGCCATTTTTACGGATCTTCTTCAATTTATTTTCGAGAGTTTTCGCAACTTCTTTTGTGAATTCCTACGCGTTCTCTATCTAGCGTTCAAGGGGGCAGGGGGTACAATTTTATATTGTATTGTCATCGGTTCTCAATACATGTGAAAAATTTCAATCAATCGGATGACAGCAAGTGCTTGAAAAGAGGATTGCAAATATTTCGAACCGAAAATAAGAGAGACAGACAGACACACATGCAAAACTGGTATTTTGGTTGTCATCAGTCGATTGAGAAAACAATTATTATTGCTTAAATTCAATGGAATGCACATATTAATTATTTGGTCAAAAAACTACGTATCGTTACATACGGATTACAATACATAAGACCATACTTCAAATGCGTATTCTATAATATACCTTGTACGAACCACCTTACAAATACAGGATAGTCGCTTGGGGAGCAACAAACAGAACTTCTATAAAACACCTGGAACAAGTACAAAAATCAATTCTGGAAATAATCCACCTCAAAATATGTATTCATATAGGCATGTTGGTGCTCTGAGAAAATTGGATACTCTGTATCTTTATCTCGGATATTCCTATCAACTAGTTTTTCCATCGTTTTGAGCATAAACGATGGGAGACTGAGAGAGTCTGAATGCCTTAGCGTGGGCATATGATGGTTTCCCTGGCTTAGGTATGAATACCACCTTGGACCTTCGCCAGGTGCTGGGTACATACCTGTAGGCCAGGCTCGCCCTAAACAACCTGACTAGGTGTGGAATCAGTAGGTCTGCTCCTTGCTGTAACAATACAGGTTGGATTTCGCCTGGCCCTGCTGATTTAAACGGACTTATGGTTGCTATGGCCCAGTTTACCTTCCTGTAGGTGTTGACTTCTTTCGCTGTGTCCCAGGTTTCCTTTGAGGGCCTGGCCTCAATCTGTACTCTCTGGGGTGCGACTGGGTCATTGATTCCCCTAGAGTCAGGAAAGTGGGTATCAAGGAGGATCTCTAGAGATTCTTTCCCTGATTTGATGAACGATCCGTCGGCTCGTATTAGAGTGCCGACAGGATTCACCGGATCTTTTGACAAGATCTCATTCAGTCGTGAGCATTCAGCTGTGCTCTCAACTTCTTCGCAGAAATTCTTCCACGCCTTCCTTTTCTCTCTTTATATGGCTCTTTTGTACATTGTATTCGCCCCACTGCTTTGTTCTAAAGGCCTTGTTGAAGAGAGATCTGGTAATTTTTCTTAGGATTTCCAGCTCTTTGGTCCAGAATTGGACCACGCTGTTCTGTCTCCTTTTGGTTAGAGGGCAGCTTCTTTGGAAAGAGGAGACTATAGCATCCTGGAGACAGATTGCTGCTTCCTCAATTCCCTCAGCCCCTCCTTTGGAGAGTTTCACCCATTCGAGGTTTGCCGTTAGGGAACTTCTGAACGTCTCCCATTCGGTGTTCCTCGGGTTTCTGAAGAAGGTTAGACCTTCACTGCTTCCGGAGATTCGGAAGCTTATATGCCGATGATCTGATAAGGATGGCTCGTCAGAGACGTGCCAGCCTTTGATGAATGGGCTCACCCATGGGGTTGCACATGTAATATCTAATCGAAATGTCCTACAAAAGTATATAGTTTTGAGAAGGATCGGAAATTGCTTATTGTTTTTCCGGGCGGTTTTCCGAAAAGTAAAAAACTCAAACCGATAATTGAAACCAAATTTCGAAAAATGCAATGGGTAGAGCTCGAATAGACGAAAATGATCGGAAAACTGGGAAAACTCTAGAAAACCGAAAATATAAATTTGAATTTTGGAAAATACGAAATATCTCGGAATCGGTTAATATTTTTTTAATATACCATGATATCTTTTTTAGCCGCCTTTAGAAAATCTAGCAGACCTAGCCCACCGCATGAAGCGGGTTCTGGTTAATTCTGAGTTACTGAGTCAGAATTCCGACCAAGTCCACATTGACTTCTGGTCAGAGCGCCATGATCCACTCACGTATGATAAGAAGTCCAACAAATTTCACCATAAGATGTGCCCCCGGCGTCTTTCAATCCTAGCGGGACGTCGTTATTACAGATATTTAGACAATAACCAGAAAAAATGGCCCCTTGCTTTTCTGTAACGTAATAGTTATGCTG
Source organism: Chrysolina oricalcia (assembly GCA_944452925.2). NCBI lineage: Eukaryota > Metazoa > Arthropoda > Insecta > Coleoptera > Chrysomelidae > Chrysolina > Chrysolina oricalcia. The sequence goes on along the minus strand of OX101809.2, from coordinate 53,264,973 downwards.
TTGCCTTGCCTCAAATGACAGTCACATGCGAGGTCAGATGCGTACAAAAGCACGTGCTACCACAATGCAGATATACATATTATGAAAGCAGGTGTTTTTGCTTTAAAATATTCATACTCTACTTACTATCGGCGTGTATCGTGTTAAGTTATAATTGAATGCCACCGATACCACAAATGGAAGACTCAATTGAAAACAATTCGACAAGCATTTTGAAGAGGGAATAGAAAAATCAACAGGTGGGGCGGACTGCTTGCTGGCGATAATTATAATCCAAGATTGGAGTGTCTAGAAGTATGTATGGCGCCATATAGGTTTACTCATCAACTCCATGCGTCAATCGTACTCCATGAAAATTAATCAAAAAATAGTTCGCAAAGAAATGTCATTATATCACGCTTTGAATTTTGATTAGTTTGTTCAGCAAAAACGGGACGATATGTGCCGGTACCACAGGACTCAAAGAACTTGAGTTCTGTGACTGGTTCTCAGACAATAATAATACACGTCTTTATTATTCCCAAAATAAAATAACAATGAACATTTAGTGAGACACACAGTTAGTGCCGTTTAATCCGCTGGGTGCTTGGCTCGGTGCCCAAAGGTGCCCGGGTTAACCCAGAATTCGATAGTTGAAGAAAAAAATGTTTTTGGGTTGAAGTATTTTTTATGAAACAGCTGAACACTGAATCATTTTAGAAGCGAGTGATAGAGAGACAAAGAAGAAATCAAAATATCAATCGACATTTCATGTAAGAAATATAGGAACGATATTGACGAAATCAACAAATTTTTGCAGAACCAAATTATTCATTTTCAAGAACTGCAAAAATTTAAACTTGTCCAGAGGGTGGATAATTTTTTTTTTCGATTATTATGATTCTATTGCAAATTCATTCAACTACAACCATTTCCAATGCGTCCAAGCGACCGATCTTTTATGACACTAAAAAAATAAAAACATTCTTAATGAATAATTTGAGTTAAGAAAAGCTTGATGCGTCATTATTATACAGTGTGGATTTTTATACCCCCCTGTTAACGGTAGGATCACCGATACTAATTTAAAAAAAAAGACATGGTGATTACTCTACAGATGGCGAGGGCACACATCAACTTAAAAATTTCAAATATCATGGGGATTCAAGTGGCACATCAACCATCTGAATTTTTCGAAATTCGTAAATATTTTTTTACAGTATGCATTAGAAATATCACGTATAAGTGCGTATCTTAATGGTACTCTTATCTCGATAAATCTGAACGGTTTGATGTAGAACAATGGGACAGAAAATAATTTGAATGGTATTACCGATATGACTTTTTGAGAGAAGATACATGAAATAACACGACAGATGGCGCTGGGGGCACATCAACCTGAAAATATCAAAAGACATAAAATAAAGATCAAAATTGAGATAAAACTTATAAAAGAAATTCGAAAAAAATTACATGGTTGGAAAGAGAATTCAATTGCCTTCTCAATTATGTAACACTTGCTATATGCAAATTTCAAGTTGGTGTGCCCCCCGCGCCATCTGTCTAGCATGTCTTTAATTTCAAAATTTAGTATCGATGATACCATTCAAATCGGTTTTTGTACGTCGAACCGTTCAAAAGTCAGCAGGGGTACCATATAAAATGCCGCACAGTATACAGGGAAATTCAAATTCGACCCCCACCATTGGGATCTCCTAAACTACAGGAGATACGTCGAAGATTAAATTGGGGTAAAGTTGCGTATTCTGGTGCTTAACAAAATACTGTTTTGCATGAGCTTGTAATTAATTTGAGTCGACGAGCTCGATTATGTATTCAAGAGGAAGGCCATCATTTCGAACACTTGTAATACTTTTTGTGCATTTTTTACAAGCTCATGATTTCATTCTTGGTTTTTGAAACGCACCGTACTCAGCCAAGTGTTTGTCCAAAATTCCGAATAATGTTGTATCCGGATATAATTCAAAATAAATTTGTGCTGTTTTCGTACTATTCCTATCAAATTTATAATAAAGTTTCAACATATCTCGTTTTTCTTCATTTGAGAATGAGGACATTTCGACTGAAGTATTTGTGCAAACTTATGATATTTAATGAGTTCTGACAACTAGTGTTTATTAAACAAAATTTTTCGATGGAGTCATGACCATCTCAGATGAAGTTGTTTTTTTTTAATATCTGTGGTTTCAGAAGTGCAAATCATAACAAATTATACATCAATGAAATCAGAATGAGAATCACTATTTTTCTGTATAAAAAAACAATATGGCGCCCATAACAGAAAAAAAAGTTGATGATGAATGCCAGAAGACGAAACGTCGGATAGTAAATCTGAACATGAAAACGTGTAGCTGAAAAAAAGTATCAATGAAAATGTACTTTTGGTTTTGAGCTGTTGTCAAATAACGATAGAAAAAAATAAAACGAAAATTCCGATTTTCAGTTTTTTCCCGATATTTCCGGAAATACTCGGAATATTCCAAGTTTCAAAACAGTATTTTATTAAGCACCAGAATACGCAACTTTGCCCCAATTTAAGCTTTGACGTATCTCCTGTAGTTTAGGAGATCCGAATGGTGGGGGTCGAATTTGAATTGCCCAGTATAGAAAATGATGCATTGATGGAGAAACTCAATTGTGATATGTCAGGCATTTTGAAAATATTGAGTCGCAAAAATTAATGTTATAATTTTTGTTATGTTATTTTTTAGAGTATTATTTTTATTTTCAACAATTTTATTTTCTTGAGAAAACTGATTTATTTCTATACAGGGTGATTCACGACGAATTGCACATAGTCCAACCATAAGTACTATGGTACAAGGTCATTTCATATCTGGTATTGAAAAATGCCTTGTTGCGTTTTTGACGGATATATAGGGCGATATTTGAAAATATGTGAATTATTCTACGTTAATTAATATCTCTAAAAATAAAGAACTCAGATATACGAAATTTGGCGTCCTGAGCTCAATAAAACAGAGTTTTGAAAAAGTTCAATTTCAGGTCCGGACTTTAGATTTTTATTAGTTTTTTAAAAACAACACCAGATCAAGCCAGACAGACAATTTTCATTTTTCTCACTTTAGAGCTCAAGGACAATACCAAGTAACAGTTGAAAAAAAATTTACCGCAGAAGTTTTTGTTTTCAGAAAAAAATTGAACTTTTGAAAATAGTTTAGTTTTGATCGATTCACATTCTGCTTAGGACTGATTCGGCACTAAATTGATAGCACATAATCAGTTTTCAACAAAACTCATAAGGAAAGTTCATATTACTCGAGATAAAGTGTTATTCAATCAACCGTTGAAATTCCAGGGCCGTATTTATTTATTTTTCACGTTTTATTGATCATACAGCACTACATCGAAAAAAAAACATTTATTTAAAATAAAATCGTTAGGAAAGTATTACTAACTCGATTGAAAGAATGATATTACAGATCCTAACTTAGTTTTTTTAAACGTTTTTTAATGGGTTTTGTAAAAACGATATCCTGTCAACTTGGAGGATGGCTGATACTACGTACTTGAGCAAAATTAATTTAAAAATATCAACGTAAAATATTTAATCCTGCAAGTAAAACAAAACCTTGTATCTCGTATCCAATAAAGATGGCAGCCGATCAAATGTAAAAGATGGAGCTAAACTCTGTTTTATTTTTCTACGAGACAATTTTTAATGTTTGCTGCTGACCTTCACCATAAGAAATACATGATAATGATTTTCAGTTAACTTCCACAACTGTTATGATGTAAAATGGAACAGAGAGTAAATGCAAATACAGACATACAAACACTAAAATCAGTTTTCTGGAAAATTTAATTTAGTTGACTCAATGACTCAAGGTAATAGGGTATAGTTTTCTCAAAACCAATTGAAACGTAAAAAAACTGAGTTAGGACTTGTAATATCATTCTTCCAGTCGAGTAGGTAATAGTTTCCTACCGATTTTATTTTAAATTAATGTTTTTTCGATATAGTTCTGTATTAAATAAGCCAGGTAGCCGAATGGTTAAAGCCACATTATTTCAATCACTTTGGCTGCCAGTTGACGATGGTTCAAACCATGGCGACAGCCGAGAAAGTGATAGGAATCGCACGTAGAAAGGTAAGACCTCGTTAATCCTTAGCTCGCACAAGTTTCGACTTCTGAGGGCGGTAGTTCGTAAGGGGACGACAGCTGGATAACGGAAAAAAACAACAACAATTTAATTAGCCATAGTAGAAAAAGTAAACGTTTTTTCTATGCTAAACAACTTATTTTTATTTCGGTTATTTCCATCCGATTTGACATGACATAAAGAAAATTTGTTTAACCCGCTTTTCAGGGTGTTGTTTTCACAGGATCCATAAAAACGTGAAAAAATACGGCCCTGGAATTTCAACGGTTGATTGAATAATACTTATTTATCTCGAGTAATATGAACTTTCCTCATGAGTTTTGTTGAATCCATCAAAATTATAATAATTTTAAAAGTTTTATTTTTTCTGCAGAAAACAAAAACTTCCGCGTTCAATTTTTCTCAACTGTTGCTTAGTATTGTCCTTAAGCTTTGAACTGAGAAAAATAAAAATTGTCTAATCTGGCCTACAGGGTGTTGTTTTTAAAAAAACAATAAAAATCTTAAAAAATCCAAAACCAAAACCTATTATATTGAGCTCAGGGAGTATTCTCAGTGTGCCAAATTTCATATGTCTGAGTTTTTTACTTTTAGAGATATTTAACGTAGAATAATTCACATATTTTCAGATATCGCCCTGTATATCCGTCAAAAACGCAACAAGGATTTTTTCAGTACCAGATATGGAATGGCCTTGGTGCATAGTACTTATGGTAGGACTATGTACTTACAATTCGTCGTGAATCACCCTGTATATGTTTATAATGAACATTTATTGAAAGAATGGTCTCAGAATATCTACCAAGTGCGAATCCTGGAGAACCCCCCTTGCATCCGCCAGTGCCAAGCGGACCTGTAGATCTTCTGCGCCCAGGTCCCAAAATTAGCTTAAGCCGGCACTGCATACAGTATTTTCGAAATAATGGCAGGAGCTCATCTTGATATAGATACAGGTATCCCGCGAAGGACTGAGACAGGCGATCTGCCGAGAAAAACTCGGGATGCCGCAGAATGCGAGACCGGTTAGGCCGAGAGCCCAACACGTCTCTCATTACGATTGAGGGAAATTCGAAAATTAACATCAGCTGAACAAGCGTTTTCGTTCTTTGAACCTAACATTTACGAGATGGGGCAATAGTGTGTCAGAGACCGATGGCTCGAGTTAGGAAGATAATCCAAAAACGAAAGTGAACTATCTAATAGAGTCTATAACCTGAAATTATTGTCGAATATACAGGGCGAACCATAGACAAATAAAAAATCAAGAGACTGTTAGAATCAATAGCGATCTTGACCACCAAGTTTTTGTTTGGGCCAGTTGCGAATGGAAGCGCTGACCGCAATCGACAGACGACTGATGACATGATACTTCTCCATTTCGACATTTGCCAGAAATCGGAAGTTGATACGGATATTTTATTATACTAAACCACGCAATAATTTCAGAATATTTTACTGTTGTTGTCATCGAAAATTTTAAAATACAAATTATGGACTTGATTTATGAATGTCGAAAATGGAATGTTTTGTTATTCGAGTTGACACTCAAATTCCTGGAAATATTCTTCTACAAGGTAAAGTATAGAGCTGCTTTCCACAAACTGATTCTCATTTCCATCCGTCTGTTGTAGAAATTTTCTCACAAACTGATACTACTGGTGATCAGTTTCCATTTCCTATCACCATCTGAATATTATATTTGTTACTTGTTTTGCAGAGTTTGATTTATTTATTTATGATTTATTGTTCATTTCCTTAATATTTATTCTCTGTAGTCATCTAGATATATAGTCTTGATTTGATGATGAGAAAACAGTATTTTTATTATTGTTGTTTTCAGAGTAGTCGTACTAGTCCTAGACAAAATGTGTTTTTATAGCGTTTAACTTATTCTCGTTTTATATTTTGTTCTAGATTTCATGAAATAAAGATTTATTTTGAAACTCTTATTCTAACCACTAACGAACTAACAGAGGTTCTACGAACCGATTACTGTATATATTTTATAAGTGATCGATTTGCCATTTCTTCATTTCATTATGATAGCCTAGACATGGAAAATATTAATAGACCTTCTTCACAAACTATGCAGGTACGGTATTTCGAGCATTGAGGATAATATCGTACAGTCGTCGGTTAATTTCGTACAAAGCTACTCGATTAGAGAAACTAGAAAAATGGTTACGTAACTATCTTGTACGTAAGTTATATTTCCAATTGAAGGTAAGTAGATATGGCAAATTTTAATAATTGAAAAAAAAACATTATGAATAAAATTCACAACAACAATTTTCTGCAGAGTCTTCACCACTGCATAAAGCGTGGGTCCATTTTGCGCATAGAAGACATCGGTACCACAACTCCTTATTTTTTCCATAGTCTCTGCAAATAACACAAATATATCTTTTTCCACCTAGACTCTCCTTCGTCCTCGGATGGGTAGCTTTCTAGTTCTCTTTTTTTAGTAACTTTCGTTATCTTTTCTGGGACAGTTTTTGTTTTTATTGTTCTTTTATTTTTCATTTTTGCTTTTCTTTGCTTCTCAGTGTTCCAATAAAACCTTCATCTGCAATTGTCGAGTGCTGTTTATTACTGTTACATCTTCGCTTTCCTTTTTCAGTACCCCATTTAGTTTTGTGTAACTGGTGGTAAATAAGCCTGTATATGGTACTATAGTTATGTATGCCTTCCCGTGGGAATCGCTGAACCAAACATTGCTGCCCATGCAGATTTTCAGGAACCCGCCGAGACGGTGTTGGATTCAACATCGGTTCATGGACTTTCATTTCAGTCAGAATATACATAGACTTCGTATTAGAAACATCTCTTTGTGTATTTATAGTTCTCAATTAAAGTTTTTGAATCAAATTAAATTGTTTAAAAACTAAGTTCCGTAATCGGAAAACATAAAGTGGCGCAGTCGTTGTAGGATTTTGAACGGATTTTCATCGTGAATAATCCGTCAGTTCCACTGTTAATTCAAGAGAACCTCCGTTTCTGGACAGTCCCCCTGGGTAGCAGAACAAGAAGAAGCCAAAGGAGAATGAGTACAATCATCTTCGTGGTACCAATGTAAGTTGCTTTTCCTTATATCTTGTCTATGTTATTATCCTCGAGTCCTAATTCATCTTCCGAAAATAGTGATTGTGAGTTAACTTTAAGTGAACAAAATTCGCCGATACCTAGTTCGATATTCAAAAATAGTTCTCGCGAATCAATAGAATTAGAAGCACTTCTATCGAAACTATCAATCAATAAAGATAATCTTTCAATCAATGAAGATATCAAAATGCCTGCTCCAAAATTTGAGTCAAAACTTTTGGATATTGTACCAAAATTTGACGGCAATGTTCTAGAACTTTCATTATCTTTAGATACAGCCAATTCTATAATAGCTTCTTACTGGGACTCAACCTGAAAATATCAGTTGTGTTCAAAAAATCACAATAATTTATGGAATATATTCAAAACTGATAGGTCAAGCTCGCGAAGTTTATAGCATTTGTATCGATAAAGATTGGCAATCAGTCAAAAATGCCCTAATTGCGCATTTTGGCGACGGAAAAGGATTGTTATTTGATTTAGATCAATTAAGACAAAATTTCAATGAACCATCACTACAATTTTACATTAGGGTTATGTCGAATTTGAGTGCTCTCCATAACTATGTAGATACTCATGAAAATATAGTTACAACAAAAACTGTTGAGAAAACCTTTTATAACACTCATGCTCTCAAAATATCCTTAGCTGGCTTGAACGAACCTTTAGGTTCGACTATTCGTGCTATGAAACCTTCAAATTAGGCAAAAGCTAGGCAATATATTATTTCTGAAAGTAATATTCGTCATCCCCAAAAACCGAATAATAGTGATCAATCAAAAAATAGGCCTCCCCAGAGATCCAATCACCAAAATCAACCGTCCCATTTTCGTCAATATTCAACTCCTAACCCCAATTTCCAGAATTTCAATTCCCAAATGCACACCAACGCATTTCTTCGTGGTCCAATAAATGTCCAGCCGAGACCGGCCAAACCCCAAAAATTATTTACTAACCGGAAAGTTTTTGGCAACCCAAGAGATTCAACCAATGCTTGGATACAAAACAATCAAAATTATTTCAATCGCCCCAGACCGACACCAATGAATGGCATTTCACAGGTCACCACTTCCCGTCAACCCAGTACGATTAGACCATATCAGAACCACAATAGGCCAAATTTCATTGCAGAAGAACTATACAATGTTGACAACCCTCATTATCAGAAAGAACAATACCCCGAATTTGTCGATAATCCATGTCCAATCGATCCCCATCGATCAAAATCCTTCTCACGATCAAAATTTTCAGAAAATCGACTCTCACAAAAGAACTTCATGGAAATACATTCAATTTACGATCGAAAAGACTTTCCCTATATCAAAATTTCAAATCCACCTTCGAAACTTTTAATTGACACAGGAGCAAATAAAAGTTTTTTGAACCCAGAAATTGCCGAAAATTGTTTCCCTGATTTTATTAGAAAAGAACCGTTTACAATCAGTTCAATATTTCAAACCACTTCAAAAGATTGTTGCGCTGAAGTACCAGCTTTTCAGGAATTCCACACTGAGAAAACTATAAAATTTTACTTAATTAAATTTCAGCTTTTCTTTGATGGATTGATTGGATATGATACATTGAAAAACTGAAATGTTCAGTTAGATTTGAAAAATTCAAAACACCTGATGTAGAGCTTCCTCTCACGCACTATGAAAGCAAAAAGAGACTATTCTTTTATACTCGCATAGAACCTTTCACAATCGAATCAATCAAAATTCCTGTATCAATACCCAATGGTGACATCACAATTATCGAAACCCAATTATTCGAATGCCGAATTCACGAAAGTTTGACGACCTCCCGAAACGGATATACCCCTGTCGAAATTCGAAATAATACAGGTGAAATACAAGAGATCTACCTTTATGAACCTGTTCCTGTACAAACCTTCCAACCGGACGAATTCGAATTGTATCACGCTTCAGTTGATCACAATATCCCATTAAATATTTTCAAATCAGAAATCACACAACTCATACGAACTCAACACATGAATTCTGAATAAAGATATCACACTGAGAAACTGTGCTTATCATTCTCAGACATTTTTCACCGCGAAAATTCAGAGATAATCTTCACCAACCAAGTGAAACACAAAATTAGGACAACCGATGAGGTTCCAGTTTTCACGAAATCCTATCGATATCCGTTTATTCATAAAATGGAAGTCGAAAAACAAATTCATGATATGCTTTGTCAAGGTATTATTCGACTTAGCGATTCTCCTTGGATAATTTGGATAGTTTCAAAAAAGGCGTATGCCTCTGTCAAGAAGAAATGGCGTATTGTAGTGGACTACTGAAAAATCAATGAGAAAACGATAGACGATCGATACCCAATCCCCAATATATCAGATATCCCTAGTAGCACAGCTATATTGGTAAAATATTGGTACAATATTGTGAACATATTGGCGAAATATTTGAAATGCAAAAAAATGTGAACATTCGGCGATATTGGTCCAATATCACTTGAATAATATTGGCGAAATATTCTTGAACTAATATTGGCCTCAAAATGTTCGGCGATATTGGTACAATATCGCTGATACAATATTGGTACAATATTCAAAAGTTATATTGTCGTGAAGTAAAATGTGAACATTTTGCGATAATGGTCGAATATTGTTTGAATGTTATTTAGACATAGTTTTGGTGAAATATTCTTGAAGCAATAATGGCCTCAAAATATTTATCGATATTGGTACAATATTTATCGATATTGGTACAATATCATTTGGATATATTGGTGGATGTCAATATAACTTGGTAAATTATTAAATGTCTTTAGTTGATGAAGGTGACACCAGAGTCTGCCTTTTGATCGCCATAACCACTAAATGAGCTGTCTTGAAAACAAGTTATGGGAAGTATTTAATATACTTTCGTAGGTTTAAGAAGACGTTCTATATGTAGAGCCACCTAGCGGATTTTTATCCAGGTTTGATTATGATATAATTTCAATATTTTTCATTGAATATTCGGCCAATATTCAAATTTCATCACAATCTAGATGTAGGAAACACTATGAAGACAATATTGTTTTAACGATATCGATAAATATCATTGAACCAATATTGACCCAATATTATTCAATAAGATTTGTTGAATATTGGCGAAATGATATTCAACCAATGTGTAATCAAACTTGGAGATACAATATTGTTTTTAGTCCTAGATTCGATATTAGGGGAATATTGGGATTGCGATATTTATTCTAGATGTTAAAAACGTTGTGAAGACAATATTGTTTTATCGATATTGGTAAATATCATTCAACCAATATTGACTCAATATGAGTTATTACAATTTGTCAAATGAAGTGGAATTGATATTCAACCAATATTCTAACAAACTTGGATAAACAATATAGTTTATTTCCCCTATAATCGAATATTGGGATTGCGATATTTATTCTAGATGTTAAAAACGATGTGAAGACAATATTGTTTTATCGATATTGGTAAATATCATTCAACCAATATAATATTGTTTTTTGAATATTCACCCATATTGGACCAATATTGATTTTTCATTTACAATATATCTATATTGGCCTAATATGGAACCAAGATTCAGCCGACATGATGTGCTACCTGGGATACTTGATACATTTTCTACACTTGATCTTGCAAGTGGTTTTCATCAGATTGAAATGTACCCTGATGATGTGAAAAAAACTGCTTTCAATGTAGAGAACGGCCATTACGAGTATTTTCGTATGTCGTTCGGGTTGAAAGGGGCTCCAGCTACCTTTCAGAGGGTGATGAACGTCCTGAAAAATCTACGAAACAAAATCTGTTTTGTTAACATGGACGACATTATCGTTTTTTAACCATTGCTCCAAGAACACATTGTCAACCGGAAAAAAGTGTTCCAAAAATTGCGCGAAAGCAACCTGAAAGTCCAACTTGTATGAAGCGAAGTGGTCGTGGTGTTAGGGCGTTCAGCTTCCACCCAGGCGGTCCGGGTTCGTGTCACTGAGCTGAAGTGGTTCCACTTTCATTTAAACTGTAGGTCCCGGATCTCCGTTGCTCGTACAAGCTCTGCTTTTGAGAGATTTTTTCCTAAAACAAATTTTACAAATCAGAATTCCTGAAAAAGGAAGTCTCCTTTTCAGGACACCTTATCACCACCGAGGGAAAATCAATACGAACGCCGATGCCCTTTATAGAATCGAACTCTATCCAAATGAAACTGTCGAACAGACTGACGAACTTCCCATACTAAGACACATGCAGGAATTCAACAAGAATCCTGTCTTAGACGACGAAAGGCCATCCACAAGTAGAAACCCCGAAAATAACAGACCTATAATCAATCAAAATCAGAATAACGAATCGTATGTAGGACAAATCGACCCCAATGACAACGATGACAATGAAACTGTTCACACGAGTGCAGAAGACCCAATACTGAACATCCATACATCACAGATAAACCAATCAATAATTTCTTATGCCAAATAATGATTATCAAATTTGACCGAATCCCCCGAATGGAAACTAAAAAATTCTGAGTCTCTGTCTGTCGAATCCGATGGTACCTTTATATAACCGATGACTCATTTCAAGCCCAAATCAGAACATCTGAAAGAATTTGGTGTACCAAAACGCACCTACGTCTTCCACTTCCAAAATGACCCCGAAGACGTACTTCATAAAGATATGTGTAGATTCATACCACAAACATTCAAAAATTCCTCCTTCAAGCTTTTCAAATCCAGTAAACTTCTTTTCGATGTAACTAACGAAAATCACCAAAAAAATTTCATCAAATCTTAACATGAAGGTGTAACCAACCATCGAGACATTCACGAAACTATTGCCGAACTCAAAACCGAATAATATTGGCCCAAGTTACACGATAGCGTAAGAACATTTATTGATAATTGTCCAAAATGTCAACAATCCAAATATGAACGTCACCCTCCATTTATCAAATTACAGTTAACGCCCACTCCCAAAAAACCATTTGAAACAATACATATTGATACCTTTAAATTTGGCAGTACCATATCTCTATCTGTGACAGCTTTTTCCCATTTGGACAAGCGTACATCATTCCTAGTCTTTCCGCACTTCACGCTTATCAATCACTTTTGCAGTTCATCTCCACTTTCAAAATTCCCGAAAATATCGTTTCTGATAATGGCACCCAATTCTCTCAAAATCTTTTGAAAGAATTCGCAAAACTACATACAATTAATTGGCATTATACACTTCCATATAACCCAAATTCCAATGAAATCGTGGAAAGGTTCCACTCCACTATCGTAGAACACATGAGAACATTTAACATCTCGAAACCGAGCCTGAACCCCTTTGAATAATTGACATTCGCTGTTCTTGCATACAATAATAGTCTTCATTCAACAACAAAACAAAAACCAATAAATCTAGTGTTTGGGCAATTAGAACTAAAAGATCCGATCGATATTGATTCCGAATTCCAACCAATCAATACTAAATTGAACAAACACAAAGAATCGGCCCAATATATAGGAAAATTCACGAAGACACTTCAAAACAGAAAACTAAAATAATATCAAAACGCAATAAGAATCGAGTAGGCCCTCCAAATTTTGAAGACAATCAAAAACGGCTCCCCTCTACAAACCCGAACACATTAAACACACTAAAAAGTACTGACCTTACTATGACAACCCCTCAGAACACATATCACAAACATGGAAAATGACAGACCAAAATCTGTTACAGGTCGATGATACTTCATCAGACAATGATTCAGAAAGTTCGAATCCAGAACCTCCAGACGGAACCTTCCCTTTAAAATAGGAACCGAACGAATTAAAGTAGGTTCCCATACCTTCCTACATCATATCCAACTCACTCCCATAGAAAACCAAATCAAATCGATAACCAATCAATATAAGCTACTGCAACCCACAATTAGTAATTTCAATGGACTTGGCTTATTCAACGAATACAAACATCTCGAATACGAAATCAAGAATATAAATCATAAGTTCAGATCCTTGTTTTCCCAAAAACGCGCGAAAAGAGCCCTCATTGCTCCTCTCGGCTCCCTCGTAGAGTTTATAAGCGAAAATCTAGACGAGCAATACGCGAAAGATATCTATAATAGCTTAGCCGAACTCTAATCAAACCAAAATCGAATCATTAAAAAACCAATAAACAAATTTTTATCACTTCAAAATTGATGGAAAATATTAACAACATTTAGTGAGACAAAATTCAACAGTGCCCATTTTTGGGATATTCACAAAATACTAAATCAAATAAAAATCAATCTCGATTCGATTTTAACAGAAAATGCTATGGGATTTGCGAACTTAAAAACATTACATCGTAGTATCGCCTCTCCTGACGATTTAAAATCAATAATTGACGAACTTTCTCATCACATAGCCATTCACAATTACTTTTTGATCATGAAGAATACCTCAAATACTGCTGTGTTGTTGAAACTATTGTGGGTTTTTACCATCGAGGATAAAATCATTAGACTTTCCATTAGTTCATACTGAAACTTTCGATCACTATCACCTCTATTCAATTCCAAATCAGAACCAATCGATCATCATCCCACCTGCTTCCTACCTTACCATAAGCAACGAAATGTACCAATACCAAAACGAAGAGTGCGTTGACCTACAACCAAACTTCCTCTGCGAGAAGAATCACCTCCTGCCCATCCAGGAAAACCCATACTGTTTGACGTCGCTGCTTTCATCCAGTACCATTGTCGATAAATACCGCCAAATTCTAGTCAAAGTCAACCAAGATATAATTGAAGAAATCAATGATGCCCACTATATCGGCATCTTCCCAGAAAGCAGAAAATTCCAAACAAACTGCGTGGAAAACGATGTTGCTCTATTAAAAGGAGTATACCTCTTTGTTGTCCCACCAAAATACTCTCTGAGGACTTCCAAGTACACCTACCAGAACGAGAAAGAATCAACTATAGGAAACCCCATTACATTGGAAGAAATCAAGGAAATCCACATTCCAACCCTGCAAGTCGAGAAACTTAACTTGGAGAAAGTTTCCCTGAACAAACTACACGAGCTCCGGCTAGATGAAATTCGGGAACACCCATTGGATCTCATCAATCTTCGCCCGGACTACTCCAGATGGTCCCTTTGGAGCGTCGCGACGCTAACCGCCTTCGCCGTGGCCTATCTTGTGGTGACTCGGAAGCAAGACATTCTTCTCCTGCTCAGCCTCAACAAACCACCAACTACTGGAAGCCAGGCCATCAACGAAACTAAAGTGGTTCCACCCTCGAGTTCCTTCTTAGAGATGGAGGAGTTATGTATGCCTTCCGTAGGAATCGCTGAACTAAGCATTGCTGCCCATGCAGATTTCCAGGAACCCGCCGAGACGGTGTTGGGTTCAACACCGGTTCATGGACTTTCATTTCAGTCAGAATAGACATAGACAAATTTTTTTAAATTAAGTTCCGTGATCCGAAAACATAAAGCTATTCTCATTTAATTTTAGTTCAGTTCATGCATGCTTGAATCAGTAGAGTCAAAGTGAGTACTTGAACTAAAATTCGAAAAGAGCTGTATATGACATTGACATGGTAGTCATATTGAAACAACGGAGTATAGAGTGGAGACATTTTCTCAATCTACATTAATGGTGGATTAATGTAACAGTCTTAAGTTTTAAGTCATAAGAAAGAATATTCGTCTATGATTGGTTGAAATAATCGGTTCAAGCAATCATTGACTAATGATGGATTTATGCAGCAGTCATAAGTCATAAGTTTTAAGTCATGAGGAAGAATATTTTTCCTTATGACTTAAAACTTATGACTTATGACTGCTGCATAAATCCACCATAATATTATTCCTCGTGACTTAAAACTTATAACTTATGACTGCTGCATAAATCCATCATAACTTCGAACCGCCAACAATGTTAATGTCACCGATAACTTGGATTTTAGTGTTTCTCCAAGACAGTTCAGAAATACTTTATTAAGCCACTTCTTGTAAACCTCTGTTTGAGGTATATAGGTGTAGGTGAGACTCATATGTTAAAAATTAAATGTTTTTTATTAATTTATTCCATGGAATTAGGGTAATAGCCTGTATGTATGGATGTTTTTATAAATAAATAAATAACTTCCAGAAGTTATATTTGAAACAAAAAGGGATTTTAATGTGCAAAATAAACCAGCAACAAAGTAAATTCGTGCAAAGTAGGTAACATATAGAGATGAGAATATTAAAAACCAGCGATACAAACATTCAGGAAGAACGGAAATTATTTCGATTCATGGTGATGCGAATAGGTGTGCTCGTAGGGACAGGCATCCGGATAACAGTGGATTCCATAAACAGAGTGTTAAAAGTAAATCTGTTCTAATTCATCATTCAATAACTCGTCGAAGATCGTTATGACAGATGGATTGTATTTCGTGAAATGATGGCTGAGAAAATTTGAATTGACTCGAATTCGACAGGATATTTGTTCTCATTACTAACCAACAATTTGATAGATATTTGAATTAGGAAAATCTACATTTCATTCGAAATAATAGAACGCAGTATCTTCAAAAGATCAACTTCTAACTAGGAAGATGGCGAATATGATGCAAATAAATCTACAACCCGGTACAAGAATGCCATATCTCGCCGAATTATGACAGAACAGATACAAAAATCATTGGCGTTCAAGGTATACGTGAAAGCACTGGGAGGTAAGTTGATCTATGATCTTGAACCTGATAGGGTACACACCTGCATTTGAGCCTGCATTTACATGTGAGACGCCATCATACACTAACCACTTCTTGATTTCTGCTTTGCAGACCTGGTGACAACAAAGGTGAGGGTCTTACTGGAAGAGAACTAAGTGAAACTCCTAGTCAGCTCCACATATCTTCCATATGAGGTCGCAACAATCACCAGGAGCTGAAGGAGCTCACGGCCTAGGACAGAGAGACACGAGTCCATCTGATTGTGGCATGTGATGCCAATACACCTAACACAGTATTTATAGGGCAGTAGAGATACAAACAGACGAGGTAAGTATAATTTAGAATTTTTTACAATGAAAAACTACATGAACATCTCCGGAAGCAGTGAAGGCAGACCTTCTTCAGAAACCCGAAGAAACCAACTGGAAACCAAAGTCTCCCTATTAGTAAACCTTCGGTGTGTGAATCTGCCAGGAAAAGAAACTGAGGGAATTAAGGAAATGGCTATCTGACTTCATGATGCATTAGTCTCTTCATTCCAAAAAAGTTGGCCTCTAACCAAGAAGCATAACAGCAAGATCCAATTCTGAACCAAAGAGATGTAAACCGTCTTATAGAACAAAGCAGTGGTTCTGGAAGAAAGCTGTACAAAGGTGGCAAAGGCAGGCGTAGAAAGATTTCTGGGAAGAATTCGAGAGCATGGCCAAAGGCACACGATTAATATCTTGACGGTAAATCCCGTCGTAGGAGTCTTTGAGGATATGATGGAGTCAGTCGTACAGACGAGGTGCGTGAGAGATAACCTTAAAGTCAACCACCAAAATACCACGATAGTACATTTCACCAGAATAATTACCAAAGCTCTTAGAAAGTGTTGAAATACCTGGATTCTAAGCTCACATGAAACAAACATTTTGGTCAAAGTGTTGACAAGGGCAAGGACATCACTAATGATGACCAGGCACTTCTTCGGCAAAACATGTGGACTTGGACCCACAATACCTTCGGTTATACACGATAGTGAGACACTCTTTAACGAAAAAAGCCCTACTGTGGCGGCCAGAGGTAGAACATGTAGCATCCAGGGCGATGCTAGCAAGCCTACAAATAGTTCAAGAGCTGCGGCGACGAATTTTGGTAAGGTCCTTTTAGCAAATTGAAATTTCGAAAAAATTTAATTTCGTCAAATGGCGAATCCAGACTCGCGAGTCTGGGAGAGCATTTGCTGTTATTTCGTTACTACACAGAATGTTACATTTGCAACAAAAATAAATCCTCCAAAAAAACATATTTTTGGCAACTTGATTGTTTTTTCAAATCTTTCAATTTACTTTTATATAATTTAAAAAAAATATATTCCAGACGTTTTTGTCGGTTATAAAGTATTAAGAGAACCCTTCAAAAATATTTAATTAAAATTCCTAAAAAATATACTACTGGCAATCTGAAATTTTAATCACGTATTACTGAGTAATTTTGATGAAAATAATAATAATAATAATTATTATTGTTATTGGCAGTTTCTTTCAAAGCACAGATATACAATGAAATCCTGTCAAAAAGCAGGATTCAACATCTGCACATGATATTGCACATGGCAGATATTGCTCTTTCATCCAACTTGAAAATAGAAAAGTAATTACATAAATGTTTCTCTCTAAATTTAAACAAATTATTTGAGGCATTTATAAAAAAATTAATTGGTTAAACAAATAGAAATACTTTTTTCCAAGAGAGGTTATCTTGTACGATGGAAAATAGCGACTAAATTCCAACTTTCAGTCGCAGATAATTACACAACTGACTTTATGAACATCCTGTTCATATTTTCAATGAAATCAAAATAGAAATACATTATATCTGCAGTCTACAAAAACAATAGAATTCAACAATATATACACAAATACACACATGTGCGTAGAAAGATGTGTATGTATACAATATACTGACATAATTCTAGAATTTTTTTAAAATAAACGAAAAATCGACCAAGTAATAAAAAAAGAGGAAAAAAAACAAGATTCAGCAGTGGTTTCATAATATAAATGTGTGATCGGATTCAAGCAGATGGTTTCTTGATTTTTTACAAACTGCCAAAAGTAGGGATACTTTTTGGGAATTTTAATATAATATTTGTATAGTGGTCTGGTAATACTTTAGGACCGACAAAAACGCCTGGGATATAATTTTAATTATACAGGGTGTCCGGTAAACCTTGTACAATATTGAAACTGGTGATAGACCAGGTCATGACCGTTCAGAATATCGGAATTTCACCTCAGTAAAAATATCACCGTTTTCGAGATAATGGGCATTTTAAGAATTTCTGGAAAATCGCTACCTAACCTTGGATTTTTGAGTGCCATGTATACAAATTTGGACGAATCCAAATATCTTTGCTGCTGAAGATTACTGATGAGTGATGCTTCTAGACGTACAGAACAGTTTTTCAGAAAGTGAAAACATTTTTCAAGAAATGAGGGTAAAATGACAGATTTGAGTTTCATCAATTTTTTTTTTTTTAAGTTTGACTTTATTATCTGAAAGAAACATAACCAATTGGAAGTGGACATTCATTTCAAAAGAATGCTTATTTTGTCCAGACTCTACCATGGTATAAAACAAACTATAATTATTTTTGGAAGAAGTGATTTCCATTGAATTAGGCGTGGTTTTAATCTAGGCTTCTATCAACTTTTATTCAAGAAAAAAAGGAAAATACCCAACACCAAAACTACGTCACAATAACACTCGACACGCTTTTCGCCAACAAAGTTAGCATCTTCAGGAGTTAAAGTAAGCTTTTAAGATTTTAAGATTGTGACGTAGTTTTGGTGTTTGCGTATTTTATTTTTTTCTTGAATTGTATTTACCCCAAAGGTTCCAAAATATTCATTTATTTGATCAACGTTTATACTTACGCCCAAAAATTATTTTATTTAGATTTTATTAAGATAAAATGAGGAAATAATTATTAACAATAAAGAATAGACTGCTTGGAAGCATTAAATAGTATGTCAATAAAATTATCTTTTCATGTAATTAGGCCTAATAAAATCATCGAAATGAAATGTCGATTATCCGACATGGCACCGATTAATACGAATTGTGAATTGTGATAAATGTCGCAATTGTCCAACATCCAGATTCCAACGAAGTTTCAGAGACCGACAGATATACAGGGTGTAACCAAATAAGTGCAAACTTTTTTAGGAGATGAATCCTTGTCGAAAATTAAAAACTTTTGTATGAACAACTTGTGACTTCTATCGTAGTTTTTTGAAATTATTCCGCTTGTTTCATTCAGTGGCATTAATTTCTTTTTCATGCCGTACATACGTTATACTCCCCGAGAATATGCGCATATGCACTACATTTATGGTGAATGTGGAGGTAGTGCTACTGCTGCAGCAGCGCTTTATGCAGAACTATATTCGATTGCACAATGCGGCTCATAGAATCGCTGATTTGGGGGCTATAACCTATAACGCATTTGAAAAGGTTCTTCTTGAAAATATGTCGTCTATGCGTACGAGTGGATGGAAAATAACATTTTTGTAATATTATTCAGTGCGATGTTGAATAATCGTTATTGTGGTTTATAGTGTATGTTGATTAAAAAAAAACCTTGAATTAGTATTTACTTCATTACATCTCATTGAATGCTTCTAAGCAGTTGATTCGTTATTACTCATAATTATTTGATCATTTCATCTTGATAGGATAAAAATAAAAGACATTACTGAAAAAGTCTAATGGAGTTGATTTTAGCTCAGAATAACATCACACTCTAATATTATCGAAATTCTACCCCTTCCAAAAATAATGATAGTATGTTTTATACCATAGTAAAGCCTGGACAAAATGGGCATTCTTTTGTAATGAATATCCAGTTCCACTTGGTTATGTTTTTTCAAACAATAATGTCAAACTGTTGTTAAAAAAATTGGTGTAACTCAAATCTGTCATTTTACCCTCATTTCTTGAAAAATTGTATTGTTTTCTGAAAAACTGTTTCGTACGTCTGAAAGCATCACTCATCAGTAATCTTCAGCAGCAAAGATATTTAAAATCGTCCCAATTTGTATACATGGCATTTAAAAATTCAAGGTGAGGTAGTGATTTTCCAGAAATTAAAATAATGATCATTATCTCGAAAACAGTGAGATTTTTACTAAGGTAAAATTCCGATATTCTGAACAGTCATGACCTGGTCTATCACCAGTTTCAATATTGTACAAGGTTTACCAGACACCTTGTATAAAAACTAAAATAAGTGATTTAAAAAAGTTGTCAAAATTTTTTTTTTTGCGTTTTTTTTTTCAAAAAATGTTACATGCTGCGCAGTAACGAAATAAACGGTCTCCCAGACTCGCGAGTCTGGATTCGCCAATTGACAAAATCATATTTTTTCCCAATTCCAATTTGCCAAAAGGACCTTCCCAAAAATTCTTCGCCAGCT
The DNA here is from genome assembly GCA_944452925.2 of Chrysolina oricalcia. NCBI lineage: Eukaryota > Metazoa > Arthropoda > Insecta > Coleoptera > Chrysomelidae > Chrysolina > Chrysolina oricalcia. The sequence continues at coordinate 53,244,582 of OX101809.2, read as the reverse complement.
CTCAAGCTAAAAGACTAGCCCTGTTCGGAGTCACTGGGGTTATGCACGGCACATTAACGTTCAGGCTAGACGTGATCTGACCTCCTGCCCCTGCATTTGCTTCATTATGAAGGAAGCGCGGCTAGAAGCCACCAGACTAAAGTATTTGGGCCAATGGAAGAGCAATAGATAGATAGATAGATAATATGCTTTATTGTATTAGGAATACCTTATTGACAAAGCTTTGTTGTTGTTGAAATTGTTATTTCCGTCAAGCGATTGCATCCCTACGTGCATCCCTCAGAAGTCTTCGAGATATTTGTGTGAGCAAGGGAAGACGCAGCCCTTACCTTTTAACGTGTGATGCCATGCACGAGACCGGTGAATCGGTGGATCGAACCCACGACCCCACGCATGCGAGGCGAACGCACTACCAGCCGATCACCACGGCCCATTTTGCCTATAATATAAACATTAGAATAAATATAAGTAAAAATACATAAATGCAAGCAAAATAAAATAAAATATGCTGTCAATCTGAAAGTATATCACAATAGGTATAAACACAAAAATAAAATACATCACAGACAAAAATTACAGAGCAATAATACAACATCAAAATTCAATAACACAGTAGAGATATTCTGCCGTGCTTAGACAAAAGGTCGTATTTAGTTTTGCAAGAGTTTCGAGTTAATTGAGATACGATACTTTGATTTAGTAAAAGCTTGATACTTTCGACATACGTCAAATAGTGTATGTTGTTTTAGGTATTCAGACTGAAGATACGAGATTCTGACTTTGTTTCTTGGATAGGTTGTGTTTAACAGGAGCGAAATATTCAAAAATCTTGAAATCCAATTGTTGGTCAGTTACGACCTTCTGTCTTATTACGGCAGTATTAAAAATTATCCTCATAAATTTCTTCCATACTATAAAAGGTTGTATCACTAAGAAAGTCTTGCAATATTTTTCTAAAATTTGAATAATCACTCGATATTAAAATGTGATTAGGTAAGTGATTATTTATTTTGCAGCCATTGTATATAAAAGAATCTTTGACAAGTGTGGATGAGGGTATGAGCAATCCGAGTTCATTAGAATGACGTGTTGAATATATTGTTTTATCAATGTATGTTTATATTTATTGATGAGACAGTTTCTAGAATGAATATCGAAATTACAGTGAGTATTCTGTGTTCTGCAAAGAGCGCCCTGCAAGATTGTAGCCGATCTAGGACACTTACAACTACACTTACACTACAACAATATGGAATTTGAGAAAATTGAGATGCCGTCAGACAGGGTGACTCCAGCATATTCTTTGATGGGGCTGTCATACAAGATGGGCACTAAGAAGCATCAATGGCCTTACCAAACCTGTCAAGGGTGCAAACCTGGTACACGGAGGAATATAATACAAGCAATGGGGTAGGTACTGGGATATAGGGGAGGACACTTGGCGTTCAAGTATCTTTATTTCAAGCAAAGGTAACAGCTATTTCCGTTTGCACACGGGAGATTCTAAAAAAGGTTCTAGACACCAACCTAGAGTCTTTCTTTATATGTACGTAGTTCCTTCTTCATGTCAAACGGTGTAGTGTGTGTTCTCTAACAAATTTTAGCATGTTTCGGTGACTTTCAGTAAAATGATTTTTCTGGAAGTTATTGAGGGTAGATATTCTTGAGTGGCCCACCTGGTATATATCGAAATGATTTCATTGAAGAGAAAGCAATTTATGGCAAGTTGAATTCAAACGGAGGATTTTATGAGTATAACATAATGACGGTGAGTACTTGATTTGCGAGAGGATTCCCAAGCTTCAAATGAGAAAGCGGTATGGAAAGTATTGTCATTTGCGAAACTGTTTACTGAACAGGAGATTGCTGCCAATAAATCATAAGTGTCGGGTGTAAACAGTGTTGGTGCTAGAATGGAGCCCTGCAGGACACCACCCCGTCACTATAATTCAGGATGAAATTCGTCAACAACAACATGGAAATTTGTTAAAACTATATGTGCCATTTTTCAGCTGAAAATTTCAACAAAGATTTTGAGTAAACAAATTCAATATCCGAATAAGAAAAGTCCCAAAGAAAAGAGGGTAAATGATATTATAGGCATTTACGATATGAAATTTAAAATTGTTTTTTATATAATACTATAAGGATACGGCCAAATGGAAGAATTCAAGACTACCAAGTCTATTACAATAGTAATTATGTGAGGAAATTTAGTTTATTTTCAAAAACTCAAAGGCAGTCTAATGAATATTTAGAGTATTAGTAAAGTGTGCGGACATAGTCCTAGAGGATCGGCGGGAGTGATCATGCCTAACGAGAGGGCGGGAAAGCCGGGACAAATTCCCGGGGCGGGGCCCAAGCTAACGTAACGGGTCAAAAATACTTTATTCAGAAAATGCTTGTCAAAAAATGGTCGCCATTTGAAAAATAATTTTTGCTAGACATGAAAATGTAATTTTTTCGTGAATAACTGAAAAAATATGCATTTTATCAAAACAACTGTATGGGGCAAAATTGTAGCCTATAAAAAAAGAATTTTTTTTTTTTATAATTTCTGTACGACCAATATGGAACGAGCTACGGCTGGTTAATGGTTAGCTTTTGTTCGTCAAATGCTAAATTTGAGAGAGATGCAGAGTCAAATAGCGATAAAACTGTGCATTTTACGAGGAAAACTTATAGAAGTTTTTTTTTTCAAGTATCACACTAAAATCCCAAAAGGAAAAATCCGAAAATAATCATGCAACATTAGAAAACCTTACAAAAATTGTTATGAAAATACAAGAATGTAACAACTTTTTGTCAGAAAAATATGACGCATTTAAATTTGAAAATAGAAAAATGATAACGTTATTAAAAGAAATAAAAAAAGATAGAGATAACCTATGGAAAGAAAACACAATATTGAAAATTGAAATCAATGAAATGAAGAAACAAGTACAACATTTAAAACAAAAAATTGATTCTGAAGAGCAAACTAAACAAGTACAAATGAGAGATGAAGAAATTCCTAAGATAATTTGTAGTAAAATTGGAATTGCCTTAGAAGATAAAGATATAGTCAGTATTCACCGAAGCCCATCCTTACCCGGGAAACCAAATAACATAATAAAAATCGCCCTTTCTTCTATGAAATCAAAAACATTATTATACAAGGAGCAAAACAATTTACATGAATCTTCCGGGATTAGAGTAAACAATATTCATTAATGAAGAACTTACACAGAAAAACAAATATTTACTAGGAAAGTCAAGAGAACTGAAAAAAAATGGTTATGAATTTGTATGGTGGAAAAATGGAAGAATATTTGTGACGAGAAACAGTAAAGAAGAAGCAGTTATTATAGACAGTGAAGAAAAGTTGAAAAAGTTATATAACCAAGAATAATATGAGATATCATTTCAAAATATCAGATACTATAGTTTATGGACTTATTCATTAGTCAACTAGAAGATCCTACAATTGACACACAAATAGTGGACAGTTTTGAAGATTATAAGTATATCAGTTTTGATAAAAATCATAAATTTACTATTTTTCGTGTTAATATTAGAAGTATTGCCAAAAATATTGATGAAACATTACTATTTATAAGTCAGTTGATTTGTACAAAATACCAGGATATCAACAAATTTACAATCATGGAAACTTAAACCAAAACGATGGTGTAATGGTTTTCATAAAAGACAATTATCATTACAAATATGATATTATTCCATTTGGTAGTTTAAAAATAATTAATATACAAATGAAAATGAAAAATTTACCATTAATCAATATATTTTCGATATACCAACCACCTTCTTTCTGCCCATATATGTTCAATAATCACTTAACATCCTTCTTTTGTCAATACAAAACAGAACTGAGCAATTATTATTGGTGATTTAAACATCGACCTACTTTCAAGTTATGATTATGTCAATGAATACTCTAATATTTTGAGTGAAAGTGGTTTTGTGTCTTTTATTAATAAAACCACCAGAAAAATGGGTAGACAAAAATCATGTTTAGATCACATATTTATAAAAAGTGATGAAAATTCTGATATCTTCAAACCTATCATTTTCGAATATCAAATAACTGATTATTTTCCCATTATTCTACAAATCTATATTGAAACTGAGCAGATAACAAAAGAACCAATAAAATATAAATTTTTTACAGACTATAAAAAATTATATGAACATTTTTCAAATGAAAATTGGAATGATTACTACAATCTGAAAACTTCGGATGAATTAGGAACCTGTCTGATAAAAAAAAATCCAAAATTGTATGGAAAAAAGTACAAATAAAGTTAAAATCAAAAGTATTGATAGAAAGAGAAAAGAATGGATGACCCCAGTATTATTAAAATTGATAAATAAAAAAAATGAAATGTATAAAAAACTGAAGACTGGTTGTAACAATATTGAATTGGAAAATGAGTACAAACTATATAAAAACCGACTTTCAACTATTATAAATGAAGCCAAAATAAAATATAATAGAGTTCAAATAGAAAAATATATGGATTCAACAAGAGATTTGAATAATGTAAAAAAATAATGCAATGAAAAATAAACTTCTAGATCTATCAATGAAATTGAAATGGCTAATGGTAATGTAACAACTGATCCAAAAATTATTTCGAACGAATTCATAGAGTACTTTTCTCAAGTTGGAAGCAATTTAGCAGAAAATATAAAGAATATTAGAAAATGTTCAACACAATCGACAAGATGTTCGAACTGCTTTTTCATTGAAGAAACCACTCAAAGTGAAATTAAAGATACCATAAGGTCATTAAAAAAAAGAAATCCCCTGGAATTGATGAAATTACTAGTGAAGTTTTAAAAACGATCACTGAAATAATATCTGAACCTCTAGCATACCTAATAAATTTTATTTTCTCAACAGGTGTTTGTCCAAAAACTTTCAAAATAGGCATAATTAAACCAATTCATAAAAGTGGCAATAATCCTATGTAAATTATAGACCAATTTCATTAATATCCAGCTTATCCAAAATATTTGAAAAAATACTAAAAATTCGATTTGAAAACTATTTGAAAAAACATGACATTACATAAAATTTACAGTTTGGTTTTAAAAGAAAAGTATCTACTCAAGATGCTATTTGTTATCTTACAAATAATCTATATAAATCACTAGACACAAAAACTCCAACAATTTGTATATTTCTTGATCTTGCAAAAGCATTTGACACTGTCAGTCATGAATTACTACTACATAAATTGGATAAAATAGGGTTTCGCGGAGTAACTTACAAACTATTAGAATTCAATATGTAGAAATTAATGATAAATTGAGCAATCCAGGAATATTTGAATATGGTGTACCTCAGGGCACAGTATTAGGTCCACTTTAATTCAATATTTATCTTAATGACCTATTAAATTTTGAAAGTGAAGGAAAAATTCATTGTTTTGCAGCTGACACCGTTATTATATATGAGGCTTCAACTTGGAATGAACTTAAAAAAATGTTGAGAAAGACATCAAAATAATTAAAAGTTGGTTTCATGATAATATATTAACAATAAATTTTGAAAAAACTAAATATATCCCATTCACTTCATACAGAAATACATTACCAAATTTAGGACCTCTCAATATTGATGACAAAAAAATTTATGAAACTGACTGTATCAAATATTTGGGTATAATGATTGACAGACATTTAAGATGGTATTCACAAATTCAGTATGAGATAAAAAAATTGAGATATCTCTTGTCGAAATTCAAGTTATTAAAAAAAGTTTTGAATATCCATTATCTAGAAATATTATATTATTCACTTGTTCAATCACAACTAAATTATGGAAATAATGAAAACTTTCTGAAAAATTTAGAAACTCTTCAGAAATAGTTTTTGAAAATAATTATACATATTCATCTGACGACTTATTCAAATAAGCATGAAAATGGATATTAGACAATTATTTTGTTATAATATTATTTTACATATTTATAAAAAGAAAGTAGGTATTCATTTCAACTCATATATTTATAATACACGAAACAAAAATACAACTACTTTAAAAAATCAAGTTCGCAAAACAATAGGTCAAAAAAATTTCCCCCCCCATTTGTACGACTCATTGCCAAATGAAACTAAAAGCATCAAATAATTTTTTTCCTTGAAAAAAAAAAAGAGAATGGATAATAAATAAAGAAAGACAATTTTTCCACAATTTTTGTTAACAAAATAGAAATCACAAACTGTCGATATTTGTTTTTGTCATTATTGTGGCGAAGCTGTGGGCGATGCCGGGTCTGAACACTCACGCAGGCTGCATATGACCTTCGATACGCTATGCACCGAGAAGAATCTGGACGATTCGATGGATCCGGACGAATCGATGGAAAATTCTAGAGCATTCGGAGAAGTCAACAATGAATATAAAAAGAACGACGCAGCAGACAGACGGGCAGTCAGAGCGAAGTGAAAGTAGAAATAAATAGTTCTGTGATTGTTATATAAATTAGAGTATTGTGTTATTGAATCATTGTATTTCGTTAAATACATTATTTTAAAGTGAATTGGACTATAAATATACGACAGTTGGTGTTAGAAGTGCGATTTCTAAAGATAAATAGTGTTCGTGTTAGTTGACAGTTTGTGTATTTCGGACAATTGTTTTCGCGAAAAATAGACAGTGACTGATAAACATTTTTCGTGAAGTGACAGTTGTGTGCATTAAAACTGGTATAAACTGGTACACTTCTCGCGTGTGAAATGGACAATAATAATAGACTGGTGGCCGTGGAATAATCTGTGTGAAATAGACAATAATAATAATAATAGACTGGTGTCCGGGAAATAGACTGTGTGAAATAGACAATAATAATAATAATAGACTGGTGACCCGTGAAATAGACTGTGAGACATAGACTAATACAAAATGTGTTCAAGGAAAGTTCGCCTGGTCGAATTGAAGGTTGCGGAATTGAAGCAAGAACTGGAGGAGAGGGAACTTGACACAAGTGGTAAAAAGGCCGCGCTTCAAACAAGACTTGCCGAGGGATTAATCCAGGAGGGCGAGGATCCAGAAACCTTTTTATTCGAAGTTTCTGGAATTGATTTGGGTTCCATAATGAGTAAACTCGACGGAATGAAGGAAGAAATTCAAGAAAAGTTGCTAGAAAATTCGAATAATCTGCAAGAAAAACTTCTAGAAAATTCGAAAAATCTGGAAGAAAAGCTGCTAGAAAATTCGAATAGTCTGGAAGAAAAACTTCAAGAAAAACTTCTAGACAATTCGAAAAATCTGGAAGAAAAGCTGCTAGAAAATTCGAATAATCTGGAAGAAAAACTTCAGGAAAAACTTCTAGAAAATTCGAATGGTCTGAAAGAAGAATTTCAAGAAAGTTCGAGGAATTTGGAAACAAAGCTGCTAGAAAATTCGAATAGTTTGAAGGAAGAACTTCAAGAGAAACTTCTAGAAAATTCGAATACCATGAAAGAAGAACTTTGTGGCGTGGCGAATCGACTGGAAGGAAGGATAGGGACTGTCGAGACAGAGATGGAGAAAATCAAAGATGAAATCGAGGAAGAGAAGGAAAAATTGAAAGAAACAATCAGCGATGAAATCAGAGGCGGATCGAGGAAGAAATCAACAAATTGAAAGAGAAAATCAGTAAGTCGGAAAATCAGAATGATACTACCCACACCACAGAATCTGTCAATGAAAATTCAACGCTGGAACTGAGTTTGAACTTAGATGATGTTCAAAAGGGTCTGAAAGATGTGAAGATCAGTTCGGAAACAGGAAAACTCTCTATGAAACCACCTCAGTTTGATGGAAAAACACCATGGGAAAACTACCGCCGACAATTTGAAGCTGCAGCAAAGGCGAATGGATGGAATGCAGGAGATAGAGCTGTGGCACTAACACTGGCGTTGCGTGGAGAAGTAACGAATATCTTACAAACCCTCACGGCTCAAGAACAAGAGGACTATGAGCAGCTGATCAAACATCTAGAATTACGGTATGGACAGACCCATATAGAACATGTGTACCACTCGCAGCTTAAAAACGGCTGCCAGAAATCAAACGAATCCTTACAGGAATTTGAAGCAGACATTGCACGCTTGGTTCGCCTTGCATACCCAGCTACACCGGAAAAGGTAAAGGAGCGACTAGCAGTTCAGGCCTTCTTAGATGGAACTCGTGACCAGGAAACCAGACAAGCATTGACTCCAACACATCTCGTAGATGCACTGGCACGCGCTTTGGAATTTAAGGCAGCGAAACAATCCTGCAGAAGCCAAAGTAAAGTCCGGATTATTGAGGAAGACCCACAGGAGCCTGATAACCTGGAAGCTGCCATAAGAAAGGTGATGAAGGAAATGTTGCCTGAGAGAAGACCGATAAGATGCTGGAATTGTGGCAAAATTGGGCATGTGCGTAGCAAATGTCCAACATTCAAAGAATCATCACCTATGCAGAAAAACTAAAGAAGGTCGATGAGGAGGGGCAATCGTCGACCTGTATCCAGCAAGCCCCCGATAACAATGCATATGTCGCTGTCCTTCAACGTCAAAACAATGGTGTCTTTGTAGACGGTCCCATCAACAACGAACCTTGCACCATGCTGCTAGATACAGGTGCGACTAGGACAATCCTTGGGCCTGCTTTCACTAAAACATCAGAGAGAATAGAACCATCATCCTGGAAGCTACGCACAGCAACAGGGGAGCCGGCCACTGTACATGGTGAGCTACCGATTGAACTGATTCTGGGCAGCACACAAGTGAAACATCGGGCATTAGTAGCGGACATTGAGGACGACGCAATTATTGGAATGGACATCATGAATTCCAGAAGGTTTGAATTGAACTTCAAAGATGGCGTCCTACGTGTGAACGGAAAAGAGCTGGTGCTACATGGAAGAAGTGTGGAGATGATTCGTGTTCTGCTGACTGAAGATGTAAGTGTACCCGAGAGGGCTGAGACCATACTGGAGGCTCGCTTGGATGGAGGTGCGAGCAATGGAAGCGTGGTTATATTCGAGCCCAAGCTTCATGATGAGAAAATTGGACGAGGGATTACACTAGGCAAGACTTTGTTGTGCCAGTAAGGGTAATGAATGTCAATTATTACCCAGTGACTTTGAAGAAAGAAACTGTTTTGGGGCACTGCTCGTCAATTTCCTCTGTGATCAGGAGTGTACACAGTACTGTTAGTCAAGACAACAACCTGACAGCGGAACTGGAAAAATTGGTTACCCTCTCTTCCAAGGGCATTAAACCAGCTCAACAGCCCAGATTGAGAGAATTAGTCAAGAAGTACCAAGACATCTTCGATACCGGACAAGGAAAAGGGGTTCGAACGAATGTAGTTCAACATAAAATTGATACTGAGGATGCTCGACCAATCCGACAGTCAGCTAGAAGACTTCATCTTGCCAAGAAGGAAGAGGCTGACAAAATAGTCAGTGATATGGGGAAAGATGGAGTTATTGAACCATCCGACAGTCCATGGTCCTCTCCAGTCGTGCTGGTGAAGAAGAAAGATGGATCAACACGCTTTTGCGTAGACTATCGTCAACTGAACAACGTGACGAAGAAAGACAGTTACCCTCTTCCGAGAATAGACGACACCTTAGACACGTTGGCCGGCTCCACGATTTGCTCGACCCTTGATCCGAAGAGTGGATACTGGCAGGTAGAACTGGCTCCAGAAGATAGAGAAAAGACAGCCTTCACCATCGGCTCAGGACTGTGGCATTTCACCGTTATACCATTCGGTCTTTGTAATGCTCCAGCCACATTCGAGAGATTAATGGAGACGGTTCTGAAAGGGCTTTCATGGAGAACGTGTCTGGTATATCTCGATGACATTATTGTAGTTGGCAAATCGTTCGAAGACCACGTCAAAAACCTGGAGGAGGTATTCCTGCGACTGAGAAATTCTGGATTGAAGCTGAGCCCCAAGAAATGCCACCTGTTCCAAAAAGAAGTACGTTACCTTGGCCATGTTGTCTCTGGACGCGGAGTAGCAGTGGATGACGAGAAGATCAGAGCAGTGAAAGAGTGGCCTATTCCGAGAGACATACACCAACTACGTAGTTTCCTTGGTTTGTGCACATACTATCGCCGATATGTGCTGGGGTTCGCCAACATCGCTAAACCACTGACCAGGCTCACGGAAGAACAAACAAAGTTTCATTGGTCCGAAGAATGCCAAGACTCGTTTAGGAAGCTGAAGGAGGCATTCATCAACGCACCGATTCTGAGTTATCCCCTTCCGAGTGGAAAATTCATTTTGGACACGGACGCCAGCAACGTGGGACTTGGAGCTGTCTTGTCCCAGATCCAGGATAGGCAAGAGAAGGTCATCGGATACTCCAGTAAGACTCTCAGTAAACCGGAGCGTAACTACTGCGTCACCAGACGAGAACTGTTGGCTGTTGTCAAGTGAGTAGAACACTTTTACAAACACGTGTACGGGAGAAGATTCCTGTTAAGGACCGACCACGCAGCCCTTAAATGGCTTCTACAGTTCAAAAATCCCGAGGGCCAAGTAGCACGTTGGATCGAAAGACTCCAAGAATTCGACTTCGAGATCGAACATCGAGCAGGAAGTGGCCACAAGAACGCAGATGCCCTGTCAAGGAGACCATGCCCAGACAACTGCTCACACTGCCGGCGAGCAGAAGATAAGGAAGCAGCGATTTGTAGAACCACGGCAGTTGACAACAACTGGAATGACAACCAGGTCTAGAAAGACCAAGAAAGAGATCCAGATCTTGGTTTAGTCATCGGTTGGAAAAAAAGTAATAAAATACCGACATGGCAGGAAATCGCAAGATATTCCCCAGCAATCAAATCCTACTGGGCCCAATGGAACTCCCTTACCTTGGAAAATGGGGTCCTGAAACGTGTATTGGAAACCGAAGATGGTGGGGAGGACAGACGTCAGATAGTGGTTCCCAATAATAGAAGACATGAAGTACTCCGGGAGATCCATGATGGAGTTCTGGGTGTGACGAAGACCCTGCAAAAAGTAAGGCAACGGTTCTACTGGGTCATTGTCAAGTTGATGTCAATGACTGTGCAGAAAGTGTGCTGTTTGTGCAGCCAGCAATGGACCTCGGACACGACCCAAGGCCCCGATGCGTCAGTATAACGTAGGTAGTCCATTCGAGAGAATTGCCATTGACATCGCCGGCCCGTTCCCCGTATCAGATCACGGAAATAAATACATCCTTGTGGCAATGGACTATTTCAGCAAGTGGGCCGAAGCCTATGCCCTGCCCAACCAGGAAGCCATCACCGTCGCGGACGTCTTGGCGAAAGAGTGGATATGTCGATTCGGTGTCCCCTTGGAGCTACACTCGGACCAAGGCAGAAATTTCGAAACCAACCTGTTCCAAGAAATCTGCCAACTGCTGAACATCCGCAAGACGAGAACCACAGCTCTACATCCACAGTCCGATGGAATGGTTGAGCGGATGAACAGGACTATCAATCGCCACTTGTCCATGGTAGTCTCTGACCATCAAAGAGACTGGGACCAGTATCTTCATTTGTTCCTGATGGCCTACCGTTCCGCAGTACACGAATCGACCGGCCAAACCCCTGCTAGTATCATAATGTGCCGAGAGCTGCGACTTCCCTGTGACCTAAAGTTTGGGACGCCACCAGGACAGGATACCGCGGGAGAGGACTACATCAGCAAACTCCGTCAGCGAATGGAAGACATCCACGAACGAGTCCGTTTGAACATCCAGAGTGCCAGCGACCGAATGAAAGCGACTTATGACATCAATGCCGATGCTGGAAGATTTCAGGTTGGTGACCTAGTTTGGCTGTACAACCCGATGCGTCACCGGGGCCTGTCACCGAAATTACGGAATTCATGGGAAGGTCCGTACAAGATCATCAAGAGGATAAACGACCTGCTTTACCGAATCCATAAGCCACCCAGAGGTAAAGCCAGGGTTGTTCATTTCAACAGGTTGGCCCCTTACGCTGGAAATCATGACCAAGTCCGCAACCTCAGACCACCAGAGGATGCGATGACGTTCCAGAAATTCATGTCCTTATACTCAAATGGACAGAAAGTGTCACACGGGGTAACTCGAGAGGAGCCACCGGACCTTTTCAAAGTGCCAGTCGATTACGCCCTAGCACACTGCGTTGCAGAAGATCTTCGAATGTCCAGGGGCATCGCTGTGGTGTTCTCCAAGAAATTTGGCCAACTCCAAACACTACGAAAACAGAATCCAGAAATTGGAGGTGTGCTACAACTGAAGAAGGGCCAGAGGAACATCTACTACCTTGTGACCAAGAAACATTCCCAAGATAAACCGTCCTATGAAGATGTCTGGAGGAGCCTCACCCAACTGAGAGACACAATGGTGGACCAGAATCTGGTGGACTTGGCAATCCCAAAATTATCCTGTGGTATTGATGGGCAGGATTGGAGAGTTATAAGAAGTATGTTGGAGACGATATTCCGATCCAGCGGCGTCCAGATCCTATTCCACGACCTAACATGAAGACTGTGGAGTGTTATTTCCATCGAACTTCACGATGCAGATATGGGGAGTCCTGCAAATATCGACACACTCCAAGGATGACATTTCGGGACGAAATATCTCTAAGAAGGGGGCAATGTGGCGAAGCTGTGTGCGATGCCGGGCCTGAACACTCACGCAGGCTGCATATGACCTTCGATACGCTATGCACAGAGAAGAATCTGGACGATTCGATGGATCCGGACGATTCGATGGAAAATTCTAGAGCATTCGGAGAAGTCAACAATGAATATAAAAAGAACGACGCAGCAGACAGACGGCCAGTCAGAGCGAAGTGAAAGTCGAAATAAATAGTTCTGTGATTGTTATATAAATTAGAGTATTGTGTTATTGAATCATTGTATTTCGTTAAATAAATTATTTTAAAGTGAATTGGACTATAAATATACGACATTATTATATATTATTATTATATAAATAAATTCATTTCCTTATTTTGATTCAGTCCTTACAACAAGTGAAACTTCGTAAGGCTTTTCCGGTTTATTTGCATCAAACAGACAATTGATTGTGGATTTTATACTGTACTTATTTATATATTATTGCAAATAAACTTATTATTATTATTATTAATATTATTATTATTATGTAAAAAAATAGAAGTCGGTAGCATCAAAATTAAGCGAGTTATGATGGAAATAAGGTCGGCCTACATTTTTCTATGAAGAAATCAGTGTAAACAACCCCCTAATTACCACCCTTATTAAAATTGATCGTCGCCCTTCAGCGATTCTCTTCATTCATGTATTATGAATAGGTCCTAGAAGTTTGACCAATTTAAAAAAAATTTAATTTTGAAAAATTGGAACTCAGAGTGAAAAACGGTTTTCTGCAATTTCGTAAAAAATGCCTTTTTCTTCAGAATAACTCCAAAAATACTGGAGATACGGAAAACATGCTAGAGTATCGAATTGTTGTTTTTTTAATTTCAATGATTTTTCTTCAGTAGATTTTCTGTACGATAAATATTTGGCGAGATATGGCCGTTTAAAACCTCTATTTACGAGTGAGCACCACCTTATCCGAGCCCTTTAACCTCACCCCATTTCAAAACTAAGGTATTCAAAGGAATTTCTCATATCCCTATAGCTCTTGAAAAACGCTACAAAATAATTTTTGTATGAACTTTCTATCATTAAAAATGAAGGAGCTATGTTTAAAAAACCACACTCATATTTATTCCAAAATACATCAGGTGAAGAAACATCTGCTCATGTAATTCCACTTTTTTTTCTATTTACATCTATTAGAGTAGTTTATTAGCATTGCAATGTTGTAAGGGTGGTTTTCAAGGGATGAAAATTTGCAAAATAAAGAAATTGGTAATATTTTAGGCAGTAACATTTTTAATTAAAAAACTCTGTCAAGCAATTAATTGTTTTAGGGGTTGATTTAGGAGGGTTGAAAAGTAATAAAATGATATTACTACATATTTTAAGCAACAATACTCTTAAATTAAAACACTGTGATAAATAATGAGATTTTTTTGAGAGTGAATATTATTTTTTAAATTAAGCTCCAATAGGGGTTGATTTATGAGGGTAGAAAAGTTGCAAAATGAAATTAGTACACATTTCTTTAGGGTACAAAATTTTTTACATTAACCCTAACAAGGGTTGATTTTTAAGGGTTAAAATATTTTGAATTTGTATTCCAAAGTATAAAACAATTATTATTCAACCGACCCAAACAAAATTTTACCCAGCTTTAAACTGTGATTTTATAAGTTTTGACAATTAGAGGTAATTGTCACCTCTAAAAAATAAACTGCTCCTATCATACTATAGAATTTGAAGTAGAAGGTGAGACGAGCCTAATTCCAATGTTTTATGCAAATCTATTCTGGACGAAAAAATTGCGAGGTTTTGTCATTTTTGAGCTCCATTTACTGGACTAATATTTGAACATATAGCTATCCCGGGGCCCGCACTGGCTCTCGGCGACCCTGGGAGTGATAATGGGTACAGCTTGGCAAATATAGCTGCGACTCTGAGATGCGCGAACAATGAACAGAGAGGGTACATATCCACTACCAACTTTGATCGGGAAGGACAAGAAACCACACCGGCTGTTCTACTGCGCATCCCATAATCAGAGGCGCAGCTATACGCGGAAATTTTTTCGATAGTTGGCAATGCAGTATCTGTCGAACAATGTGAACCCCCATTTGATTCAATGATAAATCACTCATTTCTATTTTGAATTTTGAGCGATAAAGGTGAATTGTGAAAAAAATTAATATTAAAAACCAATAAAACTGTTATTAGAGAGATATTGCAATAACGCCAGTCAGTATTTAAGGCAACTTTATTTCGATAATGACTGCCACTATTCTGTCATTAAAAACAGAGATATTGCAAATTTCATCTGTTCGTCCCTTATTTACTCGTGATTGACAGATGCGTTCTCAACCTTAATCAGATTTGTCTCTTGAATTTTTCTCTCTGCATAATTAATTTCAGAATCAGAAGGAATTATTCTGATGGCAGAACTTCCCAAACAAATTGATTTCATTGAAAATATGAACAGGATGTTCATAAAGTCAGTTGTGGAATCATCTGCGACTCTTGTTGAAAATCTAATATATTTATCAGTCAGAGCCATGTTTTATCCACTGATCATGTCACGATAATTTACGATCTCACCCGAAATGGAAATGAAGGAATATCAATCCTCGCCTTTAAACGTCAACTAATAAAGGCAGGCAGTATTTTATGAAAGTTGTCCTTATTCCAGATTCACAGTGCGCGTGCGTACATGTTAAAATAATGACGACTTTATTACTGCCTGGCGTTATTCAGTACTGCAATATCTCTCTATTTTATTTACTACTCGAATCACACGTACTCTAATGGCAGCTTGGTTTGTTTTCTTGTATATTTTTGATGGCAGGTGTCCCAGCCTTTGCGCGTTTTCGAAAATATGTGAATATCTGTAATAGGTAATTTTACAGATGTTTCATTTATTTATTTATTATTATTATTATTGACCCAAGAAACATAAATGTTTATAATAGGGACCTAAATCTATGTATAACTAATACAATGAACAACAAAATTTTAAGTTGAAAATGTTGGCATCAGTTTAAGAAAAATCATCTCATTGTAATAAGAATATGTTTTAAATGTAATTTGAAACGAATTTTTATTATGATATTTTTAAAATTATTGGGTATATTACTGAATATCAAAATTCCAATGAACGAAATTGTTTTTTTTTGTTTATTATATTCGTGATGACACTATTTGATTGTCTAGTTTGGTGATTGTGAATAGTATAGGTTGAATGAAATTCCAGAGTGAATGGTTCCTATTATCGATAAGAATGTATGAATACACATATTTTCGATTTGTATGAATAATTTTATATCCAAAGGAATGTTTGGAGCACATAAATAAAATGCAGATTCACGGAATGGAAATTTAAAAATACATTCAATACTCTTGTTTTGCAAAGGTTCAATTGGACGCAAGATAGTAGAATTTGCAGTTTCCCACACTGATATTAAATATTGTAATTTTGAAGTATTTAAACTGAATTATATCAATTTTAGATATTTCAATGAAAAGGAATATCGAATTTTTTAACAAAATACCAATACAGGAGATATTTTTTTTCAAGAAAGTTGTTCATCAATATATGATCCCAAAAATCTTGTTGTTTCTGAATGTTTTATATTTTTCCCGTTGAAAACTAATAAATTTGCGATATGTCTAGATTTTCTTCTTGAAAAAAACATTTAACAATATTCATAGTCATCTTATGATAGTTTAACTAAAGCGAAACTATTTTCAAATCAGCTTGAATATTTTTGATTATTTCATTGTAATTTTTTCCAAAATAAACTAATGGTGTGTCATCCGCAAATAATTTGAGCTCACCACATAAATTAGGATTAGATATTGAATTGTAATGTTTAAGAAATAATATAGGTCCAAGAACTGAACCTTGTAGTGCATCACATGTTATAATCCCTATAAAACTTTTTCCTTTCCCATACAAACATATTGTTTTCTACCAGATAAATAATTATGGAACCATTTATGCACGGGACCGCTAATTCCGATATCGAATAATTTACATAACGAAATGTCGTGATCTACCGTATCAAATGCTTTTGATAGATCCAATGATACTAAACAACATTGGAAGTTTTCATCTAGGTATAGTTGAATTTTTGTTCTCAAATTCAACAAGGTAGACTCAGTGTTGCTGGATCTTCGAAAAGCATACAGTCCATTATACAATAAATCTATTTTATCAAAATCCATTACTATTCGGTTCATGATTTTCTTAATTAAGTTTGTATAAAACTGGTAATACTGATATAGGTCGATAATGAGTTGAATTTTCTTTTCTCTACGACTATTGTATTCTACGTTCATTACATATTGATTTTTAATTGAAGAATAAAGATGATTCCAAGACACCGTGGATTCTAACTCATTATTCAACGGCACTCACAGGCAATCACAGGTTCAGAATTTTCATAATCCACGGGAACTGAGAGGTTTAACAAACAAATTTCTCAAGAAGGCTTTGCTTGATTGAACTTTTGTCACAGCTTGACATCCGCGAATGTCAGATTGACTATTTTCTTAGTTTAAACTTTGATCTATGTGACAAGTACCTAATATAAAAATGAATAGAGCGGATTGGGAAAGCAGTGATAGTAAGGAAGATGAAATCTATCTTGCAACAAAGGTATAACAATTTTTAGTTGAACGTTTCACACTCTCTCAGTTCTTGGTCAGAGTTTCTCTAGTAGGTATTTCATTCAAAATTTTTCGAGTGCCTGTTATAGCTCAGTTGGTAAAAGCAAGTACATGAAGTAAATGTATAACGAAGGTAGTAGTTATATAGGCGTGAGTTCGAATCCCACTCTTGGAAGTTTTTTTTTTAATAACTTTCAATTAAGGCATTCATTCATGAATGAACACCGATTATTCATGTATAATTGTTATTCTACCTTATATTACTTTATAATATATAATTATTTTCATAAATAATATTTAGATTTCATTAAAACTCTGACTATCGAATATTCGTAGAAAAAGTATAGTCTTCTACTCGCGTATAATAGCTTTTATTTTCTCGGATAATTCCGAAACTCGCCTTTTCATCTTCGAGAATAATATCTATATCATTATACGCTCGTTGAAGAATATACTATTTTACCACTAGTGAAAATAGATGTTACCCTAGCAATGTTCTTGTTGTTTTCTGTTAGATATTACAAAAAAGTTACTTCAATTTTATCGTAGGTTTTTTCATTTCCAGAGGAGTCATGTATTGGTTCAATTTTCAATTGAGAATGTTTCTCTTTACAACATGAATCCCTTCCAAGAGAGGTTATTCTGTACGATGGAAAATAGCGACTAAATTCCAACTTTCAGTCGCAGATGATTCCACAACTGACTTTATGAAGATCCTGTTCATATTTTCAATAAAATCAAAAAAAATGGTGTAGTCTCATTAATGAACTGTCAGAATATGCAAGTAAATGACTTACTGACTTAATTTTAGTGAACAGTAACTATTTTCGATGAAGTGAAACAACTGTCAATAAGAATTCTGTGAGCGAATCAAATAAATGTCGTTTCAAAGCTATCTCATTCAAAAAATGCATTAAAATAAGAACTACTATTTGAAAAAGCCAATATCTGAAAAACTATTATGGTTGGGTATAGGGAACCACGATATTTAATGAAAGATAATCACATTTTCTATTCCTCAGAGCAAAAAAATACAGGGAGTTCTATTTGAAATAACAAAGTTATCTTTGTCCGAAATTATAAAAAAGTGACAATGATTTTTTAACATTCTGGATAATATTGAGAAACCGGTTTTATCTAAATCCAATAGCCCAAAACCTTTTTCATGCATGGTCAGAATTCGAAGGGATGATTTCTATACATTTCAATGTTATTTAGTTTCCTATTGTATCTAGCATTTTCATACAAAAATCAATAACTCGAGAACGGTCATAGTTAGCTACATATATACGAAATCATATTATTTTTTCCTGACCTATTCAAAAGTGTAACGAAATATAGGGTTTTCCATTTGAAAAAACACAACTTTGATATGACACACTTTTTTGAGCCACCCAAATAATTTCCTTTTGTAGCCTTAATCAATATACATATAATGAAATGGAGAGATTACCGAAAAAATAAATGATATGGCTTACAGGGACCGTGTCGTGTGGGGGGCCCCACCCTGTATTAATAATATTGTTTCCATCAAAGATTTCAAAGGGTCTAAGTTTCATATGCTGATTATACAGCTATTATATTTAGGAGAAACTCGTGGCAACAAGTGCAGACTGACTCAGAAAAATATTTAAAAAATCTTAAAATTTGGCTTAACTATAATCTTTTAAGTCTTAATGTTGGTAAAACTGAATTCGTCCCATTTCTAATCTATAAAACTGAACAGCATCTTTAAAACACTCTTATGTAGTTACATAAACACATGCCATTGTCCTAAATTAAAAAAAAAAACATCGAATATCAAATAGCTCGGTATCATACTTCATCAGCATCTAAGATGGGATGAACATATTGCACATGTTACCAAAAGCTAATTCATAAATTCTACAGCATAAGAGATTTCCTGGATATAAGAAAAGGAAACTGTTTTCCACCAACCAACTCTATAGGGAATTATTGGATATAAGAGACCTTTATAACTACCAATGCTCAGTTTGTTCAGTTTGTTCCATAATAGGGATAGATATGTTAACCACAAAACGAAACACACTATGTTTATCGAAAATAAGTCCACTCCTTTGCCAATTTGTAGGAAACCTCATCCATAAAGATTCATCCATCACTCGGTATAGACCGTATAACTACCAGACATAATAAGCAGCAGTAATAATTATTACCAGTCATCAGCGGTAAAAAACTATAAAACCGTGGAATTTTGAGAATCAACACCGATTTTAATGAAAATTTGGATTTTAGCTATACTCACCCTCTTCTTCAAAATCTACCCTATGCCGAACCCGACTTTTTATTTTTTACGGGTGAAAAATACCTCTTATTTCAAAAAAGTAAAAAAAACGTAGATTTTAGCATATATTTGGTTAAAATAACGTTTAAATTAATTATTTGTAGACTACTTGACATTCTCAAACGAGTTTATAATTCATCAGACAGATGCAACCCCTGTAAATCATCCTCTAAGGGGTAGCAATTTTCAAAACTAGTATTAAAGATGTTTATTATAATTTGAAACGATTGAAAATTGCGTCATTAAATTTGAATTATTGTTAGAATGAAATTATTATTTGTCAAAATGCTTCATTCCTTATAAACCACCCCCTGGGAATATGACTTATTAAAAAATAATTTTTTTTTAAAGATTTTTTTTTCATAATTAGAAATAATTTTGAACTGCATTTATATTGAATTGAGAATAATTCAATAATGATATAAAATCAATTTTTTCAACCGTTCAACCCTCATAAAAGCTACCCCTAAAGACCGAAAATGTCAAACTTGCGCTTATAATTTTTTTGCAGTAATAATGAAAGAAAATGTTAAAAATGTATCTATACTGAAAAAGGTTTTTTATTTTTACTTTACAATTACTTTACAAATTAGTATATTTATAAAAACTACTCATCTTCTTCATCTGCTCTCTCATTCTGCTGCTCATCGTCGCTCTATCTCTCTGGTCCATTGTATTTTTAAATTAACACACTATAATATGATGCAAGAATTACCCCTAGAAGCATCGCGATGCATAAGTATTATTGCAAAATTTATTCATACATTTATTAATATAAGATTTTTTTTAAATTCAGTTGGTTTTTGGACGATAATTCCTTAATTTTTCAATTTTATAGAGAATTTCAAGGGCTTTATCATCATATCAATCAAAAATGTAATCCTTATTTTTGAAAAGGGGTTAGTTCAAAGGGTTGGGTAAGCCACAATTAGTGCATGACTGCAAACTTTGAAAAAAATTGCAATTTCAGTAAAAAAAATCCTACAATTAATATTTGAAATAGTTTTTCATATTATGAATACTTTTTGGTTTATTGAAGAAAAATGCACTTTTTCATAATCATAAAAAGTCGTTTTCAATTTAATCAATAATTTTTGCCAAACCAGTCAAATCACATGGATCATATCAATTATACCAAAATGAAGTTAATTTCAAGTGGGGAGCCGTTAATTTCTATTAGGGTTGTAATGACGAGGGTTTAATTGTTACATAAAAAAACCAGAGAGTGACTTTGGTCAATTCTTATGTACATAGATCTTTCAGAAACGAATCTTTGTTTTTTTATTTGCTACATTTTTGTTTGAAATTATTTTTTTCGATAAAATTTAATATTTTCAAGTTATTCAGTTTCAATCGCTAATGACTCGGAAAGTATCAACTTCACAAAAAAACTTTATGTAACAAAAGTTGCTTAGAAATGGTCGACTTATGTGGTTATTTTGATTGAAAAAATGTTCACCCCCTAGATGGGGTTGATTTCACCCCCAAGGCAGAAGCCTGCTTTGGCGAAGGGTATATTTCAAAGAAGGTTATGAATACTACCTAAATCCAAATTTTCAATGAAATTGACCTTGATTCTCAAAATTCCACGGGAAAATGGCTGTTGACTGGACTATATTTCAGATTTATTCAGATACAATAATTTACAAATTATAGATTGTTGTTATGATTCCTTTCCAAAACAAGCAATCCACTAAAGCGATCGATTTGCACAGAAAGTTTTGAAAGGCTCAGAGACCAAAATTCGAAAAATTTAGATGGTTGAAAAGAAATTAAATTTACTTTTGAGCGAAGTGACATTTGACCCTCCATGCTATTTGAGATTTTTAGGGCGTTTGCGTAGTGTGGCAAGATACGGGGCACTTTGCATTTCTCTCAAATAAACTTTTAGAGTAAATTCGCGTACGAGTGGTTGAACTTACCTCTGTGATTTTTCTATAGGACCAGTAGCAGCTTTATTTTGATTTGAAAAACTTCTTAGTTGATTAATTTCATACTTAAAAAAGGTTCATGTTATCAGAAGTTTCTGTTCCAAAATTATTTATTTCAATTTTATATGGTTTTCCTTCATTCCTAATAAATGATGGTCGTAAAATACTTTAGTTTAAATGATGACCAAGAAGTTTCTCTATCCAGATTAAAAACAGCAAACGTAATTATCGTACTCAGAATTTATTTCCAAGGTATTTATTGGGTTCTAAATTTTCTCAGAAACAAAAGTATTCCGCAATGACAATTTGTGATTTTTTCACACACACATTAAAAACTTTTCACCGTCCACCCTGAAGCATTCGAGTGTTCAGTCGAGGTCATTAATGATACTATACTGTACCTAGTTCATAATTTATGGAGAGATATGGTATCAAGAAAGTCGCGCTCTAGTGGTTTAACTCGAACCTTGGTGATCAGAAAGTTGCGTAGAATAATGATATTTTTCATTGAAAACCATCTCTGTCATTGTTGGTATCTCATGGATCCAAATTTCTATTATATTAACTTTCATAGATTCAAGTACATTCCCTAATAAAGTGTCCGACATAATCGAGAAATCAATACATAATTAATCTTTCAAACGCTCCAACAAATTCTAATAAGACATTCCATCTATTATTTTATTTTTATGAAGATAAGATAGTCAATGATGCCTTGCGCAAACCAGATACTGACGTCATGACCTTGCCAGCGGATGGAACTAACTGTCTTTGCTTTCTTTGGTGCGGGTTTTCACATTTCACCCCAGTGTTTCGAATGTTGTTTCATCTGAGGTGTGTAGTGTTCGACCCAAGATTCATTTGTGGTTATGAATCGACTCAAGAACTCGACATTATTAAAGCGTTTAAATATTGCCAAAACACTCGAGTGTAACATCTTCACAACGTTATTTTTGTTCGAATGTGAGCAAACGCTGCACCCATATTATGACGCACAGCTTTCTCATCTTCAATTTTCGGTAATTTTTGGAATGAACATTCTCTGCTATTTCGCGCACTTGCGCCGGCGGTCATCCAACACCATTTTGTAGATTATTTTTATCATTTCTTGCGTGGTTAAACGTCATTCGACCGACCACTGGGATGTTTGTTACGAGTGCAGAATGTGACATTTATCGCACTAGTGGAAAATATAAACACGATGCGCAGCCAAATGCTACAGTCCCACTAGTGCGAAAAAACACATGAGTGCAAGAAAATAATCGAACAAAAAGGCTAACAGAACATTTTGAACTAACTTCATCTATTTCATACGACGTCGTACTGGTGCCGCTACAAAAATAAAAATATCTTTCAATTGACACATTTATTCTGTCAATTGACACATTCAATCTGTCAATTAACACATTTAATCTGTCAATTGACACATTTAATCTGTCAATTGACACATTTAATCTGTCAATTGTCACATTTATAATCTGTCAATTGACACATTTATAATCTGTCAATTGACACATTTATAATATGTCAATTGACACATTTAATATGTCAATTGACACATTTGATCTGTTGACACATTTAATATGAGATGATTGGAGCACATCCATGATGAAAGTTGTTAAAATTGTTATTTCCGTCAACCTGTTGCACCCCTACCCCGAACCACCATACGTTTTTGACCTTTTAACGTGTGATGCCATGCACAAGACCGTTGACCATGCTGGGAATCGAACCCAAAACCCTTTGTTTGAGAGGCGAATGCTCTACCTGCACAACCATCACGGAGTGGGTAGTTTGAACATGACCGGTGAATAGCCATGAACCAACTCATCCGTAGGTACTTTTCGATTGGGTTGAGCAATAACGAAATTTTATTATTTTTCAATTACGTGATGGTGTTTTGATTCGTAAAAAAACACTGAAACGATGATTGAAATTGTTAAATTTGTCCTGGTGGAGAAATTATTGAGATACTGAAACGCTTCTAAAGGTCTGTTTTCACGTTTATGCAATTGGCGCAAATAGACTTGTGCATGCCAATTTGCGCAAGTAAATTAGTTCATGAAAACCAAAATCGTGCACTTGCACAAGCCAGAAAGCATGACTTGAGTGAAATCTGGCCAGTCAGATAATTTGCATGTATTTGGTTTTTTCTATTCTGATAATTTCTTTTTAATTAAACAAACACCAGCTAGTGCATATTATAATTCGTCTTCCTAATCCATGGATGTACTAACTTATTATTTTTATTATTATTATCAGAATTACTTTTGTTCTCACCCTCAACAATCGTGCAAATAGACTGAACTTGTGAATGTAATACAATTATTCAGTTCATTTGTGCAAATTGTCATGCACAATCTATTTGCGTAAATTGCATGAACGTGAAAACGGACCTTAACGTTTGTAAATAATGAAATCTGTAAATTAGGGTAGTTTCAATTATATGATTGGATGCATTTGAAATGCTTGCAAGCTGGTTTGGTTGTCACACAAGAAAAAGTACGTTTGATCTTGAGCAACAGCGTATGAACATACAATAGGAGATTGAAAAAATCTGTCACTTGACTAAATAAATGTGACACTTAACAGATTAAATGTGTCAATTGACAGATTAAATGTGTCAATTGACAGACTAAATGTGTCAATTGACAGAATAAATGTGTCAATTGAAAAGACACTCTTTACTTTTCATAATCAATTATGACAATAACAAAATGTCAGATGAAATTATATACAACCACTTAGCTTAGCCCATATTTTGCCAACATTGCGTTTACGCAATGTCATAAACACGATTTTTTTTCGACACTTTTATGTCCATATTTGAACAATTGAACATAGAGTGTTGATGAATAAATGATCGAAATTATTCAATGTATTTTTCATTTCGTCAAAAAGGAAATATGTACTATTTTGTCGGAACTTGCATTTGGCCAATTTTGCCGTTTTGTAGCATCGCCAACATTTTACTACCCAACTTTTTTATATTGGAGTCGCGAATTATTCTAGAAGTTGCGAACGAGTACTCCTGGATGGAGTTATTGGAATGTGAGTACAGAAACATCACAAACTGTACTATATGTCAGCATTTATTCGTCAAATATTGAGGTTGCGAAAACGCACTATTGGCAGAATGTGCTGTGACTGCTGAGAGGACATTCATATCGCTCATGCGCTTTGTGGAACCAATCATAGTGTTGTTTCGATGTCTCTATGATGCAATGCACATCTTCATATTCAATCTTTCACATTAGTAAAGAAACGCACGTACACGTGCAGTCTTTTGAAGTACATTATTGTTATTGCCTTTCGGTATTGAAGCTAACTATTGTAAGTTGTTTTACGTAGTGACTAAATTATGTTTATTATTTCGGTGGATATATTTTCACTAGTAATACCACTAGATGAGATCAAATTATTTCCGGAAATTTTTTTCGCTCATGAATACTTTTAGAACATTTTCAAAATATTCATGAGCTCGAAAAAATTTCCAGATATTAATTTGACTTCGCGAGGTAAAATCAAATATTTTTAAAATTTATTTTTCGATTCTCAACAATGCAGATTATTCTCTTCATCAAGTCACCAGCGAAACTTAAAATGTGTGGTCGGCTTGATTGTTGAGTTGTCATGATAACTAAGTGAGACCCTTACTTCGAAATTATTATTTCACTTTTGAAGCTGTCAAATGGCACGACGTAAAAAAATGTTTCGTTTCGGTCAAGAAAGTAAAGAAAATATTCGTCAGGGATTGAGCAGTTGACACCCGCGAATACCAGGAAAGCGAAGTCAAGCGTATGGAGGCAGTTTACAATTTTTTGCGCAGAAAAATCGTATAATTTCGATAGAGCGGTTATACCTGTGGAAGAACTGGCGCTTATTCTTGAAGACTATGGGTTCAACATGCGAAAAAGGAACTCCGAAGAATAAAAGGAGAGTGTTATCAAAGTTTTATGGAATTCCACAGCCAAGCAGTTGCAGGAATATTTGTTTGAAAAGTATAATCGCAAATTTAATCCATTCTCTGACATACAATTTTTGAACGCAAGAGCTGCAAAAAATGATAAACGCCGGAAGCTATAAATGGATCCAACCAAGAAAATAGGAAAATTCATCTGCACTATCAGCAGACGAGCTGAGAAAAATTATTGAGCTCTGAGACGAAAACACTCCGGAAGGACTGCAGAAAAAGTTTTTCCACGTTGCTGGTCATGAATTGTCCTGGATAGGAAATGAAGGAGCGGCAGCACAACTTGAATATTTTGTGGAGGAAATTGACAATAGAGGGGAACCAACAGGCCGATTTGAGTATAACCCGGTTTTTTCCAAGACCACCCAAGGCGGTTCAAAGAAAATGGCTGACACTAAGTGGCTAGTATCGAATACACTCAACGAAGAAATATGCCCAGTGAGACTGCTCAAAAAACTAACAAGCAAGCGAGGCCCCATCAAAACGAAGCGTTTATTTTTGACGCCAAATCCAAACTGGAAGAATCCCAGTTCCAAAGGCTGGAACAGTCCAGTTGGAAAGAATACAATATCTTCCTGGTTCAAATTCGCTGCATCATTTATTGGAATTGATGTCAAAAAGATCAAAATATCGAATCATTCTGCAAGGGCCACTGCTGTTTCAACTTTAGCCAAAACGGGAATTGGAGAACAGCAATTGATTAAAATAACCGGTCATGGTAGCAGCCACTCAATAATACCATATCTGCAAATAGACTCGGGCCATCATCAGGAAATAATTGATGCAATTGGGTCTGCTTCAACTTCGGCAAAGACGATTCGAGAAGCTCTGAATCAAGAACAAGCAACTACTTCCAATCAACCTGCCATAGTTCATAATAATTGCGTTTTCCATATAAACAATAATTACAATAGTCAAAATAATATAAATAATTAGATTTATTATCACTTGTAACCATTCTTATAAAATAAAAAACTCATCTATTTGTTTATGTTATTTTTCAACTGCTGGAAACCTAGCTAGGCTAATATAACAAATTTACATTGCGTCGAGGTTTCGATACCATCCTCTAAATATGCGATGATTCTGAAATTTTTACTCATTGTAGTTGCATGAAAATGGCAACCTGAAGCGTAACATAATATATTCATCTATTTTATATCAGTTTTGGATTACTACAAATGGTAGAAAGTTTTAATTTTATCAAATTTAATGTGCTTTGCAATTTCGGTAATGGCCGAGGCATGACTTCTCAGCCTGCCCTTTAAGAAATTGTTTTCTACTTATTGTAGTTACACGGTAATGCAGTTTTATAATGAAATATATTACATTCTTTGATTTTTTTTATTGGCTTCGGGTTACTACAATTAGTTTTATAGATACATACCTACTAGAACAGATTAAATAATAATATTCAGTTTGTCTTCACACCATTGGGCTCTTAGCCTATAAACTGTTGATTACTACTGATTGTAGTAGCTCAAAAGTGCCATTTAGGGACAAAAAATATAATATTCTTTCATTTTATAGTTACTTGAGTTTACTACAACTGGTAGAAAATTATAATTTTAGATGTTTTTCGGGAAGCTGCATGAACAGATTCATAGCGCGTCATAGTTTTGTCAGCAATTATTTAGGCCTTCAAATTGGTAATTTCTATATACTCATGGGAATACCATTTCAAGATAGAAAATAGTATATTCTTCAATTTTACATAAGTTTCGAGTAACTACAAGTGGTAGAAAATTATTTTTTTGCCTTTTTATTATCGTGCGTTATGCGCGCTTTAATGGTATGGAATTCATAACCGGCGCACACTGGGGCAGGGTACCAATAAAACTGGCATTAAATATTTAAGCATTTGTTTAGTTTCCAATACACAGTATAAGTTTCTTTATATATTATTTTGTATAAATGAAAGTCATTGTTGATCTTACAAATATTTATTACCATCAGAATTGAAATCACACCTCATCATAACACAGTTAGTCTCTTCTGGGTGATGATTTCTATTCATTACTCGGATAAATCTGAATCACTGAAATGCTCTGATGACTCCAAGTCCTCTGATTCCTTATTCATATCATTTGTCCTAGTATTAGTTTGTATTGTTGGAGATTTTAACATTGATAACACTTCTGTGGAGAAACGGTGAAGTTTTTTCCTTTTTATTTTGCTCTTGTTATGAATAGGTCGCTACTAACCAAGAACAAATTAAAAACATCTTCGTTTGCCTTGACTCTACTGCACTTTCTAGAATTATGTTCCCGATACCTTTTAAAATCTTTATCTTGCGCCTCTTCGCTTGATTGCCCGATAGGAAGCAATGCGGCTGATTTTATTTCTGAATCGTGTATGGGGTATTTGTCCAACAATCCCTCATTACAGTGTGAAATTGCTTCTGAAGAGTATGTTTTCCAATTCTTCCGACCTCCCTGATGATCTTAGAAGAGTGAAATAGATTTTTGTCGACCAAATTGTATTGTGTATTGTGGAGGCCTAGCGAAAGAGATGCAATTCACGCATCAATGAAATGAGCGATTTTCTGTGAGTGATACTTCTGATGAATAACATTCTCCCTCATCTCATTTTTAGATAAGAATCTCCAATGGAAACAGGACAGTCAATAAATAATCAACTATCTGAATGAAAATGCAAATTTTCACTTTCAGATTTGTTCTCTCAAGTTATATAGGTTCTTTCTCATTATCTATCAGATGTAGTTCAATGTCCAGCGTGGCTTTAGCCGGGGAAGTAGTTGTTTTCTGTTAGATATTGCAAAAAAGTTACTTCAATTTTATCGTAGGTTTTTTCCATTTCCAGAGGAGTCATATATTGGTTCAATTTTCAATTGAGAATGTTTCTCTTCACAGTTAGTGGCATGTTGTACCATTAGGCTCCCACACACGAAGGGATATTTTGCGCGACATGGTATGTGACAGATAGTGTCTGTCTAATTTTGGACATGGGGTACGTACGTTCGTGCTGAACGCCGAACCCCGTCGGTCAAATACGTCGTCGGTGAAGGAACAGGTCTCTACAAGTCAAATTTTGTTGCAACTAACGAAAGGAAACAGTCGTTGAGCTCGTTGGTTTTATCTTGGTTTGAATTGTGTGGTGTAATGGAGTGGACAAAAAAAAATATTAACAGAGTCTATAGAATTATGTGGGGAACGACCATGTTTGTGGAAAATTAAAGACCCGGATTATATAAATAAGAATTTGAAAAGAGAAGCATATGAACATTTGATACAATTTTTAAAAAGCAAAAATTGTATGATGCTAAAACAAAAATACAGAATATCCGAAATGCTTTTTAATTTAAGTAATTCTTCAAATCGTCTTGTTCGGTTTGTCTCAAAGTCATATTATCCTCGTTCTGAAAGCCATTTCTTGACCCACGTTGTTCTTGTCTTTTTTGTATTATCCTTTCGACTGATGTTTAAAATACATAAACCAATGAGAGCAATTTTTTGTACATTTTGTGTTAACACCGACTAAAGAGGTATTTTGGACCAGCTTAAAATACGAAGTCGCACTACCCAGTATGTCGAACTTTCAAATACATTCCAACTAATTTGAGGGCAACGTATGTACAGGAACCGATCCTTTGATAACTGGCGGACTAAGTATGGTCGTGTGTAGACACGACACTTCAGATCGCTCTCAGACCAAGTCGGGGTCGTGGTGTGACAGATCTGGTCGGTAGACACCGTCGGCCGACTACATCGCTGCGTCTATGGGCAGCTATTGAAATTAGCGCATACCTCGCCCTCTGAAACTTATTTTTCTGAAAAAAGGCAAAATATGGGCAACAAATTCACTTGATTCTAAATTGAGCAATAGACAAGCTTTGTAACACTTCATAAATCAAAGTTTGGATGACCTTGGAACATAACTGAAAACTTTCTTGATTCGGAGCATACGATAAAAACCTTAGGATTTTACCATATACTTTATAAACACGAATTTAATATTATTGTATGTAAGTTTTTAATTCCCCAAAGTTCTCAAATTATCTCTACATACCTGAACTTGAAGTTCATAACGTACATACTCATAACAATTGCAATCTATTGACACAGTGACGATGCAAATCTACAACAATTGCATAAAAAATTCGCTATCGTCTCGCCTCGGCCAAAAACTTGCAACACATAAAAGCTCTGGGAAACGCGGCGGGGACCAGGAATGGGTCGCACTGTGCTTATTTGTTGCACACAGTAGTGCATTATCGTTTCGATAGATGGCGGTAAGGAAATATGCACTTTTAATTTTTGATTTAATGCCAGGTTTATTGGACTCCTGCCCCAACGTGCGGCGTCAGCAAGCATCAATCATAGGAGGCTGTGATCATTGTATTTTGACACTTCGCGTTTTGCTGCAATAAAGAATATTGCACAGCCAGCAAAGCCAATAAAATTCTTTGTTTAAAAAATTAATCGATTTGAAAATCATACTATATGCAAAATATTCGTGAAATTGTCTGACGTGATGATCAATCATCGTACCATGACCTATTTATTCGCATTAATAGAGGATTGTGGCTCCAACTTGAAGAAAAAAAATCTGTTCCGAATTGTTCACGAATATTTGCATCTAAACTATGCAAAATTGAAAGTACTGAATGGGAAAAATGTAAATAAATTAGTGTCTAAGTATTATATATATTTCATTAGACATAGACACTTAATTGAAAATATTCAAACTCCTGCATTTTCACCATTAAGAAGAGTGTCCGAAGAATATAGAAAACATCTTAGCTTTGTAATTAAAATGTATCAAAACTAAATATTATGTGAACAAATAAAATCCAGTCTGTCAAAAATGGTGTGTTATTGCAAACGTCAAAAAATTTCCAGTATAATTCGCTGTTGGGTATCCCTCGAGAAAAAATTTTCACGAAAATATCTCCATTATATAATAAAATAATTAATTTTGATTGGTTCAAAATTACAGTTGTGGAATTTTCAGAAAAAATTCAATAAGCCGACAACTGCTTTGAGTATGAGGGAGTTAGAGGAAATTGTTGATAACCTTGACCTAGAAAGTGACAATGACACAATAGATATAGCATATATTCGTACAGACGTGGATGGACTCACTGATGAAGAAAATTTCGATGATAACGAAACTGGTGAGTTAGACATACTAGGAGAGATCGCTGGAACATACGGAATTATTATAGAAGGAATAAATGACAGGGAAGTTGTACAGAATATCAATGGAGTTGAAAAAGTCACGGAAAGTGAAGAACAGGAGAGAAAAAAATCGAAAAAAGTTATTCGAAATGAAAAGCAAAAAGAGGTTACGTGGTGTAAGACCCCCATCGATTATGAGGATTATAAGTCAATTCCTCAATCGCATGAGGTAGAAAATATAAAGAAAATATCCGAGATTTACATGGAAAAATCCCACTTGAATTGTTTAGACTTTTTTTGACGATAATGTTATGCGAGAAATCAT
This sequence comes from Chrysolina oricalcia, assembly GCA_944452925.2. Classification (NCBI taxonomy): domain Eukaryota; kingdom Metazoa; phylum Arthropoda; class Insecta; order Coleoptera; family Chrysomelidae; genus Chrysolina; species Chrysolina oricalcia. The sequence goes on along the minus strand of OX101809.2, from coordinate 53,213,635 downwards.
TCGGTACTCGAAAATCTACGCTGCAGAAAATAATATACCAGAATTCACGCTCGACACAGAGGATTTGGAAAAATTCTTGGGAATTTCTAAGCGGATATCACACTCTTCCTCAAACCTGTATGTACTGGTCTTCGGATGCGGATAAGGGTGTACAAATGATAAAGAAGAGTATGTCAAGAAATCGTTTTCTCAGCATAAAAAAAATCTGCATCTTGCTAATAATAATGATCTTTACAAAGACGACAAGTTTGCAAAACTCAGACCTATATTCAATCTGGTGAATAAAAACTACTCTCAATTTGGAGTTTTCAAACACCACTTATCTATAGATGAACAAGTGGTGCCCTATTATGGTAAACATTCTGCTAAAATGTTCATCAAGAACAAGCCTGTAAGATTCGGTTCCAAGCTTGGCGGGAGTGTTGTGTTAGAGCTGTTGAGTATAATCACAAAGCCTGATGCTTAAAGAATTTTCTTTGACAATTGTTTCACTAGTCACGGACTTATGGTCTATCTAAAGATATTGGGTTTTGTCGTCGCGACAGGAACTGTGAGAGAGAATCGCGTGGCCAGATGCCCTGTGGAACCATCAAAATCTTTGAAGAAAAAACAGAGAGGTTCGTTTGATACAAAGTGTGATCATTTCGATAAAATCAGTTTAGTTCGCTGGAATGACAATTCAGTCGTGACCGTCATGTCTAATTGTGAATTTGTTGAACCCGTTGTACAAGTCAAACGTTTCAATCGTAAGGAAAGGAAAGATAATCAGGTGGAACAACCAAATATGATACATAAATACAACACTCAATGGGGAGGCGTTGATCAACATGATAATGGAATAGCGAATTATCGAATAAAAATTCGAGGAAAAAATGGTGGTGGCCACTATTTTCCAACCTGGTTGACAGTGCTACAGTCAATGCATGGAAGTTGGACAGATTGGTGCATTCAGAAAAACCACGATCACAAATTGATATCCGATCTCAATTAGTTCATGAATTATTATTGGAAGGTAAATACGAAAAGTTCAATAACTCTCAAAGAGGACGTGCATCTGGAAAACCATTGGATAAAGTTCGATTTGATAATGTAGGACATTTAGTTGAAAAACATCCACAAAATCTCAGAAGAACTTGTAAATTTCATTACTATTTTATTATTGCTGTACAAAGTGTAACTCATTTTTGCACTCCAAGTGTTATACCTTGTATCATAAGAAATAAATAGTAAATAGTAGATATCTATATAGTGGTTCCTGCCAATATTGCGAAAACGCAATGCTATTTTATTCTGGTATCCGTTTGAGAATTCTCTATGATATATTATCAATATTTGTAGTTTAATAAATATATTTGAACAAAAAAAAACAACTTTTTTAAGTGGGTTTGATAGTGGTATTTAATGGGGTAGTAGGTTTGGCTCGAGAAGAGGCTGACAGTCGTCCCGGCAGAGCAGTTCCGATTCAGGGCGAGTCATTCGATCACCTTCCAAGTAGTCCGAATTGTTCACGGAATCAAGGAAGCCTTCAATCGAGGCGACAACACGGTGATGATCCTGTAGGACATGCGAAAAGCTTTCGACACGGTGTGGATAGACGGATTGGTCACCAAGCTGATGATCACTAACACATCTTTCTCTCTGCTAAAATTATTGGAATCGTACCTGGTGTGATGAACTGTTAAATTTCTGAAGAGTATCCAATCGGAGCTAGCAGAGTACCTCAGGATTCAAGCCTCCTCAATTATACTCTCTATATGCATATGACTTTTCGATGCACTCAACTGCTCATACTGCAATATCTGCTATCTGCGCACATACGCTTGCGAGCGGAGTAGCAGCGGAACGCGAGCTCCTACATAGATCGGAATTGTGTTGTGATATTTTTCTGCACCTGTATTCCTTCGAAGATCGATATATACTCTGCCAATGAAGTAACCCCCCTCCTAACTTTTGAACGGGTTGGAATTTTAGTTTTTAATTTTTTTTCGGTCAAATGGTAGGTCACAAACATCTCTTTGACAACAAAAAAATTTCTATATTCCAAAATGGTGGCCAGACGCCATTTTGAAAAACTTTTTTAAATGGCTTGGGGGGTTGAGTGACACCTTATTCGAAACGTCTTACAATTCCCTATATGTCTACAAAATTTCAAACTAAAATATTTATCAAAAAAAAATGGCGATATATAATGTAAGAGCTCTCTTAGAGTAACCCCACCCCTGTTAACTTTTGAACGGATTGGAATTCTGTTTTGAATTATTTTTTGGTCGAACGGTTTTTTTTTTTTTTTTTTTTTTTTTTCTCACAAGTTGGTTGAAACCCTTTATGGGCACCTTATCCGGCCTGACACACACATCCCATAAGGTAGTGTGGGAGTCCCCTGAGTCCGAGTTGAATCCCCCTCAGGTATACCCACTAAACACTCCACCTCGTGCATGGTAGGCTCGTCCAGCCACCCAAGGCTGACCCGATGACACGTAGGCAGATGCCCATTGTATCGTACCATACCACTTTCTCGGGCCATCAGAAAAATTCTGCAGTCGCTGTGGTTTGAACCAGCGACCGGCAGCGTGAGTGATTTAAACATTGACGCTTTAACCACTCGGCTACCTGGCCCTGGTCGAACGGTAGTTCAGAATCTACTTTTTGACGACAAAAAAATTCTCCATTTTTCAAAATGGTGCCGGTCCGCCATTTTGATTTTTTCTTTGAAATGGCTGGGAGTCGATTAATACATCATTTGAATTGTATTTCAATTCTTTATAAGTGCGACAACAAAATGTCAAACAAAAACATTCATCCAAATAAAATGGCGATACATAATGTTAGAACTCTGCCATATGAGGATCTTCTCGATGGCTATCAATGAGCTCTAGTAAAATCATCAAATCTTTTTTGGTATCATTAAATGAAAGTTTTTTTCCTAAAAATTGTAAAAGAGTGCCATCTCCTACTGAAATTTAAGTAACAAGGCATGTGATTGTTTTATTGAATTTCAGCAAAATTAAGAAAATCATCCATATAAAGAACAATGTTTATTTTACATAAATATCTGAGAAATTGATAAAGAAAATCAAATCACATGTTCGAAATGTCTGCCATTGACTTCCGGTTACATGAAGATACGATTCTGAAATTCGCTTCTTACATTTCTAAACATGTCTGGTGTAAGATGTCTTTTATGTACTGTTTAACGTGGCACAACATTTTGAACCCCTAGTTCAGTTGTGGATTGTTGAGGGTTTTCTTGAAGATCCACCAAGTATGTCAATGGTTACTTTTGTTCACTATGTCGAGTTCATTAACATATTGAAAATTTGTACAATTTGACCGAAATACTTTTTGCATAAGAAGTGTGCGTGGTCCTTTCCCAATGAGTTATTTAAAAAAAAAATCTGTCAATGAGATTGTCTGGATACATCATCTCATTGAATAATCGCACAGCTGCATAAGCATTCGCCTGAGACTGGTAGTAAACTTTAACATCAAAAACTTTTTTCTCTACGGTACGCATTGCTCTCCTCAAGACTGAAAACTGGTGAAGTGCAAGATTAAGTTAACAACTATGAGATGTGATAAGGAAATTTCTTATTTATACCTTTACACAGGTACCATATCATAATGACCGATTGATTGATTGTTCTAATTTGAGGGATTCCTTATAATTAAAGGATGTTATTATAAATGATTACTCCGATTACCTTGGTCGATATTATTATTATTCATTTTGCTTTATCATCTGTTTGTTGATAATAAATCAATTTCAGGTACAGAAAACTTTTTTAAAAGGGTACCTTAGAAGATTTGATAATTTTTCTAGAACTAAAGTATCTAAAGGACCCTCATAGCATAGCTCCAACATTATGTACCGCCATTTCGTTTTGAATACATAATTTTGTTTCATATTTTGTTGTCATGTAGAGAATTGAAATACAATTCAAACGATATATCACTCGTCACCCATAGCTGTTCAGACTTTGATATAACCCCGTATAGTATTGGGATAGAATCAACGAATCAACCAACCGTCGATCTGTCACGGTGACAGAACTCCTCAAGATACGAACGAGACGCAGTGAATTTTGAGTTCTTGTTTTCAATAATTTGTAAAACGTTTCTAATCAAATACAGTCCATTAAAACAGTTCATTTCATTTACTCAAAGGAGGAGCAGTTAGTTTTTGAAATAACAAAAACCTCTCCCCACAATTTTTTGGTCCATACGAGCAGATATTTCAATAATATCAACGGAGCAGCAACGACAATTGCATTCAAGTTGTAGCAGGCAAAACGGAGAGCAGAGTGGAAAGCAGAAAAGGCCAAACAAACCCGTGAGCTCTATCCTTTTCACAAGCTTCCTTATCCCATTTCATTATCTTTCTATTTGTATCAGATATATTTATAACGTACGTATTACATAAAATTTTCAAAATGACTGAGCAAATAGCGACTTTAATAGCTAAACGTGGAACTTATAAAGCTCAGCTGACACGATTTTGCACCTTTGTTGACGCATTTACCAGCGATTCTAGTGTCAGAGAGTTGAAAAAACGACTAGAGAAAATTGAAAAAACGGTTTACTCAGAATTTAATAATATTCAAATTCAGATTGAACTTTTGGATGACAGAGATGAACAAGTAAACGAGAGGTCTAGTTTTGAAAATACTTATTTCCAATATGTTTCAAAAGCGGAAGAAATTATAGAAGGGAAACTGGAAAACACAAATTTGACAAATTCAGTCACAACAAATGTCACTGACAATAATTATTCATCTCCAAGGTTCATTAGAAAAGTGGCTTGAATTTTACGACATTTTTGATTCGCTTATAATTAAAAATGAACAAATAAATAATATACTGTGGCGAAGCTGCGGGCGATGCCGGACCTGAACTCTTACGTAGCCGGCACTCGGCCGCGGGTAACTGTTGTTGCGCTATGCACCGAGAAGAATCTGGAAGATTCAAGGCTTCACGAGAAATTTCATAAGCTTTCGGAGAAGTGAGCGTTCGATATAAAAAGAACTACGCAGCAGACGGACGGACAGTTAGTGAAGTGAAAGTCGAATATAAATACTAGAGTGATTTGAATCATTGTATTTCGTTAAATAAATTATTAGTCAGTGAAGTAGACTTTGAATATACAACAGTGGTGATCAGAAGTGCGATTGTTAGAGATAAAATACAGAGTGTTCGTGTAAGTAGACAGCTTGTGTATTTCGGACAATTGTTTTCGCGAAAATAGACAGTGACTGATAAACATTTTTCGTGAAGTGACACTTCTCGCGTGTGAAATAGACAATAATAATAATAATAGACTGGTGTCCGGGAAATAGACTGTGTGAAATAGACAATAATAATAATAATAGACTGGTGACCCGTGAAATAGACATAGACTAAGACAAAATGTGTTCGAGGAAAGTTCGCCTGGTTGAATTGAAGGTTGCGGAATTGAAGCAAGAACAGGAGGAGAGGGAACTTGACACAAGTGGTAAAAAGGCCGTGCTTCAAACAAGACTTGCCGAGGGATTAGTTCAGGAGGGCGAGGACCCAGAAACATTTTTATTCGAAGTTTCTGGAATTGATTTGGGTTCCATAATGAATAAACTCGATGAAAATTCCAAATCAATGAAAGAAGAACTGCAACAAAATTCAAGAAACCTGGAAGAAAAACTTCAAGAAAAATTTCAAGAAAGTTCGAGAAATTTGGAAGAAAAACTTCAAGAAAGACTTCTGGAAAATTCGAATAGTCTGAAAGAAGAATTTCAAGAAAGTTCGAGGAATTTGTCCCAGATCCAGGATGGGCAAGAGAAGGTCATCGGATACTTCAGTAAAACTCTCAGTAAACCGGAGCGTAACTACTGTGTCACCAGACGAGAACTGTTGGCTGTTGTCAAGGGAGTAGAACACTTTTACAAATACGTGTACGGAAGAAGATTCCTGTTAAGGACCGATCACGCAGCCCTTAAATGGCTTTTACAGTTCAAAAACCCCGAGGGCCAAGTAGCACGTTGGATCGAAAGACTCCAAGAATTTGACTTCGAAATCGAACATCGAGCAGGAAGTGGCCACAAGAACGCAGATGCCCTGTAAAGGAGACCATGCTCAGACGACTGCTCACACTGCCGACGGGCAGAAGAGAAGGAAGCAGCGATTTGTAGAACCACGGCAGTTGACAACAACTGGAATGACAACGAGGTCCAGAAAGACCAAGAAAGAGATCCAGATCTTGGTTTAGTCATCGGTTGGAAAAAGAGTAATCAAAGACCAACATAGCAGGAAATCGCAAGTTATTCCCCAGCAGTCAAATCCTACTGGGCCCAATGGAACTCCCTTACCTTGGAAAATGGGGTCCTGAAACGTGTATTGGAGACCGAAGATGGTAGGGAGGACAGATGTCAGTTAGTGGTACCCAAGAACAGAAGACATGAAGTACTCCGAGAGATCCATGATGGAGTTGCTGGAGGACATCTGGTTGTGACGAAGACCCTGCAGAAAGTAAGACAACGGTTCTACTGGGTCAATTGTCAAGTTGATGTCAATGACTGGTGCAGAAAATGTGCTGTTTGTGCTGCCAGCAATGGACCTCGGACACGACCCAAGGCCCCGATGCGTCAGTATAACGTAGGAAGTCCATTCGAGAGAATCGCCATTGACATCGCCGGCCCATTCCCCGTATCAGATCACGGAAATAAATACATCCTTGTGGCAATGGACTATTTCAGCAAGTGGGCCGAAGCCTATGCCCTGCCCAACCAGGAAGCCATCACCGTCGCGGATGTCTTGGTGAAAGAGTGGATATGTCGATTCGGTGTCCCCTTGGAGCTGCACTCAGACCAAGGCAGAAATTTTGAATCCAACCTGTTCCAAGAAATGTGCCAAATGCTGAACATCCGAAAGACGAGAACCACAGCTCTACATCCACAGTCCGATGGAATGGTTGAGCGGATGAACAGGACTATCAATCGCCACTTGTCCAAGGTAGTCTCTGACCATCAAAGAGACTGGGACCAGTATCTCCATTTGTTCCTGATGGCCTACCGTTCCGCAGTACACGAGTCGACCGGCCAAACCCCTGCTAGTATCATAATGGGCCGAGAGCTGCGGCTTCCCTGTGACCTAAAGTTTGGGATGCCACCAGGACAGGATACCGCGGGAGAGGACTACGTCAGCAAACTCCGGCAGCGAATGGAGGACATCCACGAACGAGTCCGTTTGAACATCCAGAGTGCCAGCGACCGAATGAAAGCGACTTATGACATCAAGGCCAATGCTGGAGGATTTCAGGTTGGTGACCTAGTTTGGCTGTACAACCCGATGCGTCGCCGGGGCCAGTCACCGAAATTACGGAATTCATGGGAAGGTCCGTACAAAATCGTCAAGAGGATAAATGACCTGCTTTACCGAATCCACTAGCCACCCAGAGGTAAACCCAGGGTCGTGCATTTCAACAGGTTGGCACCTTACGCTGGGAACCATGACCAAGTCCGCACCCCCAGACCACCAGAGGATGCGATGACGTTCCAGAAATTCATGTCCTTATACTCAAATGGACAGAAAGTGTCACACGGGGTAACTCGAGAGGAGTCACGGGACCTTTTCAAAGTGCCAGTGGATTACGCCCTAGCACACTGCGTCGCAGAAGATCTTCGAATGTCCAGGGGCATCGCTGTGGTGTTCTCCAAGAAATTTGGCTAACTCCTAGCACCACGAAAACAGAACCCAGAAATTGGAGGTATGCTACAGCTGAAGAAGGGCCAGAGGAACATTTACTACTTGGTGACCAAGAAGCATTCCCAAGATAAACCGTCCTATGAAGAGGTCTGGAGGAGCCACACCCAACTGAGAGATACGATGGTGGACCAGAATCTGGTGAACTTGGCAATCCCAAAATTATCCTGTGGTATTGATGGGCTGGATTGGAGAGTTGTAAGAAGTATGTTGGAGACGATATTCCGATCCAGCGGCATCCAGATTTTGGTTTGCTGTAATCCTATTCCACGACCTAACATGAAGACTGTGGAGTGTTATTTCCATCGAACTTTACGATGCAGATATGGGGGATTCTGCAAATATCGACACACTCCAAGGATGACATTTCGGGACGAAATATCTCTAAGAAGGGGGCAATGTGGCGAAGCTGCGGGCGATGCCGGACCTGAACTCTTACGTAGCCGGCACTCGGCCGCGGGTAACTGTTGTTGCGCTATGCACCGAGAAGAATCTGGAAGATTCGAGGCTTCACGAGAAATTTCATAAGCTTTCGGAGAAGTGAGCGTTCGATATAAAAAGAACTACGCAGCAGACGGACGGACAGTTAGTGCAGTGAAAGTCGAATATAAATACTAGAGTGATTTGAATCATTGTATTTCGTTAAATAAATTATTAGTCAGTGAAGTAGACTTTGAATATACAGCAATACAAAAGTTTCACTATCTGAAATCATGCGTTACTGGTGAAGCTTCTCGTGTCATTAGTTCTTTAGAAACGTCAGCAGCTAATTTTGATATTGCATGGAATCTTCTGTATAATAGATACAATAACAAAAGATTGCTTATTAACAATCATATAAAGGCTTTATTTCATCTACCATCAATTAATAAGGAATCTTCTGTTCAACTTAGAAATTTGATTGACAATTTAAATAAAAATTTGCGTTCACTTGAAGCGTTAGAGCAGTCTACAAAGGATTGGGATCCTTTACTAATATTCATGATAACGAACAAGCTCGATTCTGCAACGACGCGCGAATGGGAAGAAGAAGCACACAAATCCACAGATCTACCTAATGTAAAAGAATTTTTGGCTTTTCTAAAAAACAAGGCAGATCTTTTAGAAACTATTCATTACAACAAGCATGATTCATTAACTGGTCACAAACATAATCATATGGTTAATAAGGGTGATATAAAAAGGAAAACATTTTTTGCATCCAAATATGCATGTTCATTATGCAAAGGGTCACATAAATTATTCAAATGCCCAGATTTTGAAAAGTTACCCATACAATCAAGAATTGAGCATGTCCAAAAGGCAAACCTTTGCATAAATTGTCTTAATTTCGGACACTCGGTGAAAGATTACAAATTCGGATCATGTAGAAAGTGTTCATTGAATCACAATAGTTTATTGCATTTGAATCCAAACGTTTCTCCACAGGTGCAGGAATCTGAAAGCCATTCAAGCAATCCAGAAAACAGATCTACAACTCTTGCTAGTTATATCAGTGCCACGAATCATACGTTATTATCAACAGCAATAGTACGAGTTCGTGACATTTGGGGCAAGACACATAAGTGTAGGGTTCTTCTTGATAATGCGTCTGAATCTAGCTTCATGACAGAAGCTCTATGTAGTACGCTAGGTTTGGAAAAGGATAATTTCAATATTTCTGTCATTGGAATTGGTCAAGTTACTTCTTCAATAAATCACAAATGTGAAGTTCGAATTCAATCAATTTATTCTGACTATTCAGTTAATTTGTCGTGTTTAGTTATTCCAGAAATATGCAACCACATGCCAACTCAATACATTGATACGTCTTTATTCAATATTCCTTCCAACATTCACCTTGCTGATACCCAGTTCTTCACTCCATCTTCCATAGACATGTTGATTGGAGCTGATTTGTTCTGGTCACTTCTTTGTGTAGAACAGATAAGGCTAGGTAGAGGGTTTCCAATTCTTCAAAAAACAAAATTGGGATGGATTATTTCAGGTCCTCTCCCAACTTCTCATTCAGGTTATCAGACGTCTCACTGCAATTTCACCAGGCATTCTGATGTACAAACTTAACTTGAGAAATTCTGGAAGATTCAAGAAATGGATTTTACTACACAGCCGTTGTCTAAAGAAGAAACTGATTTCGAAAGTAATTTTGTCTCCACCTTCAGGAGAAATGATGGCAAATTCTTAGTTTCAATTCCTTTCAAAAACAGTCTTGATACATTAGGACATTCAGAAGAATATGCAAGAAAAAGGTTTTTTAATATTGAGAGAAAACTTCAGGCGAATCCAGAGATGCATAGAAAATATGTCGATTTTATGAATGAATATATTATGTTGAATCATATGTCAAAGGTGACGGGTAGTCCTCCACAACTCGTTAACTTCTTTCCCCATCATGGCGTTCTGAAAGAGGACAGTTTGACTACGAAATTGCGAGTCGTTTTTAACGGAAGCTGCCCCACGAGCAGTGGCGTATCCTTAAATCAAATTCAGATGGCAGGTGCGAACAAGATGATTTATTTTCTATCATTTTGCGTTTCAGACAATTCTCATACGTAGTTTCAGCAGACGTCGAAAAAATGTATGGATGCATTTGGATTGCTCCTGAGCAAAGATCTTTACAGCAAATCTTCTGGAGAGAAAATCCGTCACAACCACTTCAGGTTTTTCAATTGAATACTGTTACTTATGGAACTACTAGTGCTTCATTTTTAGCAATACGCTGTTTGCATCAGTTGTCAATCGAATCATCCAAAATGTTTCCTTTGGCGTCCAGGGCAATAGCTCATTCATTTTATGTTGATGATTTTTTGCATGGTGCAGATTCAAAAGAGGAACTTACTACTATCTGCACGGACGTTTCCAATATTCTTCAACAAGCAGGTTTTCATCTTCGCAAATGGATATCGAATGATGCGCAGATTATAAAAAATATAAATTGTTCCAATAACCAAACTGAGCTTCTGAAACTTGGAGTAACTGAAAATTTCAAAACACTTGGGGTTTTCTGGTCATCAAATACAGATGTTTTGTGTTTCAAAATCACATCACTAGATATTGGCAAGTCTAAAACGAAAAGGTCGATTCTTTCTGGCATTTCGCAAATTTATGACCCAATAGGTTTGTTGAGTGCATGCGTTATCACAGTCAAAATACTACTTCAAAAATTATGGTCTGCAAATTTGAGTTGGGACGAGACGGTTCCTGCAGAAATTTATTCAAAATGGTCTAAGTTCGTTCAAGAAATAATTCATTTAAATTCCTTGAAGGTTCAGCGTCACATTAGATTCAGAAATAGTGTCCGCACTGAATTGCATTGCTTCTGTGATTCTTCAAAAGATGCTTATGCAACCTGCATGTATATACGAAGCATTAATGAACACGGTGAGGTCATGTCACATCTTCTTTGTGCTAAATCGAGGGTAGCTCCCCTCAAGGTTCTTACCATTCCTAAGCCTGCAGTTCAAGTATTATCGAGATTAGCAGACAAGGTGTGTAATTCCTTACATATAAATTTTGATGACATATTTTATTGGAGTGATTCCACCATAGTACTTTCGTGGTTAAGAACGCAACCAAATCTACTAAAGACATTTGTTGCAAACCGTGTGTGTGAAATTCAGTCCAAAACTGATATCAGTAAATGGAGACATATAAATTCAGGCTATAATCCCGCTGATTTGGCAAGTCGCGGTGTAAGTCCAATGTCATTGCTTGCAAGTGAACTTTGGTGGCACGGTCCAAAGTGGTTGTTGTCCGATTTAGAAAGTTGGCCAGGTCAGTATAGTACATTTACTGGTGAGCTTCCAGAAATGAAAAATGACCACATTATTAACCAAAAAGGAAGATTTCAAATTCCCTTTCGAAAGATTTTCCAACTATCTCAGATTAGTTCGTACTGTTGCCTATTGCATTCGTTTTGCATACAATTGTCAAATGAAAAATTTGCGTGTTAGTGATACTTTGACTGTAGACGAAATGAATCAGGCGACTTTAGCCATAGTAAAGTTAATTCAACGTGAACACTTCAGCTTGGAGTACACTGCTTTGGCTCAAGGTAAACAATTACATGTGAAAAGTCCATTGTTGAGCCTAACTCCGTTTTTATCACAAGGAGTACTAAGAGTCGGTGGGGGACTCAGAAATTCAAATTTTGATTATAATAAACAACATCCTATTTTACTTCCCAAAAATCACAAATTCGTGAAATTGTTGTTCTGTTATGAGCATATAAGATTAGGCCATTTGGGACCTAATCAGTTACTTTCTTCAATTCGAAATAAATTTTGGCCAATTTCAGGAAAAAATTTATCGAAACAGACTGTACATTCATGTGTTCGTTGCTTTCGTGCGAAACCTGTTAACATGGCTCCTATAATGGGTGATCTTCCCTCTTCAAGGGTAACACCATCCCCTCCATTTTTTATTACAGGAGTTGATTATGCAGGACCTTTCACCATGAAGGATTAAAAAGGGCGCGGTTTCAAATATGTTAAAGGGTATGTTTCACTATTCATCTGCTTCAGCACCAAGGCAATACATCTTGAATTGGTTACCGAACTCAGCACTGAATGTTTCATTGCAGCCTTACGACGTTTCGTGTCGCGCCGAGGTAAACCTTCACGTATGATTTCGGATAACGGAACTAATTTTGTTGGTGCAAAAAACGAACTGCATCATTTAAGCCAGTTTTTGCAAAACTCCAGTAGCAAAATCGTAGAGGCAAATGCTTTAGAAGGCATCAATTGGACCTTCATTCCTCCCTATTCGCCTCACTTTGGCGGATTGTGGGAATCTGGGGTTAAGTTAATGAAGTTTCATCTGAAACGGATTATGGGAAATGCAAATTTTACTTATGAAGATTTTTCAACCATTCTGATACAGGTAGAAGGTATATTGAATTCCCGTCCGTTGTGTCCCTTGTCAACAAATCCTAATGACCTAGTTCCTCTCACTCCTTCGCACTTCCTCATTGGCCGAACCATCACGAGTATTCCAGACCCAGACGTTCGAGAAATTAGACAGAATCGCTTGTCAAAATTTCAACTCATGCAGCAGCTTATACAGCATTTTTGGGCTAGATGGTCTTCAGAGTACATAAATGAGCTACAGTGTCGCAAGAAATGGAAGATCAACCAAAATCATCTTCAGATTGTCCTTTAGTCCTGATTAAGGAAATTAATCAACCACCTTTGTGCTGGGCACTTGGCAGAGTCCAGGACCTTCATCCCGGGAAAAATGGCGTACCACGGGTGGCATCCATCCGAACCTCCAAAGGAGTTATTCGCAGAACAATTAACAACTTGTGTCCATTGCCCTTGGAAGAAACCAGTGCTTCTAATTGAACATGGCAGTGGGGTGCAAGTTCAATGACTTTTTATTCGTGCCTTTGTTGAAAGCCGCAGCATTTCAAGATGGGGGAGTATGTTCAGACTTTGATATAACCCCTTATAGTATTGGGATAGAATCAACGAATCAACCAACCGTCGATCTGTAACGGTGACAGAACTCCTCAAGATACGAACGAGACGCAGTCAATTTTGAGTTCTTGCTTTCAATAATTTGTAAAACGTTTCTAATCAAATACAGTCCATTAAAACAGTTCATTACATTTACTCAAAGGAGGAGCAGTTAGTTTTTGAAATAACAAAAACCTCTCCCCAATAGCCATCAAAATGATCTCATTTTGAAAAAAATTACTTTTTTTGTTGTCAAGAAAAAGTTTATGAACTCCCATTTTACCAAAAAAATTGAAAGAAAAATCCAATCCGTTCAAAATTTAACAGGGGTGGGATTACTTTATTCTAACATTATGTACCGCCATTTTGTTTTGGATCGATATTTTCGTTTGAAATTATGCTTTCGTATAGAGAATTGAAAGACGTTTCGAATGAGGTATCACTCGACCCCCCATGCAATTTAAAAAATTCGGGCCGCCATTTTGAAAGATACACATTTTTTGTTGTCAAAAAGTAGCTTATAAACTGCCATTCCACCAAAATAAAATTTCATCCAAAAATTCCAATCAGTTCAAAAGTTAACAGGGGGGAGGGTTACTTTATGGACACACTGTATATCATATCGTAGTAACTAAATAGTTGTGTTGTTTGTGATAAAATCCAAATCCTGTCAAGAAAAGAGAGGCTTTGGAGCTTTCGGCAAGTGTGTAAAGTTAAAAGTGCAAAATAGTATAGATGATGAATGTGTTTTTTGTAGATATCAAGTAGTCACGTTATTTTGTAGGTGAGTGGATATCGAAATAGAGAATAGATAGTAAACCTAGTGTAGATAAGCAAACATGATAAAACATAACCCCCGAAAACGTTATGAAATATCGCCAAATTATAAATCAACAGAAAAATCGATTCAATGTGTCTTGTGTCTTAAGAAAGCAACTGAATGTGACTGAATGTGAACTGAATGTGAACTGAATGTGAAATACAAAGAAATAATTTTTTTATTTTTGTGATACTTTCATTTACTATATTATGAGATTGTTTAGAAACCTGTTATTTTTCAGATTAATATATAACATTTTGATCTTTATTTTAACTCAAACTTGTTTTAATATGTTGTAAGGTGTTTCTCAGGTGCTAGTTTTTTGTACTGATTTATAAGACATTTTAATACTATATCAGTGGCGTTTTTTCCATTTTATCTATTTTTGTATGTATTCTACTTTAGTTTAAGGTTTGTTTTTAGGCCCTCACTTTGTCAACAAATTCTTGTATCTTTGGACAATAAAACATATTCTCTCTCTCTCTCCATTTTATTTGCCCTGTTACAGTTTTTCAGAGCTTTTATTAATCTATCAGTGATGTGTTTACCATTATGAGTATCTCGTCACAAAAAATTATGAAAACCTATATTTGCTTCAATGCTGTCGGTAAAAAAGTGTGGAAATAATAAAAATTCTTATTTGATGGAGTCAAAAAACTTCCAATAATTTATTACTATACCAAAGGTTTCATACACTACTGTGCACGCACATGATGGGGTCCAGGCCAACAGAACTGAGTCTTTACGGTAAGTACTAAACAAAAATTAGGTAGATTAATAGAAGCAGAAGCAGAACGAGTAAGTATCAGGAGTTTTTTATCCCGAACGAGTAAGTATCTATCTGGATTACTCATGATTTTGTTTGTTTTTCTGGTGAAATCATTAGGTACTTAGTAAGTCATTGCTTGAAGCTCTCCAAAACTATTGAGAAAGAGAAAACCTTCCTGAATCCTAGAACTGGAGTCATATAGACTCTAGATATCAAGAAACATATTGTGTGTCGCCAAATTTATTACTTCTCAACATCATGGTTTATTATTTTACAGTCATGATTCAACAGTTGTTACTAGAGAGAACTAGGCAATGTTGCCGTGTCGATTCATTCGTTAGAGGATACCTAATATCTTCTAAAAGAATAAAACACAATAAACTTTTGATAAAAACCAAACAGTGTTTGATAAAAATAATCTATTTGTTTTGAATGAATAAACTGAAATGTACGAGATAAGAAGAATGGTGAAGAATGGATACTGATTGAAAATAAATTTTTTAAATTATTACTCAAGTATCAAGACAACAACTTTTCATTTGCGTTGGATATTCCTAAACACGTTTTTTCAATTGTTTGTTGGACGTGAGTTTACTAGGTAGTACCTGAAGGTTTCGGGAATTTCGTTGTACAAATTGGGTGCCATATATTGGAAAGTTCTTGTGACGCAGTTGTCTAATAATGGATGTGCATATAGAAAGTTTTATTTCGAGTGTTACAATTTATAATGATGAGTTGGGAGCTGGTTCTTCATGATATTTAATTCACAGAAGATATAATATAATTGTCTGAAATCTAGAGGTGCTGAGTAGGAATTGAGTGCATGAATCTAATAATAACGATAATATTATAATGATAATAAATCTCGCAAAATGATGCATCTTCATAGGAGTTTGTATCCTGAATCGTTCGTTCCACGGTTATACTTTCCCAGGCAACTTTGAGTTTGGAGAATGATACTGGACGGAGCCTGTAAAGTCACCAGGAGTTCATAGATCCCCTTCTCTGCATGGTCCGCGACCATGAAAAAGCATGAACTGGAGCATTTCTTTTCAATGCAGCAGCCCATGCAGCCGATGAACTTGGTCTCGTATTCGACACTGAACGGACGAACCCAAACTCTTAGCGAGTTGGAACCAGTTCATATCGAAGCTGCGGAAACACAGGTCAACATCATCGAACATGGACATGGGAGGTCAAGTGAGCCGAAGTCGGAGATCGAGGAATTCATAATGGCCTGCCAGGATGGTATATTTAAAACCCTAGTCTACTGTTGTTGCGTGATGGGTATGGAGGACCGTGATACCATGATACCAGATGCAAAGCGTGTCGTGGGGACACCTGATACATTCGCAGTCAGCTTGCCCAACTTCTGCGGTCTCAGCCTATATCCACAGGCATAACGCGGCGCTATGAGTGTTTACTACCATCTACGAAACTCGTACGATATAGACGAGACACCGGTGTTGCCTCATGCTCCAGGGGATATTGAGTCCGTTGTGGAGAATGAGAAGTGCCGAATCTAGTGGAACTACTAAATCCCCTTCCTCATGCAAATACAATCCAATAAGCCTGATGTAGTCCTCGACCACCATAGTTAGACGATTTTCATCATGGAGTTTTCCGCCCAGGTGAAACGAATATGGTCTGAAAAGAGGAGGAAAAATTGACTGAATGACTCGATCTGCTCTTAAAACTCAGCTGGCTTTACCATTTCAACAAGAAGAAGGTACCGGGAGACAAGATAAAGAACGGTCGTAAAGAAAAGAAGAAAATAGAAGAAGTTGAATGAAAATGTTTGACGATCACTGTCCCGACTTTTCAGCAATGTTTCCAATATTTAAGATACTATGTACATTTACGTCCATTCGTGTGTACAATTGTAAGTTTATTCGTATATACATCCTGAAACTATCTTGAAACATAATGAATATTTTTCAGCATTGAATATGTATTACTTATCTCCGTTCTGTTCTGATTCAGTATTTCCCAGGTCTAGCAATATGTTTGTGGATTTATTAAATCCACAACAGAAAGTTACCTCATATGTCTAAAACAACGTAGCATCGAAGTTCTCTTCGGGATAGAAACATATCCGAACCATATCCGACCTATCCGAATTTGTTCCATCCTCTTCAGCTTGGTATTGACGATTTTTGGGATATTATATAATTTTCCTCAATGGGTTTTCCCAACATCGAGATATACAAAAGTATACTAGAGAAGTTAAAAGTAGAAATGAAAAATCGATTAGGTATTGATTATATTTTAGTTGAAAAAGGATTCAGAAGAAACGTAGTAGATACGAGAGTAAGAAGAGGGCCTGAAATCGGCTGTAACTACTATTTGTTAGTAACAAAAAAACAGAGAAATAACAAGAAGCGAAAAAAATCGTACATGACAAAGAAATTATCGAATTTGAATCAGTTGAAGCTTTCAATCTACAAGACAAAACCGTTGCAAAGACATATAGAGAGGCACTAGAAGATACACTTGAAAGGTCAATAGAATCAGTAATCTATAGAGATTGTGGGACTAATTCAAAATCACGGTCTTAACAGTGGTGAAAGAGATATGTTGACTTACTAAAAAAAGTAAAAATGGTGGTAAAATGGTGGTTCTGATCATAAGAGTCCTTGGTAGAATGACACACTGCTCTCGAATTTTGAAATCATCCCGGCTGGCCGTAATATGGCAGAAATCTCAGCTGGACGGATGCAGTAGGCCGTCATCCTTGGTTCACTTCGTCTACTAAGAGCACATGAGTCTCGGACCCAATAGTCACTCACCCCACGGCGTGGAGAGTGGTTATTTGCGTAAATAACACCAGCGCGATGTCGGAGGATCGGAGACAGGACCTGATTGGGATATTCCTAAAGAAAAAAATATTAATAATAATAATAATCAAGCAGGGTAGGGCAGACAATATATGTTACTTTGGTGAGTGGCGTCACCACTCGATTCAGGCAAAGATGCGAAACCGGACCTACAGCTCAGGTGCATCCGGGATGTAAAAGCAAACTTTTTCTCTGATGCTGACCGTGATCGTGCTGAGCTAATCCCCTCGCAGGATCTGCATTCTGGTTCCTAGACCAAGAAGACAGGGCCTTCAGAACCGACCTCAACCGGTTGGAGATCAACGACAAAGTGGTGGGGCAAACGACAAACGAAATAAGAGACGGCCTTCTGCGTTGCTATGACAGTAGTGAGCCCACGCAAAAGGGATACATGGCGCGAATGCTTGCTCTGTAGTGCGTGGCATACCCTGAGTATGCCGCATTCTCCTTACAAAATCTACGGGATTATGTATCCGACCTATCGTGTTCGTAGCTATGTGAGACCTTTGCTCCCGGCCCAGATAAGCTGAGCAACTTTTGGTGGATAAAACTGGTTCCCACCACCACTTAGCCAGAGTTTCCACCCCATGGCTTAGTGGAGAGCAGCAGATTCCGGCTTGCTTTGTAGAGGAACGAACCGTGCTAATCCCCAAAAACAGAAATTTGTTTGATCGCAAGAATTACAGACCGTTAACTTGAACTTTTGAACGGGTTCTAGCAATACTTAACATGGCATGTGGTTCTATTTAAAAAATGCCAATGACGTCACTTCTCCACCAATGGCACATCTAAAAAATATTTGAATTCAGAGAAAGGTGCAGAGTTAAATACCCTTCTGCAGAGTTAAATACGGAGCAGGTTATCTATAGGAGAGGTGTATTCCAAGGGGATTCTCTCAGTCCTCTCCTTTTTGCATCTCACTCATGCCACTATCCGTTGTGCTATCTACTACACATCTAACGGTGAAGAAGCAATTGCTTCGACATCCACTACCGTCAAGACTCTATCAAAGCCCACACAATCTAAGCTGGAAAAGAAGTTCCTCTTCGCCCTTCAGAAAATCAAAAGATTTGTAGTTTTGGATCAAAAAGTTACATCGATATTCGTCCACTTCCAAAGACTATCAAGGCAAACCATTACAAAAAGTAAAAAGGGCAAAGCAGCAATATTAATATATTTTGTTTTTTTTTTTTTGTTAAAATTGTTATTTCCGTCAAACCGATTGCACCCCTACGCGCAACCCTCGAAAGTCTTCGAGAGACTTGTGTGAGCTAGGGAAGACGCAGCCCTTACCTTTTAACGTGTGATGCCAAGCACGAGACCGATGACCATGCGAGGCTTTGAACCCTCGACCCTTCGCTCCAAAGGCGAACGCTCTACCTACACGGCCACCACGGCCTCCTTATAAATTGGAGTTAGAAGCTGAACTAAATAAAAGAGGAAAAATGCAAAGAATAAAGAACAAGTTAATATACTACTATATACTTTCAAAGTTACCAAGCATTTTTACAAGTTTTTATATTTAGTATTTCAAATAAACGGTATTCCACCTGACCACACGTTGAAGAGAAGGCTAGTGCATTGCTATTCAGAAGATTTGAACGAATCTAACATTTTTGGAGAGGTTTTTACTTTTTGATGTCAAAATCAGACGAATCTGTCAAAGAGAAAGTGAAATGTGATTCATGCAACAAAAGTTTCAAACCCAGAGGCATTAAAATCCATGCAAGCAAATCCCACAATGAACTTTCCAATTCCAGTGGAGAAACACCTTCAGGAAATATTTCTTCTCTTTACAACCTTTTGGCTACGTTGAAAAGACAGACTATAATCATAAAAAGAATACCTACAGCTACGAGATTACTTTCTGCTACTGCCCTCGCTAAATCGATTGATGAATGTGTGAAGAACAACTCACTATAGAAACCTGGAAAAATCTCTTACTCTTTGCATACAAAACCTTTCAAAATCCCAACCGCACAAAATAGAAATAAGAAATTATCTCTAAGTTCTATTATCAGAAGAAATTTAAGTGAACCCAGTCATTCTTATTCCGATTTAGATCACAAATCGAAAGTTTCGTTTTCTGGGACTAGTTTAACTATGGAGACCTGATGGAGACCTTACTTCGGCTATCAGATTACTGTGCTCAACAGACGCTGTGGCAGATTTCAGTGAAGAAACTCTAAAGGAACTACGAAGCAAAAACATCATTCTTCAAAACCGAATAATGTCTTTCCGAAAAAAGAAGCCAACAATAGCTCACTCATGATATCGACAAAAGATGTTCTCGAAGCAGTTATGTCCTTTCGAACTGGATCAGCTGGTGGTTTAGACTCACTTAGACCTTCTCATCTATAGGATATGTTAAGCCATAGTTCTGGATCTTCAGCAGTATTTTTTCTGTCATCTTTAACTAACCTCTGCAATCTAATGCTATCAGGTGGTGTTTCTCTAGAAATATGACCAATAATTTATGGAGCTTCTTTATGTGCAATACAGAAGAAAAATGGAGGTATACGCCCGGTAGCAGTTGGCACGACCTTTCGCCGGTTAGTCTCAAAAATTGCTTGTCGAAAAATAGAACATTCTCTTGGCAATCTTTTACGCCCTTATCAATGTGGTTTTGGAACTCCTGGGGGTTGAGAAGCTATAACTCATTGTGCTCGCCGTTATATTAATCAAAAAGTTTTATTGAAAATTGATTTCAAAAACGCTTTCAACATGATCCACAGAGATATTATGCTTCAAAAAGTTATGGAACATATACCCCAAGTTTATCCTTTCATTTTCCAATGTTATCAGCATCCAAGTTTTCTAATGTTTGGCAAAGTTCTTATTTTATCTGAACGAGTAGTTCAACAGGGTGATCCGCTAGGTCCAGTATTATTCTGATTATCAGTCGATCAATTAACAAAAAGCATCCTAACTGAATTCAGTTGCTGGTATCTTGATGATATGGTACGATAGGTGATGACGCCAATTTAGTTTTGGAAGTTTTGCAAGATATAATCAGTAGAGCTTGGACTTGAATTGAATTTCAGTAAATGCGAATTGATTTTTCTAGACAAACAAGATACAACAATTATCGAAAAGTTCAATGCAGTGGCCCCAGGAATCAAAATTTTGGAAAAATCAGATTGGCTTCTTCTTGGAGCACCTTTATCAGATGATGCTCTCTCTGTTTGTTTGAGAGATAAACTGAATACTCTCTCTCTCTCTGATGCCATCACGCCTAAATTATTTACCAGCACATATAGCTTTCTACTTATTGAAAAAATGTTTGGCAATCCCTAAACTAACCCAAATACTCAGATGTAGTCCTACTTGGAGTGATGAACAAGATCTACGGAACATTGATAACGAAATTCGTCACAGTTTTGAAAGAATAACAAACAAGATTCTTGAAGAAGATGATTGGCTTCAGGCAACCCTGCCAGTGTCCAAGGGAGGTTTGGGTGTTCGATCTTCACTTGCAATTTCTTTACCATCTTTCCTCTCTTCTGTTAACAGTGTCCGTCATCTGGTTGATCAAATCTTACCCGACTCCTTCTCAGATGTCCCAAATTTCACAAAAATCTTGGTGATTTCCTCTGATCGAGTTATCATTTGAAAACTCCTTGATTCAGCTTCAGACTTTCCAATTGAAATGGCTCGTCTCAAGGCAGTGAGTACAAAAGAATCCGGAGCTTGGCTCAATGCACTTCCCGTTGCATTCGTGGGAACTTTAATAAATGATGAATCGTTGAGAATATCAGTTGGTCTACGTTTAGGATGTTCTTCATGTATTAGTCATATATATCGTTGTGGATCCATCATCACAGAAAAGGGGACCCATGGATTGAGCTGCAAATTGAGTTCGGAGCGTTCTTCCAGACATTCCACTGTAAATGATCTAATCAAACGAGTTTTATCAACTATTGAAATTCCGTCTCTGTACTAGAACCTTTGGGAATCAGTCGAGAAGATGGAAAGCGACCCAACGGAATGTCTCTCATTCCATGGAGTCAAGGCAAACCATCAGTCTGGGATTTCACCTGTTGCAGCTTCTCACATCGACTCAAAATCAAGAGAAGCTGGTGGAGCTGCTGAATCAGCAAAAAAAATTAAATTGAGAAAATACCGAAATTTGAAAGATCAGTCTCAGGTCTGGATCCTTTTTTATACAGCGTATAAGTGTAGCAATCAAGAGAGGAAATGCTGCTTCCATATTGGGTGCCATTCCTACCCCTCACCGCCTAGATGAAATTTTCATTCGCCCACAAAGGATACCAGTCAATAAAATGTTCAGCAGGTAGATTTATCGTCTTCTGTAGAACTCACATCAGCAATATTTACATCCAATTCAATTCCCAGCAGTATTAACGCTAGTTCACTGTCAGGCCACTCCACTAATAGAGACAGTAATGAACGCAGTAAAAACTTCAACACCATCAACCCTATTATAGAAAATAGTGCCGTCAACATACTCGGTCTCAATGGTCTTAAAAATATTGGCAATACTTGCTTTATGAACAGTGTTATCCAGTGTTTATCTAATACAAGGTGGTTGTTGGAGTATGTGAAACAGGATGCCTACTTGAGAGATATAAACATGAATATATCTTGTACGAAAGGAGCTTTAATCAAATCATTTGCCGAGGTGATGAAAAAACTATGGTCAGAAGATTCGTCAGATCGAGTTGAAAATTCGGCCCCATTGAAATGTCATATTTAACGATTTGCACCTCGCTTTATCGGATTCGCCCAGCAAGATTCACAGGAATTTTTAAGGTATTTGCTGGAGGGAATACATGAAGATGTAAACAGGATTCAATAGGTACCTGATGAAATTTTGACAGATTTTGATGAGAAATCAAGTGACAATGAGAAAGCTGAAGAAGCTTGGACGAGATTCTTGAGGATGAACAACTCCAAGATTATAGATAACTTTGTTGGGCAACTAAGATCTACATTCAAATGTACACATTGTGGTCATTGTTCAGTCACGTTTTATACATTCTGGGATCTCTCCCTACCGATTCCTAAAAAAATAGAATAACTTAGTCTGTCACATTATTTGGATTATTTGGATTATTTTACGGAAGAAGAAATTTTGGATGGTGACAAGAAACCTACTTATTTGAAGTGCCAAGAGAGTCGAAAGTGCACGAAATCCATATCTATTCATAAATTTCCAGAAATTCTTGTGATCCATTTCAAACGATTTTCTTCAACAGAAAGAACAGGAGAAAAAATTAATATTTCAATCAAATTTCCTGTAAACGGATTGGATATTAGCAACTATGCAACAGAAAATGCAACCCCTCGTGTGTATAACCTATATGCTGCATCCAATCACAGTGGGACTACCTATAGCGGACACTACACGGCTTACTGTAGACACGTGTATAATTTCACCAACTTCACATGTGGACAGAGAGGCATATACAGGGTGTTTCTTAAGTACGTGTAGAAAATTTAGGAGCGTATTGCTGACATCAAAATAAGAAGAAAAGTTCTTATAAACATATGTCCACAAGTGATTCGTTTCTGAGATACAGAGTGTCAAAGTTGAATTCTTATTTTTATTTTTTCTGAATAATTTCAAAATAATTTTGATATTTGGGAAAAGTTTGGTATCTGGGAATATTTATTATTCAGTTTGTGTAAATAATATATTCTTGATAGAGGTCACTGCGAGCACTTGAGATTTGAAATAATCGATGCAAGTGATTTTGAATGACAAGATTTTTTAATTCAAAATAAATTCAATTAGAAATTAGTTTTTTCACAATTAACACAAAATTTGATTTTGTCATTGAAAAATAATCCCAGATACCAAACTTTAGTCGAATATCACAAATATTTTGGCATTTATTCACAAAAAAACAAATATAATAATTAAACTTTGACACTCTGTATCTTAAAAACGAATAACTTGCGGACATGTGTTTATGAGAAATTTTTTTCTTATTTCGACGTCAGCAATATGCTCTTGAAGTTTCTACACGTACTTAAGAAACACCCTGTATATGTTCTTTTCTACGAGTCCTGCTGATAGTGTACCCTTTTATTGTTGTTGTTTTATGTTATTTATTTATACAATTAATTTAATCTATTAGCATGTTATTGGTAGTTAAAAGAAAATTTGATAATTAGGAAAATGAATCAAAGAAAAAGAGTGAAGTCTAAAAAAAGTTTTCTAAAGCATATAAAGCAAAGCAGAAAATAAAATTTTTAGATCATATGAAGATGCAGACAAGGGAGACAACGATGCAGAATGTTTTTACTGTAATCATTGCCTGAAGAAGGTTGGGTATGCTGCTGTGGATGTTTAAGATTAGCTGAAGATGACGAAGCCTTTAAATGTGCATTTTGTGAAGAATGTTAATATTTTACAAAGTGTTTTTCAGTTGGTAGGACCATTATATGTGTTCTATACCCAAATAGGGTTTCAATTTTGAAATTCATGTTGTGGTTCATATTACATCATATCGTCCTACTCCTATGGATAACTATGTAATTAATTCCAAAGTTCCAGATACTAATTGTAAGTATATAACTAGAGCTGGATTTATTTAGTGAAATAAACAACGATATTTCACTGCAATATCAGAAGTGTGAATAAGAACTTTGATCAGGTATTTCTTAAGCTAAACGATTTTCAATTTTATTTTGATATAATCATTTTCAGCGAAACATGGGTGGTACCAGATTTTAATTTTTTCAGATTTTTTACCCTATGCAGCAATGGCAACATCAATAAGAACGATGGGGTCATGATGTATGTAAAGGAAAAGCATGAAGATAAAATAAAAATAAACGAAATAATTAATATTGGTTGAATAAAAGTACTACCTACATATTTTGATGAATATAGAAGGTGAATATATCTCTATTACAGCCCTTTATAGGCCTCATGATATAGTCGTTAGTGATTTCATTGAAGACTTTGAGGTATATTTAGATAATTATATAACTGCTGGTTATTTTAACTTCATAGTAGGAGACACAAATATAGATATAAAATCAAATAAAAGGTATGCCCAGGAATATCTAAATTAAATACACGGAATGGGTTACAAGCCTCTAACTGACAAATTCACGAGATTCACAGGGTGATTCAAAATCTTGTATGACACATTCTCTTCAAAGGACCGGAGAATACTAATTATTCTTCGATTGTAGTTTAAGATGATATAACAGATCATTTTCCAGTTATAGCGAATATTCAAATAAATGATCGCTCCATTTGCTCACCTGAAACAAAAACTGTTTTTAAATTGAATGAAAGGGAACTAATTAACTCCTTTCAGTTTGAAAACTGGCAATATTTTTTTCAAACGAATGATATCGACAGAAAAGCAAATAATCTTGTAGAAAAAATTCCAAACACTCTGTCACCAAACCAACCAAATTCACATTTTCAGAGTAAACTACTCAAAAAGGAATGTCTGGATAAGTAAAGGACTAATGAAATTTGCCAAGGAAAAACAAAAACTCTACCTGTTCTATAGAAGAAATCTAGAAAATAAAGAAAATGAATCTAAATACAAAATTTCCAAAAGAATTACATTAAATTGATCGAAAAAACTAAATTAGAATACTTTCACGAAAAACTAAACAGAAAACAAACAGATAGTAAGTCATTGTGGAAAACAGTTAATGGATATGTCGGTAAAAAATCTAGAAAAACAGAAAATAGAGTTGGGAATATCTGATATCTGACAATAAAGAAATTGCCAATAAATTCAATGACTATTTTTCCAGTGTGGGTAGAACACTTGCGAATGAAATAAAAAAACAAAAAATACAGTAAAAACTAGAAAAATCTTAGAAAACACAATGTTTTTTCTCCCACATCAGAGGAAGAAGTAGAAAATACGATAAGGGAATTGAAACAAGACAAAGCACCTGGTATAGACCGAGTAACTACCAGACATCTAGTATTATTATGGAGACACATTAAAAAACCTCTAGCTCACTTAATAAATGAATGCTTCTCAGAAGGACACTTTCCTGCAGTTTTGAAGATAGGTGTAACGATACCACTATTGAAAAAAGGGGATAAAACTTTGATGTCTAACTATCGACCAATTACTCTGAAATCAAGTATACGAAATTGGTAGTGAAAATAATGAAAGAAAGGATGGCTAGTTTTTTGAATAAATATAAACTCATTTCTGAGCACCAGTTTGGCTTCAAACAATGAGTTTCTACCGAAGATGCTATTATTTTCCTAACAAATAATATTTATGAATTCTTGGATAAAAGCTTGCCTACCTCGTGTGTTGTCTTGGATTTAGCCAAGGCCATCGATACCATCAATCATGGAATAATGATTGACGTACTAGAGGACATTGGATTCAGAAGAGTAGCATTGCAATTATTGAGATCTTACCTGAAAGATAGGATACAACATGTCCACAAGGCACTGTACTGGGTCCAATACTATTCTCGATTTATATAAACGGACCATTGAATCTGAATAGTACTGGCATAATTTCTTCATTCCCGATGATACAGTAGTATTATATTCAGGAACATCATGGGAAATGAAAGACTCCGCAGAGAAAGACTTGCTAAAAATAAAAACATGGTTCGACAAAATGTCCTTGACAATTATGAGAAAACGAATTACATTCCATTCAGCTGCAATAAAAGCACCGCTCCTAACTATAGTAATATCATAGTAATATAAAACACAAAAAAGTATGAAATATATAAAGTAGATCACACAAAATACCTGGGTATTTAGACAGTTGAAAAAACTTCTCAACATACCCCAGATACGATCTATATATTTCTCTCTGGTCTACTCGATTTTGCAATATGGTATTGCCGGATGGGGTGGAGCATATAAAAATAATTTATAGAAAGTAGAAGCTGTCCAAAAGATATTTATAAAAATAATGTTAGATAAAAAACGTACTTACTACAGATCTATTATTCGATGTAAGCGACCTCATAGATGTTAGTCAAATATATTGTTTAAAAATCCTCACATTACAGCATACAAAAATATGAACGAGGTGAAATAGACCATAAACACAACATACGATACAAGAAAAATAGAAAAACTACCAAAACAAATGAAAAAATTGGTCAAAGGTCCTTTAAATTTTTGGCCCAACACATATACATATTGAATTACCAGAAATAATCAGAAATCAGCCCATTCCAAATTCATTCAAAACGAAACTAAAAAGATGGATCATAAGCACACCAAGAAAAACCTTACACATTATGATGAATATATGAAATTGCTCAACTGAATCAAATAGTGAATTGATTGAATTGCAAGAGAAATGCCTGAGCAAAGTTCTTAAATAAGTAATAAAAAGTAAAAGGAATTATTCATTCTGAATTCAACAGAAAAAACTATTATTTTAATACATTAATTCAGGGAATTCTAACTTTTTGAAAGTTTTTTATTTTCATGATTTTTTAAATATTTTTGATTTTTTTTTTTCAGTTGAAGACTCACAGCATTGATTGATGGTGGTAAGTTATTGAAAGTATCCACGTACAAGTCCTAAAGGACTTATGTGGCTCTCTGCTGCATTTATTTTCCATATCTTGTAATTCTTTTATTGTTATTATCTTTTACGGAAATTAATTATTTTTATTACTCCATGAGGCAATATGACACGAGTTAAGATTTTTTTTCTAACAAATATACTTCATAAGAATTGAGTCTGGTAAATAATAATAATAATAATAATGTTTTTTTTCATCAATATAGTTTATGGATACATTTTAGAACAAGATCAAAAAATAAACAATGAAGACAGCCGCTAAAGTAGGCAACTACTTGTTTGCGGTGATATTAACAAATTGAATCGATTTGTAGAGACTTAAAGAAAAATAAAATAAAGGAGGATATTATGAAAATGTGTACATTTAACTGGACTTATAAGGAGACTAATTTTCAGGACTGATATACTATTTCTCTTTTATTATTAGTGTTTATTGATGGTCAGTCCAATGGTTTAGGTAGAGTGAGTATACATATATATTTCAAAAGAGATAATATACGTTCTTAAGATCAATAAGGCTATGAATGTAAATCCTGGATCTAGTTATAATCAAATTTTTGGATTGTTTCTTGAACAGTGATAAGGAATTTATTTTTTTTAAGTCACAAGGCAAAATATTATAAACTCGAGGAGCAAGGAAAAAGTAACTTCTTTGAGTAATAGTTTTGAAAACTTGTGGAACTCTAGGAGTAGTATTTCTATTCATGTTGGAGACTTACCAACTCATATCTGTGCTAATGTTGATTAACCAATAGGGAATGACAAAAGAGCTACCTGATATCAAAGATCTTACACTGATTGTACAGGGATTCTGTGGAGTACCTGAAATCTTTGTTCCAAATGATTTTGAGAATCCAATTTTGCGTCACCTCTAATCTCTTCAAGTGATTGTTTGTGGCTCCGCCCCATCCAAGGATAAGTAAGATGTGGTTCAACAAGTGCATGATAAACAATTTTCAGTTGATCAACATTGAAAATTTGTTTAAGATATTTGAATCTCCATAACACTGATCTGATTTTTTTTGACATATATAGGAGACATGAATACTCCATTTCAAGTGAGAGTCTAGGTACATTCCCAGATATTTCATTTGTTTCACACTTTGGATTTGAAATCGATCGCACGAACAGCTATTATTAGTTATTGTTAGATTATCAAATGGTGGCAAATTTGAAGTAAGACAAGTGAAGGGCATATGGTAGGTTTTGGATAGATTTACTGTCAGAAGTTTACTTTTGCGGAAATGGAAGATTTTGCTCATTTCTCTCCGCTGTTTCTTTCAGTGCTTCCCAAGTGTTTCCAGTGAAAATGAGTGCAGTATCATCTGCAAAACTAACTATATCCCCACAAATTTGAGTGTTGAATAGATCATTGATGTAAATTATGAACAATATTGGCCCCAAGACTGTACCCTGAGAAACTACATATTTGAGAATTCGTTTTTCGTTCAATTTTCCGTTTAGTGTAACTCTCTGACTTCGATTTGTAAGGTAGTCTTTCATAAGCTTATATGGAGTTGCTCTGAAACCAATGCTTTCTAGAACCCTCAATAACTGCTCATGGTCTACAGAATCAAATGCTTTTTGTAGGTCGATAAATACTGCCAAGGTTGGCTCTCCAATATCCAATGACTTAGTTGTTAGGTATACTATAGCGTCTTGTGTGACATTTTTTCCCTGAAACCAAATTGCTTTGGCGACAAAATATTATATTTATTCAAATAACTAATAATTCTTATTTTTAATATTTTCTCACAAACCTTGGCAATGTTGGTTATCAGAGAAATTGGTCTATAGTTCGTCATTTCCTGTTTACTCTTTTTTTATGGATCGGAGTTATCACTGACAATTTTAGAGCTGACGGAAAGACTCCTTTCAGTAAGCATTGATTGATCAGGTATGCCAAAGGAACAGATACATAGGAGCCAATTTCTTTTAATGTTTCAGAATTTATTCCATCATATCCAGGGGCTTTTTTATTTTTAAATTCCTCAATGACTTTTTCAACCTCTCTTTCATCAGAGGGGTTTGAAAAAAAAATTCATTTGAGTTTTGTTTTTATTGCAGTTTTTGATTATTTTCGCTAGCGTTTCTCCTATGTCTGTAAAAAAATCAGTGAACTTGTTTGAAATTTGTTGGTCATCTGTGTGGGTATGCCTTCATTTTCTATTTCTATTTCTTTGATATATGTTTTTTTATTAGTTTTGCAGATGTCATTTACACAGGCCCAAATTTGTTTAGGATCAGTTTTTAAATTATTGATTTTATTTTTATAGAAATTTGACTTCGCCTTTTTGATAAGGATGTTGAGTTCATTTTCAATTAACAATTAAAATTAACAATTAACGGTTGACGGAATTTCTATATTTTTTATAATATTTCACATTTTCCTCGTTGTTTTTTTTTGCAATGTTCATCAACTCATATTTAGTGTTTACAGATTTTACCAGAGCATTTGTGATCCAAGGATTCATTTTCTCTTTTTTTATATTTCTAACTATTTTAGTATTTTGTTGTATATAACTATCTAACTTGTTCAAGAAAGTATCGAATGCATATAGACTTCTATCCACTGTTCTTTTAATTTTGTTTTATTTATGTGTATAGTCTTTCTTCCGTTTTTTGTAATTTCTTTTTCTGTATCATGAAAAACTATTTGCGCCAGTGTAGTAGAATGATCTGTAACCAATGTATCCAGGATGATGGCATTACATAAATACTGCTGTGTTTTTTTTAATCTTTATGAATATATGATCAAGACAGGTTTTTGTATTATTTTGTGTACGTGTTCTCTCGTTTATTGCTGAAATGCAACATTCCTCACTTAAAATATTTTGATATACCTGTGTATCTTCATCATGTTCATCTAACAGGTTGATGTTCATGTCTCCTACGAAAATATGGACATCTTAATTTTTTTGAGATGATGAAAATACCCACTTAAAGCAATATTGACATTTTTTGGACAAGTTGAGGGAGATCTATATAGGGCTGTTATCAATATTTTTTAACCACAGTAATCTATCATCATTTGAATACATTTTGAAATACCAATATCTATAATAGAAAAGTTGTACAACAATGAATCTTTGACAAATATTACTACCCCATCGCACTTATTCGCATCTCCTTCATTATAAACCAACCATTTATTTTGTGAATATATGGATCTTCTAATTTTCCGTGAAAACAATAATCTGGAAGTCATGAATTCATAATGATAGTACAGGGTTCATTGAAAACTGTAGCCTCAATACAACTTCAAATTTCATCTTAATAATGAAAATATGAATTTTTTATTTAAGATAGTCCACATTGCCCCAATCTCCCATACACGCATGTAATCGATATATAATTCGGGATGGATAAATGTGCACTGCTTCATCTCAGAAGAGGACAATAATAATCTCATAATAGTAACCATTTTGCCCAAATTTAGTCGTCTTCGTACCTCTTATTAGAATATGTCAATGTCAAGACATGATAAAAGGCGTGGCCTGTAAAAAAAATAATGTACACAAAACAATGTGCGAATAGTTGTAACTTCACGTATCAATACTTACATATTGACTTGATGAAAAACAATATGCTGCCACTCTGACAGTTGCTGGCAGGCACCTATGGAACAGCATGTCGAAAAAAGTTGATAGGTAGACTGCGTACAATGAAACTTATACGAAGTGAAAGTAGACACAATGAGATGGAAAAATATTGCTGCAATCGTTCAAGTTGACCTAAGTCTTTGGCAGTAGATGTCAAGGTCGCGCTTTGTATCACCAATCATTGATACTGTATGACCCGACATTTTATCTAACCGTCAAACTGAAATGCGTATTAATAGAAATTGTAACAGGTGAATTATGCTATCATTGTGTACCGAATCAGTAAGTGAAACTCGTTCAAGATTCGGTATGGTTATATAAATTATCAACACTTATTTTCTCATGAAAGTTACAGCGATGTCTCACATAATGAGTACTTCAACACTTTTAATGTCTTGAATAATTTATTTATTTTTTCTGACAAAAGTTTGGATCATAGTCGTGAATTTCGTTATAGCTTTATTAATGATTACAGATATTATTTGATTGAGAGTCTATGAAGAAACAATGCTTTGTACTTATAGTCCGGTGGCAGGGAGGGTTTTCGTGGCCGATGAAGTGCGACGAGATCACCCAAGTTTTTCTCATGTATTTTGATCTGAATCTGAATTTCGAGGGTGATAAGCCGGGAAAGCATCCGGAAAATTGTTGGACGATTTTCCGAGAGAAATCGAAAAATCCATTTTTTCCAAAAAAAAAATTTCGCCATAATATTCTGCATGAAATTCTCTACAAAAAAGGTCCCGAAAAGTATTTCTCCAAAATGCACCGTTTTCGAGTAAAACCTCAAGTTTTTCTCTAAAATGCACTGTTTTCGAGTAAAACGTGCTCGAAATTCGAAAAAATGCGATTTTCTCAATTTTTCAGTGCCCCCCTCCAACAAGTGCATGTATTAAATTACATATTCTCAGAGCTGCTTACATAGTTTACAATAAAACTTATTGTTTGGATGAGGATATTTTTCTATTAAATTCATTGGATTTAATTTTGTTTTTCAACAAAAAAGTGAATTTTCTGGAAAATGTATGCACTTTTAAGCAAAATTTTTCTATTTTCCGCCACTGATATGCTTTGCGATCTTGACAAAATATGTGCCGAGCCCGTTTTAATTGACACTATAAGAAATTCGTCAACGACGTGAGCTTCGCGAATACAAAAATTACACTTTCATGCAAGGTAAAAATATCGGGAAATTCAATGCCGAGAAATCCACACGAATGTTTTTTTTTCAGGAATGTCTCTTCCGTTATTCATAGTTGACACATACATTAATAATTTGGGACAAGTTGATCGTGAAAATATCATTATTTGACTGAATGAGAGGGCACTGAAAATTGAGAAAATCGCATTTTTTCGAATTTTGAGCACGATTTACTCGAAAACGGTGCATTTTGGAGAAAAACTTGTTTAGACTTGTTTTGTAGAACATTACATGCAAAATATTATGGCGTCATTTGTTTTTGAAAATTATGGATTTTTCGATTTCCCTCGGAAAATCGTGCATAACAATTTTTCGGATGCTTTTCCGGCTTATCACCCTCAAAATTCTGATTCAGCGGGTCAAAATACAAAAGAAAAGAGGGTGACTCGCGCACTTCATCGGCCACGGAAACCCTTCCTGCCACCGGACTATTACATGTATATGGCTTGTTCCAGTTTCAGTGGTTATTCTATTTTTTTTTTTTAATAATAATAATAGTTTATTGAGATTGAAATTGGGAAATACATGTAAAATATGAGAAATTGCATCAACAATAAACAGGGAAGCTCCAATAAGTAAAATACTTGTGCGGAGAAAAACTATAACATGATACATTAGGTTCTAGATAGTATTCAAATAACAATATTATTTAATTAATTATATGCTAGGATTAAACATGATTAAATATATGGAAAAACAATTATACAAATACACACATACATTAAAATGTTACTGATAATTATTATAAACAATAATTGCCTAGTGTAGGTACAGGTATATATTATAATAATAATAATATATGACGTTACGGCCAAACACATAAAATTTACAGAAAATGCTAAGATAAGTTGAATATTACATCCAACGAGATTAACAGCTTTTGTGTGGGAGAATATAAGGCGTAGGTATTCACTTCAAGTTAGCAGTAGATGAGTACTAGAATGGTGCAGATTAATTCTGTTATTGTACAATAGAAATTAATAGTACTGGATCCGTAAAGGGTATGAGAAACAGAGAAATTCCACTTCTGAAGGAAATTAGGACTATAGGTATCTAGATTTTTCTGCACAACAATATTAACTCATAATAAAATTATGTATGTCATCTCTTGAGAGCGATTGTATGTGTTTTTTGAGTTTTTTTTTGAAGTTGAGTGGGTTTGATAGATTTTGAATTTCTATTGGAATTAGTGAGTATAATTTCGGACCTAAGTAGTTGATGGACTTTTGGACAGTTGTTTTGGCAGTAGGGGGAGGTAAGTATGTACACTTTTTTTTGCGAGTGTTATAGCAGTGAGTGTTGGTTTCCAGGGTACATTTCATTTTGTGTTGATATGCACCACAGTGGAGGAAGTACAATTGCCTAGGATCAAATATTCCTGTCTCAATGTATAAGGCATCTGTTGGGTATGTTCTGTCCTTATTGAAAATAATTTTTAACAGTTTTTTCTGTATGAGGGTGAGATTATGTAAGAGGGTTTTTCCTACACCTCCCCAGGCGACAATGCCGTACGATATATGGGACTGGACCAAAGAGTAATATATAGTTTTTATTTGTTTGATGTCTAGTATATTCTTCAGGTTGTAAAATTTATATGTTAGAAATTGGAGTTTTTTTATAACAAAGTGAATGTGCTTGTCCCATCTAAGGTGGCTATCTAGCACTACTCCCAGATATTTGAAATGGTTCGTACATTTTATTGAGAAATCCTGGGTAATGCAGAGGGAGGTATAGGTAGGTAAAGTATTTTTGGTGGAACAAATGGGCAAGAATAACGTTTTATCAGCATTGATTGTTAGGAGTCTGCTTTTGAACCATTGCTGAATGCTCTTCATGTCTCTCTCAATCAGTGTATTCAGACATGTTTGACTGCTGCTCCAACATTTCTCGTTGATGTTTGTACTTTCTCACGTGACAATGTGACTTCCTACGTCATATTCAGTTTGTGTTTTTTGTACAAGTGTCATAGAAAAGATAAAACAATGCAATAATGAAAAATAGATTGAATAATCCAATCTTCCCCAAAAACCTCTGCAATTGGTATATTCGTCGGCAAGTCTCTAACAGAAAACAACTACTGCCCCTTACTACTGTTGAATTGTTATAGATTTTCAGCAAATGAGTTTTCTTCAAGAAATACTTTGCAATGCTCTCTAAAATACATAATATATCAGTGTTTGTGGAAGAGTCGATTAATACATCTATTTATCATTATAAGTTAATGATTCACCGCCAAGAAGTGTGGTTCATTATTTATGGAATAAAACAATTTTATTCGATTGATGATTCATTTATTTTGTGGAAATTCACGATGTTGAATAACTGAATAAAGGAAACTTTTGTCTAATTTTCACTGAGTCTTCGTTTATTTGTTACTACCGATTTCGAATTTTACACCATTATCTAGTGAGTTATTGCTGGCATTAGTTAATTCTCGCTAGTTTACAGCCATACCTTACTTACCATGTTTGTTTATGGGGAACTCTCTGACAACTCTGTAGGTAAAAACATAAAATAAGACAGATATTTGAAATTCCATTTGATAGTACTTGCAGCCCTGCAGTTTGCTGACAACTGCATCCAGTCATTATTATCTGTTTACATCTCAAAGCCTCTGCTTCACACTAAGCAAACCCAAACTAGAAGCTCTAAAAATTCTGTCCATCACGATTACGTCACAAAAAATGCTGTTTCAAAACAAAGCTAGTCCGTTGTAAAAATCTGCAAACTATGCTGGGAGCAAAGCTCTATAACCTACCCCTGGAAAACAGAGAGTTACCAGCAGAAGTTTAAAAATGCCTTGAAACGGTTGCTTGGTATATTATAGCACATTATAGCATCGATGAGTATTATGCATCTAGGTTGCTATGAATTGTGATTTTTATTTGTTTATGTCAGTTACTATAGTCCTATTGTAGATTTGTATTGATATTTTGACGAGTATATCCATCTATAATGGTAGCTGTGGCCGTAAGAATGAATTAATTATATTCTATTCAAGAGAAAATAGATATGAATTGAGATGCAAGTAATTAAATACTGTGATTCGATTATGTCGGATTGGAAATTAACGCCCACCGCCAATTATATGATGGGTGCGATTTAAATAATTCAATAACTCCGTCAATGTTTTCGTAGATAGTTTTTCTGCAAAAATATAAACCTACTACTGAAGATACTGGTCAAGAATTTTCAACCCCACAAACAATTATACTAATTTTCATGAAAAATTCACAACTCAACCAAAGTGATCGTGGATGGGATTTTTTTTGCATTAATCTGTGCTACTGAAAGTGCTATAGAAGAAGTCATTTATGCGTTAAACGATTTTGTCGTGCAGGATTTCGAGCAACACATTCAACTAACTATATACATTTTGGAAAAAAAAAATTCATAAGTCCATCAAAATTTTCGTGAATGCGGATTTTTTTAAATAAATCTACAGTACTAAACATGCCTAAGAGGAAAAGGACATCATTTTGGAAATGAGTTACTAAATTAACAGCATTACTGGCATATCAAATAACTATTGAATAGGTACGGTACGGCTACATGGAATATGGTATTCTTATATGGTATCCTGCAACTCAACAAGCCTGAATTGAAAGTATTTAAAGAATTTTTTTTAAATATTTATAGATGAAGGAAAATGGAACTTCCCCGTCTAAAGGGATGGATAACAAATTCTCCTGGATAGATTCCGAATGATTTCTTTTGTAAGAAAAAATTTTAGTGTGACATTTCTATACAAATTAATTCATAACCAAAAATTGATTGGTCCCTACTTTTGAACCAAATTAATTTTCTCATTCGAAGATTAAACAGTCGACAATCAAACATGTTCTACAATGTTGCTACTAAAACATATACACGGAAAAAAATGGTCCAAGTAAAACGTTTTTCTGACTTTTTTTCGATTGTGGTAAGAAAATTAATACCTATATTAAAAAAAATTACCTTTTGTCTCTAAAAAAATGAGTATTCTGAACGCATGAACTTGTAAATAACTAATAAAGGGTGTACTTGTCCCATATAGTATGCAAATTTTCACTTGGTGGTATGCAAATTTTACTTGCTCCTATTAAATTTTTTTTTCCGTGTAGGCAAATTTAGTATTCGATACGTTACTGACGAAATAATAAACTGTTTTCAAGACAACAGTCTTCAAAACGCAGTAACTGATCGGGGCAAATTGATTATTGCCCCTCTACACTTGTACAGATTTCTTTGAATTAACATTTTTTCATTTTCAGACTGTGGAAGGTTAAAATTCCCAAAAAGGTGTGTCAAGAAACGAATATCCTCCACAAAAACAAACTTTCATTCAATATTCCCCAGTTTATATTATGTGTCAATATTTTAATATTTGTTTGAAATTTTAGACCTTAGGGCAGGTCGATGCGGTGTACACAGATTTCTCTGAAGCTTTTGATAAGATCAGTCATAAACTTTCTACAATGGGCTTTAAGGACAACTGTTCGAATCATACTTGCATCAACGCAAACAATATGTTCATTACAACGGTTTTCATTCAAATATCTATATGTCATATGTCAATAAATAAAAGCAAAGAACTCACACCATTATTTTGAGATAACAAAAACAAATAAATAGATTGCTATTTCAAGGTATACAATTTTCTCATTCCTCGTTTAATAATTTTCTTTCACGAATAACACACACGAATTTTTAAAACTATCTAGTGACACACTTCTTTTCATTTCACAAGGCAAATTGTTGAACAAGACTAGACCTTTTGTAAATAAAGTATCACAGGAAACATTTTCAGAATTTATATAAAAATCATTTGCTGCTTGCTTCTAGTATTGGGACAATGTACATCTTGAATATAATTTAGCTCACTTGATAAATAGGAAGATAACATGTTATTTTTCAATTTATATACAAAAACCAGTGTGTTATATAGAACTCTTTGTTTAACTTGTGCAACCTATTGAAGTGCAATAGGTTGATGTTTGCAGATGATTTGAAATTATACTCTACTATAACCAGTTTAGATGACTGTTTGGTGTTACAAAATTAAATTAATATTTCACATACATGGTGTCTTGAAAATTGTTAAATGTAAAACTTTAACATTCAGCCGTAAACTCAATACGATACAATTTTCCTACAGCATAGATAATGTCATATTAGAAAAAACTGATACCATTAAGGATTTAAGTGTCTATTTTGATCATCAGCAACTTACATTCAATCAACACATAAATTTCATTGTCAGTTCAGCATATCGATCATATGGCTTCATTATAAGGAGCTGTAAGAATATCGATAATATTTTAGCATTGGCCGTCTCTTTATTTCAGTTTAGTCAAATCAAAACTAGAATATGAGTCCATAATAGTGAATCCTATATATATTCAATACTCATCTGCTATGAAATCAGTGGAATTTATCATCCAAGAGATTGTAATTATCTTTTCTGGATAGATATTTTGAATTTGTACCTTTAGAAAAACGTAGATATCAAGCTTCCGTTTTATGCTTTTATAAATTATTCAATGGTAAAATTGACTGTCCGGCATTACTGTGCAAATTGATATTTTTGTTCCAAGAGTAATATCTGGATACAACACTACTTACCTATGCAAAAGAGCTCAAACAAATTTAATGTTGAAGTCACCGATAAATTTTATGTGCAGTAATGCAAACAAACTTTCTAGTGCCTTTGACTTCTTTTCTTGCAGTGTTCGTGAACTCAAGAATAAATCTCGTGCGCATCTTTGAATTTTTGTAATTGAAGTATGCAGTATGAAGTATGATTGTCATTCATTCACTGAAAGCTACACCAGCAGTTATGACACACTCCAACAAGAACCATTACATTATTTTGTACACATTTATAACAAATTTGCGTCCCAATCAAAAAAATGTTTGCTTTCCCTGTTTTCCAGGAAATGGGCGTGGGCTAACTTTTAAATAAAACTGCACCACACAGTCTGTATTTTGAAAAATAGGCAACTACTAGTGATCGAAAGGCTACTAAAATATCTTACATATTCATTAAAAATCGTGTTGAAATTTCCAAAATTTTGATCCGCAAGAGGTAAATACCCCTTATTTTTTGGAAATTTCCTAAGAGATATAGATCTCAACGTGGCCAGTTCCAGAATTGTTCACAAGATTGTTTCTACAAATTCTCGAAGTGTTGAAAATTATATAGTGAAAGGCCCCCCCAAGGATTCAAAACCTCCAAACTTCTCAAGATTCTTATTACATTATCCATCATATTGTGCGATTGCCAGAATTTTTTACAAAACTATTTAAAATTAATTACAAACTCGACGTTTTGTAAATTTCAGAATGATGATTTCCGTGCAGTTAAACACCACCACACAGCGCATAAACCTATTAAACTGAACTACAACGTGAACGATTTCGGATTTTCTCGTTTTAGACCGTGAAAATGAACTTATAAATTCCATGGTTGATTTGGTCCATGCGCGCCAAAAGGCACGTAGTAGAAGCGTGTGGGATACTATAATAAATGCTTATACCCAATCAATATACAATTCAAGTCGGATTTCCTATCATATTACAATACAAACTTTTATTAACACAGCCCACTCTTCACAATTGGTTGATATAGTCCATGCGCACCAAAAGACAAGCAGTAGAAGCGTGTGTGATGTGGGATATTATAATAATTTCAATAAGTAATAATAATATATTATGAAACAAGTTTTATAAAACACCTTTTGTCGCACGCGTTGTTTGGAGTACGACGAGCGAAGCGAGGAGTGCTAACAAGTGCGACAATGTGTCTTATAAAACGTGTTTCATATACTATTTTATCTATTTGGCATTGTTTTGTAGTTTTTTATTGAAAAAATTGGATTTGATATTAATAAATGATATCAGAAATATCGGGATGCTGTCAGGTAATTCATTTGTTCACATAAATTATTTAAATTTTGAATGCAAATATCAGTAAATTACCTTTTTTAAAATGACTGATGAAGAAAACTCAAGTTGCACCCCTCCTGCATTGAGAGTAATTGCTCGAACGTCTGTGAATGGTTTGTTGCCCAAAAAATCTTGTTCGGTTGCCTCACCACACTCCCACTGCAGTCAAATTAACTTTTCAAACAATCAGACCACTGAAACCCAGTCCAAACCACGGCAGCTAATTTAATTATAAACGCCCGAGAAACCAGTCATGTAACAATTAGAGTTTATAAAAACTGCATCATCCAAGGCAAAAAATAACACCACACCATTCAAAGGATATTCTTCTTCTTTGTTTAATATCTGAAAATCCCATCCCTCTTGTCTGACGTTCATCTGACAGTTGATGTTACCATTGTCACCAATCTCGAAAAAATTTCGATACGCATTTGAGTTTCATAATGACTTCATTTTAGACTCCAAATAGAAAAATACAGTTTAAGTCTGATTTCCTGTCGTATTGCATTTCAAAATTTCATTAACACATCCCACTCTTTAAAACTTCAATTTCCATGGTTAATATCGTCCATTCTCACAGAAAAATACGCAGTAGAAGCTTTAAAGACACTGTTATAAATACTGAAACTCTATTAAATATGGTTTGTTTCAGGTTTTCGGTTCTATTGCCATTCAACAATTCATTAACCATCCTAATCTTCAAATTTTCATATATACGCATTGAAAATTTTGGAACTCGATGAAGTTCCGCTCATGTTCGATTTTCTGTCATGGTACCTTTCAAAAATGTACATTTACACAAATCACGCGGTAAAAGGTTGTAAAATATTACTGTTTCTAATCCTGAACGTTCTGTTTTTTCTATTTGGAGTCTAAAATGAAGTCATTATGAAACCCAATTGCGGATCGAAATGGCTTTTAATTCGATACGCATTTTAAATTTTTTCGAGATTGGTAACAATGGTAACATCAACTGTCAGATGAACGTCAGACAAGAGGGATGGGATTTTCAGATTCAAACAAAGAAGAAGAATAACCTTTGAATGGTGTGGTGTTATTTGTTGCCTTGGATGGAGCAGTTATTATAAACTTCAATTGTTACATGACTGGCTTCTCTCGTTTGGACTGGGTTTACAAAATTATGCTCAGTGGTCTGATTGTTTGAAAAGTTATTTTGACTGCAGTGGGAGTGTGGTGAGGCATCGGATACTTCGAAATTGTGAAATTCTTTTTTGTAAACTGAACGAGATGTGGGCAACAATTCAGGAGGGGTGCAACTTGAGTTTTCTTCATCAGTCATTTTAAAAAAGGCAATTTACTGATATTTGCATTCAAAATTTAAATAATTCATGTGAACAAATGAAATACCTGACAGAATCCCTCAAATTTTAAATATTTTATCAATGTTACCAACCCGATATTTCTGATATTATTTATTAGTATTAAATCCATTTTTTCCAATGAAAAACTACAAAAAAATGACAAATTGAAAAAATAGTATATGAAACACGTTTTATCAGACACATTGTCGCACTTGTTCTCTTGGAGCACTTCTCGCATCGTTCGTCGTACTCCAACGCGTGCGACAAAATGGACAAAATTGTGTCTTATAAAACTTGTATCATAATATACTATTTTGCGACATGGACAGAACTATTATCAATTTTACAAAGAAAAAATACGTGTTTCTAGTGACAAGCTGTCAAACTCTTGGAGGTTATTTTTTTAGCGGATAATATGAGATAATCAGATATCGTTCACTGGAGTAGGTTATTGTGTGGGATGTTCAACAATTTTTGAAGAAATCATTAGTTTGTAATTAATTTTAAAAAGCTTCGTGTTAACTTTTAGCAATACGCAGAATGTGATAGATGATGTAGTAGGAATTCTGAGAAGTTTGGGAGTGTTTAACTCCTTGTGCGGGTCCTTCATTCTGTAATTTTCAACACTTCGATAGTTTGCAGGAAAATGTTGAAGATACTACATTTGACGCGATGGAATTAAAATGTAGATCAAAACTAGTAAATTAGTGTTTTATTTAATCCATCAATAAATGACTTAGATATAGATTATTTAAATTTACGTATTTTAGATGCTTAGCCTCGCCAAGGCACACATATGAAGTACTTTTAGGTCCAATTAAGTCACGCCTCATTAGTTTGTACCACTTCTTCCTTTCATTCATGTCATTTGGTACATGATAAAACAATTTATTGGGGTTTTAATTGTCGTGCTTTTACACATACCTACTCAGGCACATTACAATATTTGTAGGATATTTTAAAAAATGTAGCCATTGTGTAATAAACAATACACGACACGGGCGGCGTGATTTTATACCAATAAATTTGTAAGCACTCTGCGAATACCAATCGCCAGTCGCCGCGTTCATGTGGCGTGACGTCACACACTAGAGCGCTGCGTACTATGAAATTATTCTTTCAAGCGCAACTTCAAAGTCCCATAACTTTTTCATTTCTATAGATATTTCAATGATTCATTCACCTTCCTAGTCCATTCTGGTACTGGCCTCGTTGGGATCTGTATTTTATTAGGTACTTGTTAATCATTTGGAATAAATTCTAGCAGCCTTTCGATCACTAATAATCGAGTTTTTTTTTAAATACAGAGTGTGTGGTGCAGCTTTTCTCAAAAGTTAGCCAATGCTCATTTCCTGGAAAACGGGGACTGTCAATTTTTTATTTTTGATAGGAGTGAAAATTTGTAGTAAATGTTACAAAATTGTGTATTAGTTTTTTTGGAGTTTGGCATTAATAAATGCTGGGTAGCTTTTAGTTCGTGAAATTATTGTATTGCCACTGGCTCTTAGTATGCACTAAATTGCAAATTTTCAACCCGAAAGACAGCAAATTAAACAAAATCTTGTAGAAACAATAACGGATGTGGAGATGTTTGGTTACATGAAACCAGCACGCTCTGCGTGTGTGTCGGTGCTTTGGAGAAAGAGCCTAACAGGAACATTTTCATGAACAAAATATTTACTTATCATAGACACTCGTAAAGTGTATCCAAAAGCATAGTCTGTGCGGATAGAAAACGGTTTTTATTAGTATTTGCCGTGGCTCTCGGGGCGACTTACTTATTTTTGATGATGCACTCAATTTTCAGCTGTAGAAAAACCCGGAAAACCTACAGCAACATGTCTGTTCGGTACGTATTCCACGTAGGTATTAGACTAGCTGAATTTCAAGCAGCTGACACCTAGACCACTCGGCCAACCATTGAGTGAGCGTTGGTAGTCCACATTTCCAAATAATTCAGAACTTGAACAAGTATCCATGTAGGACCCAGCTGACCTGTTTTGAAATCTTGGCAGAGAAAAGGCTAGAAAGAAAATAATTCAAATGCAAATTACACATTACACATTACTTTTCATTCTTTTTTTTTCCGTAAGGATTGTCCCAGTCGGGTCCCTTTTCCGACTCCCCGATACATCCGAAGGGCATTCACCCAGTGTCACTCCCTACGTCCGTAAAGTGAGTGACTACTGGTTCAGAGCATAATGTGCCCTGAGCACAAGAAGTGAACCAAGCATGGCGGCTTTCTGCATTCGTTCAGCTAAGATTTCGTCCGCGTATCATGGCAAGCCGATGAAATTTACTTTTCATTATCATTATTATTTTCATAGGATTTAAATATGTTCAGTAGTATCATCTCACTTTCTACTAAACAGGGATCTGAAATGAAAAATTAAGTAAGAAAATACCTAATTATAGTCAGCATGGTAATGCAAAGAAAATTTAATTTCCCAATCCGGGCGTTGTATTTAAATACTTGCCTTACTGGTAATAGTCCGGGAGGCAGCGTTGCTTTTTTATTGATGGTGATTTCAGGTCGCTATATTTTGTGTGTAGGCAATAGTCTAAATATAGCAAGCAATCGAAACAAGTGTCAGCTGTCAGGATCGTGATGGCCCTGGTTGTGATAAAATGTCATCTGAATAGATAATGGAGGATAATATGTCAACTGCTCATATAAACCTGTACACAAAATAATTGAGGTAAAATCATTTCTGGTTCAATGAAACTCATACAGTGAACTCTTCATTTTATTAAAATAATAAAAAAATCATAACAATTCTTTCACGTTAGTTGAGGGTTTATATGCGCTAAGCCTGCATTTAATCTCAGTTTAGCAAAACCCATTGTATTATTTTACTGACGATCTTTTCCCCTTTTTGCAAATAGCTAACGTAGATTTTCACTCAATATGGTATTTGAATAATATACTCTGAAAATTTCAGGTAAACTGAAATTAATTTAAATCAAAATTTATAATACACATAACGTTCTTTCAATTCATAGGCTGACTGATGATCTTTCTCCAGTGGCGTAGCTAACTTTAAGCGCGATCCCCGAAGGCACCTCCTTAGAGCTTTGGTTAAAATTTGTTGCAAAATTTTTGGTTTCCCCTGACAAGCTTGCGCCGGCCGCGAGGTTGTTAGCTACGCCCCTGTCTTTCTCCCCTTATGCAAATAGCTGACCTCCATGTTCACTTGAGATATTTTTTAAATAATCCATCCCGAAACTTTCCAGTGATTTAAAATCAATTCAAACTAAAATTAGTGGTTTGAATCATAATGGTAAGTAATACAGATGAATGGCAACATGTTGAAGGTTCAGTTAAACTTGTCAGAACTTGACAAATTCTCACACTTACAATCAGCGCGTTTCTACATAAATTACCTGCGGCTTTGCTCAAGACGGTTAAAGCTCTTTGGGGCAAGGGCGTACCCAAAGAGGGGTTTTCGGGGTTTTAATCCCCCGCGAAATTAATCAATACCACTTGATTTATCACTGAAAATATCTTATTGAGATGTATTTTGGATTTCGAAAGTAACCCCCCCTGCCCCAAAAAAATATCCTGAGTGCACCCCTGCTTCGAGGTACCGTCAAGTAGAAGAAATAATCCAAAGAGTTCATTTGTCCACCTGTCGTTGTTTATAGACCGGCTGGTAGTGACAAATTTTTGCGACGTTTTTTAATGAATTCTCTCTTCATGTTATGATTATTATAGGTCCTCACCAAATATCTAAGACTACTCACATGCAGCGGCGTCACCAATCAAATTTTAAATATTCATTTAAATTTTTTATTTCTTCTAACGATTTTTTAATGCATGCAAAGTGGTTTTTCTGACAGTTTCAACTGGAAAACCAAGAAAAATAAAAAGCACACTATTTTCACGTGAAGAAAGACCCAAAATTATCAACTGAACATAAAAAAAAAAGAAAGTGTTCAA
Organism: Chrysolina oricalcia; assembly: GCA_944452925.2. NCBI lineage: Eukaryota > Metazoa > Arthropoda > Insecta > Coleoptera > Chrysomelidae > Chrysolina > Chrysolina oricalcia. Next base: position 53,169,512 of record OX101809.2, on the reverse strand, counting down.
GAACGTATGTATTTTCACAGGCTCATTTATGGTGTTTAAAGATCACGAAAATAAATTTGCATACGCTTGTCTCGTGATAATTTCACATTAATTATTTTGTTTACAGTTTCATATGAGAAATAATAATAATTTTTATTCATAAAATTCAGAAAATAGTAGTATAGCAAATAAACAAAAAGAAGCCGCAAAGCCTAAATGGCTGTTTGCGGATTGTGTATTCAATAAAGAATTATTAACAATTAAAATAACATTATTGTAAAACATCATAAGTTTGTGTAGCACTAATTCACAAAAATCGCAAAGCCAGGAGGCTTTGCGTTGGAATTTTGCGAATTATATGAAACATCATTGAGAGAATGAGATACAAGTTCAGTTATAGTATATTATATGTTTTCAATTAACAGTAATTGTATACCTTTCAGTAATAAGTTAACAAAGCCTAAAAATGTTACGTGTACGGATTTCAGTTAGAGTAATGTAAACATCAAGAGTAAATTTTCAGCTTTAATATTGATTGGGATGTGATCAATAAATATAAATAGAAAGTAATATACGAAATTTTAAATGTTATCCTAGCAGCTGACACACAATACCCCATTATCTTTCGAGCAGACTTTTTTATGAAGTATTGTCATTAGATGAACATTTGCTGCGCAAATTTTCAATCATCCTGAAATAATTTTTAGATTATACTTTTTTGACATAACCAGGTACACCACAACTCTGACAGCTGATGCTTGTTTCTATTGCTAGCTATATCCAGGCGCGTGCCTAGGGTAATTCCACGGGGGGGGGGGGGTAATCACCCATTTCAGGCCCAATATTTACAACGTTTTAAAAGTAAAACTTCAGTTACACTAAGGCATTCATATTCAGTTCTTAAAAAAATTGAATGAACAAAACATTATTTAAAACAATGGTCGGTATGATTAAAAAGAGTATTTGCTTGTACTTCAAGTTAATGCTCCATGTTGTAGTTTTCACTTAGAATTAAAGCATTTATTTCACATAATTCTTAAAGTAACACTCAAGTAAGTACTAGGAGCAATTACTTTATACTTTGGTTCATTTACTTCGATATATAGAAGTTAATACTGCAGAAATTACTAATGTTGTCTAGTATTTCCATTTGCTAGTGTTTGGTGTAGTTTTTGAGAAACTACTCATAGAGTAACTTCATATCTCCGATAGAAAAGGTGTAATGGCTTTTTTTTAATTATGGTGGGAAAAGGAGGGAAATGTGTGGAACAGATGGGGAGGAACAATATAGAAAATTATTTCGGCATGTCAATTATTTTAGGTAGCTTGCTACAATTTATTATAAGCACTGTACTCTTAGCTTCAAGGCAAACAATGTTGAATGGATAGCTATATAGTTTTTAGGAAATCACATTGAGATGAGGGGAGCAGCTTTATCAAATGTTACGAAAATTTAGGTATTTTTAAGAACTATCAACAATTAACCAAAATTTGAGGTTAAACACGACCTAGTATTTACTACTAGTTTATACTTCTAACCTAAGTCAATACTTCCAATCGAAGAATTTACTTCATGTAAAATATAATACTCTACAAAATACTAGGAAGTAAATGCTCTTACTTTAAGTACAAGTAAATACTCTTATCAATCATACCACTCATTAGCTCGAATATGAGAGAATGGAAAAATAAATAAACAGAATATCCTTCAAAATGAAAAACAATAACTCAAAAATAAGAAAATGTATAACTAAAAATGAATAACAGAATCTTCTTCTTCGGAACAAAAACAGTAACTCGAGTATAAAAGAATGTAAAAATAAATAAACAGAATTTTATTCAAATCGAAAATTATAACTCAAAAATGAGAGAATGTATAACTAAAAATATAAAATATAACAAAACAGATAAAATAACAAAAACAAGTTACCTATAATAGATGAATCGTATCAAAATGTAAATTCTATATTTCTCTGTTTTTTTAGCACTAAATCTGTCTATGTTATTATTTATATTAATTTTTATATCCCGACGTATATTCAGTAAGGCAAGTCTTGTCAAACGAGTGTCCGACATGGTTGATCTAATATAGGTCTTCAGTCGTCTTAAAAACGAGAAACTGCGTTCTGTCGAAGCGACAAATACCGGTAATGTCACTTGAATTTGCCAAATAGTATAAATTAATAATAATGCGCCATCCTGATTGCGAATATTATAATTTAATGTGACTAAAAGCTATAGAAGACTCTGGCTAGAAGACAGGTGTGAAAGTCCATCGTTGCGTCTTCATCATCATCATTTTTTAAGCTTGAAAATTAGGAATGCTCAATTTTTTTCTCAATGTAGTAATGGTCATGGGGGGAGGGAAATTACCCCATTACCCTCCCCCCTACAGGCACGCGCCTGGCTATATCTAGACTATCGCCTACACACAAAATTTAGCGACCAGAAATCACCATAAAAAATGCAACGCTTCCTCTCGGACTATAATAAATAGTGTAGGTAAACTTGTGGCAGCCGCCGCGCCGCGTCGTTAGGCAGCAAGCACATTCAGAACATGAAATTTTACACGAGTTGTTGGTTGGTGATGGTTTCGTTTTGTAGAGTAGATATGGACCTATTTCTGTATTTATTTGATAACTGATTTGTTTATTATTATTTTTGGTGGTTTCTTGTGTGTGAGTGGGTACGAGCTAGCACTGATGTGGATTTTTACGAAGGTCAATCAGATAATTTACGGAATGACGATATATTTATAGATGCGAGTTTCATAAATAACTTGCAAAAATTTTCTCTTGGGGACGTTCACAGCTTTGAGAACAATAAGTGTTTTCAATGAAACTTATGACCGTAGGTAAATATCTGCACGTTCCTTAAGTTGTCTAATTGACCTTTGAAACCCACATCAATCATAATACCTAGTTCATATAGGTACACAAGCGAAATCAAAAATATTTATTGAATGAACGTTGGAAGGGGTAAGAAAGTACAGATAAACCAGGACAGCTTATCCTCTGAAATGGATGCTCACTAGACTACACCGACGACTAAACCTATCTTTCTAAAAGCCAGTCGACATGAAGTCTCAGAGGGGGTACCTGGAAAGTATTCCAAAGTCACTGAAATTTTTTACATTTGCTTATGGATTATCTGGGGTGCAGAATTTGCGTTATCGATTTCGAGAACCCTGTGCCAACTTGGGGGGGGGGAGGGGGAAAAACTCGATTTTTTTACTTTTTTCGGATTTCATGGCCGTGGTGACCGTGCTGGTAGAGCGTTCGCCTTTGGAGCGAAGGGTCGAGGGTTCAAATCCCCGCATGGTCATCGGTCTCGTGCATGGCATCACGCGTTTAAAGGTAAGGGCTGCGTCTTCCCTAGCTTACACAAGTCTCTCGATGACTTCCGAGGGTTGCGCGTAGGGGTGCAATGGGTTGACGGAAATAACACTTTTAACAATTTTTTTTTACAGTTTCTGCCTATACATGTTCTAAATCTAAACTATGCGTTTTTCGAGGAAATACTGAAAATTGTAGAGGACAAACCCATGAAAATGCAGCAAATATGTCGGGTAGTTATCGTCACCTAACGCAATGTATGTGTCATGTTCAAATCATTCATTAAATCTAGTAATTAACTTTGCAAGCGGAGTCCATCGTGGAAGTAACTTACTATTTCACAACTGTTCCAAGTATTTGTACGTTCTTTTCGGCTTTCCCTCAAAGGAGACAATTACTGCAAAGCTATAAATGTTCAGTGAAACGATTGGTTGAAACTAGAAGGTCCGCCAGATTCGAAGCAGTAAACGCTTTGCAAAGAAACTGCAAGGCAATAAAAATTATTTTTTCAATTAAGTAACTATACCTACAGACGAGAAACCTGTAGTTAGAAATGAAACCAAGATACTGCACAATTAAATGGACACTTTCGAAAGAGCTCTCTTAATTAAAATCGATTTGGATAAGAATTTTAGAACGAGTGAATCCAACCAGCAAAACTTCAAAATCCGTTGACCTAAACGTATCATTTGGAGTAGAACTGATGACATCTCTCTTGGCCTTTATCGCAGAAATAAACAGTTTCAACAAAATTGAGTAAGAAACGAAAGTTTTTTTTCATAGGCACCACAGGTACCAAAAATATAAACTATATGAACTCAAAAGATGAAAGAGAAGAAAATAAATATTTGATGAAACAGCTGAAAACGAAATCATTTTACAGCGAAAGAGAGGTTCAGAAGTGAAGTATTGAATATAAGAAGAAGAATTAAATGTTCGAAGAAGTAACAACAAAACAAAAACACAATTTATGAATAAACTGAGATTGCCCAGAGAATGACAACAACTTTTTTGAATATTTTGAATCTATTGCAAATTTATTTATCGATACCCATTTCTAATGCATCTGGAGAAAGATTCTTTCAATTATGATATTTTTTTAAAAACTGTTTTCATTTTTAATAATTTTCTTTTACCTGAGAATACTGTTTCATGTGTTGAAATAATTTCCACAAAGGGATCCAGGAACACCCCCCTCCTCCTCTTCGAACCGCCACTGCCAATAGGGCCCGTAAATATTCTCCGCCCAGGACCCGAAATTAGCTTAAACTGGCACTGATTCACTTAGCTTGTCAAAAACATTACAACAACGAGAAATTGATCTTCATTACGTTGTGATAGTAGTCAACCCTACAATTGCCCTCAAACAAGTAATCCATCATTATCATTTGATTTCAACAACAGGTGCTCATTTTGCGATGAAACGGTTACTGAAGACTACAAACAAAAACAAACCTCAGGCACCGTACATAGGTAAACAGAAGTACGTGCACTCCCAGTCGACTCCTATGATTTTTTTTTAGTGTTTTGAAATTGTTTTTTCCGTTAGCCTTCCGTCCCCTTACGAACGGCAGCCCTCAGAAGTTGAAACTTGTGCGAGCCAAGAATTAACGAGGTCTTGCCTTTTTACGTGCAATTCCTAGCAGTTTCTCGGGCCATCAGAAACAGGTTCCCTTTTCCCACTGGGCACTCTGGGCACGTACCTAGGGCCCCGCGATCGATAGGGCCCCCCTAGTTCCTGCCAGATCACAAAACGAAAACCGATATTTACATACATACATACATATCATTTCGAAAAAATCTCAAACAATAATGACTGACTACAAGAACAAAAAATTTTAAAAATATTTTCAATGGATTCTACAGCTGGTGAAAACTCTGTTGGCAATTTATTTTTTTTTTTTTTTTTTAATCTTAAAAAAATATTCAGAATCGACAAAATTCAAAAGGTTTCTTTCTCGCGCCATTGCAAATTGTTGTGACGTTTTCTCCCGAAAATTCCGAGCAACCAATAGCATTGCCGTTTCACGTCACAATCAACCCGATTACAATACGCCCTTTGGCTGATTGGGTTCGGGAGAGTACGTCACAAAGAGCGCCAATATTAGTTGCTTTGAAATTTGCTGATTTTCAGAAACGGGGCGATATGTTTGCATGTCCTCGCCTATACCTACTTGCTTATTAGCTTTGGCATGCGCGAAGCTACTATACTTCAACACCAATACTTTATAATTTTTTGTTATTTCTTTATAAATAAAATGGAAAATTGTTGGTCAGACTATAAGTTGTTACGGGACTGAGGTTCTAGTTTTCGACAACAGACAGCGCTTAGATCTACTCGGAACTATTTTCTTTGTAAAAATAATACTCTATTATAATTTAAATTGTCGAAACGGTCATATTCTTGTAAATCTGAAAAAAAGAAAAAGCTTCAGAAGGAAGTAATTGAAAAGTTACCAAAATTAACATTATATTTTACTAAGACTACAGGAGAAACTTCTGTAAGTAGCAATAAAATAATAAATCCCCCACATGATGAGTCGTGTCGATAACAAATTGCGGGAGTTTCTGAATCTTCATGTTCTACACCGATTTCAACCAATTTTGGAAAAGAGATTGAATCAGAAAGCGACCATCCCTATGACAAAAGAGCAACAACTTCGGTGACTTCACCAACACCGACAACTGTGTCGACAACTGTGTCAGTTAAACAACAACAGTTTTCCAACCCAGAACACATATCACATGACACCGCCAAATTTTGATTCGTAATTTTTGTTTGTAAAATTTGTTTTTACGAAACTCGCAGGTTTTCGGAGAAAACCCCTCAAAAGCAGAGCTTGGGCGGGCAAGGGAGATACAGGACTTAAAGTTTGAATAAAAGTTGAATCCAAACCATTTCAGCTCGGTGACACGCGACCGGAGATCGAACCCGGATCGCCTGGGTGGAAGCCAAACGCTCTAACACCACGACCACTCCGCTGTAATGGACCTGTATATTTTCAAAATGAAGATACTGACTTTTCTGATGCACCCAGAAACTACAAAGAGGGTAATGAATTAGTAACTAGGTATTTCAACAAAGCAATTTTTTATTCGCCAATTAAAAAACAATTAAAGCGTCGAAAGAAAATGGTTGCTGTACTTCCCTTACAAAAACTCTTATTTAACTCTTCTGATGTAAATAAATCTATGCACTCCGAGTGGATTTAACGATTGAAAGCACATTACTCAGATAATTTTCACACGTAAAAATTGTACAGCAAATAGGCAATCTATCGTGGTTGATCTGGTACGAAGTAATGCGGTTGGTAGAGTAGATTTAGACTTATTATCTCAACATCAATAAGAAGTGGATTACTGGAGAAATTTACCTAAACGGATTGTAGCTGTTGTAAAATTTTTGGCATCGAGAGAGGTTCCGTTTCGCGGTAACAATAAAATTGAAGGATCTCCCAACAATGGAAATTATTTAGGATGTGTGGAGTTATTGGGTGAATTAGATTCATTTCTTACAGATCTCTAAAAAAAATCTGGGAATCTTGGAAAAGATAACATTTCTTTTATATCAGCGAATATATGTAATGAGTTTATTGACGTAATGGGAAAACAGGTATTAAAAAAATTATAAATGAAGTTAAAACTGCAAAGAAAATCCATAAGCGTTGACAGTACGCCCGATCTGTCTCATTATGACCAGGTAACTCGATACGTAAGACCGTGTTCCCGTTGAAAGGTTTCTGAAAGTATTCCTATTATAGAGCATAAATCTGAGTATTTGGCAGAAACCATCATCAATTTTTTAAAGAATCACAACGCTACGACAATGCTACAAGTATTTCTGGGAAATATACTAGTCTACAAGCAAGAATAAAGGAGAAATGTGAATCTGCCAACTGAGGTACCATGTGTAGAATATTCATTAAACTTGCTAGGTGTCCATGCTGCTGGGTGTGTATCAGGGGCAACTTAGTTTTTTGGAATGGTTCAGAAAGTGTACGACTTTTTTTTGAGATCTACCCACCGATGGCATATATTGACAGAACATTTAGGTTGAAAAAAAAAGTGGTTAAAAGTCTTTCACAAACCAGATGTCAGCCCGAGCTGATCCAGTAAGCACCTTGCATGAAGGTCATAAACAATTTATAGAAGCTTTGATGTCCATCGTAAAAGATACAAAACATGCACGAGAAACTAGAGACGAAGCCCTGAGCCTGTCCAGAAGAAAGTGAAACCTAAAATTATACTAACGGAAATGTGTAGCTTTAGATCGAAAAGAATAGGCATAACATCAAGTAACTATCTTCAGAAAGAAACAATAACACTGGACTTTGCAAATAATTTGGTTACTTCACCAAATGATTTTGTCATCGACCTCAAGAAGGAATTTGATTACTTCGAATCGTCCGGCAGAAGAAAAAACCTGGAATCTGACTACAAGGACCTAGATGAAAGAACAAGTAGACGCTCATGCCACAATTTTTTGATGGCCCTGCGCCGTCAGTCCAGCTGAATGGAAAAGAGAAATTCAAAGTAGAAACCTTTCTTTCCATAATTGATAGTTTGATACCCTGAGAGTTCATCTTAAACAGCGATTAAGTTCGTATAAGAACATTAGTCACCGTTTCGGTATATTTTTTTCGCTTGAAAACTCTGAAGTTTGAAATAGAATATCTGCAATAAACAGAATACTTGAAAATAGAACTTTCGGTGGTTTTCGAATTTGTTGGTCGTGAATCACGACCAACAAACCGGCAAACCACTGAAAGTTCAGAGATTGCCTGTCGTGAAAGTTTACTTTCTCAGTTAATTAAAAATTCTTCATATTGAAAATGAAGGAACTAATAGTATTTTGAAAATATGTCACCTTCTAAAAGAAAACAAAATTGAAGATACATTTCCCAATGTAGAAATCTTGAGAATCTTTTAGGCGTGATGGTAACTAACTTCAGTGGTACTCCAAATTGAAAAGAATAAAAATTAATTAAGAAGTACAATGCTTCAAGACGATTCTTCGCATAAAATGTGATATGCTCAAAAACATAGATTTTGAGGAAGTGATTAAATATTTTGCCCATCTCAAATCAATCGACATAGATTTTTGAGCACTAACCTGTGAATGCTAAAAAAGAGTTACTTTTGTGAATTATATCATATTATCTTATCATTTCAATGTGTCTGCAAAGAAATAAAAATAAATCTATAACTTTGCTCATCTAATTTTTTCGTATATTCTTACAAAATAGAGCTCTGTCAAGGTCATAGGGGCCCCATTATTCTAATAATGCAAAGGCCTCTGCGATAGGTCAAAAACGGCTCTGATTTTATATTTTAAGGCATGCGGTGGGGCAAAGAGGGGTCGGATGAAAGCTGTTCTGTCTCACTTGGTCTTACGTACGGTGTTCGTATCTCAGATTGATTTGGTTGTGGCGTAGGTGGCTAAGCGTAAAATTTGAGATGGTGATGTCGACCCAAATAAGGCAGCGAGTGACTTTACTTCTGTTTACTTACGTACGGTGCCTCAGGTTTGTTACCTAATTCTTTTGAGACAACAGAAAAATAAAAATGCATTCAAAGATAAAAGCGAAATGAGTAGCTTATCTGAAAATTGCAATGGGAGGCACGGACCGCCTTCCACCTACCTTCCACATAAATTGGACTGCGACTGTACAATTTCAATATTTGTAGAATGGGAAGATGTGGAGGGTGCAATTATGTATATATTGAACGGGAAGAGGGAAACGTGACTGTATGTGGAGAGGCCGGTGAAATAGAGTGAGCGGGTATACATAGTATCAGTGGTGCAGCCAGGGATGGGGAGGGGGGGCTTTGATGCTGCAGACCCCCCACCCCTTCAACAAGCCACCATAAATCGGTAATCATTTATTGACCCGTTGCTACTTCCTAGAAGGGGTGGTGGCAATCGAACAACATCGGAACATTAACCATTGAAATATATCTATATAAAAAGAAAATGAGAAATGTCTCAAGGACCGTTCAAATCTCATTTCCAAATTCACCTTCAAAATACATTCCTGCAACTTCAAAACTATTACTGTTTTCGTAATTTAATAATTATTACCGCAGCTGTCCCCTTTGATATTTGATGCCTGATGGAACAATTTCCGCTTGCCGCCAAGAGGACAAGCATCGTTAAGTTTTTTTCTCTCGAAATTTTTTAACCATGGGAAATGGATGATTCGGAATTCAGCAAGTAGAACCCGGTAGAAAAGTACCGAAGCTCAAACGAGACACAGGAGTCTTTTCATCGATAGTTTTGATAGTTTTGACAGTTTCTACTTCGTTTTGAAGTTTTGATAAAACGAAAAACGTGATTCAAAGAGAAAAGAGACATTCTACAATCGATCTGTCCAAAACCTAAGCTGTTTTCGATACAAAGATTGAAATGGACCAGAAAAGAAAACAAAGTTCGATCTTGACTAAATGTTCAGGATATTCTGCTAGTCCAGAAGATGAAAAAGAAAAAGGTATAATGGAAAACCATGCAGTTGCAGTACAGATTACTCAGAATTCTGATGGATAGGAAGACGATACGGCGAGATATGAAACACGTGAAATTGATAATACTAATTTATTTGATCTGATACAAAACAATCATCATTCAAGCAAAACGGCAATGGCAATATTGATTCAGTCAAATTTGAATTTGATAGTGACTCATTACATGACCCTAATGATATTTACGGAAGTGAAGCTAGCCACATCTATTAAACCGAGAAAAATATATCGCAGAAGAAAGTGTGAAGGTTTTTATCCGATTTCAGATGAAACTTGTACGAATATGTCATATACCAGAGCAGCTGAAGAAATAAACAGCCCAGTCTTTAATTTCCGATACTATGATGGGATGAAAATGAGAGGTAAATGACAAAATTGACAGAATTGAATTATTTCCCTCACAATGTTTTGTACAAGATAATTACAAACAGAAAAATGAAATAAAGGACGAATGTTATAGGTGGGTAATGAAATGAAAGTTCGTCACGCCGTTCGGGGGCGGGGGGTGGAAAAGGGGCGGATTTAGAAAATAAATCATTATATATGTTAATACGCGTTGTAAGTACATGTATTTTGAAGATGGAAGATCAATCTAAATCTAAAATAAAAATATTGCCGGTCACACAGAGTGTTCAATTTTATTCTGGATCCAAGACCGGACCTTTTTATTCTGGATCCAAGACCGGACCTTTTTATTCTGGATCCAAGACCGGACCTTTTTATTCTGGATCCAAGACCGGACCCTTTTATTCCGGATCCAAGGACCGGACTATCTTTATTTCTGGACCGAAGAGAAGCTATTGTGGACACTGCCTTTCCTTTTGAAATCTCAAGAAGTTTATTCCAGACTACCTTAAAGCTGATGCTGGCATTCCAGCTGCATGAAAGGACTTCCCTAGAAGCGAGTGAACCACAAGATAAGTGACACCTGAAGGTGTCTCCTGAAAATCCTTTTGTTTCATTTTAATTTAAACCATTCAATAAACTTTTTAACTTTCAGTTTGGTGTCAGTCATTGAAACTTGGTGTATTCTGATGGTGGCGCCTATTTAAATAAATTAAGCACCTTGTCAACCGTCGTTGGTGTGGTGTCCATCAAAATAGATCAAGGCCAGCCAAGCCAACCCCAAACCTGTGTTAAGAGAGTCTCAGGGCAAGTTTGTACTTTTTCGTTACACAATTTCGTTTTTTTAAAAGGTAACCTGTATTTTTTATCAGTTTTTCGGTTTCTACATGAAAAATAAAAAGTACTTCATTTATATTACTTTTTCTAAAATATTGACAGTTTTCGAGATTTCTGGAACAAGAGTTTTTTTTCCCAATATTCGTCACTCATGATATTTGAAACTATAAAGTTGTGCCGAATCTCAAAAAAAAATACGGGATGCGAAAAGCAGCCTGCCACACATTGTAAATAAAAATTTGCAAAATTTTCCTTTTTTCAAATGGAATGCCCTATATATTATCGATCCATAAGAAGCGTCAACAAATGTTCTACACATTTCACTGAATATTACTTACATATGGCTAAATTCAATAGTTTATCTTAAAAAAAGATTTAGTTTTCGAAAAATGGCAATTCTTCCTATTTCTGCGCCATAATCTCAATAAACGACTTTTTTATACCACGAAATCCATTTGAGAAGAGTGATAAAAATATGCAAAAGATATCTTTTTGCAATTATATACATTCATACAACGTGGCCAAACAATTTTTTTTATTTTTATGATGTGTTACTGTGTATCACATTCTTCTAAATAGAAAATAATTACGTAGGTAATAGATACTAATAAATCAATTTATTTCATGTAATGGTGAATATTCATAAATTGAACTCTGCGCCTAAGCTACAGGTAGTTATTTCAATTGTCAACTGGCAAACATAAAACTATTACAGAAAAAGTTTAACCGAATGCAACTTTTACAAAATATGTCCAACATGATCGGTGCAATTATCACTTATACCCACTATTTTACCAATTTGTCTTTGACTCCTACAACAGCAAGAAGAAGTCTCAATTCATTATCTTCATTAGTGACTGATTTGATGCTTTTATGTTTAGAATAATTGATACATCCAGTTGAAACAAATCTAAAAATTTAATTCAATGGGATTTGGCACAACTTTATAATTTCAAATTATTTACTTAAGTGACAAATATTGGAAAAAAAATCTGTCATGCTAAAAATCTCGAACACCGTGTCAAAATTTTCAAAAATAAGATACAAACAAAGTAGGTACCTTTTATTTTGAATGTAAAAAACCGAAAAATTGATAAAAATACAGGTTGAAAAAACAAAGTTGGGACCCGTCCAGAAAAAATTGAACACCCTGTGTGACAGGCAATATTTTTATTTTGTCGAGATCGAGCAATAAGGAAACATTATAGAAATATACATTTCTATATGTTTCCTTAATAAAGATATAGAACAACGTGCCTCTGTTACTTACTAACTTAGTATTAGTGCTATTGAAAAATACCCTAGGGACAAAAACGTTAAAAATACAGCAGGCATTCAACCCCATAAAAAAGTACGTACCTACGTACTACAATGTTATAAGAGTTGTTAATTTCACCCCATTATAACATAATGCATAATGGTAATGCGAAAATTCGAACGAGTTCGAATGTTTTGCCGGAGAGTACAAATAAATGATAAGAATAAAATCGACAAAGTCGAAGTACACTTCTTTCCAAATTAAGGATAATCTTTTGTTTGTCTACAATAAGCATTTGCAATTGAGTCTTCTTGGAAGAACGTTGCACAAATATCTGTCGATGTAGTTCAATATCCGTCGTGGCATTAGCCAGGGAAGTAGTTGTTTTCTGTCAGATTTTTGCCTCATATTTTCCACTTTGTGGAAATATTTGGAGAGAAGGGTACTTCGACTTTGTCGATTTTATTCTTATCATTCATGATGGTAATACTGAAAAATGCACATATGTTGCAATATCCACAATATAAAGTTTCTACATTAACTCAAATTTGAGAGAAAAATTTAAACTCAATTTAACTTCTCTCCTTCCAGGGAAGATGTCCCTTAAGGAGTTGTTGGAAAGATTTTTTTTATAGGAACCCCTATATGAAACGGATCATTTCTGATTTTGAAAAGATTGTTCTACAACCGCTTACCAAAGTAGCCTTACTCTTTAGACCTCAATGCAGAGTTGGCGGCAATATTACAAATAAAAAAACGCTTTATCTCCACCGCTTGTGTTAAAACAGAACCTATTCTTGCACGATAAAAAATATTTACAGTGAATTCAAAGCATTATAAGTAACCATAATGGTGTAGAGGTTTGAAGCACTCTCGGAAGCACTTCATCTCAAAGTGATTCAATCTCAGTAGCCCTGGTTCGATATTATTTCAACAAAATAACTTTGCCAATCTGTAATTTCACGAAATGATAAAATTTAAATGAAAAAATTGCAATAAGTTTTCGAGTAAAATTACAGATGGAAAAATTTTGTGTTGAAAGAAATGTATCCAGTAAAAGAAAAGTTCGAGTGTTTTTTGGCAGGATCAATCAACGACAATATATAAATTTACAACAATAATAACCACCTTCATTCAAACAATTACTTGAATTTGAATAATAAAAACATAATTATTATGTTTTTTATGATAAGTTAGGTAGAAATTTCCCCAAAACGAATCATACATTGTGTCAACAATACTGAACACTCAGAGCTGACATGACAGAAATTCAAGTGAAGGTCGCTTACTAATGAAATCTGTTTTTGAGGAACTGGCATTTTTATCGATGTCAAAATGACTCAGGCATCATCATAAAATGGTTTTTTTCCACACGAGTTGATTTATCGGCTACTAAGAAATCGATGGTTTCATGATATATAATCTTGAAACTTGAACTAGAAAACTTTAAGCCTCTACAATTCGAAGCACTGTTTTCAAGTTCAAATGCAAAGTGAAACGCTCATGAATGATTATCATCGAAATTGGATTAAAATCAGGAAAACACGATGTTTCTAGATTGCCATATCATCACAATAGTCTTGGAATTCTGATATAATTGTTGAGATAATGAGAAAGTTCTGTCATTATCATCGAAATTCAAATGTTCCACAACAAGTCATGCTATTCCGATCAAAAAACTTTTTTTGAAACTCCGTATTTAAGTATGGAAGTAAGTTCTAAACAACTTTTTCATGCAATTTTTTTCGATATATTGCCAATATATCCCACTTTTTGCCCATTCATTGCATTTTTTTTATCAATTTGACGTCATACCAGTGGTCACGTGACATATGTCAAAATGTATGTTTAGGTTGCAGGACATTACTTACCTACAAAATCGATAACCCAAAATTAATTTTTCGTTACTCGAATAATAAACTTTTTTCCGATATTTTACGTACCTACCTTATGGCGGACACTATATCATGATATTTATTATTTGGTATATAACCTGAATATTTATTAAAAAATTTAAATTTGCGGCGAAGTTTGAAAATGTAGTTTTTACAATGAAAAACAAGCGCACAACTATGATCATCCACTAATTAGTTTTGTAAAACAAAGTCAAGTTATAAGCGCTTACTGTATTCAACTTTTATTTTTATACTGGTTTCCTTGAAACTGACATTTGTGGTAAGCACATCATTAATGCCCAAACACAAGTGCAATATATCGTGGAATAGGAAATTTGATAATAACTAATGTGCAGATAAAAAAACATCATTATTTCAGTTTCCTTGTTTCAATCGATAACTAACGTTTTCTGATATTATTATCCTGTTTGATATTTTTAGCAACTTCTTTTTTTAGGCATGTATGAGGATCGCACGTAGAAGATGAGGCACCCGTCTTCCTTAGCGCGCATGAAGTCTTCTAGGGGCTGCTCGTAGAGGGGCAGCAGAGAGTCTTCTAGGGGATGCTCGTAGAGAGGCAGCAGGATGGCAGAATATTTTAGAAACTTCATAAATTCAATTTGAAAAAACGATTAGGTACAAGCAACTTTTTCAAGTTTATTTTTAGGTTGAGATGGGCGGCCTTCTGCACGACCTGCCTCAACGCCAAAATACCTATTGAGAATTAAACATAAGAAAAGAATATTCACCATATATGTATACCAGAATTACTATACTCAACAATAGTCATTAAAAATTCAACGAAATGTACAGAAACAGTGGCCAAAGAAAAATCATAGGAATTTTATCGTAACCAATGATTGAAGATTTTCGCCTGTCATCTAATTTTAAATTCCAATTACCTTTTTGGTTTTAGTCAGTTAGAACCCTGAATTCAAAAAATGTCAATGAAATTGGAGCTAAACAGTCATTTTGCACAACGAAAATTATTGTTTAAATGACTCGAAAAGTTCAACATTCATCTACCTACCTATAGTTAGAGAGCCACGGGTTCTGAGACGCGATGACCCACATACGTCTTCCGTTTGGTGAGGTGAAAGTCCATCCTTTAAAAACCCCAAATGCCAAATATTTTTTAAATCGGACAGGGCCGACTCCAGTACGAAGGAAAAATGTCTATAGATTTTTTCGACGATTTATATATGTCTTCCGTTATGATGACGTCTCATATATGCTTAATTTTGTGTTCCTTCACTCTGTTATGGTCTTTACTTCGGGAAAATCCGAGTGGAAAACTTTTTCAGTAGGACCCGGCCTCAGGGTTGACCAAATAAACAAATTAAAAAACTCGCGAGAGCGACTAAGTTGAAACATCGAAAACTGTACTTGAGTTAATCTTAGGCTTCCAAATTTTGCATGGAGCTTCTTCAGGGGCCAGAAAACCTGTTTTCCAAAGGGAAGACTTTTTAGTCAACATTTCACCCTTTCCCACCCACGAAAAAGATTACCAGAAATAAACAGAGAAAATAGAGGGAATTCTAAGGGGTGAAAAGTTGGCCAAAAAGTATTTCCTTTGAAAATCAGGTTTTCTGGCCTCTGAAGATGCTCTATACAAAATTCGGCAGCTTAAGATTGAACCCAAGTGCAGTTTTCGCTTTTTCGTCTAACACTCCTGCTAGTTCTTCAATTTTTTTATTTAGTAAACCCTGAGGGCTGGCCCTACTAACAAAGTCTTCCACTCGGATTTTCCCGAAGTAAAGACCATAACAAAGTGAAGGAACACAAAATTAGGCATAAATGAGACGTCGAATTTTTGCGATGATAGATTTTGGGTCCCAAAATTGTGCGCCTCATCCAAATCGTCTTCCGCTTCGTCAGATGATTACTAGTCACTTTCTAAACGGCTCCATAACTGCTACCTATCTGAACAATATTTTCAAGTGAATTTTTCTATAGGGTGAAGTGGGGTAAATGCGAGGGTAAATGTAATCATGGGACAAGTGTAATCAGGCACTCTCTAACTTTTCCGTTATCTTTTTTGATTTTTTTCTGTATACAATTTGAGAGTAGACCCCTTTTTTGCCTTTATATGATGTTTGTTATCCTTTCCAGAGTCCTATAGTTCACTTGTTATGCGAGTATCGATAATACAAATAATTCAATGAGATTAGTATTTTGCTTCCTTAGATTATTTTCAGAAATGTTTTGTTTCAAAATTTCAGTCGCTTTCCAAAATATCTTTTTGGTTCGAAGACAATTTTAGATTCACTAAAGAAATCAATAAATTTTCAATATTTTCTTATTCAACAGTAACAAATCGGGATGAATCAATAGATTTATCTTCAGAATAGATTTTATCAGTATTTTATTTGTTCTCTATGTTTCTGGGGAGATCAAACCCAAAAAAGTGAATTTCAGAATTCATCACCTTCCCCAAATATTTCTATGAAGATTACAGTTAACAGAAAAATGGGTATGAAACAACTATCGCCGTTTTTTTATTCTCAACAAATAATTATTTCATCTGTTAATTATTGGAAATGAGGGGTAGGTATGTTTTTTTGGGTTCTTAACCTACCACAATATGAAAAGATAAGAATTAATATTGGAATCTATACAAGTGTAGAAGGGCAGATTTTCAATCTACTCCGATAAGTTGCAGCGTTAATTAAAAAATACAGTTTCTTCTGAATGAAACACGTTTAATTACTCAGCAACTTTTCGTCTTTCTCAAATTTGCCTATCAAAAAAATGCAAGATCCAATATTTATCGAAATACCGAGGGGTGTCTCACTTCTGAAATCTGGTGTACATGACCAGAAATCCTTGAAATCCATGTTGAATTCCAGAAATCCAACCTGAAATTCCGAAATCTTTGATGAAATTCAGAAATCCAATATGAAATCTCGAAATCCCTATGAAATCCTTATGAAATCCAGAAATCTCAGGTGAAATTGAGAAATCCTACAAGAAATCTTGAAATCCGAATGAAATCTTGAAATCCGAATGAAATCTTGAAATCCTTATGAAATCTCAATAGAAATCTTGAAATTCTCAAGAAATCCAGAAAACCTAAGTGATATCTTGAAATCTTCATGAAATCTTGAAATTCTTTTGAAATCTTGAAATCCAAGTGTAAATCCTGAAATCCTCGGTGAAATAATCAAATTCCTAATGAAATATAAAAATCTTAAAAGAAACTTCGCAAATACTCGTGGATACCCGCATAAAGCCCCACCTGATTGTTGAAGAGCGAATGAAGACACAGAAACCGGCACAAACCGGCAGAAACGTGTTATTGCAATATACAGTACGATGCAAATGCATGGAATAAATTCATTATTTCAGAATATAAACATATTTTGGAAAATTCCTCGAACACTTCGATTTTCTTTTCCGATTGGACAATTTTTGAACCCCACCCTGAATATATAGGGTTATTCGCATTCGAGTGAAAATTACTTTACTGATATTTTTAAATGGAACACCCAGTGTATTTTTCCATATTTGGTTAGGGATCGTCATTACAAATCCAGTGATACCAGGTTTGATGGGATTATGTCAAACGGCTGCGGAGATATGGGCAAAAAACTTCCTCGTATGTCCAATGAGTATGACTGAGACTTCACACGATTCGGAAGGTCAAAAGTCTCTGTCGCACTCATTAGGCATATGGAGAAGTTTTGTGCTCATATCTCCGCAGCCGTTTGACATAATCCCATCAAACCTGGTATGATGGTGTCCCATTTAAAAATATCACTAACCCTATATATTTAGGGTGGGGTTCAAAAATTGGCCAATCGGAAAAGAAAATCGACGTGTTCGAGAAATTTTCCAATATATGTTTATATTCAGAAATAATGAATTTATTCCATATATTTGCATCGTACTGTATGTACCGGTAAAGTTTGCCGCCTAGAAACATTTTCTGTGAAAAAAAGTTATTGTATAATTGAATCGAGAATTGAATATGGCTGCTGAGGCTACAGAGGTGAGGATATAGTAAAGTTATAAACTACATACTTAATATCAAACTCCAAAAGAAAAATCTCGAGTGGTATCAAATAAAATTAAAAACTTAATCATTTGTTAGGTTAGCTTATGGTGTTTATTACCTGCGGAGCGAGCTGCGGAGGGAACGAAAATTCGTGCTACAATTCAACTAAATATTATGTAACACACAGATGTACTTTTCAGAATAAACATAAATAAATTATTATTTCAAATTCAGTTGATAAGCAAGGGCACATTGCGAGGCAGTTTGCAAATATCTCCAAGGATTATATACGGAAATTTTGAAACAATTCTAGAAAATCTTTCAGATTGCGATCAGATTGTGAATTATTAAACAATTTTTCAACTTGAAATTCACACCTCGATTCACACCAAAGGTAAACAACTGTAATGTTCATAGAACGTTGTGTGAACTAGAATTTGTATTTGCTTTGAATTTCTCATTTTTTCGAAAACAATTCTCTCGGCAAAGAACTCCACAGAATGCTCGTCGTGCTCGAGTCGTGCTAGAGAAAGAGGGAGAGAGGGACTGAAAGTGAGAGAGAAAGGGTAAGAGATGGTGAGTGACGAAGTGAGTGACAGAATCTGTGATTGACAGAGAAAGATCGAGAGAAAGATAGATGTTAAGATGTGAGGTAGAGAGGGTGAAGTTGGCAAAGAGGGGGCAGGAGAGGGTGAGGGACGAAAGTTGGAGAGGAGGGAAAGGGACAAATAGAAGATTTTCTATATTTCAAAACAATCGCCGATAGAGAATTCTGCTCGGAATTTTGCTTGAAATTTTGGCAAGTTTCTAGAAAATCAAAAGGCAGAATGACTACTTGTAGGGATAACGATGATGAAACTGACAATTCTCAATTATAATAATTAACCTATCAGAATTCTCGAGGATATTCCAGAAGCTCCAGGAAGTTTCTTCTGGAAGGTTCTTTAAATTTATAACTTAAAAAAGTTGATATTTATTTCTTGTATTTACAGACGATCCTATCAGATTTACTGGATAAGATTCCATTTGATATACCAGTTTATCTGAAGAATATTTTGAGGTATTCAGAATATGTAACAGCGGAAGCTCTTCAAAAATTAACAAATGATGATTTCTCGGAAATTGAAAATTTTACTAGAACTCACCTCAAAAATATATTAAAAAATTCTGGAGTAAAAGAAAAAATTTTTAAAGATTATTTTGAATATTTTTCATAATAATACTGAAAATTTCACCTGCCTGGACACAAGAAAATTCTCTTGACTGTATCGAATCATTTAAAAAAAAATACAAAGACAACTGTGAACACCATACATAAAAAATCTTCGGATATGAGGAAGAAGAGAAATGCTACCTTTTTAACTAGAAAATCCAAAATACAAAAAGTTTCTTGCGGTTATGTTAGTCTCGTCCCGAGTCTTATTCCTAATGAGGTTCTCGATCAGAGCCTCCAAGGGTCGCATGATTCGTCGCCTGACGATGGCGGAAACACCTCTGGAAATACAGGGAACGATGAGGGCAGTGATCAAATAATCAAATTAATTAGGCAGTGGATAGTACAACTTTTGAAAATGAAGAAAGTGGCACAAGATACATATTCAGAAATTACGGAAAAAGAAATAGTTATCAAAGATGCTCGTGAAGATGAAGAAAGAATTTCGAAATTTGTTGTATGTTTCTTTTGCGATGCAGAAATCAAAATTTTCAAAAACGAATCAGCGACACACAGAATCCCTCAGTGCAGTAATCAGAATTTTCCTTCTTGATAAGTAATCAAATATAAATTGTCATCATCATTGTCATACATCTAACGTCATGTTTTTCTATCCGTTTGGTTTCAATTTCATTTTAATTCTCACGTTAGTAAGTAACCATCTATTTTTATTTGTATATGAAATCCTTAAATCCAATAGAAATCCTGATTTGATGTACAAATCTCGGTACAAATATTACGGCAGTGAAACACCCCTCGTATGCTTGAATACGTTACTGCCAACTGTGTGAACCATTTTTTTGACCTTGGAATCCTGAAGGAAATCTTGAAATCCGAATTAAATCCTGAAATCCCTTATGAAATCCAGAAATCTCCGGTGAAATTCAGAAATCGTACAGGAAATCTTGAAATCCGAATGAAATCTTGAAATACGAATGAAATCATGAAATCCATATGAAATCCAGAAATCTTTGGTGAAATCCAGAAAATCTAAAGGAAATCTTGAAATTTCTGAAATCCAATTGAAATCCCTCAAATGAAAATTTGGTGTACAAATTTTAGGGAAGTGAGACACCCCTCGCGAAATACTTATCTTGAACGTTTCGTAAAACAAATCAGCTTTCGTTTTCAAAAATTTCACACATATTCTCTTCTGGTTTCTTTTTTAAGTTCGTTCTTTGTAAATGTCAGAAATTTGAGTTATGACATTTACGAAGAACGAACTTAAAAAAGAAACCAGAAGAGAATATATATGAGATTTTTGAAAACGGAAGCGGATTTGGTTTCCGAAACGTCAAAGACAAGTTTTTTCATAAATATTGTTCTTGTATTTTTTTGATAAGCAAATTTGAGATATACGAAAAGTTACTAATTAAACGTGTTCCATTCAGAAGGAACTGTATTTTTTAATTAACGCAGCAACCTATCGGGGTAGATTGAAAATCTGCTCTTCTACACTTGTATAGATTCCAATATTAGTTCTTATCTTTTCAGACTGTGGTAGGTTAAGAACCCAAAAAAACTAGAAGAAATGATCCATCCACCACAAAATAATGACATTCAAACAGTACTTAGAGATATGGTCTTAATACTTATATCAATTTTTTATTCTAAATAAGCGGTTTATATTTCCCAGAGAAAAAAACACTAAACTGGCTGTCAACTCAATTAAAAATATGAATGAAATTCCTGATCGAGCAGAGTTGATCAAAATATTAGATAAAGCCAAAAAAGATGCTTTATCTGATGGCAAAGATTTATGAATTGTTCTCACAGAAAAAAAACAAGAAATGGCTGTGAAAACTATATCCTTAAAAAATATGAAGAAGCAAAAGGAGAGTGTTAAGGAAACGATAGAAATCGATTCAGAGTCCGACAGTGAGAAGGAACCTGAAGTAATCGAGGAAGAAATTATAGAAAATATAGATGAAAAGATTCTAGTGAATAAGCAGGACTATACGGACATTGAAAGGGAAATAGAAATATTGAAAAAATTCGACAACTTAGATATTAGGGACTATAGTGAGGCGAAACAAAAAAATAAAAACATGGAATCATATTGTTCTTTTCTGACCATAAATGCAAATAATAAAAAATGGTTGTGAGAAAATCAACTTTATGTTGGCTCTTTTCCCATGAGAAAGGACATTTGTCTTCAGACAGGAATATGCGATGCAAAAATATGAGTACATCAAAAAAAAAGTAGTAAAAAAGAATCTAAATCACGAAGACTGAGACGAAGACACAAGTTTACAAATAATGATAGAACACTATTATGCTGTATATTACGACACGTGGTATATTGGCCGTATTGTGGACATTATCTCAGACAATCAATTCAAAATAAAATTCCTCAAATGGGAACTAGATTCATATATATGGCCCAAGTGTGAGGATGTTCAGTTGGTTGAAAAGAAATATATATTTTTTGGGAATGTAAACCTAATCGGAAACGGACCGTTTTGCATTAACCACGAGTAAAAAACAAAAATAGAAAACATATTCAAAAACAAAAAAACATGTTTGAGTGTGTAATTTTCAAACTAGTCAATGTAAAATAATTACTATCAATTCAAGCCTCGATTTAAGCGCATGTTCATTGTATCAAATGAATCATTCGTTGGTCTAACTAGGTATACATTTTTTTGTTAATTTTCTCAAATATCTTAGTGTCGAATCAATACGGCGAATTTGACAAGCATTCGTGCAATAGGTATCAATTCGATTCGATCAAATTTGATTGTTTCATTCAACCAAATTATTATTTATTGGATCAATATACAATAAACTTCGATTAAACCAGAATTTATTTCTTTTCGATTTCTTTTAATAAATATATTCTCAAAATGATAGGTAAGTACATCAAAAACATTTTTACCAACAACTCCATTACTTTGCTGCAAAATAATACTTCGGTCTCAAGAATACACATGTTGTTCCGATTAAGTGATATTTGATAAAATTAATGAAATAAATTTGACTGAAAATGAATCTTTTCATTTTCTGTGATTCAGGCACCAAAACTTCTTTAAAATCTCCCATTTCCAATAACGTGTCGCAATAATTTTCTTATTATTTCTAGGAAATCTATCGAATTCGGTTGGGATTTCCAAGAAATATTTGGAAATCTCTCGGAATCGTATGCGATTTCCACGGAATCATCGGAAATCTCTCGAAATCTTATATGATTCCCACGAAATCCCCGGAAATCTCTCGAAGTCACATAAGATTTCCAGGAAATCCCAAATATTTCAGGAAATCATGGGATTTCGGCAAAACGTGTACGTTTTCTGATGAGTGGTCACCTCCTCGATTTATATTAATTGAAAACTGTGTTATGTTCTTTGTGTTTCTATATATCTGTTGAATGAACTAGAATTCCAATTTACAACACTTCGGTTACTTCCTCATTTAAGAACCT
Organism: Chrysolina oricalcia; assembly: GCA_944452925.2. NCBI lineage: Eukaryota > Metazoa > Arthropoda > Insecta > Coleoptera > Chrysomelidae > Chrysolina > Chrysolina oricalcia. The sequence goes on along the minus strand of OX101809.2, from coordinate 53,146,713 downwards.
AAAAAAGTAGGTCGTAGATCTTGAGAAGTTATGTTTGTGCAATACCCATTGATTTTTTATTCGAGTTCTGAGATTTCGGCCAGCTCAACTAAGAATCATTTCTTTTGGTTGGTTACTATTATGTACACCTACCTATAAATAGCTTTCATCTGAAGGTAATCATTGAAACAAGACATATTACTCAAGTACCATATTGGACTAACAAGAATATTTTTTTTTTGTTTTAGTCATCTGAAGACTAAGTTAGAAGATATAACCAAAATCGCACAAATTAATTCACAAGCAATAACGAAAACATAAATATTGTGAAGTACATCTAAGAAAATAAACAAATAGTTATACAGTGACCGAGAGATTAGGGATCGACCGATATAGAAATTTTAGCCGATACCGATAAGCGGCCGATACCGATATTTGAAATACCGATATATCAGTCTATCGGCCGTTCGTTTCTTTCCATCGTGGTTCGTATGTTCGTATTATTGTATGTTGTGACAAAATGCCAAAAACAAGCCCTTTATGGCAGATAGGTTATTGTTTCTGCATCACAACCTACCAAAACTAAATAATCAGTATCAATCATATATTTTTGTATTTTTGTTGAAATAATTTAATTTAGGTGAAATAATTTTACCTTGCAGCTGCAACCCTCATTAAGTTTTATTTTATTAATTTTTAATTTCTAGTCAAAGACTTTAGTTGATTTTACGTTACATACATTTTATTGCCAATAAAGATGTATTTATGAGGAAAGTGTTTTTTTTATTCATTTTTCAAATTTTTTTTTTTTGCAATAAAAAAATATATCGGTCTATCGGCTTTCGATATCGACCTATACGATAATCGGCCAAAGAAGCCGATATAACCGATAGGCCAATATAAATATCGGTATCAGTCGATCCCTACGAGAGATTACTAGATACAAATTGAAAACATTAGTTCTATTCGAATTTTTTCCCTAATTATTCCTCGTGGAAGTCTCTGTAGATCCTCAAAATTCTCATCCCAAACTCCAATTATCTTCCCTTTATTCAAGAAATGGTAAAAAATATTGCAATAGCACAGCAGTGCACAAAAATGTTATTTGAAGAAAAAACTTATATGAAGTTGAAGAAAGTAGGTATATAACATGAATTCACAGCCACATACCTATTCCGAAACTAAGTTTTTAGAGTTTTTCTAGTGATATGTGTATGACTGTGATAAATCATGGAGGTAGGTCAAAGTCAACTTATAGTATTATCGAAAGAAAAAGACAAATTTGAGTTATGTCCATCCAGCAAGTGGATGAGTCTGTTAATCAAAGTGCTGATAAAACCTTACTTTTTGAATTTATCCACTATGAAAAACATAGTAGCTACCTATCTGGTATAAAGTGTTGAATCAAATAAGATCTTCATGGTTTAGGAAAATCTAATAAATTATGCTTTTGGAGTACCTAAATGGCTGTTAAGTAATTCCTACTTATTACTTTCATTCATTTGTTTTTCCTAATCAGAAAAAAAATTGCGTAGGAACTATTGGCTTGTTTGGTAAGGTACCATAACAAATTTGTTACAAAGCCGTTTTGGCAGTGTGGAGACATTTGCCCTTTAGAAAACTCCAGAGTTATTCTTGCTCATTTGTCAGAACCAAGTCTTGATGAGGGCAAACATTATTGCCGAAACGTTGGCATCGTAAGAAACTAATTTTCAAACTTAAAATTAGTTTTTCTGAAAACTAAAAGAAATGAACAGAAAGTCTAAAAAAAAATTACTCTGAATATGTTTGTATGTTAAGGACATGATGAAATTTGGATTAGTGAATTCATAGGTTGGAAAGAAAATCACTTTTAAGAGAATTAGGTACAATTATATGGGATTTGAAAAAAAATCCAATAAAGAAATTGTTCAAATTACTAAATTTCGAAAGTAGGTACATATGGAGGTCAAGAAAGCTAAGGTTACAAATATAAAAAAATTAATATACAAGGATTTTCTCATCGAAAATGTATACCGATATTACTTGAAGGGGACCATTCAAAAATCTATACCTACTTATAAGTAGTTTTCATTCAAATTTAAAATCTCAACTTTCTGAAAAATTAAATAAAACACTTCAAATAATTGTAGGTACCTATTCATCTTTTTAAACATACTGAAAAAGCCTACATATTGATATGCAATGAGTGTAATTCACTGTTTTTCAGATGATTTATCAAAAATTATAGTGCAAAGTTGTACAAAAAAAATGTCCACAGTAAAAAGATGCAATGTTCAGAACAATCTAAAAATGTAAATTAAGTAACCAAAAAGTTGAGCTACGAGTTGAATAATAGGCAAGGTTCATAATTTTGGAAAATTGATTTTTATATTTGAAAAGTTATTTCCTGTCACAACAACCATTTGTCTATGCTTCATAGCTTTTAGTTGATATAAAATGTGTCTGAAAGTATCCAACCAAAAAATTGATGGGCAATGAGGATTTTTATGAATGAATCATGTGGCAATACTTTCTGGAATTCCTGAGTCACATTCTGAACAAGTCTGCAAGTTTTAAAATTTCACCTATTTCGACCATGATTTCTTGGTAATTTTTTTTTTAACTGTTAAAATGTTAAGAAAGCCTAATGATTCCTAAAAGAATATCTATACCTGTTACAGCAGATGGATCCCCACATTGAAGTAGTACATTTTCCAGTATCAGCACAATGAAACAATATAAACTTTTCCACTTAAATTTTATTATAATACGTATATATCACAAATCCTTTTTGGCTCTCAGAACACACATCCTATCAGCATCATTTTTTTAATTACAAAAACATGTTTAGTTCTACAAGCACTCATCTTCAATCACACATCACTTTTTTTGATTGAAAAAGTTCCTATGTAACAAACACAGATCTTTGATAAAATTGTTATAATATAATATGTACATTATGAGCTCACATTTACAGAACCATATTGGAGAATACTCGCATGGCGAATACACTGGAAGGCCCATAATTGTGTTAGTTCACTTGGATCTTGACCATTTGCAAAAGAATTTTTAGGCCGAGAGTAGTACCAGTACCACCATCCATGCGTTTAGTCGCAGTTTTTAATCAGGCACTATCAATAGATCTTACCGTAGATATGATTCAGTTTAAAAAACTAGTAAATAAAATACATTTTTATGCATTATTTACGAAGATTTTGTTCAATGTATAAAAATATAGATATTGTGCAGTTCCAAGCCATTGAAGTATACTAGAAATGAGCATTTACAATAATAATCCATGATAATAGTCCCGAGTTGCTAAACCTTGATAATAACAGATGACAGTCAGTTTAGTTCACAGTCACAAAGCAAGTGTCGCCTTTTACAATAGATTGTTTCCAACATAGGAAAAAACCGCCGATATTAGAGCACAGTACAACAGCAGTAAGTTGGCTTTGGCTTTTCTGGATTAAAGTTCATTTCACGGACTATTTCTGCAAACACTTCATTAACGTTGGTCCTGTTCTTAGCGCTAGCTTCAATGAAAGGACATCCCCATTGTTGAGAAAGACTATTACCTTCGGCTAAGTCTACTTCTCTCTGGTGATCCAAGTCCACCTTATTGGCGACCAGTAAAATTGGAACCCTCTCGGTCCCTTTAACTCTAGTTATAAGCTCTTTCATAGGGCGGATGTCTTGAAAAGTCTGATGATTTGTTAAACTATACACTACGACAAACCCCTGTCCATTCTTTATGTAGAGGTCGCGCATGCTGGCAAATTGTTCTGTACCTGCCGTGTCCAAGATTTCCAACACACAAGGAGAGTTGTCCACTTCGATTTCTTTTCGATAAAAATCCTCAATCGTAGGGTCATATTTTTCCATAAAACATCCAGAAACGAACTGAACAGTTAGAGCACTTTTCCCAACCCCACCCGAGCCGAGGACTACAACTTTGAATTCACGCATTTTTCTAATGTTACTTCACGTTACTGCGATTTTGTATTCACTACCAACACGTCCCACACATCTATCATTGGACTGCAAATACTTTTAAAGCTGACATTCACAAAAATTTTGCACTCCATTTCAATAAACAACTCAACATTTCGCCATCTTAGTGAACACTCATCAACTCATAATGTTTTCATAAACGTAAAACCACGAGGGGCCAACTCGGTTACAAGGATGGGGGATACTTGGCTGGCTATCTGGTGACATGCGCATATCTCAAATTTCTATTCATTAATCTTAACTGCCTGTGCCATCTACAATAGATATTGAGACCTATTTAGAGACGGTTCATATGGAAGTCATACTTGCGCATTTATATGATAGAGGGCCGCACAAGTCATAAAAAGCATTGTTGAAATAGAAGTAAGATACATAGCTAACCGTTTATTATTGGATTCAAATGAAGATGGCGAAAGTGATCTGGTATCTAAGTCATGTCGTAACTTCAGTGATCGGCCTTCAAGCCATGTCACAACTTGATTGATCAGACAATGGTACAGCATTAAAATCAGGGTTTTTTGAAGAACCCTGCATTTAAATGACGTCAAATATTCATGTTTGTAACTGATCACGCTAGATGACACTCGCGTTAGGGTCCAATGCCGACTCCACACAAGGAGACTAAAATTTAACAAGGAGAGTTTAATCCCCATAAGACAATGGGGACACTAGTAGAAAGAGATGAAAGAACATTTGTGACGAAATGTGACGTAGTTGGACGTGTCATGGCCGCCGTTCTCCATAGACAGTGACGGACTAGCTCTTGGTATATGAGAGTTACTGCTGACAGTTTTGTTGCTTGGTTCGAGTTCGACTCTGTACTCATATCCAAGTACGTCACTATGACGCGTTGATGCTGCAAGATTCTGATTGGCTAGAGCTTATTAAACCCTCCTTGTTAGTTTAGTCTCTTTGGACTCCACAGACATTGACTATCTTACTTCTATTTTCATAATGATAGAAGTAAGATATATCCAAGTACGTCACTATGACGCGTGATGCTGCAAGATTCTGATTGGCTAGAGCTTATTAAACCCTCCTTGTTAGTTTAGTCTCTTTGGACTCCACAGACATTGACTATCTTACTTCTATTTTCATAATGATAGAAGTAAGATACCTAGTTAGTCAATGCATATGGAATCAGCATTGGACCCAAACGTGAGTAATATATAGCGCGATTAGTTACAAACATGAATATTTGTACTTCAAGGAACCCTGATTTTAATGCTGTACCATTGTTTCAATCAAATTTCAAATCACATGACTTAGAGGACAGACCACTAACGCCATCTACATACCAAACGCAAGTGTCATCTAGCGTGATTAGTTACAAATATCTATATTTCACGTCATTTCAAGGAACCCTTATTTGATGCTGTACCATTTCCTGACTGTACAATTGTCTACAGACAATGACTGTACCAATGTTTCAATCAAGTTACGACAAGACTTGGAGTACAGATCACTGAAGTTACGACATGAGTTGGATGTCAGATCACTGACGCCATCTACTTGTCGCATCCATTTGAATCCAATATTAATCTCATAAGGTTGACTAACTATTTAAACAGTGTTTATAGAGAATCTTCTTTCTCTATAAACATGATTTAAACAATGATAGAAGTAAGATGGTCAATGTCTGTGGAATCGGTATTGAACCCAATCGCGATTGTCATTTAGCGTGATTTCTTACAAACATGAGTATTTGACGTCAGACTTGGAGGCCAGATCAATGAAGTTACGACATGACCGGAAGGCCAGACGACTGACGCCATCTACATATGTCGCCTCCATTTGAATCCGATAATATAATCCCAAAAAGGTTGGCTAACGATCTTCTATTTGAAGAATGATATTATCTTGTTATAAAGTTAGCCAACAGGGTTGATTTCTGTTCTCTCTGCACAGTCTGATTGATTATATGGTCGCCGATGTCACTTGGATTGGCATATGGACATATGGATATATTATTATTATATCATAACTCAAGATTGAGTAGACATAAGTAGACATATATAGGAAACGGATCGAAAAGAGCTCTTTTGACCGAAAAAAATTGTCAGAACCGATTCGAAATAAAATTCTGAGAACCGTTCATTTGGGTTCGGGTCCCTAGTTGGGGATGATGAAACACGTTACGAAAGAACTTCTCAATCATGATCACAATAGTGCGTTTTGTTCAGAAAGTTTTTGTCGAAAGAATACAGCTTTTATTGTGATGTCTGGCAGACATTTTGTTCGCAGGAAAAATGCGAAATTCGGACGACTATATTTTTGTCTTGACGCACAGCCGCACTGGAATCCAAAGAGATTGAACGTTATCTGACTAGGAGAGTTTATTCCCCATAAGACAATGGTGACACTAATAGAAAAAGATGAAAGAGAATTTGTGACGTAGATGGACATGTCATGGCGACAATTCCCTCTTGACCTTGACAGTGACTGACTAGAGCACACTGCCACAGTTTATTTACTGTGGCTCACTTTTGGTATCTGAGTGTTACAGGCACCGACATAGACTATGTCGGTGGTTATGGTAACAGATTTCTTTCCCTGGTTCGAGTTCGACTATATGTACTCATGTCCAAGTACGTCACTATGACGCGTTGATGCTACAAGATTCTGATTGACTAGAGCTTATTAGTCTCTCCTTTTCGTTAACTCTCTTTTACCGGTACCGGCACAAGGAGACTAGAATTTAACAAGGAGAGTTTAATCCAAGACAATGGGGTTACTAGTAGAAAGAGATGAAAGAACATTTGTGACGAAATGTGACGTAGTTGGACGTGTCATGGCCGCCGTTCTCTATAGACAGTGACTGACTAGCTCTTGGTATATGAGAGTTACTGCTGACAGTTTTGTTGCTTGGTTCGACTGCGACTCTGTACTCATATCCAAGTACGTCACTATGACGCATTGATGCAACAAGATTTTGATTGGCTAGAGCTTATTAAACCCTCCTTGTTAGTTTAGTATCTTTGATACCGGCATTCGGCACCACGAACTCATGGAAATTGGAAACGCTAATCGTCCAAGGCTATTCCACATTAGGGCAGTAGCAGTGGCACTAGTGACTACGCCCCTTTTGACGCTGTTATATGAATGAATTACATTGGAACAGAAATTTTCTACTAATTGTTTGTTACAAGCCGTTGAAAGGAATCATAATATCTATCTCAATTCCAAGATATTTTTAAGGTTAGAAATGAGAACACTGCTAGATTTTACTGCAAAAAGTTAAAATGAATCAAACTTTCAGCAGCGTGACCTTTAATTTTCAGTTTCGTCCAAACATGTTTGCTATTGGTTATCTTATCAATAGAGGGGGGTGACGCCACTGCTACTTCCATGTGTAGCAGCCTTCCACTCGTCCGTTTCATTTGTCAGTTGTCACTAGTCATGCTGTCAGGTTTCATTGGTTTCAATGTTTTTGTTTTTTTGGTAGAAATTCAATCATATTCTATTTATTACCCCGAATACCCGTTACCCACATATACCAATCTCTAAAAATAGCTAGTGGTTCGTGTATGGTTTTATAATTGTGATTCAACTGTACTTAATTATTCGTGATCTTTGTCATTGAGTGGGAGAGGCATATAATTATGTAGATTGAAGTATAGGTTTATGATAAAAATTGGAGTCATTTCTACCCCGATCATTGTCATAAAAATATTTTCAGATATTCATCAACAGAAAAATATATACTCTGTGATAAGCATCGGCGGTGAGGCCTCAAGTGGAAAGCGATATCTGGATTTTATTGGGTTATTGACTTTTGTCTTTTTGCCAAAAATTATGTCTTATCCGCCACCAAACCATCAAGGACAGCAAAATACCCAGGGAGGAATGTATCCAACATCTTATAATAGTAAGATGAGGAATGTCTCACTGTGTCTACTTCTGTAGAATATAAAGATCTGCATCCATCTGAACGTTTAGAATACAACTCTGGTTTATCAGTCAGTGTTTGTAGTGCCAGGAATCGTAGGTTCTTCTATTATGACAGAGACTAATACATTATCCATTTTTACTTATTTGCTCTTTATGAAGTCTTGTGAATTTTTTATGTAATTATTTCTTTTTAAAAAGTCTATATGTTAGATGATCATTTTTTGAGAAGTAGACACACGCAGGAAGATTCCCCAATAGGTAACTAATAAGATTTATTTCAGGTAATTATCCTCCAGCACCTGCTCCAGGTTATGTTACTCCCAATGCTCCTGGTTATGGTCAACCAGGTCAAGGTTACCAACCTGTCCCAACTCAGTATCCTCCAGGCCCTGGACAATATCCTCCTGGTCCTGGACAATATCCACCTGGTCCTGGACAATATCCTCCTGGACCAGGAGGACCATACGGCGCACCTGTAACTAATCAGCCAATGGTATCTGGAGGAGGACCACCTGGTGAGTTCTTATTCTTTAGCACAATCCAGTATGATTATCTGTCACAATCATCTGCATGAAATCATAACTAGAAAAACTATTTCTGGATTCTCCTTCATTACTTATTGATTTTTGTCCATTTATCAAAACTGTCACTTATTTGCCGAAAAATCTGAAGGGAGTGGTGTTAGACTAGGGGATAATGACAGACTTGGGGACACGATTTTAATCAGTATGCCTTTTGGAGGGCAGTACTGTCTGTATATCCTCGTGATAATAATGCATGAATCAAAGAGTCGTCGTAGGTTCTTCATATTGAAAAATAATAATAATATTTTCGAAAAATTATGTGTTTCGGTACGATTCCAATCAGGTTGCCATGTGTTTTGTAATAAAGTAATAGACGTAATATACTCGAAAAAACATTGGCATACCATCAGGATGGGCGGAGAATTCCTTTTTCCAAATACAATTTCACGTGACCATACCAGCCATTCGGACCCAACCTAACGGCCTGCCAATCGTTTTTCGAGTATTTTAGTTTTATTATTTCATCACGAAACACATGGCATTCATGCATTATTATCATGAGGATATACTGACAATACTGTCGTACAAAAGGCATACTGAGTAAAATCGTGTCCCAAAATCTGACACTATTCTCCGGTCTATGTATCTATGCTTCATTATAGAAAAGGCCTTAAACAATGCTTTTAAAATATGCAAATTTGAATTTTCATTCATTGTCAGAAAGAAGGGCAAACCTTAGCATTTGTATGTTTTTTGTATTTGGAGTCCTTGGAGAATCAAAGTAAGGTCCACTTTGATTGTGAGGAGACAGAATCAGTAAGTCCATATTTTTTCAGTCAGTTGATTTAACAACACAAGTCAAAAATGGTAGATCATAAAATTCATTAAAAAGGTACACTTGACAGGTTGAGCAAAAAATGGATATTAAATACATTATAGTCCATCCAGAAAAAAAGGTTAAAAGTTTTATATAAGACGTGAATTGTTAGTTTCTGAGTTGTACTTACTCATCTAACGATTAAGCATAATTAATCAAGTATTTTTTCAAACAAGACTTGAAAGGACCCCTCACGGTTTTTATGGAAAATGGGTTACAGTCGAATTGGCTGAAAATATAGTATAATTCAGTTTATGATGTCCTGATCAAATAGGCACAAGATCTAATGTACAGTTTTTGAGATAGAGGGTGTAAAGAGAAACATGCAGTGACAGGGTTGTTACCTACCTTCAGAAAATCAATAATGTGGCGATTATTTTGTTACAAAAAGTCAAGGATAATAATTGCAATCTTAAAATTGTTGTCTCGAGTTGTAATGAAAAGTTCTAAGACTCCTTATACAGGGTTATTAATAATGACACAATTTTTATGTAATTCTTTGAGCAAAAGCTCGTAGACTTGAAGAATAAGTAAATATTATTTGAGTTCGATATATGCCGCTCTAAGGTAACTTTTATACAGGGTCACTCAACATTTTCTTGTTTAGTTGTATTAATTTTAATGTTTTTAGGAACATATATATATATATATATATATATATATATATATATATATATATATATATATATATATATATATATAATTAAACATAAAGTAGTAAACTAAAACTTAAGGTTATTTCATAGACAACACAATGGTGATATTTGAATTTGAATGTTTTGAGCGGAAATAGAAAATTTTGGCCATAAAAACTATAGGCAACCCTCATTCACCTCTTCAAATCAGAGTTGTCTCGTTTTGACTGCAGGAATACGCCCTCGAAATATTTGTATTGAATTAAGAAACACCCTGCATATGTGTATAAACATTCAAATTCATTGTCACTCACACTATTATCGTGGTACATCAGATTTCTTGCTATATCTTTGTGAGAATGACAAAGATTTATCATCTTATGATCGGTAAATGTAACGTAATCCAATAAATACTACTTAATGAATGGTTCTAAAATATATCCTTGCCCATCTAAATGATGTGCACATGATCCAATCCTTTCGGAAATATAGTACTCGACAGATAATGAAGCTCTTGTAGAGCATTCAATCTTGTACGAATAATGCTTGTCCCAATTCTGTTATCCCAAGTTTTTTGGCTGATTTAACAGTTTCAGTCCTAGCATCTAGTACTATTCTAATTTTAATCTTCAAGAGTTTGTTTTAGATAATTAACAAAATTCCAAATCATCATAAGTGTACAGGGTGTTGTAGTGTAATAAATAAATTCAGTTTGTCTTGTAATTGTGAATCACCCTCTATATTACTACAAATCAATGTATCGCCGGCGTCCACCCTTAATCCAATACCCTGTACAAAAAATTAAAATATGAAGCCTACGATGTTACAAGGTACGGTGTTACTAAATATGAATCCTTGGAAATAATTTTTTTTTATAGTTAATGTTGATTCTGACTCTCATTTAGTATCTGATAATTGTAAGTTTGTAACTATTTTATTGTTTGGTTTGATACAGCAGACTTATAAAAACAGACTACCTACTTATAGAATAAGATGGCCATAAGAAATAGACTAACTTGTTTTGTTTGTGATGGACGATTTCAACTGAATCGTAGGATCCGTACAAGATGCAATAAATAGACAAGAGCCGCCAAATATTGATCATAATATATTGAGTTTTCTCCTCTATGTTTGATTTGTATATTTGTTCCTAAAGAAAATTGAAATAAATACTAAAAAACTAAAAAAGAAAATTTTGAGTGACCCTATATAATAGTAACCTCAGATTACCGAAAATCAAAATTAAATGATAAATACTTATTCTGCAACTCTATGAGCTTTTGCATTTGACTGATTTTGTTCAAAGAATTACATAAACATTATGTAATTATTAATAACCCTGTATACGGAGCCTAAAAAGTTTTCATTAAAACCCGTGTCGACAATATTAAGGTTGTAATTATTATCCTTAACTTTATGTAACAAAATAATCGCCACATTACTGATTTTCTAAAGGTAAGCAACAACCCTTCCTCTGCATGTTTGACACCATGTATCTCAAAAACCGTCCATTAGATCCCATTGTGCCCATGGAGACATTTGATCAGGACCTCATAAACTACATTATACTAAATTTTCAGCCAATTCGACTGGGACCCATTTTCCATAAGAACCGTGCGGGGTCCATTCTGGTTAGGTTTGAACGTCAGGTACCTTTCTGGTACTAGAATTAATTTCAGGTCTTTGTGGGTTACAGGGACTTTTTAAATTGCAGCCTGTTAGCTTGTTGTAATTGGAAGTATTTTTTTTTCTTGTATGGTAGTCATGGTATTCACTATTCTTATTTATATTATATGCATTAAGAAAAGTACATTAGCATATAGATATATTGATCTGTGGAATCGAACCCACCAGCTTGGTAAGCCGAACTCGAAACTCAAACAAAGTAAACAGTAATTTAAGTACAATTCATGAGCTTACTCTACAGATTCCCGTTGTTAAAACTCTAGCGCACACTTTCGTTACGCAGGAAGGTATAGGATGCGAGGTCAGTGGGTATAGATCTGCCCTAGCAGCTGGCTGGCGGGCGGATTGACCCTGGTGGCTACCTATTGTCGCCTTATTGGGGCGGCCAGGCAGCCCCCGCTGGTGAAAGCGATTTACCTTTTAATCAAAATCCTAATCTATAGCAATTTTTACCCCTAAAAATTACGCATGGTGCCCAATCAAAACTTTACCTTTTAATCAAAACTCTAATCTAAAACAATTTTCCTCCTAAATATCACGCATGCTTCCCAGTCAAAACTTTACCTCTTAATCAAAACTCTAATCTAAAACAATTTTTACCCCTAAAAATTAAGCATGGTGCCCAGTCAAAACTTTACCTTTTAATCAAAACTCTAATCCAGAACAATTTTTACCCCTAAAAATCACGCATACTGCCCAGTCAAAACTTTACCTTTTATCGTCTCAATTCATCTTTCGGTATACAGAACGTCTCAAAATTAGGAGAAAAAAATTACAGTATACTGAAGGTCCAAGAATGTATCTTCAAAACATGGGGAGATTATTACATGGGGGAGGGTAAAGTTTAGGCTTTACGTGGACGTGATGCTTGATGTTGGAACATTGACTGCACTTCAGCGATTTTTCTACGTTGCATTCAACATGAGATTCAGACGACGATTCGACTTCTCTCACTTGATTGAAGTATTCTTATAGAGAAAGCAAATGTTTTCTGTGCCCAAAAGGAATGTAGAACCTCTTGGGTTTCCTAAGAAATCCATTGAATGTAGTCTTTTCTATTTCATCATCCATGTCCATGTCTATGATGTCGGACAGAACCTCTTTTGCAAAATTCTCAACTTCGGTAAGATTCTCCACGGTCAATTTGGAGAGTACTATTTCATTATTGAATCCATTTATCTCAATGATATTTATAATGAAATCCGGAATATTTAGTTACATTTTGATCTCAATGAATTGTCATATTTGTACAAAATCGAAAATGAGAATGAAAACTGACAGACTTAAATGGGAAATAAAAAGTTACAGAAGTATGTTAGCTGATCGTATACAATTAGGCAAATAAAAAATCCTCATGTAAAACGAAAGATAAAATAATTATTTGAATAATATGTTTTATTATGGTCTTAAAATGAAATAGTTTCTCCCAGCCCTATACAGATTTGTAATCCCATACAGATTCCTAACACCATACAGATTGTCCTGAAAATTTATGATTTTTTTTTTCAGGAAAATCTGTATGGGGTTAGGAATCTGTATGGGGTTATAGATCTGTATGGAGCCAGGAGAAATTATGAGAAACTTTTTAGTCAGTTTAATTATTTTATATATTATTTAAATAATTATTTTCTGTTTTTAGTCATCTGTGTGAAATTTTTTAATTAATTTTAGACGTCTTGATGAGACCATGACAGAGATATCCGCCATCTTGAATTAATGTATAGTTCACAAAAATCATAAACTCCGAGCCCGAAAACCAATAAACCAATATATACCAATTTTGAATAGAATCGGAGTATAATCACAAAACTCGTCCTCCATCTTGGAGCCGTCATCTTGAATTCGTTGATTTTGAGAAAAAAATCATAATCTCCTACCACTAAATCCCCATATACCAATTTTGACTGGAATCGGACTATAATCGTCCACCATCTTGGAGCTACCATATTGTTTTTTTTCTTCAACAAAATGTGCATCACGCATTGTCACCGAAGTAATGAACAACTGCCAAATCCAATTTAATCGGACTACTAGAAGTGGGTCAAAATTCACTTGCAAGATATGTGGACAAACAAGAAAGCAATTGGTAAAAACCGCAACATTTTTTCATTCGATTATTCGATATTTCTCAATAACCTCAATCATGCTCGGTGGATGACACCGGAGTTGAATTCGCATTGTCTGTATGACAGGCAAATGATCAGAACCACGGCTTCTTCATCAACCTAGACTGATAAAATCGTTTATTTTGTCGTAGTATCTTTTTCCCTTCCTAATCTCTCACTCTCTTCCTCCTTATATTTCTACCATATATCTCTCCTTTATCTTACTCTCTCCCCTCTCCGCTCTTTATTGCACCCGTTGTCCTTTTCATACACAGGGATTTGCAGATGGAGTAATAAATATCCGTTTAGTAAATCCAAGACGTAATCTAAATATTGGAGGGAAACAACCACTAAATGTGTTAAAGTAATTGTAAATTAATCGAAATAAAAATAGGAACTTACTTTCATTCCAGCGTTCGCCATAGCGTACGTTTTTTCTTCAACGATTTCAATGACTTAAAGACTCGAGCATAAGACTTAAAGATTCAAACTGTAAACCAAAGACTGAAATCCATTACTTGAAGACTCGAACGAAAGACTCAGGAATTATTAAAGACAGAAAGATTGAAAGTCTCAAATCAACGTCTCATGCCGATGACTCAAAGACTGAATGATTTATTGACTCAAATGACTCAAAATTTCTAATTGTACAAGATTTAAAGTAGATATTTCCTCCCGATAATTCAATTAAGAACCCTAAGGTATAGACCAAGAATATCGTCAGTTTGTTTTGAAATAAGGTGTACAGTACAGTGATCGTATGTTGATTTTGATTCTTCCGTAAATCGATAACGTTCAATATGCCAGCGTTTACCTCCTGCCCATATCCAACATCCGGACATTTACTTCAACTTTCATTTGATGCTATTTTGTGTTGTGCAATGCTATGGGCCGACTTAGTCGATCGTCAATAATAACACCTAGCACTATTTTCCAGATATCATAATATTCTGGGGTTTTTCATCGTTCAGTTTCAGTTTAGTAGCTGTAAACTAAGTATTTGCCAAATCTTTATTACTCTCCATTATTTGAGGTAAACTAATATGTGATTTATTTGAGCATACGAGGATTGTGTCGTCAGCAAACAAAACACATTTTATTGATGCAATAAAAATACATAAGTCACTCATATAATAAGGTGGTAGAGCTTTGATTAGATGAATTCTCGATATAAAGTGACGTAGCATTGGAAGTCACACGATCTTATTGGTGTTGTTCATTGCATTGGTAACATTGGAATGAGTATATGGTATTCAGATAGACAAAAATAAAGCGATTCATCATCAACTAATGAACATTTAATCTTACAACTTACAACACACCTACATCTGACATCTACCTTCCATTGTCGCCACAGGGACACCTGCTATGCGGTGTCTATAACACTGGTGTCTCTGACTACAATAGTTGATGTATGTGTTTGTGGTATATTAAGTAAAGTGACTTCCATATCTGTCACAGCTTTAAATATTAAATTTTTGCCAATGTGTTCTGACGACGGCGGCACTTTTTTTATTGTTTCATACATTGACATAAAAGTATATAAGGAATCGCTTGGTGGTTGAATCCTATTCAATAACAGTGCTTTCTCTTTCTCTCTCTTTCTCTGCTGTTCTTTAGGAATCTCTATTTCTCTATTTTTATGGACTATTTGAGTAAGATTGCAACGTCTATTTTCTTGATTTGCGTTTGTGGTGTTGTTGGTATGTTTTTCCTTGAAGAACCAGATCGGTCATATGACTCTCATGTATGTGACTTTTCGAAGTATTTTGCTAGGAATTTCCCAGAAGGACTGTGGCTCTCTCAGTTGTCCCCTCTTCATCATCACGCTTCTCGCTTGTAGGTTCCAGTACACTGTCAAAGAGTAGGGGACATATACAAGAAATATCATACGTATTTGTGAATGAAATAGTAAAATCGTTTCGAAATCCATGAAACCATTGTCATTTTAATTTCATTCATAAAATTTAAAATCTTTTTGGATTCTGGTGTCACCCATCACGAGCAGGGATAGCAGGTCATATGACATCTTCGTCAGAGCACATGACTATACGAACGAATAACTAAGAAGAAAAGCAGAAACAACGCGATTGGACGTTATGTTATAATAATAGTAAAATTTCTTTTACCATTCAGATAAATTACATGATGAAATGATGCATGTAGTTACAGATTTACTCTTATAATCATTCAATGTATCATATGAACCAGTAAGGCCCATAAATATTAGAGGTATCCCACAAGGGATTTAAACTGATCGTGATGTTATATAAACATAACCACTACTATTTGACAGTACCTTATTGAAATTAGGAAAAAATAAATAATAATCAAAATATTAATGTTTTTTGATAAGAAATTGTAATATTATGTTGAAGGTGTTATGCATTAGTTGCATAGTTATGCACTAGTTACTTCACTACCTATTTTTATGTGCTGTGATTACTCATCGAATATAATTATTTAAAATTTTATTCATACATTTACCTTATATCTGAAGAAGAAATTGAACAGAAGAAGAAGACCTGGACCAAGTTTGAAATGACGCAAATGCGTTCTAATCTCAAAGAAAGATTTTTAGGAGTGTTGTCATTTACTTTCAATATTAAATTATGTACATCATAGTTCTTATAATAGCTGAAGTTGTTTATTGGAGTTTGCTTACTGTAAATTAATCAGTGACAGTATTTACGACAAAATACTTCAAAAAATAATATCTTTATTGTCTCACTGATCTTCATGAATGAACCATGAAGGAAGGACCTGGTAAAATTTTCATAGCTATTTCAAACTAGAGAAGTGTACCCACACGATCATTAATCATGTTATTCCGGGAAAAGTAACATATGTGTGGCTACAGCGGAGTTTGACGGAAAATCCAAAAGCTCATTGCATGAACCACCACACTTTTACCTCAAATAACCAGGTATTTAGTAATGAAATGAATTAATTTTCTACTTTATTCGCTTTGTCATTGATGAGGAGCAGAATTTGTTACAAAGCAGTAATCAAGAGTGAATTTAAAATTACAGAAAACATAAAGATTGGTATAGACGTAAAGAATGTGCACTCATGGTGTCTTTAGAAAAACACATTATTTTTTTGAAAATTTGATTGAAAAATAACATCTTCGTTTTACATAACTAGTATACCTTTAAAAAAATGAGCTCTGGTGATGAAACACAAACTCTGAAAAAAGAAGAAGTATCAGATTTTTTCATTGAAAACAGGACATTTCTTACATTCAATATGAATGAAAAATAAAATTTCTCCTCAATGGCATTAATTAATTCATTTCTAATTGAATCCAAATCCTTAGATGAACATTGGCATTGGTGATTTTATGTTCACAATATACATTAACATATTCTTGAGAGCAGTAGTTACATAAAACATTGGGTGGAACAAAATAATACACTATTGTAAGGTACTCACAGTGGGATCTTATGTTCCTGGACATTTTAACAATACTATCATAATCCCAATTTCGTAACTGCTATGTACCAAGAACTTATTGAATCATTAGATGACTTTTGGTGTGAAAATACCGGGTGGCTTCGGAATATCTGTTATTGTATGAGGTAGGCTTGTGAAATTTGGAGCATCGATATAATGACATAAGAACTAGAATTTGAGCATATTTACATGACGAAGTTAACTTCCGTCTGACCGGAAGTAACATCAACCTTCTTATTTCGAATGGCAACACTATTTTTTTCCTTTTCGCGTTATTCAGCATTCAATTCCCTTTCTAATGACATATCACAAGTTGGTATTAACTAGAAACTAAACTAGAAAAAAATAATTATTGAAATTCACTGAGTAGGCCATAGAAACAATACGTCACTTCATAACAGTTGCTACTACCATGTTATTTTATTTTCATTCGTCAGCGTATAAAAAGCCGCCAAAAAAAAGGATTGGAAAAATTGGGAAAAAATTAATACCCTGTAGGTCCAAAACTTAAACAGGAACAACTTTTCCTTGCCTGTACTATTCAGCATAACGATTCCTTTCTAATGATATAATAGAAAGTGATATACCGAAAAATCCGATTATTATTCTTCAAATAACAACAAAAAGAAAGAAATTTTTGAAATGAACTACCGAAAAATCCAATTATTATACGTACAATAACAACAAAACAGATTTATCGCCATACGCAAAAATAAAATTGAAAATAATGTGGAATCATAAATATCCTGAAGATCGTGAAACTTAAATAGGAACATACAACGTACTTGGTCTGTGCCATCGTCCATAGATATTCTAATATCTATGGACGATGTTTGTGCTATTCAGTAGCAAGTAGGCCGATTAAGATGTATTTTGAAATTAAACAAAAAAAGGATCGAAAGCTGCCACGAAGGCTATCAGAAAAGAAAAAAAATAGGGTTGCCATTCAATATAAGAAAATTGATGTCACTTCCGGTCAGACCGGAAGGTAATTTCGTCATCTCAATATGTTCAAAATCTAGCTCATATGTCATTATATCGATGCTTCAAATTTCACAAGCCTACCTCATACAATAACTGAGATATTCCATAGGCAATATTTCCGCAGCCACCCAGTATAAAAAAGTGTGCTCTTTTACAACACACTCACATCGTATTCATTTGTGCTGTAATATTTGTAACTTCCTCAATTTATTTTGACTCTTCGATTGTTAGTTTGTTACCTGTTCTTTTCCTTGCAGTCTCCATTTAAGGCTCCTAAAAACACAAAATAATATTTTCAGTCATCCTCCTCAAAGTAGGCACCGGGGGAAAGTTATAAATTTTGGCCATTTGTCGATAAGCTTTTGTTCTGCTATAAAAAAGAGAAAGTACATGCTTGAACTCCTTCGTATATCTCCTGCCCTTTGGTTTCCTCTCCTTCAGTTCACTGATATCTTAGCAGTATTTCAGAAAATTGGCGGAAGGTGCCTATCACATACTCTCTTAAATACTTCTTTGGAAATTTCTTTCTCCTTCATTTTCATTTCCTCTAATGAGCGTTCCAGTTTAGCCTTTTCGGTCTCAATTTTTTTTTATTTCAATTTGGACTGGAAAATATAATATTTAACAAAGATTCTGAACATTTTTTATGTGTTACCTTCACTAAATCCCTCAAATTTCTTCTCCATGGTGTCTGTGAAAAAGATATTTGGGTCTGAAACTCTGAAGCTGTTGAAAGAAAGATATGTTTGCGCTTGTTGATCCACTTTTGTAGTTACTTCTGTCTGTGTGTCTTTGTCAACCCTTGACTTCTGAAACAAATTCAATATAGGGACTGCGCAGTCCGATTTAAATTATGATTGAGGATGAATCGATTTTCGAAATGTATGCTACTACAAATCCTGTTATTTGAATATAAAGTTTTCGCTCCTTTCTTCATTACATCTCCATCATTACAAGCGAGTTTTCATTGAAGAATTCGTTGAGCATCTTTTGGATTGGGAAATGTAAAAAATCTTATTCCAAACTATAGAAATAAAATCTGTTATGGCAGTCTTCAACAAAGCACTTGATGACATGCAAATATTAATATCAAATAGGTAAATACTAATTCTACTAGACTACTAACTAAACCTCAGTTTTAAAACGATAAATGTATGCAAAACTCAAAAATTTTACTAATAAATGTTCGGGAGATAAAAAGGTTCAGAATGAAAATGCACTTCAACACTAAATAACAAATAAAGAATCAGTAATGAAAGTGTCAACATATTGTCAATCATTTTATATCTATTTTACATATTTTATTGAGTTTTTAATACCTTTTTTCTACATTCATGCAAAAAGCAAAACTTTATTGAACTATATTCAGTGGAAAAAGAAGTTCTTTATTGCACTAGTGCAATAAAGTTTTTATTGCACTCATCTGTCATTCTACTTCAACGTGCTGTCATCATGACAAACATGGAAATCGTCGACAGTAGCGGAGGGATACGTAGAGGAATCACATGCAAACAAACTCAGTGTTGCAAAACAAATATTTCAGCCTGAAGGAAATAACGATGTACAGTTACCAAGTACTAATACGTTTACAGCAGTAACAAATCAAGAAGTGGATTTAAAAAGTACTTCACTACGAAATATTCATATTGAAAATTGCACCAATTGTTCATTCACTTTCAACATTGAGGGTAAAAATAAAGTTTGAGTTAAATTGTTCGTAACGTATTAGTTCCTGTTTCAATGTAAATCGATATTAATAATAAAGTATTCAAGTTGCGCTTTTCATTTTCCTACACCTAGTGCCGCACCTCAATAAATCATTTTTTGCTTTTTGCATGAACGTAGAAAAAATGTTGTATGCAACTCATGCAAAAATTGTTTATTGCACTCGACGTGTTGTCCAACTCGGCCTAACGGCCTCGTCGGACAATTTCACGTCGAGTGCAATAAACATTCACTTTTTGCACTTGTTGCATAAATAACTATTATATATTTCTGGTTTTTCCTGAATGTACAATTTTCTCTGAAACCAAAGTTTACACCATTTCTTTGCATTGAAGAAAACTTATTTGAACATGGATGCCAAGATGTCAAAAGTCTCATCAAACGATTTAGAATGGAGTCAAAATTCCCGAGATGGAGAAGCCTCCAATCATGTGTTCCAGTGTGACATCTGTGATAGAAGTTTCAACACGAAAAGGGGAATGAATATTCATATTAGAAAGAAACACCAGTCATCCTTTTCCGCACATGAATCGATATCCAGTAAATCAGGAACTGAGATTCAAAGTGATATATTTGTACCTCCATCTGAACATTCTGCTAAAAGTCTCAACTCCCGGCTTTCTCTCATGATGCAGAATATTTCGATTGGGAAGAGAATTCCAAAATCTGCAAGGATGGATGCTGCGGAAGCTTTAGAGAGAATTATAAATAAATGCTTTCTTTCAAATTATTTTGAAGCGTGGGAAAGTTTACTAACTTTCACATATAAGTACTTCTGTTTACCAATATCCAGACAAAGTCGTAAAAATTCTTTGGCAACAGTGATTAGAAAAAATCTCAGAAATAGTGAAGACATATTTTCTTCCGTTCCAAAAAATATTTCTTCATCGACACGTCCACCAAATATAATGAAATCTGTCATTAATAAAGTTTCCGATGGCGATCTTACTGCAGCTGTACAAGTCAATATTATCGGAACTACGAAAGAAACATCCTTCTGACTCGCACAAAACTCATTTTTCGAATACAGAGAGTGATCAAGTTACAGAAAGTGAAGTTTTAAAAGCTGTAAAATCTTTCCGTACAGGTTCAGCGGGTGGTTTAGATTCTCTTCGTCCATCACACTTACAGGACTTAATATCAAGAACTGTAGGACCCAAGGGTGAAAAACTTTTATTGTCCTTAACTTCTCTCTGTAATTTTATGCTGTGCGGAAAAGTAAATTCTGAAATATGCCCGATATTATACGGAGCCTCTTTAACTGCACTTAAAAAAAATGTGGAGGCATCAGACCAAAAGCTGTGGGAACAGTTCTTCGTCGTCTGGTAGCAAAACTATCATGTATGAAAATAAAGGACAGTTTGGGTGTCTTATTTCGCCCATATCAATTTGGATTTGGTACACCTGGAGGAAGTGAAGTTGTTGCCCATGCTGCACGCCTTTTTATCAATCAGCATCCTGATCCGTCTTCAAAGATATTCCTAAAACTGGATTTCAAAAACGCCTTCAATATGTTTTGTAGGATTATTTTATTAGAAAAGCCAGAAATATCATTCCAGATATATTTCCGTTCATTAACCAGTGCTATCAAAGACCAACTTATCTGAACTATGGAGATGAAGTTATCATGTCTGAGAGAGGAGTGCAGCAAGGTGAACCTTTAGGTCCAGCTCTCTTTTGTTTGAGTATTGATAATTTAACAAAATCCATTGACACTGATTTCAATTGCTGGTATCTGGATGATGGATCTATAGGTGGTACCGCGACAAAATTTTTGATTCAAAGAATCAGTATTGCGTTACAAAGGGGAAATGCTGCATCTGTTCTAGGTACTATTCCTACCTCCAAACGCCTAGATGGAATATTCATTTATCCCCAATATTCATATTCACCTTCAAAAATCACTAATTCTATTATGTCTTCATCAAAATCTATATGCAGCAGCCCGATTGTAAGTTCATTTGCATTCAGTTGCACCGACAAAGAAAATTTCAAACAATTTGAGAACGATTTGGATAATCTACTACAAGAAGATTCATTGACTTCTCCAAAACTCACATGTTATGAACAAATTATGTCCAGCAACCTTACCTCAGGTTCGTTAAAACGCCACAGTAACAGAGACAACCACTTCATTACAGACCACTCAGAAGAAGATGCTTGTGGTTTAAGCAGCGAGAATAGGCCTGTGGTACATAGTACTACCAAAACATTCGGCCTGAATGGATTGAAAAATATTGGTAACACTTGCTATATGAACAGTGTTATCCAGTGTTTGTCGAATACTGAATGGTTGCTGGAATATCTGAAGAAGGATGCTTATACAAGAGATGTGTGTGTGTTAGTAGTGAGTTGGCATCAGAAGTATTCTATTTGCCACAGATTTTTGTAATTAAAATGAATATACAAGAGATATTAACACCAAATTATCAAAAATGAAGGGAGCTTTGATCAAAGCATTTGCGGAAGTGATAAAGGAACTGTGGTCAGAAGATGCGTCTGATCGAGTTGTCTCTTTGAAAAGTGAAATCCAAAGATTTGCACCACGTTTCTTCAGTTATGACCAACAAGATGCCCAGGAGTTTTTACGGTATCTACTGGAGGTACTACACGAAGACGTGAATGCAATAACGGATAAGCCCATCTTCATTTCGGCCGAGATTGTCCCTAAATTCAACACTTGTGATGAGTCCAGAGAGTCATGGTCTAGATACTTGGGAATGGACAACTCCAAGATAGTAGATAACTTTGTTGGACAGCTGAAATCAACATTGAAATGTACACATTGCGGTCACTGTTCAGTCACTTTCGATACATTCTGGTACCTTTCTCTTCCGATATCAAAAAGAACAGGCCAACTTAGACTCTCGCAATGTTTAGATTCATTCACTAGGGAAGAAACTATGGATGGTGATGAGAAACCGACATGTTTGAACTGCAAAAGAAAGAGGAAATGCACAAAGTCTCTATTGATTCAGAAATTCCCCAAAATTTTAGTTATCCATTTAAAAAGAAAGTGCTAGGAAAGTGCTAGGAATCGCACGTAAAAAGGTAAGACCTCGTTAATCCTTGGCTCGCACAAGTTTCGACTTTTGAGGGCTGCCGTTCGTAAGGGGACGACAGCTGGTTAACGGAAAAAACAATTTTTTTTTTAACAATTCTCTCAAACACAAAGATTTAGGGAAAATTGAATATAACCATTGATTTTCCTCTGGAAGGTTTAGATTTGAGCAACTACACTGCAGACAATGTAGCCCCTTGTCGCTATAACTTGTACGCAGTGACGAATCACAGCGGGACTACCAATAACGGACACTACACTGCTTACTGTAGGCATCCGTATACAGGCACATGGCACGAATATAACGATACCGTAGTTTCAACGATTCATTCAAATTCCCTTGTCAGCGGAAAGGCATATATACTCTTCTACGAGCAGGAAGACACTTCATCACATGTTCGAAATCATACTTAGTTTTATTTCAATATTAAAAAGGCTGATATGAAGAAAAAAAAAGTGATGGATTGACAACTTTAGCCAATTCGCTTTGAAAAAAAAAACGTTATTTTTTGCGAAAAATCGTTAGGAAAATCACTCGAAAATCGTTAAGACATCAAGAAAAATCTAGCAGTCATCTGATTCTGATATTCAACAGACAATTCTAAACGTCGTAGTGAAATTCAAAGACATTTGCCCATTTTCCAAGTGATCTCTCTTCTCTATGACCCCTACTCTTTGCTTCCTAGGTATCTTATTCGTAGTTTTGCGTGATTGAATAGTCGTCACTCTCGTCAGTCAGATTGGTCTCTCTTTTTTAACTCGCTACGTAAGGCCATTTCAGTTAGAAAGTTCCGTGGTTTACAGGTAGTTGTTGCAGCGCCTCTTATATATTTTTTTTATTCTGAATGCTTTAATTTCTTCCATACCAGCGTAAAAAGCTTAAAAAATTCGAACATAAAAATGTCTCTCTTATCTAGCGCATCTGTTTCAATGAACTCATTTGAATTAAATTTGTGGATTGTTTATATCTCCATATTATTATTTTTTATCACCAAATAGAGTAATTACGATTTTTCTTTTTACTTTATAATTCCATAAAAAACGACCACCAGATCAGTAGATGAACCCATCCTAAATCCTACTGCAATTCTGAAAGATTCATCGTCTAATAGCGTTCCAAGAGATGCAACAGGTAAATCATTCAGCCAAGCACCCGATTATTTGATCATTGCTGCTTCAGTCGAGCCTTATCGTATACACTTGTAGATTTCAGAAGTGTATCAGTTATAATGTTCAGAACCCTTCGGATATTCTTTTTATCTGTAGGAGGATCAATATTAATTGCGGTATGCCGAAGTGATTCACCTTCAGCATAAGAATCGTCTTTGATATTGATAAATATAGAAATATAGAAGGAAGGGTGGAATCGATAAGATCAGAAACACTATTGACTGATGACAGACAAGCTGGTAAAGCTAAGAAAGAAGCCGAACGTAGCCCTAGTCCGCCAAGGTTTACAGAAAGCGTTGCTTGGAGCCATGAATCATTATTGAAATAATTGTTTGTAATATATTCCGCGTGTTAGGGAGTAAATTATCAAATCTCCTATTTGAAAAAATTTAGTTTTTTTAATTGTATTGGTACATTTAAGCAAAATGTTGGCAAATTAACTTTTTGTAATAAAAAAACTCCTAGGATTCTCGTCCGTGCATGGCATCATACGTTAAACGGTAAAAGTCTCGTCTTCCCTAGCTAGCACAAGTATCTCGAAGACTAGGGTGCAGCCAGGTGACGGAAAGAAAAAAATAATTCAATAAATGAATCATAGCTACTAAATATTAACAAGGGTCATTCATCTGTCTTTTTGAACAATATTTTGTATTAATTGATAAATTATTACTGGAATTGTTTTCGGGTCTAGAAGATGAATAACAACAATGAGGTATGATTGATGTAAAAATAGCGTGCACCATTCTTACTGTAAGATAATATTATTTACCACAGATATCAAATGGAATTGTGTTTATGTATTCTCTAAGATAAGAAAAAATAAGCCAGTAAATCATGTCATAATTTTTATGATACAGACAAATATAAGTTTTTAATAAGGAATTATTCTTATATTATATATATATATATAAGAATAAACCGGTACTGGGAACTTGAAACGGGCATCAGAAATTATAAAAAGTGTATCGCTGAACATAATCGTTTTGAGATGCATTGCCTCCAGAGTCGCAATGATGGACGCATTCCGAATAAAAAAAAACTTTAGTATTAACGTGTGGGCAGGAATTTACAATGATAGAATTATAGGTCCTCATTTATTTGACGGAATTCTGAAAGGAAAAACCTATCATCAGTTTTTAATGTCGATTTCCGAAGACTATTTGGATGATCTACCTTTTGCTAACTATGACAACATCTGGTTTCAACATGATGGTGCTCCACCGCACACTACCAGACGAGTATCTAATTACCTGACTGAAAGGTTTGGTGATAAATGGATAGGGAATAAAGGGCCGGTGAGGTGGCCATCAAGGTATCTAGACTTAAATGTTATGGATACATTCTTATGAGGTACACTGAAAAATAGAGTTTATGGTCAGAGGGAATATCAAAATATTGAGGACCTTCAAGACCGCATTGCTAACATTAATTTTATTGAGAAGAAACCAGTAGCGGCTCTTGCAATTCCAATGAAGGGATGCTAAAGATAAAGATAAAGGAATTATACACGTTTATCTAGATCTTCAAATTTCAAAACTACAAAAAAGCAAATCTTCATCCAAAATATACAACCTGTCTTTGCCGGTGTTCAAAACTTGTTTCATACGATAATTATTCATAATTATCTACCTTGAACTTTTTATTCATCCATTTGACAAGAGATATTTCAGTTTTAATATGATAATTTTTTGTCACAGAACAGTCTGCTAAAATTATCCACTAAAACGAAATGTATGATTTTGCCCCCCGCCTTCCTCAAGTTTCATTATCAATTCAATTCTCATTGAATCTTTTTTATTATATTGTCAGATAATAGGTAAAAGTTTTGAGTTTCGAAGAAAATATTCAGTCCTTGCTTCAACGAAGAAGGAGAGGACAATAGAACATTTGAAATCCTTCTCTGCCCACTTAGCCGAGTGTCAACTGAGAGAAAAACATTGAATCTCGAGGTTCCTTTCTGCAACCATTGAGAACAAACTGTGAAAGTGGCTATTTTCAGATGGTCAGAAAGTCAGAATAATAATAATTATAATCATTTATTTCCTTACAGTTATAAACCGTATGGGAAAAGTCAATTGCTTACATTTAAAATGTACGTACCTAAGATGAAAATACAATAATTCTAAATATTCGCGATTTTACCGCAGATTCCTATGAGAAATATTCATCCATCTATAAAAACTCTGTTCTGTTGAAAACGATTTCAGCTTATGTTTGATTAATTCTTTCGTATATCAGTTTTTCACATCTGAAGGAAGAGCATTGTATATTCTGGGGGCCATATGAGTGGTAGATTGGTGGAAACTTTGATTTCGTTTGTTTCTCACTTATATTTTATCATTATTTGTGAATACGAGTATACTCTGAAATAACTAAACAAGGCAGTGTCCATATTTTCAGTGTTATGAATACGTCTTTGCAGGAATCAATTCTTGAAAGCCCCTTCATTGATCCTAAAATTCGTTTTTGTGTCACAAATATATCTGTCACTAGAGTAAATAAACCCCAAAAAATTACCCCGTATCGTATCCTACTCTCAACGTTTGTGTAGAAGAGCTGTATCAATTGCTCAATGTTGAGTACATGCCGGAAGTTTCTGAATTGAAAGACAATCGAGTTCAACTTTAAGATTAGGTAATTGGAACCAGTTGAGATTATTATCTATTCGTTATCATAGAAAAATTGTTTATTCGAAATTGGTTGAAATTGATGGACTCGATTCGTTGGATTAGAACGACATTCTTTTTGGACGTGATGAAACCTTGGTGCTTGAGTTTTCGATGTAATGAGAAATAAATAATTTGCCATTCATTCTCTACACCTCATTGTCATCATGCAAGGAAAAGTCCTTTTATCAGATACGATTAACGGCGTGTCGTGATCATAAATTTTGAAAGATGCAGATACCGAAAGTTTATCCAAGTCATTAATACAGAATATGAACAGAATTGGTCCCTGTGTGGACCCCAGAGGAAAACCAATGTCTATTTCAGCATGCTGTCAGAAGTGATTGTTGATAGCCACTATACTGTGTTCGTTTGAATAGAAATGATTTAATCCAATCTAGGAGACAACCTCTATTTCCATGCCTATTCAACTTTTCCAGTAGTATTTCATGATTGATTCAGTCAAATGTCCGCCGAGGTCACAAAATATTCCAACAGTGCATTCTCCTGCTTCAATTTATTCAGTTATTACTTTTTGATAATAGGAAAACACCGCGGTATTTGTGGATTTGTTTTTCAAGTATCCGTGTTGATTTTTCGAAACTATATCATAGGTTTGACAAAATGACATTAATCTATCTAAAAAACAATACTGGAACACTTTGGAAAAAGTCGATGGTTCTGTTAGTAGTTCTGTCAGTAATTCTCAATACTCTGATGACAGTTCTTTTTATACACGGAAATTTTGAGTAGGCTAAAACTTCCGAGCATTGTTTGCGTCTAATCTACTCTAATAGCTATATGTTCACACTGACCATTGGAAGAATTATATAAAATGTAGCTCTTTCCTAAATCGGTTCCGTAGAGTTCAAATGCAAACAAACGACAGTGCAGCATGAAAATTGTATCTATGATGACTGGGCTAAAACGTGTTAAAATTTCACAAAGACGTTCAAAAACTTCATTCAAAGTAGTGGTAATAGTTAAATAATGTCTGTCTCACAAAGTTTCATTGATCTACGATTCAATAAAAAAATGGAATTTATTATTAATACATTTTATTGATAACTTGTGTTTGTCTTCGGGCACAGTGATAAAACCGATGATTTTTTAATATCGAGCCAGTCTTCTCAACAATGCCCGAGTTGAAATCAGCGTTTAGATTAAAACCGCGAGCTGTTTTGAAAATCATAAGAAAATTTTTCCGGAGGAAGAAATCCCCAAAAAGTGTTGGATACTTCAAATTTTATACTGAGGATGAGCAGAGGTTTGTTTATTTTAATCATTCTGATATCAAGACTTTACTTTTCATTTTATGTTGATTTATTCGAAAAGTTATATCATTGATATTAATACAAGGTGATAATTTGAAAATATACTGTCGCTATCTCTTAAGATCAAAAAGATATATCAAGCATTTTTCAAAATCTTTATGGTGAAATCGAGGGTTCTAACTGGTGTCACAACCGAATCACCCCTTCACCAAATGTTATTTCTCCTTATTCATATTTCTACTTCAAAAGAAAGGTTCGGGTATGTTTTTTTTGAGGAGGACCACTAAGATTTCTTCATAAAAGTGATATATTTCTTGGTAATTTGCTGCTTGTCTTTCTCGTGATAATGTTTGTATTTTCATTTTTGTTCCTTATCGTTCTATTGTAACAACCTAGTTGATGGGTGTGGAAACAAATGATTTGGGAACACTTCCGCTGTATGATATAAGATTATAATTTTCTTCGTTTTTATTACAAGCTTTGATTCAACTTTCTTTGTTCGTGTCTGTCTATCTGTCTTTCCGGTTCAAAACATGCAATATATTTTTCAAGCACTTGCTGTCATACGATTGAGCTGAAATTTTGCAAACATTACGAACCGATAACAAACCAATAATTTGACAAAATGTTACCCCCTACGCCCTTGCCACCCTGAAGGCTAGATGGAGAAAGCGTTGGAATTCGGAAAAAATTCCTACGGTTTCTGTCATCAAAAATTACGTAGAAGACAGTGGCAATTTGCAGAAACTCGATAAAGTAAAATGGGAAAAATTCATTAAAATAGTACCCCCCTGAAGGCTAGATAGATAGCGCACAGGAATTCGGAAAAAAATTGTAGTGTTTTGGTTGTGGAAAATTACGCAAAACCTCCCTCATCGTGAATACTCGCGAAAATAATAATGGAAAAATCCGTAAAAATATTAAAAAACATGGTATTGTCGAACAATTTGGTTTTAATAAATTTTACCACTCAGGAAGGTTATAGATAGACAACGAGTACTAATTCGGAAAAATTTCCGAGGGTTTCGGATATGTAGAAAATTACCGCAAAAAATGCCGGTTGAAGGGCTCGGCCCCCGTCCTTTTTGGTAAAAGTTACAAAATCTCGTGAAAATAGTAAAAAATAACGATTGTTGACTAATTTGATTTAAAAAAATACCTCCCTGCTGCTCTGAAGGCTGAATAGAGAACGCGTAGGAATTCGGAAACATTTCCAAAGGTTTCGAATGTGGAAAATTACGACGAAAAGAAAATTTCAGTAAGGGTCTCGGACCCCTCATCGAAGAAAGTTGCGAAAACTCACGAAAATAAAATCTAAAAAATCCGTAAATCCGTTGCTTGACATATATGTACTGTGCGGCTTTTTGTTAATACTACTTTTTGAAGTGAAAGACTTTGTGACTTGCCCGATAAAGGGGGTGGGGGGAAACATCAATTTAAAATTTTTAGATGGCATAGGGAGTCAAATTACAAATTGAATTCAATTTTCTTTTCAACCATATACTATATACAGTGTGTCCCACTTTGAGCAGCCACCCCCTCATATTTCATTGAGGATACATTAATTTGAAAAAGTTTTTTTTTTATATTATAGTACTCAGGAACCTTTATGTTAATGAAACATTCGTATATTAATTTTCCACGGCTAACTATGACCAATTGAAAAGTGGGGAAAACATATTAGGGATTTTTTCATCACAAATATTTATAGATGACACCTTATATATTTCTCAGGAATTGAGATCTGGGGGTTTCAGAGTGTTCAGTAAGTTCAGTGATAAATGAATCCATGTTTTCTCCAATTTTTCACTTTTCGGTTGGTCATAGTTAGCCATGGAAAAGTGATTCTTGGTTACTTTCTATAGTAATAATGGAAAATTCATAGGCACTTTGTGACAATAAAAGACATTTTAAAATCAACAGAGCATTATGGGTGAATAAGAGTTGTTGATATTGCCAGCTACACATGACACCCTGTATATCTCAATGATTCAGCATTGAGTTCTAGGGTTCGGGGACATTCCAAAACCAGGAGTTTTTCAATAAAAGATCCGTAATATGTTTTTTCCCAATTTTTTACTATTCAAGTGGTCACAGTTTGCCATGGAAAAGTGGTATTTGGTTATTTTTCGCAGTATTAATTGAATATTTTTGTGAGAATTGAAGAAATTTTGAAAATTAAGCAAATATTACTGATGAAGGGAGTTAATCATATTACCAGCTACAAATGATACCCTGTATTATCTAGTGATTCAAGCATATATATCTGGATGTTTAAGGGTACTCTGAAACAGAATTTGATGTTAATTTTGTGATAAAAAAATCCCTAATATGTTTTCCACACTTTTTCACTTTTCAGTTGATCATAGTTAGCCGTGTAAAATGGATATACGAATGTTTCATCAACATAAAGGTAGGTATTCCTGAGTACTATAATATGAAGAAAAAAGTTTTACAAATTATTGCATTCTCAATAAAATATGAGGGTGTGGGACACTGTATATACCATATATATTTTTTTTGATTTTCGTCATTACATATTTTTCATAATTTCGATCTCTTTGCCTTTCGAAATTTTCAAGTTGGTGTGCCCCCAACGCCATCTGTCGAGTAATTGCAATGTATCTGATCTCTAAAAGTAGTATCGGTAATACCATCCAAAATATTTTTTGTCCCATTGTTTACAAATTCCACATCAAACCGGTCAAATGTATCGGGTAAGGGTACCATTCAGATCCGCACTTATTCTTGATATTTCGAGTGTAATGGTAAAAAAAAATATTAACGAAATCCGAAATTTTTTTAGATGGTTGAAAAGAGAATTGAATTCTCTTTTCAACGATGTGTCTCATGACCCTCATGCAATTTGAAATTTTTAAATTAATGTACCCCCGCCTAGTCAGTCAATCACAATATGTTTTATTTCAAAAAGTAGTATCGGTGATACCATCAATATGGTTTTTGTTCCATTTTTGTACGTTAAACCATATACCTACACGTAATTCTTACCTGAAATTTCTCGCAACAAGTTTTTCAACTTCGCGGGTATAATTAAACCGTTTATTCACCTTTTTATACAAGTTGATGTAATGCTTTTTCATTGAATTTTGAATAAACTTTATTATTATTATTATTCAAAAGTTGTCTGGGGGTAGGGTGGTAAAAAAAAGCCGCACTTATGTAGGTATCCATTAAGGTTGGGTACGTGACGGGCAGCTGGTTGGTAAGGAGTAGTAAACATACGCATGCCACTAACTGAAATTTTGCACAAGAACCGATGCCAATACATTAATTTCATAAAATCCCCTCCTCCGTCTCCCTACAACCCTCCGAATGCTAGATAGAGAACGCATAGGAATTCTGAAAAAAATCCGACGGTTTCGGACGGAAAATCACAATGAAAAAAAAAACATGTCGGTCGAGGGGCTTGGGCGACAAAAGTTGCAAAAACTTACGAAGAGAAAATGGGAAAAGTCCGTAAAAATAGTGATAAACACGGGGTCGTCGAATAACTGACCGTTATGTATGTATGTTTGCATGTATCCAGATAGGTGGAGTACGTGCCGAGAAGCTAGATGGCAAGGGGTAGCAAACATACGCATGTCACCAACGTACTAGCCTCTGGGAACATGGCGCATCAACTAAGTAATTTATTGTTGGAAAAATCTCTATTTGGTCATTATTCACATGTAAATTTATGTTATTGATAATCAATTCACCATATTTATATTTAAACGTAATTATCATTACTATTGTTTTGGAAACAATTTCAGTTTATTTATTTTCTAATAGTTGCTAGCATCTTTAAGACTGTGTTGATTTTTTCAACAGATTTATATAAATTACGGCCACTACAGGCTGTCAGGGTATCATCAGCAAAAAGATTCAATTCACAGTCAACAAATAACTCAATATCGTTCGGACTAAAACACTTCCTTGAGAAACACCCATATTATTTCTGATTTCTTATGGTACACTGTTATTATAACATACTATTTGAAGAAAACAGTTCTTTGGGAGATCGTTTAGTAACGAACAGTCGTTGCCGACGACGGATGATGAACCCTTTACTCCCATATACACCTACTACGTAGGCTTATTATGGCAAGTACCTGTCAGAAAACAGCTACTCCCCTGGTTAAGACCACGACGGGTATTGAATTAAATCTAACAGATACTTGTGCAACGTTCCTCAAACATCAGAGGACGCAGTTGCAAGTGCCCTCTTTGACCAACCCGCAGAATTATGTTTTGATTTGGACAGGGTGACCACCTGCAGACTAGTTTCGAGGTTGTTGGCCTCTCATCAGTGCAAGGGTAGGTCAACACAGACAGCACTGAAGCCATCTGTTTGGTCAACTCTGGTTCACGCGATGAAGCGGTTTCTAGGCCGCTCCACCTAGCGAGCAGAGGGAGAACACTCCGAGAGATTTATTCGAAGAAAACGGAATTCTTTGGGAGATCGTTTAGTAACGAACAGTCGTTGCCGACCGATGATGAACCCTTTACTCCCATATATACCTACTACGTAGGCTTATTATGGCCAGTACCTGTCAGAAAACAACTACTCCCTTGGCTAAGACCACGACGGGTATTGAATTAAATCTAACAGATACTTGTGTAACGTTTCTCAAAGCATCAGAGGACGCAGTTGCAAGTGCCCTCTGTGACCAACCAGCTGTTTAAAATGTACACCACCAACATCCAAACATTTCGAGCTCGTTTCGTGGTATTTCGAATAGCATTGTTCAATTTTTGAGGCGTTATACTTTCAATGGCTTGTCTAACTGGTAATTCTAGGGTCGCGACTCGCGGGTCGTTGGGTAGGTTTTTTGAACAATATTTTTCAAGTGACCCGAAATTAAAAAAATAAAATAAAATGGTGAACTTGCAGGCCACCTAACAGGACCATGTGTTCCGATCCACATTTTCCCAAATCGGCCACGAAGGTAATACGTCACGATCCTACAATTGTGCAGAGGTGCACGATCCTGCTGAAAGAACAGTCGATTTTCCAGATTCAGCGGTAAATCTTCTAAATCTTCAATTTCATTTCTGAGGAAACTTAGGTATCTACGACCATTCAAAGGTCCATCAATGAAATAATATGGGACCAATTATTCGATCTCCAAATACTCCTAGCCATATATTAAACCCAAAACTTTCTTGGAAA
The DNA here is from genome assembly GCA_944452925.2 of Chrysolina oricalcia. Classification (NCBI taxonomy): domain Eukaryota; kingdom Metazoa; phylum Arthropoda; class Insecta; order Coleoptera; family Chrysomelidae; genus Chrysolina; species Chrysolina oricalcia. The sequence continues at coordinate 53,113,511 of OX101809.2, read as the reverse complement.
TTTCCCTGCGTACATACATGCTGATTCTCTTGCATCCAATATCGAGTATTTTGTTTGTTAAATAAACCAAGGTTTGTGAATCTTGACTCATCGGAGAATACAATTGTTTTCAGAAACTCGTGATTTGTCTGTACATTATTGCGTAGTACCCACCTGCAATATTCCATCCTTATACTATCGTCTTCGTAGAAATTTTGATGCATTTGATATTTATAAGAACGATACTTATATTTTCTCAAATTCTTCTGACACTCTCACGAATTTTTATCCCCATATCTTCAGAAACAGTGTTATGTTCATTACCAACTTCACTATCAGGCTCTCTTCTAAACTGCTCTTCAAGACGCTTGAAGTAATTTCGAGCCAGACAGATTGTCGAAACGTCCAAATGTTATTTGTGTTCCATAGCCACCTTTATAAATTATTGTTATGGAACCTAGAAGATACTTTTCTTTAACTCCATTATTGTGTTCGTATTGGTTATACACAGAGTTAATTGGGTGGATACCACATGGATGGTACTTTCCAATGGCGTCAGAGTACCATTATGGTACCATTTGAGAAAATGGAGTTTCGAGTAAAAAACGTTATGGTCTACTTTTTTGGCAGGTATTTCAATCCTCAATACCATTTAAACCAAAATTGCGATAGTGTAGCATTATTTTGATGATTTGTCATAATTTTAGAGAGTTCGTGGCAACGAATAATAAAATGGGTGTTCTGACATGAAATATCAACTATAAGGTATCATTGGATTCAGATAATTACGAAGATTTCAAAATTGTAATAATATACAGGGTTTCCCATTTGAAAATCAAAGTTTATGTCCTTTCTGGAAAAACCGGAAGTCTATTTTTTTTTCAAATTTAAGAAATATTGCTATAGAAGCAAAGGAGAAAAGAGGGGTGTACCATGCGTATGTGTCACACGGTATATTCAAGAATATTTACTTAAACTGAATGAACAGTTTGATTAACATTAACATTCGTCACGAAGATAAGAGGGTAATTAGATAATTTATGGACGGTTCTGGGTATATTTGAGGATATTCACCTAAAATGGATTATTAACTTGATTAATAGTAACATTAGTGTTACAAATATGAGTGCTATAAGAACAAGGGAAATTTAATTCCTCAATTTTTCCGATTCATGGCACAAATCTTATCATTGAATTTTAATAATTATAAGCTGGCAAAGGTAATCAAGAGAAAACAGACTGGTAGTGATCAAGGGAAAAGTCAAATCTAGCTATGAATGTCGAGAAACGTATGAGATGCGCTAATTTAGAATGAGGAAGTATTCGGACGATGAAGAGGGTAGTATAATTGTTCATTTATTAATAAAACTTGACTTCAGATACAATAGAACTGACCAGTACATTAGCTCATACTTGTTTCCGATTGTACTGATCTCTTCTGCTACCGCGCTTCGATAGGCGTGGCGATTTCACATTCAGAGCTAGATTTAACAAGCTGTACAATGTTGCTTCTTTTGTAAAAAGGGTAAAGATGAAGTTTCCATATTTGACACTGATATAAATATTCGATCTATGATCACACAGCTCAATGACACGGCTTATGACAAGCATAATTAGAGGAGACCTTATAGCAATGGAAGCCTTTCAAGATATCACTGAAACATTTGTGTATTTAGAAACGCCTCCATTCCAACTGCTGAAATTCGACTCTGGACACTTCAAAAAGCTGGAACGACTGACCTGATCTATATGATAAAACCACTCCTTTCAGCAGTATCAATCAGATAAGAAAAGAGCTTTTCTGTCAGAAGGATAGAGCAATGGACAAACTTCCACCGACTGAGGATGCTCTTTTAAAACAGTTGTGTTTGTTTCATATCAAACCGTTACCGGTTCCGTCATTCCAGTCGTTTGATTGCGCTCTCAAATCCATTACGGTTGCGACTTTTCATTCCATCAAAATCAACAGAATGATCCGAATGACATATGTGGTAATTGACAAATTATCAAAATATTGGTGTTAAAGGTTAATGTCATTGAAAATGTCTCAAAAATTAAATTTGCCTAAAAATATTTATTACATGGAGATGAATCAGTTACTACATAGTACAAACAGATTCCGGGAACTATCAAGGTTGAATCCTCAAAGTGAGTTCAATTTAAAGATACTTTTATATGGAGCTTATCAAGTTGTGGAGTTAGAGGATGCCTCCAGAAACGCACCTCGGCAAGAGAATCAATCACAAGTATTCAATGATTCTTTGAATTGCCACAACTCATCAAGAAATGTGAAAGCAAATGTTTGGGACAAAAATAGCAACATCAAACAGAACATGTAGAAAAATGTAGAAAAGTCTTTCGAGAATTACTGGCTCTATTTTTCCCGTACCAAATAATATTTCTTCTTCAACTATTCTAATGGATTTAAAGAATGCTGGTAATACATGTCCAATTATCTGTGTTTAAATATTCATCTTTTAATTTTTAACAATCACTACTGAAACACATACAAAAATTATTCTTATTTCTTTTATAATTTCACTTTTCATGTACGCATTTGGAATGACAATTTCATCAACATTTGGCGTTTGGTGCCTCAAACCTATCGGATTGATATGAAACAAACGCAAATATTCGAAGGGCAGTTTATACACATACAGTGACCGCCAAAAAGTATGTACCATATGGGAAAAAAGTATATTGGTAGAGATTGAAAAAGAAAATCTGGGGAAAAGTTTGTGCATGCCCGATAACGTATAAAATCTGTTTTGACACATGTCACGTTACCACTAGTATGGCGGCAAATTGGAAAAAAATATCACGAAGAGTCCAAAAATGGGGTAAGATATCGAAATAAGTTATTTAAAAAAGTTGCTTGGAATTTAATTTTATACTCACATACAGAGTTTCACGCAATAAACCGAAAAAAAATTTAATTGCAATTTTTTAAAATATTTTCCTATCTCTTTACAAAAGTCAAAGTATTTTTTTCTGAATGGCTTGACTGTAGTGGAACATTTGAATTTTGATGAGAATGACAAAACTTTCTCATTTTCTCCGCCCCAGATGGCACTAATTTGAAAAATATGGTTTTTTCCATTACATTGGTTCGTATCTAACAGTTATATCAGAATTCCAGGACTATTGTGGTTATATAGCAATCTAGAAACATTCTGGTTCATTGATTATAATCAAGTTTCAATGATAATCGTGCATGAACGATTCAATTTGCACATAAACTTGAAAGTAGTGCGTGAAATTAAAGAGGCTTAACGTTTATGTGCAAAGTGAAACGCTCATGCAGCATCATTATCAAAACTTGATTATAATCAGGACACATGACGTTTCTAGATTGCCATATCATCACAATAGTCTTGGAATTCTGATATAACTGTTAGGTACGAACCAATGTAATAGCGAGGGTTCTGGCAAAAACAATATTTCTCAATTTAGTGCCATCTGGGACGGAGAAAATGAGAGACTGTCGTTATCCTCAGAATACAAATGTTCTACAGTTAAGTCATTCAGAAAAAAAAACTTTGATTTTTGTAAAGAGGTTGGAAAATATAAAAAAATGCAATTCCAAATTTTTCCGATTTCTTACTTGAAACTATGTATGCGAGTATGAAATCAAGTTCCAAGCAACTTTTTCAAATTACTTTTTTTGACATCTTGCCATTTTACCCCACTTTTGGCCTCTTCATGGTATTTTTTTCCAATTTGCCGTCATACTAGTGGTCACGTGAAAGGGATTTGGTTTTCGGACATGCACAAACTATTCAACAGAATTTTTTTCCAATATTCTAACAATAAACTTTTTTCCCATATGGTACATACTTTTTGGCGGTCACTGTATATTGCAATGGTCATCGAGGTCAGTACTTGTTTTCTATTGGATACTTGCTGTGGAGAATATGAACTTCTAAAGTTATATTCTATCAAAAATGTAGACAAGAGATTAAAAAGGGTTCTTTCCGACACTTGTCAATGAAAACATCTATTGCCTAGGTTTATGCGTAAGATTACATTACATTACCCTGCCCGGTTGTATATACAGGTGCGTCAAGCTTATTGTTGCAAATATTTTAAGAATCTGATTAAATAAATATTGATTGTTCATTCCTTGAAAATAGCTTCTCAGAATTTTCACCCCCAGTGCAGTAACACTACAATTCTTATTTTGTTCCAGGTGGTTGGATGAATATGCCACAAGGCATTCCCAATTGTCCTCCAGGTTTGGAATATCTTACTATGATTGATCAGCTATTAGTCCACCAAAAAGTGGAGGTTCTTGAAGGTAGCTACTACCCATTCAAATCAACAGTATAATCTGCAAAAATAACGTATTTTGTGTTTCAGCGTTAACAGGATTCGAGACGAAAAATAAATTCACTGTAAAAAATAGTTTAGGCCAGAAAGTTTACTATGCTGTTGAAGATTCTGATTGCTTGACTAGAAATTGTTGTGGTCCGCTCAGACCTTTCGATATGAATGTTCTGGATAATTATAGAAACGAAATCATCCACCTTCACAGACCTTTAGCTTGCGATTCTTGTTGTTTTCCATGTTGTTTGCAGGTAAGGAAGTTTTATCAGTGAATAATTATGTATATATCCGAATAGGTTTTCGCTATTAGAAGTGTTTTGAATGTGCACAGTTCGGTTGAAACATCCCTACACTAAATATGTCACAGATAAAACAAACCGCACCCCCCCCCCCCCCCCGTTTTTCGATCCATTGACCACGACCATGAATAAATACCCTACCAAACAGTTGTATAACAGAGTTTGTGTTAATGGCAACGTTGAATTCATCAGGGTTTACTTTGAATTTTAATTTTAACGAATGCCTTGGACATAAAATCACTGAAATTAAATTATAATATGTTGACCGGAATGCTTTTAGTTCCTCTGGGCACCCGTATAAAGTGATAAAACTCTACGAGATTAAGAAAGGAGGCACATGCAATCTAGCAGAGAATTACTTTATTGCCTACTTGTATGGGTGCGAGAGACATTCATCTGTACGTACGTGCAATTTTTTGGTTAGATGAACAAATAATTTTAAAAAATCATTACAGCACGTACATAGATCAACGTTTTAACTTTCTTTTGATACCAAATTCATTTCGATTGGATAAAGATTACTTCAAATTTTATCGGAAGAGAAATACCATTGCAGCCACCTCGATTATCTGTGAAAAGCATCGTGAGGTGCTGCCGTATAATAAAACTCTATTCCGGTGAAATGTTAGGCCGAGCGGTGCCTTTGTCATTATTTTATATTAGCGTTTCTATAGAAACACATCAGGAAAATTATACATTCCTTACCTATCAAAACTCAATCTCAGGCAAACCATATCAGGAAGCTGCTACCAGTTCTGCACACACACACACACTAGTTTTAATTAATCAAGTAACTTTTTTATCATCATCTCTAACAATTTTCTGGATTTCAATCTATTCAAATACTTCTCAAATTCATTAATATCTGGGCCGATGGCCCAGATGGAAGATAAAATTTAACATAATAAAACCAAGAAATCGGCCAAAATAATTTATTATGCCGAAGAAAAAAAAAATAGAAGGCCGGAATGAGTAAGAAGTTTTCAATTTATTAGTTCTTAAACCAAACCCAACTATAAACAGTGAATTGAATGAAATTCCCTGATATTCAAGTTATTAAACTAACTCTCAAAAGATTTAAGACAAGACTGGTTTGAAAGCGTACAATATCTGTCCTCAAGTTAGCCTGGGTCTCGTTATCCCAATTTCTATTCAGGCCTGGCAATAAATATAAGGGTTGTTCAAAAATTAAATAGTGAATTGAATCTCTTTTCGTTTTCTTCTACAGTCTGCTCATGCATTAAATATTTTATAACTCTAGATATTCCAACGTTACGAGAAAAAAACATAATGCAAATTTTTCGCATTTTGAAAAAAACTCTTCATATCTAAACAATGAATTTTATTTCTACTTTTTCTATGTCATGGATCTTTCTGTATCAATCAGCTATGGTTTGAATTAATTCTCTTAATGGAAATATGACGTAGAATTCATAATGAAACTGACTTTTTGGATACAAAATATTTTGTTCGAATTAATAAATTCCCCTCGTATAAGTCTGTACTAATGCGATTTTCACAGCAACCACATGTGCGAAGGCTCGGGACCCTTCTAGGTATCGTAAATGCTGAATTTAATGGTTTCCGGATGTAGATTCTAATGGCTGTACCATTCGAGCACTATTCAAAATAAATTTCCAATTTACGTTTTGTTACAGCCGCAGACGTAGGTACATAGATTCGAACATCCTCTAGAAGCCTGTTTGAAGTCGATACGACGAACCGTTTTTGAGTTATCGACTCTTTTACCAAAAAAAAACGTCCCAAATATGATCGCGCTCGTGGCCTTTTAAACTTGCCAGATACTTTGCAACCTCCCTTAAACCGGGGGAGTAGGTAGATTGAAACCCCGAATATCGGCAGCGAGACCCTGAGTGTATACAACCTTCGCTAACCTAAGTCACACTGATGAGAAACAGAAATTCCGAAACCGGTCTGGGTAAGATGTGTTATTTGTCTCAAAGAGCTCTTGCAGAGTTAGGCAGGAATTAGTTGTTTTTTCTTGGACCAATTTTATTAAATATACAGGGGTTTTCAGTTAGACTCCCACGTAAGATATCTCCAAAACCGATGGAGATAATCAACTTCTGCAAGCGCTGCCAGATTAAAAGTCAAGTCGATTTTTTATTTGCGGTCGTTAGAAGATAACTAAAGAATAATCGCTGCTCGAAATATCGAGGGAATTTCACTGTGGATAAATACCACGCCGAGCAGCGAGAGAGAGAGTTTAAGTTAGATAATCCACCGTTATCATTGACGTAAAGACATACACATACACATGAGTGATTTTGTTTACATAAATTATATAGGTACCAAGTACCTAATATTTTACTTATAAATAAATTAGCGGAACAAAGTTAATTGTATTTTTATTACAATGTAAACAAACCCCACAAACCTTTTTCAAAAACTTGTCGAACTCTAGATTTAGTACTATCGATCTGCAATATTTGTAATTTTTCGAAATGTACGGTTCAACTTATACTTTCATCTTCACTTTAAAATTATTTGTATACCCTAGAAAAACTGTTTTGATCCAGAATTATGTAGTATTTGTTTTTCGTCGAATTGTCATTGTTAAATTTTATTATCCTCATTGTTTACCAAGTAATATTATTCATAATCAAACATTAGACAATATTTTTTTATGATGAAATTTTGCAGATTTGAATCACACTGGTCCTTCACTGTATTTCATGAGATCAATACTAATGATGTCATGAAGGGTGTTGGAACTTCCACCATGCCAAGACAATGCAAATCCTCAAAAACCCCTGACCCTGTCAATACCCAAATCATTTGTGGTTTTCACCAAAAAATTGTTCAGTTTTTGTAGGTAGGAATTGATCTATAATGATCATCAATATGCTCCAGCATATATGTGTTATGTCACATAATGTATGATTGATATCTTTTTATATCTATAATTTAACGTAAAACTTTGTATTGTATGATAAGTGTTTCAAGGGGCCGAATGTCTTCAGTGCTGATTCAAGCTGGTCACTGTTATTCTTTTTTTATGTTCTGGTTCCCACGAAAATAAAAATCCTGTGAGAGCCAAGGGAAAGTAGATAGTAATTGGTGTTCTTGAATTTCTGAAGGCTGTATGTCCCAGGGAACACCTCTTGAGGTAGTGAGTTCCAAAGCTTTGACGTTTGTTGGAAGAACGAGACCTAGGATCGAGATCTCGACGGGTCAGTCTCGATAGGATCTAACGGCGAAACGATTGATGACATTTCATGAAAATATCTATAAAACAAAGACAGATCGCCAACTTTTCTGCGGTATTCCAGAGAAATGAGCGAGCTTTTTAGCGAAGCATCACCGACAAGACAAATGGCTGATTTTTGGACGGAATCTAAAAGTTTCAGTGTGTGTTTAGGGCTGTGTGTTCTTTAAATTGGATGCTGTGTCACCTCGAGTACCTCTTGCCCGGAAATCCGATCGGAAAGGTATTTTACTTCTGAAGTATTTTACTCGAGGAGACTTCATATCCGTTTCTGTTAGAATAAATCCTGGAAATGAAATGGGAACGGAAAAAGGTGATCGGAAGTTATCGACTAAAACACGGAACACCTGACACACGGAATATGGATTTGATGACAGCCCATAAGTCAAAGGAGGTGTAATGGGGATGTATAGATAATAATTTTAGTGAAGTATACTTTTAGTTTTTATTGAACTCAATAGTAATAAATAGTTCAATATTTGAAGTACTATACAATTGAGTTGTAATATATGGTTACATAATTACATATGGTTATGAATGCTCCCGTCAGGGCCGGAGAGAATGGGCATTGAGCATGAGGCAGAGTATGTAGCCAGGCCCCCGCTCCTTTGATCAATGTTTTCTTTGCCATTCATGCCATCACACAAACGCCCAGGAAAAAGCCAATATGTTTGCCAACATGTTTGCTGCAAATTCTACTCTAGATTCCCCGGAAAACCAACCCCAGAACATCACTCCCATTGACAGTCTAATGTCTTAGCTTATATTTCGCCAAAAAACTATCAGACGCATTTTGCTGGGAATTAACACAAAGCTAGTGGATCAGATGGAATTCCGCCGGTCGTTCTCAAGGAATGTGCCCCCAAACTAACACCAGTAACATCAGAAATCAACTGGTGGCCTACTTGCTTGCTGCTTGCTTGCTCACATAAATGGCATTGAAAAAAAATGGTGACATTCTGGCCGTGGCATCAGATATCTCGCAAGGCGTTTAATCGCCTTCAGCACCAGATACTCTTCGCCAAGCTTCCATTTTATGGCTTGCCCCAGTAGTTATGTTCTTTGCTATATAGTTTTCTCTCAAGCAGATCCCTCAACGTGGTGGTTGATGGAGTTTCCGCAGGGATTCATTTTAGCACCAACACTGTTTTTTCTTTACATCAATGATTTGTTGGGAGCTACCTCAAGAGAAAGGGAACGGAACGTGAACGATTTAATTATGGACCTAGCAAAAATTCTAGAGTGGGGATTCAACAACTTGGTTGAAATCAATGCGAATAAAACTCAAGCATGTCTTTTCTCTAGAAATTCCAATCTCACGTTATCATGTCAGGATTATCCATACCAATGAACTCCACCATTTCAATGCTCGGTATTACCAAGCAGTACCCTTTCATGGGAAAGCCATGTGAGGTCTATTGCTAAAAGTGCCTCTCAAAAACTTAGTTTTCTGTTTCGTGCCAAGAGCTATTCCACTTCCCGTCAATTAATTATGATTTATAAGGCACAGATCCAACCTGTCCTGGAATACTTTCCTCATATATGGGGTGCCGCCCCTGAACACACACTGAAACTTTTATATTTTGTCCAAAAAAGAGCCATTCGTGTCGTTGGTGATGCTGCGCTTACAATCTGTCTCTGTTTTATATATATTGTCACGGGCAATGCTCTTCTGAAATATCATCAGTTGTTCGACCTTTAGCGGTTTCATCGAGACTGACCCGTTGATCTCAATCTTCACATCCCTTTGTCTTCACTTTGGATACATGTCGAACATCTCTTTCCAGGGCTCGTTCGTTTACTGCATCGGGAGGTGTTCCCTGAGGTATACAGCCTGCAGAAATGCAAAAAACACCAATTCCTAACTACTTTCTCTTCACGATGTTGTCTGAGCATTACAGGATTTTCCATTTCGTGGGAAACAAAACAAGAAAGAAATAAAACGATCGCAAGTACTAAATAAACTCTCTGCTTCGTCAACGGTCTCTGGTTTCAAACAAAATATGTTTAATGTCAACACATTTGGAAACAACTTCTGTACTTGTTTGAAAATCATATTGAGTAGTTCCAATCCTGCCAACCTCGAAACTAGTCAGCAGTTGGTCTTCCTGTCCGAATCAAAACAAAAATCTACTAGTTGGTAAGAGAGAGCAAGCACTTGCAATAGTGTCCTTTACAATGAGGAACATTGCACAAGTATCTGTTTGAAATAACTCAATAAGCGTCGCGGTATTAGCCAGAGAAGTAAATGTTTTCTGACAGATGTTTGCCATAATAGTCTAGTATGTAGGTGGATGGGAGTAAAAAAGGGTAAATAAAGCCTTGGTTGTCAATCTTTTGTTATAGTATTTCCAATATCAATTGCAACAACTCGTATAAGTTCGAAGGAAACGCCGCTGTCCACGTGACCTTGACTGACGTGCGGCAAAATACAAAATATTTGGCTGTAGAGTCATAAATCATCATGCAAATGTGGTGTCGACATATCAAACCAAATTGTCGGGAAGGCTTTGAAACGAGTTTTTATGATCTGCAATGGATATTGGAAAGACTATACTCATAAACATGTCTATGAGGGAGAATATTATTATATTATTATTTTAGAGTAATTGTGGTAAATCCATTCGAAATTTTGTTTGTAAATATAGTTGTTATGTCCTCTGGGCAGTATTTTGTTCAGGTCGTGCAAATATAGTAACTAATACTTAGCTTGTACGTGTCACAGTGAATTTGTATTTGTTAGCAAACAACCCCTACAGCCCCCAATACCTGAAATGAAGTTGGGAGTTTTTTCTTTTTAAGCATCAGATTTTTAGATATTTTTTTTCAAATGAATTGTTGCGGAGGTGTTACTCATAGGAAATATCGATACAAAAACCGTTTTGTTTTTTAATGTTGTAATAACACATTTGTCTTTTCTTCACTAGAGCATGGAAGTATCGTCTCCTCCAGGAACAATAATTGGAACAGTTGAACAAGAATGGAGTATTTTCTGTCCCAGTTTTGCGATCAAAAATAGTTCCGGTGAAACCGTTCTTAGAATCGAAGGGCCATTATGTACTTGGAGTATCTGTGGCGAGGTCGAATTCAAAATTATGAGTAGTGATGGATCTGTTCAGGTGGGAAAAATCTCAAAACAATGGTCTGGTTTGGCAAGGGAAATGTTCACCGATACTGATTACTTTGGAATCACATTTCCCATGAATCTGGATGTCAGAATGAAGGCAGTCATGTTAGGAGCGTGCTTTCTAATAGTAAGTTATGTGATTTTAGTTATTGAAATAGAAGGTTTCCACGAAACTAATCTACAACTCCTTATCATGTTGATTAGATAAATTTGCTATACAATTTCGATTTGCAGTCATGATTGAAGCAGTTATTACCTCTTTTAAATTGTATTTCACATCAACCAGTTGCCTTCTTAGGAACAACCTCTTAGTAATTATCTCGTTCCTAATGCGGGCTAAGGAAGATGGGTGCCATACATTTCAATGTCAGAGTAGGCTACTTTCCGAAGATGAGCTATCGCCAACGTTCCTTGACCTCAGTTATCGACACTATTCTCTTCTGAACAAATTGTCTACGAATTCAGGTTGATTGTCACTGAAGTATTCACACTTAAACATTTTTGAATGAAACTACAGTTATCTTATTATTGGTCATAGGAATGTTGACGAATATTTCAAGGAAGAAAGAAAAATAATATGTTTCATGAAAAAAGCTCACCATACCACTAAACCAGAAATAAGTTTGTAGTATCTTACATTTTGTTAACGCATTGTAGGTTAATTTATCACCATGGATGTAGCTGTAACTGTCACCAGGACACCAGATAATAAAAACTTTTTTTCAAAGGTTCTACTATTCACATTCACGTCTACTATTTCTTATCGAGAATTTACTTCAAAATATCACCAGTTCTCTATAGGTTCAATAAAGAAAAAGTTAATTAGTCAATATATAAACATGAAACCTACTACAACAATGACTAACACAAGCATATAAAGTACTAAAACAGTTGTTCTAAAGATGTTAAATGAAGGAACAATAAATGTGCAATGTTCATGTAACTCATTCATATGTCATTTCACAGTAATATTAATTGGAAAAATTTATTATTCAATATTTAATGTGTATTTCATATCACTTTTTTATTTTGCGAACGGTTTTACATCTAACCCAAAAATGACTGATCATTGTACAAGGTAATCCCTGTTTTCAGAATTTTAGTAATTAATTATAAAAGTGTGTATGCACACGTTCATACAAAACAGCTGAGTTTCAAAGATATGGTGTGTCAGAGTTGCACAAAAAGTATAGTTGTTTTCCTAAATTATCTTGTCTCAACTGATATTTTGTAATGCTATTTTAATACTGTGAAAATTGTTTTTCTATTTCACTCCATATATTGTTCAGTTCCAATACAAAATATCATAAATATAGTCCTGGATACTGATGCGGTATTGTCAGGTAAAATAAAAAATGTGTAGATAATTATCTTACCACATACAGAAGACAGCAGTCAATGTAAAATATAAAGGAGATAAACATATAAATTTACAAGAAATTATGAGATTCGGAAAAGTTTTCTGTCAACAAATTAAAATAAATGCCAATTTTACAGGGTGTTCTGTTTTTTCTGGGCATTTTACAACCTTGGTATTTCAAATTATCCCTTGATATTTTTATCAGTTTATTGTTTATTTATGCGAAAAATAAAAGGTATATGCAATTTACATCGATTTGAAAAAGGCTTTTGACGTGGTGAGTATAGATATTTTGTTGAGTAAATTATTTAGAATGGGATTTAGAGGTATTATCTACAGCACAATTAAGACATATTCACTTGACAGAAATCAAAATGTAAAGCTTCAAGATACAAGTTATGATTGGTAGTCCAGTGCTTACGGGGTGCCAAAGGGGTCGGTCGTTGGACCGCTGTTGTACTCCCTTTATGTACTCAACCTTAAACTTACCAATCTGGAGGCAAGATATTTCCCCTTGGCAGATGATACTGTTCTGCTATAAACCGGAACAGATGAAATCACCCTCAATAATCAAGTAAATAATGATCTTGATGCTTACCTTAAATGGCTGTTTTCAAATAAATTAAAAATTAATATCGATAAAACCAAATATATTGTATTTAAGCAGAAAAATTAAATAATTAACGAATTGCATTTTAACATGAATGGTGTAGCGATAGAGAAAGTAATATGTATGTGCTGAAACCACTTGTGGGAATTCAATTCAACACTTGTATAAAGACATTCTTTATTTAAAACACCAAGGTTCTGTCAGTTGACAAAATCGAGCTTATAACCTATTAACGAGAATTTAATTTAGTTCCCTTATAGTTAGGCAACTTTTGATGCCGAGTTTGTATCGTTGGTTGCAGAAATATCAAATTCAAACCAGCGCACTTGGTAAGATATTTTCAGTGGGAGATATAAAAACAGGACACTTTTTATAACAACTTTTTATTTCACTATCGAAAGTTTTGAACTGTTCAATTGCTGTGGAAATTAGTTGATGGACGATACTACTAAAATCACGTCAGATTTACACCATTATCTTTTTTCTGGAATTTTCATACACTGATAATTTTGAGCCCTGTTGGTTTCTATCGAGTGGCGGACAACACGACGTTTGCGCTTGATGCCTGGTCATTTTATTTAGGTAAGCATTAATTATTTCATGAGGAAATGTACCAGTTTTCTGTTCCTGGTCCCTGAAGGGTCCTATCATTCAGTTGTTCATCTACAAGTGGGTGTTAAAACATTTTATTTAGTTGTAGAAAATATATCGAGAAAACGTGCTTTATCAACCCCCCAGAATAAAGCTTTGTTGGAACGAACTCCTGGTCCTGTGTATCATTCAGCCAACCCCCAAAACAATCCCTGAGAATAGAGAGTATCTGTGCATGTATAAAATATTTGGGATTAATTGTGGATGAAAATTTGAACTGGTCTCCACCAAAATCTCTGAAAAATTGTTTCAATGCTATCCGCCTTGTATAAATATCGAGATTATCTATATATGAAAAGTAAATTTCAAGTTTATAATTCTTTTTTTTAACACATTTCAGGTATCTTTTGCCTGTGTGGGGAATGTGTGGAGAAGTTAATTTTGATAAAGCTCAGAAATTACAAAACAAAACCCCTTAAAATATTATTTAAATATGATTGGCTCACAGCACAAATATAATTTATTAAGAATTGAATTTAATTCGATTAAAAGAAATTCTGGATAGAGAACAATGCAAACTTGTTTATAAAATACTTAATAATCAACAGAAATGAAACATAAATATTGAGTTTTGATTTTATGTACATGATTACCATCACATAATAACATCTATCAAATATATACAAGGACAAATATAGGTCCAAGCAATCCGATTGTAGGTGCAATTAACACATTCAATAATTTACCTCAGTTTATAAAAGAGTTGAATAATTATAAGATTTTTGTTAGAAAATTGAAAGTTTATGTAAACGTTACTTAACTGCCTTTGCATCACTGTATTAACTTTAATTTTTGTTATTCTCTAGGTAGGTGTTTAAAACACTGATTTGAAATTTGTTTACCTTAGTATAATGATATTGTAATAAATGTTTGAATAAAGGATATTTCGAAAAAACATCACACTTATGAGAGTACATATTGAAGATTTCTGAGATATTTTGCAATACATATTTTAAATAATAGGTGATAAAGAAAACATTTTTAAGTGAACTAGAGTAAAAGCAAGTAAGACCCTTGAGCGAGCTCATGTGGGGGTCAAATAGAAAGAAATTAAGGTAGTTATAGTGCTACAACACAATATGAAATAGGAAAAGTTCGAAATATAACTGTAACTAACAAAAATTTGCATATATATTTTAATCGAATAAACATCCTACCACCCTTATGGTCTGTATAAAAACAAGGAATACATTCACAATTACTAATGTAAACGTAAGCACATGTAAGAAAAGAAAAAATTACAATAATATTAATAATAGAGAGATCACGAAATTTTTTGAAATTTTATGTGAAATAATATTTTTTTCTTTAGGCAGTTAGATTGATAATATCATGTATGGTTTGTCTTGGAACTGTTAGCGTAAATCTCTTCAATTATCTTTCAAAAACATTAATACATTGTATATTTTTACAGGAGAATGTTTTTCAACATACCTACCTCAAAATTTGTTCAATTTTATAACAACTGAATAGGAATTTCCTTGAACTGTAATAACTTTATTAGTATTTATTATCATTATGGTTTCATTGTAGTTTGTAGTGAGGTTGTACAGGAAATTTGGCATCACAAGCACTTCGACATATTAGATCTGTTGTGCATGGTATGCAATTAGAACTATTTTATTAAATTTCTTCAACAAGATAATGTTGAATTAGCACGTTTATAATGTACTTCATTGTATTTCAAGAGATAAGCTAGGAAATATGATACCAGGAACTTCTGAAACAATTGGGAAATAATATTCTAAAATAGCCATACTTTTATTCATTTCATTAGCACATAAGTAAAACCTATGTAAAGTTATAAAATTTCACCCAATAATTTATTAGCATTTAAGCCCACCAAAACATATGTGTGCTACCTTATTTGAAGGTATTTGAAAAATTTGTGACATTCTCCATTCTGAAGGTACCTTGCCATCTCCCATTACCTATGATTGATGTTCTATGCTTGAAACGCCACTCAGTTTAAGTCGGAGATTATAGATTCATTTCAGTTCATAGTAACTAATTGTATTGAAATAAATCATTCAAAATGTTGCTCTCAAAAACTGATTTTATTGACCTAATGGGATGTGAAAATTTTTGTGATTCTGATGGTCATCTGAAAAACAAATCTTAACTCATGTCATTGGAATTGAAATTTCACTTGGGTGTTTACTTGAAGAAAACTAAATAAAATTGTTTTTGGAGAAACGAAAAGTTGAATGCATATGTAAAAATGTTTTCTAAAAACAAAACCAAGTGGCAGTCTGGCCAACGATAGCAAATGAAAATAAGTTGTTGTACTTGCTTAACATTAACTAATTTAAAAATTGTTTCTTTCAGGACGCCATGTTCTTCGAAAACACCAAGAACGAGTGAGAGTCTTCAAGTGTGATGTGAATTTGCCTCGACCTGTGTTTAATATTGTAAGGAATATTGTATTTTAAATACGTTATATAGTTTATAAACTTATAGTGGAATGAATGAAGAACACTCTTTCGAAAACTGAGGTTACAGGAAAAATTGCCAAAAATCTTTATTTTTTAATACTAAATACCATTTTCGAAAGAGTGTATCTGAATAGGCCTCTTGCTCGGGTTAAAATCAAATCTTAAGTGAGGATTCTACCATGTGACCTACAGTAAATCTGTTTTTTTACGTCGAACGCACCCCAGAGCTTTTTGATACCCATGATCCGATGTTATCACGAAGTTATCTACAATCCTTCATAGTTGAAGTGATATAAGTGGTGAAGATTATAAGTAATAAAGATCAGCTTGAACATATACACTTCATCATGTATTTCAAAGAAGTATAAAGAAAAATGTTTTTTTTTAACTTGGCTTCTTTTACGTCTGAACGACGATAGGAGAGAGAATATTACTTATCTAAAAAAAATTATAAACATAAATAATAAGGCCTTTTATATCAAGCTGTATTTAAAGATTATTGGAAGGTAGTTTTTTTAGTTTTTCGAACTTCCTGAAATTAGGGATATTGGTTTTTCATCTGAAAAATCATCAAAGAAGTAATTCCAGACTAGAAAATGAAAATATTTTTTTTGCACATTTTTCCTATTGGTCACATGGTTGGGCTAAAACAGAATCTGTGTGATTTAGTTACTCCTGAATATCAGCATGAATTATTTATTAACGGCCTCGTGAATCAACCAAGCAGTTGAGTTTAATGGCGAATAAAACTATAATTTTCTTGTACATCTGTTTGGGGT
Organism: Chrysolina oricalcia; assembly: GCA_944452925.2. Classification (NCBI taxonomy): domain Eukaryota; kingdom Metazoa; phylum Arthropoda; class Insecta; order Coleoptera; family Chrysomelidae; genus Chrysolina; species Chrysolina oricalcia. The sequence goes on along the minus strand of OX101809.2, from coordinate 53,096,716 downwards.
GCTATTCTCGAATCATTCAGTTTCCAATTCGTATACGAATAAAAGAGACAAATATACATACATATTTCATGTGTATTGTTGTAAAATAGTAAATCGAATTCGCATACTTACAAACTCGAGAATAGGATTTTATCAGATAGTTCTGTACTGATAGCAATAGGTGGATATACACAAAACAATTTATTGTCACGATAAATTGCACCAAATAATCGTTAAATAAATAGAAAAAAAATTCAATTACATGGTCGTACATGGTCTATTAACGCAAAGTTTTATTGAACCTATTTTTCTGGTCCAATTAATCGGTCCAGTTTATTTGTACCTATGTGCTGTTTGGATAATGTAATCAATTCATCTAAATCGGTAATCTTTCACCATTTTAAAAAATATGACCGACTAAACGTCCAAATTGAAAAGTATGAGACAAGGTTTTAAGTGGTATTCGAGAGTTTGAATTTGTGTTGTTAAAGTTGAACTTGGCGGAAGAAACTGCAGCGTTACTTGTTGGAATGATGGAGTACATAGTAAAAGAAAAATGTGTAAAAATTTGTAAAATTTATTTTGAATCGCTAAGGTTTTCGGAGAAGGGCAATCCGAGACCTAAAGCTTTTTGGCAGACGGTGGGAATCATATCCAGTCAGAGCGATCTGGGTTAGAGGCAAACGTTCTAACACACGACCAGTTCGCATGAGAACAAGAAAAATAACAAGGACCCCTACAATATGGGTCAAAGTATAGTTACTGAAAAAAGAGTTGAATCATTGGCCGCTTCTTCGACAATTGCGAGAAGATGATCCTGACGATTTTAAAAATTATGTGTGTGGAAGACACAATTTCCAGAAAATAATTTGAGTTAGTGAAAGTGAAAGTTAAGCAAGACACTGTAATGCGCAAGGTAATTTTTATGGATTTATCTGCAGATGAATCGTCGTGTATTATGTCAAAAAACAAAATCAGTCGGTTCAACTCATTGCCGTGGATTTATCGTATAACTTCAACAGTTACTATAGTCCCCTATCGAACCGTTTTATCTCTTCAATTTTGGAGATCCAACGATAAATTGCTCAGATCAGTCGATAAATTGTTCCGTGAATATCCACCTAATGACTATCCAAAATTTGCTATCTAAGGTATTTAAAACACACTATTCCTGTTATTATTCCTTGATCAAATATATTAATGTTAATTGCCTCCTCACTCCACTGTTGGAATGTGTGTTGAAAAAAGTTAATGTTATTTCAGATCAACGTATGTTTTCTTCCAATCTATATACTGATATATATTTGTATTTATTGCGCATTTTGCATGAAAATTGTTCCCGGTTTTCAATACTTGATCAGTTACTATTTGAACAGTGGAAGTCTTGAATGAAGACACAAGAACAATGAGAAGTATTCATTTGTGGTTCACCAAAAGATTCACTCCAAGTTTCGGACCAAAAATTCTAGAAAGTTCATCAATGTTTCAAAAACAGACTATTTCCATTTCCAATCAGTGAGTGCCTAGATATTTGCCTGTATTCAATATTTAGTCAAAGTTAAAAAATGGAATTAGAACGGTGATTGTCAACAAGAGATAAGTAAAACCCATAAAGTCATACATAAAATACAATAACAAATATGAGATATGAAACTCTTAATTAATAATCAATGGTCATTTTATTCTTTTTTTCAAATTAAAAGAAACTTCACTGAAGAACAAAACAAATATACTGAGAATTCGAAAGGTGTATGAAACAAAAGTATCTTTTGAAGATGACTCACAACCAATCTTTGAATTTTCTTGAATTTATTAAACTACTATGAATCGTTTCCGAATATATTAACTTCTCATTCATGAATAAATTAACATCGAAAATAAACAGTGTGGTTATATTTCGAAAATGGATTGATTGATTCAACCGGGTGATCAAGATGAACTTGATTAGTATCGTTTTAAACTTAGGATCAATAATGCTTGATTTTTATTATATTCAATAACTCTGTTCTTCTTGCGATTAGAAAAACTGCTAAATATGTCGTTTATAACTTTCAAATTGAGTTTATGTGAAATGAATATTGAACATAATTTTGTCCTACATTTTTTTCATGTTTCCTTTAATGTAAATTTTTATTTGTGAGTTCGAATAGTAGCTGAACTAAGTAGTGCCTTCACTGCCTTAAATAGGCATACAAAAATATATGGCTTTTTGCTGAAATGTTACTATTTTGATGTATTTTGAACCTATGACTATGACTATTTCAATGTAACCCGTATTAGAGTAGGTAATCAGTCTACAATTTTGATATTATTGGAAAATTTATATAGTCGTTTGAAGTTTGACGCATTTTTTTAGGCATAGTTGTTAAACAGTGCCTTCCGCAATTTTTCAAGGGGCATCATTATAAACACTTCCTAAAAAGTTAGATGAGCACAATAAGCCTTTTATGGCTGCAGTAAATCCGAAGTCGCAAAGATAAGAGGATCCTGTAAAAAACGTTACGTCCAATATTGCTTGTCTTTGAAACGAGAATTGAAGAAGTTGAGATGGGACTTGGGCAGCTCTGTACATTTTGAACTGAAAATCTTTAACGCTTATTAAAGGGTTTTTAAAAACTTGATACTTCCAATTTTATGATGATGTTAATGCCTTTTAAAAACTATTTTTGTAACGCATGACTTACCTAAAAAGGGTGTACTGAAGTTAATGTAGCCTACACACACATACAATGTGATAATGAATTGAAATTCAGTTTGATTCTTCTCGATAAAAACAATTGGTGGTTTGTAGTATTCACTTTGGAGTACGCAACTATCAATTGTATGCCAATAATAAACCTGTTCATTCAGTTGGAACTTGAAATATTGTTCAACCAGCTGCATTGTTTTTCTAAAATCTAAAATTATGTGATGCCTTCATTTATAGTTTGAGTTCTATTATACAACTATGAATATTGGTGTCATCTAAAAGTATGCGACGTCTTTTTTAATAATTTGAATTTTATCATACATCTATCAGTATTTATATTGCTTATAAATACTCTATGAAAATGGACGTCTTTTTGTGGAATAGATAATAGATATAGAAACTACAACTTTCGGCTTCTGAAACCATAAACATTCGGTAGTGACTAAATTATTTTTATAAACAGCTGTGAAATATTTTTAAAATAACATGTAATGAAATTTTTTGACCAGCTATGTTGTCTTTATGTCTACTAGTAATTTTTAATTATTGTTTAGTTGATTCAGCAATTTGTTGATAACTGCTAACTCAAATGATACAATAATTTGGGTATGAAACCCTTTACTCTGCCTTTTAAAGTAGTATTCGAAACCACACCTTGGGACTTGCCATAATGATTATATGAAATTAGAATGTACGGATCAAATCTGTTTTGTGTTGGTTATTTATAGCTGAAAATACTGAAATATTTTTCTCAGTGTGGCTGCTTAGGTACCGTGGTGCTTTGCTCCACCCAATGTTTAATTGGGCGTGGTTGGTTCGTTTCTGCAAAAATATATAGAAAAAATTATCAAACGATTATTTCAATGCTGTCATTGAATGATTCTTTCACAAATTTCATTGTACAGTAAATTTTTTGTTTGTTTGTGATTGGTTTTTTGCTGGAATTTTGTTTGTTATTTGTAACTTGTGATTTTTATTTTTCTGTTTTCTTATAAATATTTTGAAATAAATTTATTATATTTTCACTCGATACTTTTGCATTCGTCTACTTAAGGTTGGTAATGTCTAAATACTGTCATATTGTATTGTGGCCATAAATTAAACTAGTCATAGATACTCGAACAAAGAACCTAGGATAGATGGTTTTATGATCTTTTCCGCATACCTCGTTAACGTGTCTGTTTAATCTGTTTAATATTCTTCATTGCAAATGAAATCGACCATTAATGACCCCCATTAATGAATGATTTCAAGAAATCAAATGGTCGATTTCTCTATGAATGCATGATTGTTGCACAGGCAACTAAACAAATGAATTCAGATGTTATGGACGCTAAAATAGATATTGAAGATAAAAATATTTTGCCAGATGTTGCGGAAACTGATGAATTAGCATCTTTGACTTTATTGCCAGAAAAAAATAGAATTCCTTGATTTCAACAGAGCGAGGTAAACGGAAAAATATTGTAATCCACCCATATATTAAAATGCGATTAATATTCTCGAAAATTACCGTGCTCGCTTTGCTCACGCGGTAAAATATCTCGATCATTAATCGCCTTCATCAATACACTAATTGATTAAATAACTGTTAGGTGTATGTTTTCTGATTACTTCCGAAGGTATGTAGCATTTTCAACATCAACACAAATGCTGAGCTGGAGAGTAAAAAAATGTGTCACCCACTTATACCAACTTAATCTGTCCGATAAAGAATTTACTTCAGCAATTAAAAAAGATTAAAGTTTTATTCATATGGACAACAACATCACAAATAACATCATTATATCTGATTCTAGGTCTGTGCTGGAGAGTAAAAAAAAGTGTTTCGCCCACTTTTTATAATTATATATTTATCTGTAAGATAAAGAATTTACTTGAGCAATTGAAACAGGAAAAAGTAGAGTTATATAAATTGATGGACAAATTGCAAGACAAATTCAAAAGAATTCGTTGTGACTTGATATGAATTGAGTTACTATATGGTAAAAAATCATCACAAAAATGAGACAAAACTTTCTAAGTTTTTATACCACTTCTACTTGTACAACGTTACTTCGTCATATATGACATTATTTATCAAAGGAATACTATAAATTGAGTTAATGAATAACTGTCCTTAAATGGCTTAAATACCTTTAAATTTATACTATGCCTGTCATTAGTGACTGACGGTCATTAATGACTTTTACCTAAACCCTATTTATGCAATGATGTGAGGGAGCTGTTTTAAACACCGGTGAATAGACCAAATCCAGTCGATCATTCATTAGTTTACATCCGCAATGTTTGTGTTTATGAATTTCTAAGGATTCTAAATAATTCAGTTTCCAACCCTTGTTTGAATGGTGCAAAATTTCCTTATCTTTCAGATTCAGAAACTTGTGGTTGCTTTCCATGGGATGGTTTGAAAACGCCGATTCATGTTTTCCTAGTCTGAATGACCTTTCATGTTCAGCGTATCTTTTTGAAAAATGTCTCCCATATTGTGTAAGCTTATGAACTCTCGGATTTTCCATTTTGTGTATTCTATCTTCGGCAATGAAAAGGAAATTAGACAACCTGGCATGCGGCCTGAATGCTACTTCTATATTGTTTTTTATAAAAAATCTTGTAATCGTCTCTGATCTTCTCCCGAAGTACGTTAAGGTTGCAAATCTCTCAGTTTCTGATTGACCTGGGGGTATACATGGTGATCAGAGCCGTCCTTGGCAAACGCGAGGCCTGGAGCAAAAAATGTTTGCGAGGCATTTAAGGAAGTGATTATGCCGCTGGGCTGACCTGGATGTGGGGGTATTTACACAGACGATTATGAAGACAAACTTACCCAAATGATATCTAATACTACTTATAAAATACTAGATGATGACGCTACTTCTCCAGTAAAATAATGTATACAAGAAACTGAATGGCAACCCAACTCTATCCATAGAGAGAAAGATATATCGAACATACCAAAGCAGAGCGCACAAACCTAGCTTCTCACCTCAGCTTCTACGGACTGCCAAAAATACACATCCTTAGAGACCTGATGTGAGTTCCATTGGTTCTCCATGTCAAAGGCTTTTCAGATACTTCCTAGTATTCTGAGACCAATATCTGGAAATGGAGTTGATAAAAAACACCGCCACTTCTTAGAACAATTAACGAATTATCGATCCAAGGTGGAGATTTTGGATTTTAGCCGTTACTTGATGGAAATTCATAGTATATGACACTAAAGTAAACACGATTAAATTTCCAAAGATGTATTGTCTACGCGACATGGTTCGATACACAGTATCTTTCTCAAGCGAATCTAATACTTTAAATTATTGTACATTGAACATTACTTAAATATCCTTCTTATCAATTGAGGTAATTAGGATCTACCGAAAATAAAAATAAAAATTGACAATACAATATAGGTACCTGTAAATCTCAAAACATATCTACTACTTAATTAGTTGAAAAGGTTTAACAAAGGGAAACTGTTAAGGTCCAATTGATCAATGTCAATTCTATCAGAACTCTTAAAACTCTTGTGAAAAAACATACTTCCAGTTCCAAAATGATTTTTATCAACAACAATTTGGTATGGCTATGGGTTCTCCATTATCGCCCGTTTTGAGTAATATTTTCGTGGAACATTTTGAAGAACGTTTCATTGAAACTTGCCAGATTGGTCCCAGGGTATGGTGGAGGTATGTTGATGATGTGTTTGCCATTTGGAATAAAGGTAGAGATGACTTCAAGCTATTTTTAGATTATATCAATAAACAAGAACCGATAATAGAATTCACCTCAGAAACAGAAAAAGATAGTCAACTGCCTCTCAATACGACTGTTTATCGAAAGAAAACACACCGACAGATATCTCAACTATAGCTCTAACCATGACACCAGCGTAAAGAAAGGAATTGTGATATGTCTATACAATAGAGCACACATAGTTTGAAATTCGAACCAGGATCTAGAAGAAGAATTAAATCTTATAAAGTCTGTTCTCAAAGAAAACGCGTATTCAGATCAATCCGTGAAAAAAAACTATACATGAAATTGGAACCAGTCCAAATAACCAAACAACATAACCACCAGAAGTACTCCAACAACCAACTGAAAGAAAAAACGGATTGGCCTTAGGTATGATGTAAGAACAACACTTAAGGCAACCAATACAATGAGATCAATACTTACAGACATAAAACCAAAAAACAGATGCGTGTTCAAAAATTTGTTATAACGATCCCTAACCAAATATGGAAAAATATATTGGGTGTCCAATTTAAAAATATCACCAAAGTCATTTTTACTCAATTGCGGATAACCCTATATATTTTGGGTGGGGTTCAAAAATTGGCCCATCGGAAAAGAAAATCGACCTGTCCGAGGATTTTTCCGAAAAATCTTCATATTCAGAAATAATGAATTTGTTCCATAATTTAGCGTCGCACTGTATAGGTGAAACATCAAGACTATTGGAAGGAAGAACATAAAAATTATATACAAAATCGAAAAATAACTGGTTCCAAAATATCCGAATATATTCTCACATCTGATGGCGATCATATGATGATATCGAATATCACAAAAATTGTGATGAGAGAATCAAGTCAAGAAAGGTGTAGGAAAGTTGAAGGAAACTGCCTGCATTCTATTATGGACAAACTGTTTTTCAACCAACTCAAAATGGACAGCACATGGTTACCTCTTCTCAAGGAAATGTTGAGAAATAACAGAAAATGGTGATTGATTGATACCAGATACCCTATAAGTATAGAGATAGTAAATGTTATCATAAAGAATGTCTCGGCAGTTTTCATTTGACTTTGTCAAGAACAGATTTTTTTTTCATCTCCAAACCTAATAAAAATAAATTTTCAGCGAGTTTTGATAACGGAGGATATAGTGTCTCCGAACCATAAACGTTTTTTGAAATCGAAAAGTATTTTTAGTTTATTTGAACTTTATTTGATTTTCTCATATAGCCAAATTCAGAAGACTGACAAAATTTAATAACTGTTTTCAGACAACAGCTAGTCTTCTAAACGCAGTAACTTATCGGGGCAAATTGATCATTGCCCTTCTACACTTGTACAGATTCCTTGAATTAACATTTTTCATTTTCAGACTGGAAGGTTAAAATTCCCAAAAACATATGTCAAGAAACAAATATCCTCCACAAAAACAAAATTTCATTCAATATATTATTTTCATTCAACCAAAACATTTTACTTATTTTTAAGCACGAGGCATGAGTAAGGCTTCGCGGCGCGAGGCCTACTTCTGCGGGAGGCCTGGAGGGGCCGCTCCACTCGCTTCACTCTAAGGACGGCACTGAGGGTGGTTTACCATCACTTACACAAAATTAAATGGGGTACTGGTCTATCATGTGCGAAAGCACCTGTAAAATTTGAGAGCTGTCCGTGACGATGACCAATTTTTTTGTACCTCAACTGCAATGGATACGACACTGCATAATTTAATTTTAGAAACCATGAAAACAATCATACTTGTCATGAGAACAGAAGAATTGCAGTGTTGCAATGTTACTATTTCCGATTGCAAAATCGCTGATGGTCGTTGTCTACTTGTTCCCGATTTGTGTTGGTTGTACACTTATTACAGAACGAATACCTACGGCGTATGTGGAAACACCCAAAATTATCCCTCGACATTACCCGTTTTCTCCAGATAATGCAATTATGAACCGTAATAGTCCTGAGTATAGAAAGAACCCCGCACTTCTTATAGGTAAAATGGTTCTGGGTGAAATTGTCTGAATTTTTTGTATATTGTAGTATTCGATGTACTGACTGAACGTGCAGAATCGCAAAAGTTGATGGAAAGATTTTCAAGTTGAAAATCACTAATTTTTATTTAGTTATTTTCTCGGGATTTGAAAGTGCCAACTGCATTTTTTCTCGTTCTTATCATCAACGTACCTTCATAGTACTAAATATCATTCAGATGGTGCAGATTATATCATTTTATGTACAGAGTGAAAAATAAAAACATTTTAGTAATGTCTGAAAATTCGATGTAATACTGAAATATTGATAACATTATTTTGGCTGCAATATACTATTTTTATTCCATCATTAATCACATTTCGTACAGGGTGATTTGAAAAGTTGATGAAATATATGGCCGGTTTTTTCGTACATATCCTGTATATTCAAGTGAATTATCATCCTCCGTAGATAGCTGATACCGTATAAACATGATTTCGTTGGAATATATAGGGTGATCATGAAAATTTTAGATGATAAAAATGACAAAATATCAACGTTTCAGAAATCACCCTGTAATTCACGATTAACTTGGTGAAATTCCTTTATTATTCTTAAATATATTCATCATTCTCTCCTCAGCATAGTTTTATAGTTATTAATTGAGAAACGTATTACCATTTGCATGACGAGTTGTTCACGCGTACATTCTACTAGTGGCCAAGATTTTTCACAAATAGTGAAACGTGAGAATGTGGAGATCAAAATAAATGTAACATTATATGCAGGGTGTGATGACCAATGACGGTCCATCCAATTCCATCCACCATTTAGGAACTGACTGAATATACGACACATCAGTTACAACTTACAACTCAGGCATGAGCCAGATAAAATTCCTAATGCTTGGATAGTTTGACTTGCCCAATTATGTATGAGGCCCCGGTACTGGAAATCACTTATCACTGAAGGTGACAAGGAACAGCCAACCGAATCCACCTCCCCCATAGCAGCGCTACGGTCCTCATACAACAAGAAAGTGTCGTTGACGGAAAGTGAATGAAAAAGAAAAATCAATTAGTTCCATCAGTGATAATTATTATTAACTTTACGTATTGAATTACCTATATTGATGAAATATAATAGATGTCTATATGTTTCTATTGATAGCCAGCAAATATAAAAATCATGGAAACCTCTATCCGAGTGGAACACGCATTGGAAAAAACCCGTCGCTGCCCAGATTCAAATTCTCCTATAAGAAATAAAAGCGTTCTATCAGTCATTTTCACTTTTCACAGATAGTTTGTTTTTTATTCCGACAAAGCTTAAACCAACAAAATTCACTCAACTATCTGTACCATACATTATTAAATTCATATATCTGATGTGACTGTTATATCTCTAATCTTCACCCTCTTTTACATTTATTTTGATCTCCACATTCTCACGTTTCACTATATTTATGAAAAATCTTGGCCACTAGTAGAATGTACGCGTGAATAAGTTCCTTCAACTCGTCATGCAAATGGTAATTTTAAGACATTACTAAAATATTTTTATTTTTCACTGTGTACATATAATGATATAACCTGCACTATCTGAATGATATTTAGTAATATGAAGGTACGTTGATGATAAGAACGAAAAAAAAATGCAGTTGGCACTTTCAAATCCCGAGAAAATAATTAAATTACTGATTTTTAACTTGAACACACCCTGTATTTCAAAATCTATCCATCTGTGGGGATAGCTCGAACGGAGAGCGCCGGTTCACTGATATCTATTATCTGAAGCAAAGCAACGCTAGGCGAGGCCGGGGTTTGGATGGGTGGCCAACGGACCTCCTTTCGAAATTATCCTTATTGGATCGTGCTAGGAATCGCACGTAAAAAGGTAAGACCTTGTTAATCCTTGGCTCGCACAAGTTTCGACTTATGAGGGCTGCCGTTCGTAAGGGGACGACAGCTGGTTAACGGAAAAAACAATTTTAAACAAAACAGCAATATCGAAAGATTGCAGATTTCATACTAACACTTTTGATAACAGTACACGACGACAAAATGTGTAAGATATAGTGTTTCCAATATCAATTGCAACAACTCCTATAGGTTCAAAGGAAACGCCGCGGTACACGTGACCTTAATTGGCGTGCGGCAAAATGCAAAATATTTGGCTGGAGAGTCATAAATCATCATGTAAATGAGGTGTCGGCATATCGAACGAAATTGTTGGTAAAGCTTCGAAACGAGTTTTTATGATCTGCAATTGATATTGGAAAGACTATAAACTAAAAGTATCATATTTTCACATCGTATTTATGAAAAAATGTATGCCGTTTTGGAAAATAGTTTCACAAGGTATACACTCCATAAATATATGTTAAATTTCATGTGACAATTTTTAAATCTAGAGGGCATGTGGATCCATGGTGTTCGTATGAGAATAATTTTGGCGCCATTGTCGTTCCCATCTATCGGCGATGTTAGGATAGAGTGATCGCCGACCAAAGAGACTAAACTAACAGGAGGGTTTAATAAGCTCTAGCCAATCAGAATCTTGTAGCATCAACGCGTCATAATGACTTACTTGGACATGGTACAGAGTCGAACTCGAACCAAGCAACAAAACCGTCAGCAGTAACTCTCATATACCAAGAGCTAGTCCGTCACTGTCTATAGAGAACGGCGGCCATGACATGTCACATTTCGTCACAAATGTCCTTTCATCTCTTTCTATTAGTGTCCCCATTGTCTAAATGGGGATTAGACTCTCCTGTTAAATAATGTTTAGTATCCTTGATCACCGACCGCTCAGACCATACTGACCAATGACCATAGTGTTTTTAGTTGTCAGCCGCAGTGACCGGTCTCCCAATTAAAGCGTTTTTCATTACAAGACCTTGACCGACCAGTCCAAGAAAATATCGCATGGGATATTTTGGTGGGCGAAGCGGTCGGTATATTTTGTTGAATTGTTTTCTTAAAATAATAACCACCCAGCAAACACAGTTACATCACAAAGATATCACAGCAGATGTAACAATGTGACCTGCGGTACCGCATTCTATGTCGACTATACGTCGCAGGGATGTTATTTTTTCCCAATCAAGATTCATCCATACGACGTCGCTGTAACAAGTTCTGCGATATAACAGCGATATATTTTTGGAGATGTAAAACTGCGACGTATATACGCGAGATGATGCCATTTTGATATCGCAAGTATGTGATGTGATATCACTTACCGGTCAAATGGTTAATATACATATATCTATACTTTATGCCATAGAAGTTTTCAAAATCATGTTGAATGACTAGAATTTAATGGAATCATTCTTTCAATTATTATCTTCACCATTCCAACGGCTAGATGTTCAAATCGGATCTGTTATTCTTTTTTGTGCTTTGTATCAGTGAGACGACGGTAAAATCTAATAGGGACGTGCTCTGAGATTGGTCACTGTAATAGCGGGAAGTTTACATGACAAACAGAATGAAAATTTGTAAATTATTTGCCAATCCAACCTCTGTAACCCAATTTTTGAATTGCCGGAATTAATTCTCAAGATTCTCAATAGAAATATGACGTCACTTTATAGGCACCTACCTACCTATTGCTCGAAATTGAGAGAAAGTGACGTCATATTTCTCTAGAGAATCAATTCCGACAATTCAAAAATTGGGCCCGAGGGGGTGCTATAGACGAGGAAAGTGTGTCGTCACAAATGTCATACTTGTCAAAAACTGATTCCAAACAAAGAATATTAGGTGACATTCTCTGTTGATGATTTGCTGCTTTGCTTATTAGATTGAGTTCGGTTGTTTGGATTTTGTTTTCTCATGCAAAAGAAGTTGAAAAACCTAAACGAAAACAATATCGGAGTTATCGGACAAGCTGATTTAAATTCGACGGAGGTTTGTTTGGAATCAGTTTTTCACAAGAATGACATTTGTGACGTCATCACTTTCCTCGTCTATTCTCGAATCATTCGATTTCCAATTCGTATACGAAAAAGAGACACATATACATACTTCATGTGTATCAGAGTAAATCGAATTCGCATACGTACAAACTCGAGAATAGTACCCCTGGTGTGCGATTAGGAACACTGTCCGTAGCGAGCTTGACGTGGCTCGAAATTCATTTAGATTTGGGCAATTATGAAACACAATACGATCAAAATCGGTGGCGTAGCTAACACCCCCGCGGGGCGGGGTGGCGCAAGCTTGTCAAGGGCTCAAGGAAACCAAAAATTTTGCACAAAATTATAACAAGAGCTCCAACGAGGTCCCTTAAAGTTAGCTACGCCGCTGTTTGTAAAAATTTGTAAAATTTGTTTTTACGAAACTCCCAGGTTTTCGGAGAAAACCCCTCAAAAGCAGAGCTTGTGCGAGCAAGGGAGATCCGGGACCTACAGTTTAAATAAAAGTGGAATCCGAACCACTTCAGCTCAGTGACACACGACCGCGGGGATCGAACCCGGACCGTCTGGGTGGAAGCCAAACGCTCTAATGGTGGATTTATGCAGCAATAATAAGTCATAAGTCTTTAGTCATAAGGAAGAATATTCGTCAATGATTGGTTGGTCCGTATATTCCAACCAATCATTGACGAATATTCTTCCTTATGACTAAAGACTTATGACTTATGATTGCTGCATAAATCCACCATTACACCTCGACCACTTCGCTGTCAAAAATGCGACTCGAAATGATACTGTGCTTGTCCTTTCTGTTCATGATGTCTCTTCTCTACCTCAACTCAATTTGAACCTATTCTACTATTCATAATCATAACGATTCAAAAAATTTAATAATTCCGATTTCGTTTCGAATCGAATGACATCGTTTTATCATTGTTTAAATAGAACATAGTTAGTCAATGCCTGTAGAAAAGGTATTGGACACAAACGCGAGTGTCATCTAGCGTGATTAGTTACAAACATGAATATTTGACGTCATTTTAATGCAGGTTTCTTCAAAAAACCCTGATTTTAATGCTTTTCCATTGTTTTAATCAAGTTACGACATGACTTGGAGGCCAGATCACTGAAGTTACGACATGACTTGGATGCGAGCTCACTATCGCCATCTACATGTCGCATCCATTTTGATCCAATTATAATCCCATAAGGTTGACTAACTATCTTCTATATAAACAATGGTTTTATCCACTGAAATGAAATTATAATATGACATCATCATCATCATATTATAATTTCATTTCAGTGGTTTTATCCTACGGATCGTGACAGCTTTTGTATAGTGTTTATAATCCTACCCCTGACCCAAGGAGACTAAAATTTAACAGGAGTGTTTGATTCCCAGAGGTGCGTTTCAATTTAACGTCTGACGTCCGGTAACGGACGATGTATGACGTCATAGTTGTTTCGTAGGGCGATATCTTTCGGATTGAATTTTGAAACGCTCTCCTAAATCGTGGTGTAAATAGTTGACGGTCGGACGTTCCACTCAAGAATTTTGAAACGATGGAATGAAGTTTTCGGACAGGACGTTCTAATATCGAAACGCTTCGTAAGAAAAGTTAGACGTCGGACGCACGTCGGACGTAATATTGAAACGCACCTCATAAGACAATGGGGACACTAGTAGAAAGAGATGAAAGAGCTAAATTTTAGTCTCCTTGCCCCTGACCGGCCTCGGGTGGAATTATGAACACTCTATCCGCTGCGAGTTTGACGTGACCACCGAAGGTTAAGTCGGTGGACGTGACTCGTACCAAAATGAACGTCGAGTCATAAGAAAACCGCAGCGATTTTCACTTCGTATCATGACAGCTCTCCATTTCGAGTGATCATGATTTCACCCCAGACCCACCTACGTAAACAGAATAGCCGTACAAAATTGTTCAAATATAACGAGACTATTTTTTATCCCAAAGTCAGAGTGCGCCAAAGAGATTAAACGTTATATGACAGGAGGAGTCTAATCCCCATAAGCTAATAGTGACACTAATAGAAAGAGATGACGAAATGTGACGTAGTTGGACATATCATGGCCTCCATTCTCTATAGGCAGTGACGGACTAGCGCTCTCCGCACTCTTGGTATATGAGAGCTGGTTTACTCTCTTATCTCTTTGAAAGAGCGCGGCCCGCAAGCATTTCATCCGAACCAATCATAGCGCGCGTCCCTATTGGATTATACTTTTTTCCATGAGACTGTGCCGTCGGTCGTCTGTGTGTGGACTCTGTGGTGCATCTCGGAAGTGGTGTGAAGATAGCAGCCAAAATTTCCGGAGATACCCGAATGTCCAGTGGCGTCATTTAGTATCATAACAATGCTGTTATAATGTTTTATTTAATCAATGGCAGTCTGGCTGCCGAGCAGCTAGTGTTTGTACATATATACAGGGGCGATGAACTTGAAAAAAATATGAAAAATAAATTTTTGTGAAAATTCGAAAGTCTATCAACTAGCGATATGTGTCATAGGCCGCTGTGTGGTACTAATTCTGTCTTTAAAATATGACAGGTGTGCAAGTAATTCTGTTCTATGGAAGACAAAGTACCACAGCAGCGCCCTATAGGAAGAACTTATACTAGAAGTATATATATCGTCTGAATTCAACTGTTGGTATTTAGACGATGGCTCTGGTATTGCTGGTAATATTGAAACAAAGGATTTCGAAAAAGTAATCAGTTATTCGAAACTTCTTGGACTCGAATTGAATTTCGATAAATGCGAGTTGATTACTCTTTCGAGATCTGAAAAAGTTATGGATTCTAAATTTTTTTAATTATATGGCACCTAGTATAAAAATCTTAGATAAGACAGAATTGAGTCTTCTGGCTGCACCCCTCTCTATGAATGCACTATATCTGAATATACCTTCAAGCTAAAACAGAATCATTCCATTTATTCATTTCTCGATTGGATAAACTTTCATAAGCACGTTGCATTTTTGCTTTTAAAAAATTGTTTGGCAATTCCTAAGCTTATACACTTTTAGATGTTCCCCCCACTTGGACTAGTCAGTCAAAACTTGATAAATTTGATCATTTACTTCGTAACACCATAGAATTTGGTACAAATAATTATTTCAATGGCTTCAAGATACTCTTCCTGTAAACCTTGGTGGATTGGGACTACGTTCGACGTCTTCCTTAGCTTTACCTAAATTTCTGTCTTCAGTAAATAGCGTTTCTAATCTTATCAATTCGATTCTCCGAAATTTGTCGGTATAAATGATAACTTCTATGCTGAAGGTGAATAACGTTGGCACTCACTAACGGATATGGATCCACCTACAGATTATGCTAGTTCACAAAGAGTTTGGGATCGTCCTCTTCTTAATATTATAACTGATAAACTTTTGCTGTCTACAAATGTATATGAAAAAGCTCGTCTGAAAGCAGCCATGGTCAAGGAATCTGGTGTTTGGTTGAAAATATTGCTGTTCTACAAAGTTACCTTAAAAATCATAGGAGTAAAGTTGGATTGAACAATATTTGGGAAATACTTGCAATATCAATATAGCGTTTCACAAGCGCTATTTATGACGGAGTCTTTTAGGGACTAAATACACTGAAAGGAAATTATAATAATCATATTATTATTTCATTTCAGTGACTAAATATTATCCAATAATAATGATATTTTCCAATTATTCTTCGAACTGAAGCAAATGTTCTTCAATTTGCTGAAAGGGTTTCCTCCATTTCTCCAGTTGATTTTATGAAGTCTTTGGGGCCAACTAGTTTTTCATCAGGACAACAAGCAGACAGTTCCGAATTTTTGGGATAGCTGTTTAGTATACTTCTTGAGCAGGAGAATATTTTGATCAATTCCCGAGAAAGAAAGCACTGATGATGTTGTTAAATCATTTACTATCGCTTCTTCAGTACATATCATAGAAACATAATAGTGATTATTATATTTCTATGGTAAATATTCATCTTTTGGAAGGAAAATTCTTACAGTTTTGAGTTGCAGCGGATGCGGAATGAAGAACAGTAACTTTTTTGAATTAGCCCCTGGCGTTCCCCAACCTTTTGGAAATCCAGTACGTGCAGAACCAACCCAATCATCACTTGAGAACCGAACACCTAACAGATGATATACAACTGTATCGCCAAATAATCTGCGATAATACAAACGTTACAGACAAAATAACAAGTATTGTTGAAACACCTGCAAATTTGATGCTGACTTTAAAACTCTGTAGTTACGACTTAGCATGTCGCAGATGTTTCAAATTATTTTAACGTGTCAAGCTGGAGGAACACCCCTATCTAGCCGACTGCCGTTATGGGCTTTACGCTGTCATCGTTCACTGTGGTTCTGGAGTTGATTCTGTCCACTACTATACCTTAGCCAAGGACAGAACAGACTGGTATAATTTGATGATAGTTGCGTGAATAAAATGTTTTCTTTCGAATTGGACATTTTAGCCCCTCAGGAGACCCCATTAATCCTGTTTTACAGGAAGGCAGATATTCAAAATTCGACGGACCTCTTTAGGAATTATCATTTAACCAATTCCAACTCTTCAGATGATGTGGTGTTGCAGGTTTTTCCGGGTTTCCCTACAGCTGTAAAAGCGAACGCGCCACCGAATTTATTTTAAGCCACCACGAAGCGCCAATTAATTTTTGTTGTTGTTACTTTGTTATTGTTACTTTGAATAATAAAACATATTTTATTGCTGGTATCGCTAGTTGATATACCTCTTGTACCGATATTACTGAACAATACTCTGCCGTGATAAGCATAAGAAGGTCCGTAACTGACAATTTCAGAATTTTGATACGAACGTATTTTAAGACCTATTCCAATGTCATCCACATTTCTACTAGGAAATTGATCATTATTAGGGTGGGTTTATATATTGTCAGATCCTGTTATATCAATATTTAATATATCAGGAGACGCGCAGGCGCTGGCAGATACGAAAAATTGCAATAACTTGGTTTCGATAAAAATGTCAGTTACCTCTACGATGACCTTCTTGCTTAGAACGGCAGTACTGCCCAGTGAATGTATAGGCGCTCTCTCTCTCCCTGAAGTTTCTATGGGGAGAGAGATGAGAGACCACATATTAGCTGCTTTCCATTTAACGTAAGGAGCTCCTCAGAGCTACCCAGAGCGTATGACCCTGCGTTCCATTTAGTGGGGCTTCAAGCACCGATTGACATATTCCTCTTGCCCCTCGAGCACCACCCGTTTTATTGGTGCATGAAGCACAAGTAGACAAAAGTCAAAACGCGAATACACAGTTTTTTGGCGAAAAAGTCAGTGATAACGTAATTTCCGATCTCAGGGGCTTGGAGCTCTGAGGCTTAACACTCCTAAATGGAAAACGCCTATTAGCTGCTTTCCATTTAACGTAAGGAGCTCCTCAGAGCTACCCAGAGCGTATGACCATGCGTTCCATTTAGTGGGGCTTCAAGCACCGATTGATATTCCCCTTGCCCCTCGAGCACCACCCGTTTTATTGGTGCATGAAGCACAAGTAGACAAAAGTCAAAACGCGAATACATAGTTTTTTGGCGAAAAAGTCAGTGATAAAGTAATTTCCGATCTCAGGGGCTTGTAGCCCTGGGGCTTCACACTCCTAAATGGAAAACGCCTTTACTGGGCAATACTGTTCAGTAATATCGGAACCTGACCATAGTCATGCGAGTTTTTACAAAAATCAATTTTTCAGAGAAAATTTGAAGTTTTATTGCTCCCAATTTATAAATCTGACAGGTATGCAAGTAACAAAAGTAACTCATCTGAACGAGTTGAACGACATAGAATTAGTGTCAGATATTGGCCTCTGATTACCAATCGTTATATATAGCATCGCTAGTCTTGCGATTTTACACGAAAATGAAATTTCATATTTGAAAATAAGATCTATATCTTCAGGTGGTAAATAATATTTTGATATTATTTGATAATTAGTTTTATTATGATTAAATAAAACATATAACATAATATAACAATAAGTATTTTATTAAATACCTCCGACGCCACTGGACGTGCGGGTATCTACTATCTGCGGAAATTTTGGCGGCTGATTTTTTGCTGCTGTCTTCACACCGTTTAGCTGAGAGGTTTGAGGTTGGTGAAATTCAAATTTTTTATGTCTTATTAAATTGTATTATTTGTATTACAAAACAGCATAAGCATAAACATAAGTGTGGGCAATATTCTTTCATTTTCAGGTTCGCTGATGAGGACATATATTTACGAAAAATGTCTACCAATAGTGAAACTAGTGGAGAGGTACTGACCTGTTCAGAAAAAGAATCTAGTAGCCCAATTGTTTCTGAAGATCTACCAGAAACTGAAAATTATCCAGAATCAGTCAAGCAAAGAATCGAAGCTAATCGACAAAAAGCTGTAATTCTTAAAAGAAGTAAACTAGTATCACATCCTTATTCTAATGGGTAAATATATTTTAACCTAATCTTTCCTGTATATTACACATTTTCAATGATTCTTCTAGAGATGTTTGTTCCAAAGAATCGACCACTCTAAAAATTGGAAATATAAAGTACAAGGATACTGGGGGAGGTTTCCTTCTTGAAGAAATCCCTGAAAATGACGATTTTGTAAGTAAAAACTTATTTTTTTCATTGGAAATATGCTTATTCTTGATATCAATTTAGGAAAAATTGATCGTTAATCAAGTTGAGGCTCCAATTTTTGAACCAGATCGCCCTACATGTGTAACATGCAATAAGCCATTTGCCACATCATGGTTATTTGATAATTTTTCCTACAAATGCTGTGATACCTGCAAGTAAGTGCTTTCTTTTAGGCAAGTAAATTTTCAAATTTTCACCACTGATTTATCGGTACACTTCAAATTGTATTCACTATTTTGAAGCTGTTTGAATTGATAATTGGAAGAGTAACATTACTAGTGCATTCATAATTGGTCTGAAGATATGCAATTACAAGAAATGGTTGCACTTATTTCCTTCATCTCTAATGAGAAAAACAAGGTCACCTAAGCCATTTTTGTGTAATATTCACAGATTCTGAGGAACACCATAAAAAACGAATATAATTTTTTTTTTATTTGCTGAAGTTACCAGACAAATAGAATTTGATCAAAATTGATTGATTGTTGTTTTTCTGTCACCAATCATGAATTCAGAAAATAAAAATAAAATATGCTTGCTTCACTTGCTACTTAATGACTTAGGGATCAAAGTTTAATGCAATCCAATCACTATTCTTTATTCACGCTGGTGTAACCTACTGTCTTCTTTCAGAAACACATAACTTGTTTGAAAATCTACCCTTTTTAGACATTGCTTAAAAAAATCAATAATTTCCATGTAAAAAATTCTATTGATTATTGTTTTTCATGGTGTTCTACATCATCTATGAAAATTTCAGAAAAATCACATATTGAAAAGCTGTGTACATGAGATTGTATGTATCCTGACCCTCCTCATTGATAAATATTTTGAGAAAGGAGTTTTTCCAGATGAAAGATGAAAGAAAGCGATAGTGACACCACTTCACAAAAAGGAAATATGTCTGTCTTATCTAATTTCAGACCAATCAGTCTATCCAAAATTATAGAAATAGCAATGGCTACAGGGGCCTATTCACATGCGGATTTGTCCAGCGGATATGTCCGACGGACAGATCTGTTGTGAGCTACATACAGGCGGATTTGTCTACAAACTGATCTATGATTGCTACACATTTACTGACAAATCTTAACAGACTTGAGGCAGCATTTCAAATTTCATTTGGTTATACTGATTCCCGCATTGTGTGTATGTATACAATTGTGCTTCGTTCGGCGTTATAGATAAAAATAATCTTGGAAAGAAGAAAGTACTCTGATATGAATTAGAGAACTTGAAACAAGAGAGCCTCATGATTTGCACAATTTCACAATTCTTCGCAGTTACATTCCACAAGCAAATCTTTGACTTGTACAATGAAATGAAACTTTCCTGAAATGCTTTGTTGTCCGCGTAAGCCATTTTTAATATTGAAAATATAATCTCATCACATGTATTATTTCGAAGGCACAAAACAAAATAAATGAGGGATGCAATTTGCTAATTTGACGCTCGACAAGTTGAAAATAACTACACACATGCGGATCTGTCTCGCTCGCTGTCCGTGCTCGTCATCTTGAAGTACGGACGGCGAGCAAGACATATCCGTCAAGCGCGAGGATACACACATACGGATCTGTCCAGCGATCACGTCTGTCGGACACATCTGCTGGACATATCCGCATGTGAATTTCATTATGAACTTCAACAATTTGTCTAACGACCAACACAAGTACTTCTCTATAATTTTTCTCATTGGAGCAACCAGATTGATGTATTAGTTTTAATTTTATAAATGAAATAATTTTTTTTTGTGATAATAATAAATGTTCTTTATTGGTAAGAAAACCAAAAGGCCTTCGACTGAAGTCAACCGAATATAACTACAGACTGTCTTTCATGTGATGGCACAGTCGGTTTCCTATTAGTGTTTTTGTTAAAAAATAACTGCTCTATTGATTGGTGTAACACTGTTTCACAAAGAGTTGAGAAAGACCTTCAAAATGAGGTTTCAGTTGATCCTGTATTCTGATTTTACTAAAAATCACTACAAATTTTTTTGTGTATGGTCCTGTGCATGAACAGCCCAGCCCTATTTATCTATTTGTATCTTTTCAATTTCAAGAGATCCTGAAACTCACAAACTAATCACAAAAACAGAAGCTAAGAATTCGTATTTGCTGAAGGATTGTGATTTGGATAAAAGAGAACCACCTTTAAAATTCATCAAACAGAAGAATCCGCATGACTCACGTTGGGGAGATATGAAATTGTATTTAAGAATTCAGGTGAGTATTTTATTAATGGAAAGATTGGTTAAATTGATTACTATCAGAATGTAATAGATAGTTGTTCAATTTGGCTCAAATGCAATTTCTACATAAATACCAATAATAATAAATACTTTTGTTTGAAAGTGGTTGACAATGTATTAGTGTTAGTAGAATTCTTCTGGACTTCCATTGTCTAGAAACATAGAAAATAAATTATTTGCATGTGTTTAAGTCACGACGAAGTTAACATATACTGTCGTTATCAAGTGTGTGAATGTGACTAGATATCTCGGATACTTATTATATAGCACACAACTAATGTACCTGCTATAAAGGTAATTATGATCTTCGTGGGGTCTCTATCAGGACATAAATGTTAATTAATGTGATACTTTTTAATAACACATGCCTGATATAATCAAGTATTGATGATAATCATGCATGAGCTTTTCACTTCAAACAAAAATTCGAAAACTTTAGGCCTCTTCAATTTGATTCACTATTTTGAATTTAATGTGCGAAGTGATACGCTCATGCACGATTATCATCAAAACCTGATTATTTTCACGAAAACACGATGTTTTTAGATTGACATATTATAACAATAGTCATGGAGTTCTATTGTAAGTGTTAGATACGAACCAATGTAACAGCAAGGGTCCTAGTAAAAACCAATTTTTTCACATCAGTGCCATCTGGTGTGGAAAAAATGAGGAAGTTCTGTCATTATCATCGAAATAGAAATGTTCTACTACTAGGACCGACAATCATGTGCCCTGAGCAGACGGAGTGAACCAAGGACGACGACCTTCTCTATTCGCCTGGCTAAGATTTCAGACGTATTACGGCAAGCCAGTATAATATTTAGGGGTGGGATCATTAACACTCGATACGAAAGCTGTCACGACCCGTTAGATAGAACGATGTATGATCTCGATTCGAAACGAAATCGAAATTAAGAAATTTCTTTGAATAGAGATATAATGTAATTATATCTAATAGACCATTGATATCGACTCAAGTTGCAATATATTTTGAATTGTATTGGTTTTCATAATTGCTCAATTCTGACATACCTATGTCAAACTCGCGACGGATCAAGTGTTCGTATTTGCACCCCAGATTCGACAGCTTGCGGAGTTCAAAGAATAAATCTCGATATTTAGCCTGTTTTTCCTCCTCTTTTTGGACGATGTTCGTTTCGCCAGGAGCCGAAAACTTTATGACGAAAATCGTCAATCGTCTCACTGTGATGGTCTAGAAGAACTATATCAGATTTGTGCTTGTATTTGCCTGAGGGTGGAGAATAGATTCGGCACTTCTCATAGCTGAAGGAGTATTGTTATTACTTTTTCTCTGCCAGGAATTTTCCAGTCTACCCCTGTCTCCTATGCTCCGATACTCAGGAGGGTGCGCTGGTGTCATATACCCAAATAACCACTCCTTACGTCCGTGGGGTAAGTGACTATTGGGTCCGAGAATTATGTGTCCTGAGCAGACGAACTGAACCAAGCATGACGGCCTTCTGTATTCGTCCTGCTAAGATTTCTGCCATATTACGGCAAGCCGGTATGATTGTCAAATTCGTTAGCAGTGCGTGTCCATCATTCCACCAAGGACTTCCATGATCAGAACCACCATTTGAACAGAATGGTTCGGGTAAGGCCTGCGGAGTTCAAAGAATAGATCTCGATATTTAGTCCGTTTTTCCTCCTCTTTTTGGATGAGACTCGTTTCGCCTGGAGTGTAAAACTCCATGACGAAATTCGTCCTACTTTTGTAGTCAAGGACTACATCAGGCTTATTGGCTCGTATTTGCCAGAGGGAGGGAAATGAGCAGTTACATAAGATTCGGCACTTCTCATCCTCCGCAACGGACTAAATATCCCCCGGAGTACAAGGCAACCTGGTGTCTTGTCTATACCGTACGAGTGTCGTAGATGTTAGTACAACACTCGTAGCGCCGGGTTATGCCTGTGGATATTATTTTTATTATTATATTACTCATCTTTTCATTTTACTTTGATTTGGTTTTCTGTCTTTGGGAGGTTTGTAATATCACACATATTGGTGGTTTGTTTTTGGTGTTAGGTTGTCGGTCATTCTTGAACACAACACTGACTTATTTCATTTCAGGTTGAGGAGCGAGCATTGGTAGTTTGGGGTAGTCAGGAGAAAATAGAAGAGGAACGAGAAATGAGGGAAGAGAAAAGAGTTGTTTCTAAAACAAAAAAATATGAAAAAAATCTTAAAGAATTGAGGAAAGGAATGCGCAGTAGCTTATTTAACCGTACTTCTGCTGGACCACATACTCATCAGTTTAGCTCCGAAACATATGATGAGGAAGAGGATACTTATCATAGGAAGTGTACAACTTGTCCGTATGAAGAAACATATGAAAAGATGTGATACACAGTCATTATTCCAGGAAATTTTTGCTTTGATACGATTTTCATATTAATAATAATATCATCATTGTGCAAAGACCTTGTCTTGATCGACGTCAGTGCATTATCAGCCACTTGATTATGACAGGTTGAGGTTGTGAGGTTTTATCAACTGCAGGCTGTTTGTAGGTAGATTTCAGTTTATGCTCTGTTTATTTGTTCGAAAACTCTATTTGTAATAATGATAATGTAAATCTTTATTTCAAATAATGTAAACGATCAAAAACATCACTTATACATCAGAGAAATGTCACAGAAATTTACAAAGGTACTAATATTAGTGTATATATAAAAACAGGTAAATGTAGGATTCATAATTATTAAAATAATTTTGAAGTTATCCTCAGTATTACATGGTTCATAATCTACGAGTTGTGCCAAAATGGTATTTCAGGAGCTTTTGGTTTTTGGGCTCTTGAAAGTTTAATTTGAATAATACCCAACACTTCAAAGCAAAGGTGTTTCATTTCTGAGTTGACCACAACAAACAAAGATGAGACACAATATATATAACAGAAGTCAGGGCAGTTGAGATAAGAAAATGTGCCCTACTGCAATTTTGCCCTTCTTGTAAAAAAAACTTCAAGAAGGTACCTAGGATTATTGAAAAACTAAATGAAGTATTAGAAATAAATAAGAATTTATTGGAAGATAACACATAATTGCGAGAAATTAGAGCGAAACGAGAATGAGAATAAATGAATGAAATAATTCAGGTAATCCATTAAAGGCGAAATAGAGAAGCATATTCCAATCAAAAGTAAACTAAATGAAAGTGGTGAACTGAAAACAATGAAATATATACATAATGATTCCACATCTGATTTTATTAACATCTTGTTCATATTTTCAAATAAACATAAATAATATACCAACGATTGCTATCAAGTATCCAGTCAGAAAAAAACTAATCTCTTGGCATCAAGGTATACTCTTTTGAAGTGAATTCTTATACGTGAATATCCAAAGTCTGTTCGTGATAATATCAAATGGACTGTCAAGATTCAACAAAGAGAAGTTTTTGTTGGATGTCTGTACCGTTCGCCTAGCTCAGATTTCATCAAGTGTCTCGATAGTTTTGAAGATTTGGGAGAGAATGTTTTTAATGATTAATGTAAATGTGTATAAGATTTTATTCTCAATTTATTAGATGATAATAGATATGTTAGTCATTTCACAAACTGTACTCCGTCGGGAATTGAGCAGATAGTCAAAGATTATAATAGAATTGGGAATAACAGTAGCGCTCCTTATTCGAGTCTAGGACATGTGTGCGCGAGTCAACTCGGCGCAGCCAACTAGGCGCGGCCAACTAGGCGTAGGGACAACTGGGCGCAAGGACAACTGGGCGTAGGGACAACTGGGCGCAAGGACAACTAGGCGCAAGGAGAACTAGGCGCAAGGAGAACTAGGCGCAAAGACTACGGGGTGCAAAATGTGGAGCAAAATGTGGAAGGGTCGCTCGCAAGTTGGGAGCTGAGAAGTTGAAGAAAAATTCATTTTGAGGCTAGTATTTTATTAGTCTGATCTAACCTGAACGTACTAACCTAGCTCGCAATCATTAAAATTCTTTCCAGTTTCCGATAATAATTCTGAAAGTGATATTTTCTCCCCGTCCCAGTCGTCCCTGCGCCCAGTAGTCTTTGCGCCTTGTTGTCCTTGCGCCTAGTTGTCCTTGCTTGCACCTAGTTGTTCTTGCGCCTAGTTGTTCTTGCGCCCAGTTGCCCCTGCGCCTAATTGGCCGCGCCGAGTTGACTCGCGCCCAGTTGGCTGCGCCCAAATGTCCTAATACTTCCTTATTCGACTATGTACGAAGCAGTACAATGTATGCTTCATCTAAAGCCCATGATACCCCAAAATTCACCGATTACCATTTCAATTGAAGACGCTCATGATTTTAGCAGTTATAAAACAAAACACTTCAGGAACTTTAGCAAATATCTCAATGCATTGAATGATTTGCTTATAATTGGTACCTGCATTCTGCAGCCGTTAATGTGATATATTCTAACATTTGGACCCCCCTATGAAAACTTTCAACTTGAAATAATTCCAGCTTCCTTGATATGATGATGTACAGAATGTACAGATAGGTCATATAAACACTTGAAAACCTGTCCCACTGAAGTTGGTCAACAACTCAAATGGGTTATTTATAAAAGTAGCAGAAATGAAAAATACCAATAATAATACTTCCTCATAAACACTCGTGCGGTTAGAGGACGGCTATTATTTTTGTTTGCCGTGGGGCAATAAAATCAATAATTGGTTGCTTGAGGCGGTTAAGTCACCCATGATATAGAGAAAGCAGAAAAGTTCAATTATTTTTTCTTTATGGAAAGTATAGAAGACTATTCCTCATTCGCCTTCTTGGACCAACAATAATCTCCCTCCAATTAATTGTGACATATCTAAATTTAAATTATTATCCTTGTCAGACCTTATTGCGACTTATCAGAAGTTTTGATTACAAATGTAACTATACTACAGTTATATAAACAACAAAGTACCTACTTAAAAAAGTTTTTAGCTGGTGGTGGAGTATTATTAAACGTTAATACATCACACAGAACTAGTGAAAAATGAATGAGAGGGCAGTCTATGAACAATTGATTGATTACATTGAAAGTAATACTGATTATGATGAACCAATCTGGATTTAGATCCAAACACTCGTGTGAAACAGCACTACAAGTTTCCTTATCCGAATGGAAATTAGCTGTTGATAATAAATATATTGTGTCAGTGTTATACCTCTCTGGTCGAACTCAACATATCAAAACCGATGGGGCATACTCTATTAAAGGCGGCATTAGTCAACTTTTGAATGGATTAGAGGGATTGCCGTGTAAGGATTTAGGAAAGAAAGCATTTACTTTTTCGAATTCAGGGAATTTAGATTCTTAATAATATCGACATCGAATAATTTTATAGTAGAGGTTATTTCCCTGACCAACAATGCTGCTCTGTGGTATTCCAATATTTGATGGTAATATTCCCTATACGATCAGTGCGGTAAGATTTTAATTCGTGTCAAACCATTTTTTCTGACACCATACCATTCTGATATTCCAATTGAAGAGTTTTATATACAAACAGTTGTAGGCTCCGATAGATCTAATTCGCTTATCCACAAAATGTAATTTGCTAAATTGAAAGATTGCAAACATTGTTCATCTTTCTCGGATACTTGAATGTTTTAGATAATGATGTAGATTAATTACGTGTTTCGGACCTCTATTATCTGAATTGCTTTTGATTAAACACGACGTGTGTCAATAAATATAGAATCTTACACTGTTTTCGTGTAGAATGACCCTTCTGGAGTTATATTCAGGGTGAGCTACGACCAATTAAATTAAAAAATTGTTTTTGGTTTGTATTGGAAAGTTCCGTCCCTAGATCTAAACTCGTGTACAGCAAGAATCAGTGGTACTGAACCTGGTGACTTTAAATGAAGTTCAAGTACGACTCCCAATAGGAAATTGAAAATTAATTTTTGCAGAGCACAACATGAAAGTTGGTGTCGAATGAGCTTTTTGTGTACACAATGTTCTTTTTGAGCACAAATTACATTCGAGCCACAGGTATCAACGCCTTCTGAACCAACGTAGAACGAAAATACGTCGAAATGATGTCTTGGTAAACACCGTAATGAACTAAAAATTACAGACTGCGGGCATAGTTATAATGTATATGGAACAACGATCAATCATAGACATTGAACATTGAGAGATCGTAGGCAAAGGGTCAAAACATGGATGTTTGATTAAGAAGCGCATCTTAGGAGCATGGCGAACAAAAAAAAAATCGTTCTAAAATTTCACAGGTATAATTAAGTAATATTAATCGAACTTTCAATCAAAATGGCCAGTACTTGTGAGACATTTTGAGGGTAACAACCAATTTAAAAAATCTACAAATAGATACTTGCAGATCTAGAACCTTATCGTATTGAGGATAAAAACGGTTTAGAAAAATTAGCATGTAATTAATTTCTATAGGTAATTGGAGCATTTTTTTAAAATTATTATTATTAAGTATATCAGTTAGTTCTGTATGTATAGGTTTGACTAGAGATAACTTTAGTTGTGAATGTTTCCTGAAGCAAAACTTAAACATTTCCAGTTCCGCAGTGGGATAATAAGTATATTTCAAGTTGAAGAGCTTTCAATAATTCTGCAACTGATCTTTCAAGCGCTGTTGATTGGAACATTCTACTGAAAAGAAGTAACGCTACCTCAAATGAATAAACATATAAAAAACGGCTATTGTGTGCTGGATCAGAAACCTTGGACAGTGTCAGACATGGATTACCTATAAAACAATTTAATAATAGTGCATTAGACATGTACTATTACAACTGATTCAATCATATTTGACAAATAGGTGTTAACGTTTCATAGAAGAATGCTAAAGCTTTCTAAAATCAGAGCAAAATGAGATTATTCTAGGTGTATAATGTATAAAGGGATGATAATAGGGCCACTTTTTATGCAGTGTGCCCACTTCAGATGACGACATAATAAACTTTTCTATTTCCCGTTTTAGGAAAAAAGTCTATCCTCGTAAACAGTTTTGCATGTTCTAGAATCAAATTTTGAATAATCAAATCTTAAAATTTGTCACTTGTATTCAAGTAGTCAAAAAATATGAATTTGGTATCAATAGTAAAGTACTTTTATTTGTGACAATATCGAACAATGTTATTATGAAAAGTTGTTCATTGCGAATTGTTGTGATCTACTCTCCCTAGAACTCCGAGCAACCAATAGCTGCCGTTTCACGTCACAATCAACCCCGCCCTTTGACTGATTGGGCTCGGGAGATTACGTCACAAAAAGCGCCAATATTAGTAGCTTTGAAATTTGCTGATTTTCAGAAACGAATGGGAACGTCTGTAATTGAAATTTGACTCAAAAAAATATTTTCTGGGTTCATTTACATATACGTTGTGTGTTTCAAGCATATTTGGAGCGATAAAATTTTTTCGTGTCCTCGCCTATTGTATCACTGAGTAACCCAGTTTCAGAAAAGAGACGAAGGGTGCGGAATAGCATTTGTCTTTTTTAAGGCGAATCTTAATCAGAGTATTGATCACTTCAAACTGGTATATTTTAGTTTTGTATGTGCCACCCCACATTATAATACAGTATCGAATTATGGATTCTGCCAAGGCGTTGTAGATCATGAGTAGGTTTTTATTATTGAGAATATTTCTCAGTTGATGAAACTTATATATCAATTTACGGAATATCTTAACCATATACTCTATATGTTCATTCCATCTTAGGAATTGATCAACCGTAACTCCCAGGGATTTAACTGAACTAACTTTCTTAACTGATTTACAGTCGCATTCATTAGTATTTGGACAGGTAAATTTATGAATTTTCATGTGACTGTTTCTTGGCTGATCTGTTACTGTTGTGAATGACAATGCACCCAGGGTGGGTAGCATATCCTGTCTCCCAGTAAAAACCCCATACCCATTCTAAAAATATTAAATACCATGATTGGATGAAACAGTATCACTTCACAACTTGACAACTTCGCATGTACACAATTATCATTTTTTGTAAACCAAAAAACTTTTTATGGTCGGGAGGCATCTTATGAGTACGTCTTTGAAGATGTATTTGCTGCGAACCTACTACAGAAACTTGAATAGGCAATTAATTAATTAACCAGAGTTTACCATAAAAACAAATGATTGTAGTTGCAATTGGTTATTAAGGTTCGCTATTTTTTTCTCCCGTTAGGAATATCCCAATCAGGCCCGGTCTCCGAAGCTTCGATATATCCGGGAGGGCGCGCTGGTGTCGTTTACCACAACAACCACTCCCCACGTCTGTAGGATAAATGACCATTGGGTCCAAGAATCATGCATGTTCCCTGAGCAGACGGAGTGAACCCAGGATGACACCCTTCTGCATGCGTTCGGCTAAGATATCTGCCATATTACGGCAAGCCGGTATTATTTTCAAATTCGAGAGCAGTGTGTCCATCATTCCACCAAAGACTCCTAAGATCAGAACCACAGAATTTTCAACAGAATGGTTTTGGGTAAAGCCTGCGGAGTTCAAAGAGTAGATCTCGATATTTATTCCGTTTTCTGCCTCGTTTCGGACGATATTCGTTTCCCCTGGAGCGGAAAACTCCATGGCGAAAATCGTCCTACTTATTTCGTGGTCGAGTAGGAGGACTACATCATACTTATTGGCTTGTATTTGTTTGAGGGTGGGCAATGAGTAGTTCCAATGGCCTCAATATCCCCCGGAGCCTCCGGCAACACCGGTGACTCGTCTATACCGTACGAGTGTCGTAGATGTTATTACAACACTCGTAGCGCAGCGTTATGCCTGTAGATGAAGGCTGAGACTGCATACGCTGGGCATACTGACAGTAAATGCCTTATGGTCTCAGGTGACCCACTACAAACATCTGGTGTTAGATACTTCTACACCAATCACGCGACTACGGTAGACTACGGTGTTAATGTCACCGTCCAGGCCATTATGAATCACTCAGTCTTCGACTTTAGCTCACTTGACTCGAGGAAGGTAATGGTCAAATTTTTGGATAAGCCAATGTCTTCGATGTTGTTGAAAAAGTCCCCATGCATTGGCTTATCCGTATGTTGCTGTAAGAGGACCTCTGTATACACAGCTTGTTTTTAGGTTCACCCGTTCAGTGTCCAATACCAGACCAAGTTCATTGGCTGCACGGGCTGCTGCCTTGAAAGGAAATGCTCCAGTCTCTGCCTTTTCATGGTCGCGGATCATACAGAGAAGGGGATCTAAACTCCTGGTGACTTTACATGCTCCATCCAGAACCATTCTGTTATGCAGACACCAAAACTCAAAAGTCCACGGCCGCCATGTTGTCTGGGGAAGCATAACCTTCGAACTATTTAGAATGCAAACTCATACTAATTATGCATCATTTTGTGGATATTAACGTCGAGTTGTCGCAGCTCTTCCTGAGTCCATTTCATAACTCTGCAAAGGATCTCATTATCTCAGAGGTTTTTTCGGGTTGTAGGAGCAAATAAGACAGACCCGGATCCGGTTGACTGATCAGGAGAATATCAGATGCGACACCAATAAAAGTCTCAGATTTTGTACACAAAGTGTATGCATTAATATTTGAAAAGTATTTTGGGAAACAAAGTTATACCCTCCTGTAACAACTAATTCAGACCTAACTATATGAATGCAGATGCACCATGAGAAATATGAGTTAAACTAATATTTCTGGATTAATCCCAAAAACATTTAGAATGATTTGAGCTGTATTGAATTATAATGGAAATGTGACGATTGCAATCGCTCGTTTCTCACTCTGAAAACCAGAATTTTACCTCGCATAAAATAAACGAAATTTCAAAAAATAGTAGACAGCATTTTTTGTAAGCCTTCCTGTCGAAATGTGTTCGATTCACAACGAAGTCTATTTGCGAATTATGACCCTTAGGGTATGCAACCACCAATACCGTACGGACGGCATGAAAACTGCCTAGCTCTTATTAGCGATAGAAAGTGACATCGTGCATTGTAGGCTTGACGCTTAACCCACTGAAATAATTTCATTTCAGTGGCTTAACCACATAAAAGATTAATTGATTTGCAAAATGGGGACGGCGCAAACAAATTACAAAATGAAAGAAAGTGATATAAGAATAAACAATTACTGTAAATAACAAGCGATAACAGAAAATGGACAATGGTTTCGTACAACTCCAAAGGAGTAGAGTAGGATCGGAACGACAAACATATTACTTGCAGCAACTTTGTTCTTTCTCGATGACCAGATCTGTTGGAGTTTATGCTGATCCTTGCCACAATTACCTGTTGGGAGTGGCATTCCTCCACTTCTAGGTAAGAATACGTCTCTCATGAATCGAGATGATGTAGGATGCTTCCATAAAATATCCCACCCTATTTTGTGGATGCTTTCGTCTACGAGCTCAACATTTATAAATGTTATTTAGTTTTATTTTCCGTAAAATTAATATCCCAGTCAGACTATTTCTCCAAAGCTCCGATACATTCGGAGGGCGTGCTGAGATTATTTATCCAAATAGCAACTTCCCCATTATTAATATTATTATCTTTTTCCCACGTTCTGCAACGTATCCTGTATAAACGCTATTCTTCAAGAAATGTCTGATAGGAAACAACACTTGTCCTGTACGAACCTTTCAGACACGTACTCTTTCAAGTGTACCAGAGAAGAGGGTCTATTAGATTAATCCATTTGTTATTATTTCTATTAAAATAATGGCATTCCGTCAAGTTCTGCCATATGTATACCCATATTTTATTCCATACAGAAGTTGACGGTAGTCGGATTGTTTTGTTTCAAGTTTCCAAACATGACAGTTTGTTGTTTTTACGATATTTGAGGGTAAAGTTTTTTCTAGACAATTTTAACCAAAATTCATGACATTTTTCTGATTTGATTTTGAAAAGCAAATGGTGTTCTTTCACATCCCATCTCCATGGGTATTTATTACCTTTCAAATAATGAACAAATGAATTTAAAATTCCACCTTCTGCAACGTATCCTGTTTAACGCAATTCTGCAACAAATGTCTAACAGGAAAAAACGACTGTCCTGTACTGACCTCTCAGACATTCTTTCGAGTGTACCAGAGAAGAGGATCTAGATTAATCCATTTGTTCATTATTTCTAATACAATTATGGTTATCTGTCTAGTTCTGCCATAAGTGTACATACCTATTTTCTATTTCATATCGAAGTTGGCGATATGGCGATAGATGGAGTGTTTTGTGTCAAGTTTCCAAACATGACAGTTTTGTTCCCGATATTTGTGGGTACAGTTTCTATCATAGACAATTTTAACCAAAATGTATGACATTTTTTCTGAATTTGAGTTGGAAAAGCAAATGGTAATAAATACTTTTTGTATATTACCTATACTGTACAGATGATTCATTATAACCCTTAGGGTGGATTTGGTCAACTTTAGCACAAGCATTATCATAAACATAACGGTAACATCAAAGGTTTTTAGCATAAACTTAACATTGTTGTATAAACGGTGCCATTTGACATAAGAGGTTCAACTTTCGATTTTAACATAATATTTAAGCACAACTTTGAAGTGATGTTGACTAAATCCACCTTAATAATACAGCTGGTAGCCAATTTCAAATGAAACATAGGAGACATGCTGTTTTCGATCAGATGAATTCCGATGAATAAAATCCTGTTTGAAATAAATATTCAGTTTTCTTATGCAATAATATCACAGGAGTCAGAATTTCCACTTCATAGCAAAAAGTCGAGGAACATTAAATAAAAATCCAATAATCATAAATATATTTATTTACAAAAATTAAATATTTCTCATCACTTCGAGTTACTATGTCATATATTTGTGAATTTACCTTATAACAAGTGGATTAAAAGCCCAGTTGGCAATCACAGACAGTTTTTCCCAAAAAAACTTAGTGCATCGCGAAAAAGAATATATATCTATCAAACCAATCTCTGCAAATTCTGAACAACTCGATAAAACTATTTCGTAACAAATATGAATGATAACCGATCTGGTTGTTTATTCTGACCAAAAAACTTCCTTCCACACTGATATTCTCTACTATACCTATTACATTTAGACCTAGCTAGTAATTTATGCAACAATACTTTAATTTCTTTGGAACTATATTGAAATTATAACACGAAAAGTTTGAAACTGAGGCATTGAATACCGGCAATGATTAATTTGGTCAACGATATGCAGTATTAAATAGTGAGTCATAATTTTTCACCTTTCATCTAAGTAAATATGTATATAGAATTTCATGAATCGGCAGAAAAGTTTCAGATGAAAAGTCATTGAAAATTCAGCACTTCAATCAAAACTGATTCAATAATTTGAATAACGTATGAAAACGCACTTCAGTCTTTCTACACAAATCACAATTATTTCATTAGTACACGTAAATATCATGTCCTAGACTAGGATTTGAATGAAATGAAATGTTCAGAGGAAAATGCGAAGTATTTAAAATTTTAGTACAGAATTCAAAAACCATATAACATCATAAAGAGTACCCTATCTATTTGTGGAATTTTGGCATTTCAGAAACATAGAATGAAAGTGATAACAGAGAAAGACATTATAAAAAAATTTCACTCTATTTCAGTTAAAACCAATACCTGATTCTATTTCATAATGTTTCGATATTTTATTGGTTGTAGTTAGAAAGGGGACGAATATACGTCCGAATTATTTCCAAAAGAAAGATGGATTATTCTGAATACTGAACGTGAATAAAAATACTAAAATGAGAGTAATACTGCCAATTTGTGGGACACAATACACCACTTATAATCAGTAAATTCAATATTCCAGAATGGAACGAAAATTTCAAAATCCGACCTTAAACATCAATGTTGAATAACTGGACAATGAAGAAAACTTTTGTCTAAATTCCGCCACTATCAAGTAAGTAATGCTAATGGCGATAATGGTGTAAAGACCGTGAGAAATAAACCAAAACTCGGTGGAAATTATACAAAAATTCTCTTCAAAAAAATGAATCAATCGAACAAGAAATATCATTGTTCACTTTCACAAACACATTTAAGTAATTGCATTTCATTTCAGTCCCTTTTAATACCTATTGTGTTTGTCAAGAATTTGATCTTAAATCCAATTCCCAACTAAAGATTCCATAAAACCAACTTATTAGACTAATACATTTGTGAATTTCACATTCACTAAGAAACATGAGAGAACACGTAATGATGATTGACTGTGATACCAACTGCTTAGGCTCTGTTAACAAGTAGGTACCTACTACACATATCACATTATCAGCAAGCATAAAAACTGTCAAATATATACAGTGCGGCTGTTGAAAGTCCACTAATAACCTGTTAACTTTTAAACGGTTCGACGTACAAACATGGGACAAAAACCATTTTGAATGGTATCACCGATACTACTTTTTGAAATCATAAACATGGTTATTGCTCGATAGATGGCAACACATGATGGTGACACATCAACTTGAAATTTTTAAATAGTATGTGGTGTCACATCTATATTTTTTATTTCGTTAATACATTTTTTCACAATTTCGACCTCTATGCCTTTCGAAATTTTCAGCTGCACTGTATATATACAACATTGAGTTGAATGTGTCCTAAATATTATGATATGAAATATTTTTCTACAATTGAGTGTCCATGCATTAACTGTCAACTTGAGAATACATACAATTTGCTTTTAAATAATGTTCCGAGCGTCAGGCACAAACAAAAGTATAATATAGAATTTTGAAATCAATTTCTAATTAAATAACTAAACGAACGTCTTATGCTCACATACCGTCTTCACAAGGTGGCCGAAGGAAATTGTCTTTCACTGATATTCGAGTCTCAAAATTCGAATTTTCCGGTAGAACAGTTGTAGACCTGTTATGCCTCAGATGACTCTTAACTAGATGACCTGCTGCCAGTGCAGCCATTAGAGATAATTCTCCGGCAAGTACCATGCCACACACTATTCTTGCAAGCTGATTAGCGTTCTCACCAGGATTTTCATGGTTTGCACCTTTCACTCCTAACATTTCCAAACAGGCTGCCTGAGCGGGAAGAACAGTACCTCCGCCCACAGTACCTATTTCAATGGAAGGCATCGTACAGGATATATAAAGATCTTCCCCTGTTTCACCCCACGGTTCCATAAGAGTCATGCAGTTACTGCTGCCGATATTTTGCGCGGGATCTTGACCTGTTGCGATAAATATGGCGGTAACGATATTGGCAGCATGGGCGTTGAATCCTCCTATGCTTCCGGCTATCGCTGAACCAATCATGTTTTTTGAGTAGTTGACGTCTACGAGTGCATGGACATTCGTTTTCAATATGGACGTTACGATTTTAGCGGAGATGATAGCTTCGCAAACCACTGATTTACCTCTGCCTTCAATCCTGGAATGAAAAATAATATTCAAGTTTTCTCTCAGCTGCTAACTACCCATTTTTTTTTCACGTTCATGCAAAAAACAAAACTTTATTGAACTGTATTAAGTGGAAAAACTGGTTCTTTATTGCACTGAGTGTAATAAAGTCTTTATTGCACTCATCTGTCATTCTGCTACAGCGTTCTGTCATCATGACAATCATAAAAGTCAAATCGACGCCATATGTAGCCCATTTTCTATGAGATTGTATTACATTTGAAAGTTACATACTTTATATTGTTGTCAATCATATTCATTACAAACTGGGATTACAACATTAGTAGAAAATGCATTTTAATAATAAATAAAATTTGTTTCATTGAATATTATTATATTACGTTTAGCATCTAGATTTGAACAAAAAATGTCTTCCTTACACTTTAGGACCACCTAAATGAAACAGTTTTTGGTTTTTGCACAAACATAGGAAAATATGGTATGCAACTCATGCAAAAATTGTTTATTGCACTCCTTGTTCAACTTTTTGTTCAACTCGGCCTGACGGCCTCGTCGAGCAATTTCACGTCGAGTGCAATAAACACTTACTTTTTGCACTTGTTGCATAAATAACATTATATGGTGCAATTTATAGAAATAATTGAAATCAAAACTGCAAATTTTGGAGTGAATTTCGGAGTTCTATGAATATTTTTAATTTGCTTCGGTAGGTGGTTGAATATTTTTGTACCATTGTAAACAATTGAATTTTGGCATAGGATGGTTCTGGTGATTAATAAAGGTATATTTTGGCCATTTGCCCTAGTATTGTGTACAGCGTCTGATTTTAATAATTGTAGTTTATGTTTATGAACTAAGTTAGTTGATTCCAACACAAAGATTGATGTTAGTGTAAGTATCCTCTGAGATATGAATAAGGGTTTACATGAGGAATAGGGTCGTTTCATGGGTCGAAAGATGGGTTTCCTTCAGATTGAAATACATTTTAGTGGAGAAAACTCCTCCCTACTCTTTTGACCTGAGTGCTTCTTGCTTATATGAGAGTTTTTGAGCACTTCTTGAGCAATTTTGTTTGAAACACTTTCCATTAGTTTTTTCCAACATATACCCCTGAAGTATCCTCTCGACGCGACCCACCTGCAGCAAGTTGAATACAATAGCCTTGTTGACAGACGACATGGAGGTATTTTTTAAGGTGTCCTCAATATCGAGAGACGCTCCCATAACTACAGCCTCCAAGTTATCTCCGCTTCTCATACTAATTGGTGAAGTGTCGCCTATAATAGGCAGGCCTATCAAGCAAGTTTTCAAATGTTTTCAATGGAAAAGACACCACACTCATTGGCCTAGGAGTGTTCAATAGGACCAGTTTTTCTGGATAAATATCACCCTGATTGGCTTCCATATCATTGATATGATTCACCAGAGTTAAACTAGCCCGAAATATCAATCCAACTTTTCTGGACAATAGGTTTGTGCGCTGCTGGAGCATTCAAATC
Organism: Chrysolina oricalcia; assembly: GCA_944452925.2. Lineage (NCBI taxonomy): Eukaryota > Metazoa > Arthropoda > Insecta > Coleoptera > Chrysomelidae > Chrysolina > Chrysolina oricalcia. The sequence continues at coordinate 53,059,613 of OX101809.2, read as the reverse complement.
TGGATCCAGAGATCTGAAAGTCTCAAATGAGGAAAGTGTTCATTCGAGGTGTTCTAACTTTCCAGCAGGAGTCAACGGACCGCCTCTGTTTGCATAGAGCTGATGTGTTTTGAAAACTCTTAGAAAATCATTCCTATAGTCTGGAACATACAGGACCACTTTATATGCTCACAGGCAATTACCCTTTCTGAGTATTTCCTAACTCCGTGTTACATTTCTCAATGGACGTACTATAGTTATCCCTCAGATCTGTTTCACTTGCGAAATTGATCTTGCACCTATCTCGCTTTCTTAAGGTAACTAGTATTTTGATAAACCGAGGGAACGTTTTAGGCGGTACTCCTTCCCACAATGCGGGAGTTCTCATTGTAAGCGGAAATGTTTGCATTCTACAGTGTTGTTCCGCAACAATTTCAGTCCAGTTCACGTCCTCATCTTAGTCCTCTAGATGTCCATCTAAGTAGTAGTTCCAGTTTGGTTTCAAGGATTCTTTTGTTCTAGCCATTCTGATGATATCAGAGGGGACGTGCCAGTGATAAGAGAAGCTCTCCTCATCAGACACATGCCATTTTATTATCGCTACTATCTCAACAGTTCATCACCGTGAAACTACGCATCATAGACATTTTAAAATTATTATTCGGTTATTGCAAAGGACCCCGCAAACTCCTTATGGAATTTGGGTCCCGGTGGATTTTTTTGATTTTTTGGTATGATGTAGTCCATTCTATGTAATTCTCAACCAATGTTACCATTGCGCCAACCCAAAAAAATTAACAGTTTTGCTGCTAGAGGGCGTTGAAATCAGCCCTTGCGCAGATTAGACTATTTATTTTTTATTCCTGTAACAATATTTTTACTTGTTTCATTATTGCTAATGTTACACAATATCGTGCTGTTTTATAAAAAAAATCTTACTTCCCCCCAACTCCTATTAAGAAACGCAAAAAAATTTTTCGATTGCCTTTCAAATTTGGTAAAATCTGAAATGACTTACACTTATCTCCTGGAGGTATTTTGTTCTGGTTTTGGTGATTACCCATGATTTGTGAGGCGCTATCGCATCGCACCCATTTTGAATGGCTGTGATCCATTTTATCTACAGTTTTGCCATAGTCATTTTTCAAAATGTTTTGGTTCTCACGAAGTAAAAAATCTTTATTTATTTTATTTATTTATTGAGAAAATACATCCAACAGGTCATAAGACACAATTACAGGAGTATATAATACAAAATAAAAGGCTTATATTCATCATGAAAAATAAAACAAAATCTATATTATCATTACATACCACGTAACATTGAAACTTGTTAGCATCAGTCTAAATCAGTTAGGTAGTGCATTATATAGTGCTTTCCTAAACTGAGATACAGGTAAAAAGAATATCTCAATATTTTGTAAACTATTGTAGCTTCTACACATAGAAGTCAAAGGACAGTGAAAGTGGTGTTGAGAGTTGGGCACGTCGATGAGAAATGTTATTTGTGATCTGGACGTTATACGGGTAACATTAAAATTCAAAGATGAAAGTAGGGTAGATGATTTGATTATGTATGATTTTGTATATGAAAATCAAGTCGTTAATTTGACGACGTCTTTTAAGTGACATTTGAACTCTTCCAGGAGTAATTCATAGCTATGTCCTCTTATGGGGTATGGACCATGCTTTTTTAAGTAAAGCAATTTCAGAAACTTTTTCTGAACAGCTTCAATACAATACATATATTTTCCTTGGCAAGGATTCCATATGGAGCTACAGTATTCCAGTTTACTTCTAACCAATGAGTAATGAATGGAGCTAATTGCCTCTAATGATGAAAACTCTTTGCTATTGCGCATCATAACTCCTAGAACTTTCATTGCACTGGATGTTACTTGTTCGATATGAGAAGAGAACGTTAGTTTTTCATCAAAAATAATTCCCAAATCTCTCGATTCGGTAATTCTTGCCAATAATATATTATCCAATTTGAGAGCCGAGGGAGAGTAGATAAGAATTGGCGTTCTCATTGAATTTCTGTAGGCTGTATGCCTCAGGGAACACCGCCCGAGACATGAAAATATCTATAAAACTTGTAAGCTCAGCATCACCGACGAGGCGAATGGCTCTTTTTTGGACATAATCTTGAAGTTTCAGTGTGTGTTTGGGGGCTGTACTCCGTATATAATTGTTATAATTAGTATTACCGTCAACCGATTGCACCCCTACGCGCAACCCTCAGAAGTTTTCGAGATTCCTTCACGGCACCACGGCATATGGGAACAGTATTCCAGGACAGGTCGTATCTGTGCCTTATAAATCATGATCAACTGACGGGAAGTGAAATAGCTCTTGGCATGAAACAGAAAACCAAGTTTATGAAAGACACTTTCCCATGACAAGGTATTGCTGATGCTAATACTGAGCATCGAAATGAAGGATTTTTGCTAGGTCCTTATTTGAATCGTTCACGTTCCTTCGCGTTCTCTTCTAGTTTCACGGTCTGATATCGGAACTTTGGAAGATATTGTTATATGAAGGGTACTATCATAAAGTGGGCATGATGTAGCTCCCAACATCATTGATATGAAGGAGAAACATTGTTGGTGCTAAAAATTGATCCATGCGGAACAACAGCATTTATAGGTAGAGTGGTCGGATGAAACTCAATCCACCACCACATGGAGAGATCTGTCTGAGAGAAAGCTAGATAGCACAGAACACAACTTGGGGGGCAAGCCATAAGATGGAAGCTCTACGAGGAGTCCTTTATTGTCCCACATTGTACACATATGTAAGAGTACAAAATCTGAATATAAAACGAAAATGTATTTATCTATTAAGATTCATAAGATTGAAAAGACAGAAAAAGAGCACAGTTTATATACATAATTTGCGTTAAGTATGTGAAGATATATTCGTACAAAACATAAGTATGTATGGAACAGGGATTCAGGGTTGTACGTGGGTGCTTCTTTCATATTGTTTACGTATGTAATTTCATACCACTCACATTTTTAGGTGTATTTAAGATTTATATTATTTTTGGTTGATGATAGTATGGATAAGGGTTCTTTCTGTATTTAAAATTATTTTCTTAGATGTTTTTTGAATAAAAATGTGGAATTAATATTTTGAAATGCGTTTTTTTGCTCCTCAGGTAACTGATTGTAGATTCTTGTAGCAAGATATTTGTGATTTCGTTGACCAACATGTTTTTTCGTTGTTTCAGTTTTTGCATATTGTTTACTTTTTTGTCTTGTTTGGTAGTTGTGACCGATTATATGAAGGTTTTTTTTGTATAGGTAAATTAGAATGTGTTGATAAAATATTTGTCTAGTATTTTGGTCTCACTGTAAAGGATGTTGGTTAAATAAGTGCGCTCTTTCCTGAAGATAATTTTTAGGAAGTATTTCTGAAGGATGTTTAGCTTGTTCATATAAATGTCGAGAGCTCCCCCCCAAGCTAAGATTCCATATTGAATTCTGGATTCTATTAATGCGTAATATAGAATTTTCATATGGTGAGTGTCAATAATATTCTGTAAAAATTTGAATCTGTACAGCATAGTTCTCAGAGCATTTACAACATTTTGTATGTGCTTGTTCCATCTAAGATGTTGGTCGATAGTTATACCGAGGTACGTAATTTCAGTTGCTGCTGTTATTTTGGTATTTTTTCCATTATATCTGATATTCAACTCTTTGTAGGTGGGGAGGTGATTTTTGTAGGATGTGTAGGGCTTAAATTTGGTCTTATCGAAATTTATAGTGAGCAGATGTTTGTTGAGCCAGTGTATTATATTCCTCATGACTGACTTTTGATTTAAGGGCATCCCAAGAATTGTCTTGGTAGAATATAACGGTATCGTCTGCGGAAACAAACAAGATCTATATAAACCAAGATCTGACCAGAGCAAACCAATATCTTCATAAAGAAGTTTTGCAGTATCGTAAGGACAACAACTACAAATTTGTCTGGATTAAACAAGGAAAAATACATTTACGAAAAGATGAAACGGGCAAAGTTCAAATAATTGAAGATTCAACGGACTTAAAAAACCACAGAACCTAAATGTGAAGAAGAAACAGCCCCTGAAAATAGTGTACATTAATATACAAAGTGTCAGGAATAAATTGGATGAAATTCAGTGTTTACTAAAGATAAAAAAATGTGATGTATTGATTCTAGTGGAAACCTGGTTGTATTCGGATGAGGTCAGCCTATTTGATATCGAGGGATATAAAGCGGTAAATGCCTGCAGAGACTCAAGAGGCGGAGGAGTTGCTGTCTACATTCATCATAGTATTGTATTCACCGAAATAAACAATATACAAGGAAACAGTGACTATAACTTGGTTGGAGTGAAGCTACAAGTAAACAACATGAAAATAATAGGAATATATAGGCCACCATCATTTGATACACAAGAATTTATAGAAGCATTTGAGGATATACTTAGCAAAGGAAGTAAGACACTTATAATCGGTGATATTAATATTAACTTATTAGAACAAACTACTGCCTCAGTAGATTACAAAAACTGTGTTATGTTAAATGGTATTGAAATCTGTAATGTCACTGATAAGCTACATGCAACCAGAGTCACACTTCATTCACAAACAATCATTGATCACGTATTAGCCACAACAAACATAAAAAACTATCAAATAAAAGTAGAAAGCAACACTATTTCAGATCACAATCTGCTTGAGATAATATTGTACGACCAAATAAACCGCCAAGAGCCTAAAGTCCACAAAAGTTTCAGAAGACTAGATACACAAAAATATGTTGAAACATTTCAAGCTATTCTAGAAGAAAACGGAAATATTGATACATTTGACAAACTAATTGAAACAATACAACAAGCAAAAATCAAATCAACAAAACAAATAAAAACCAAAGTAAGAGCAAATAATGATTGGGTAACTTTAGAATTCTTAGAACTGTTGAAATATTGAAAAAAAGATTCCCACTAGATAATAGGGTAGCAAATGAGTTCAAATGTATAAAAAACAAAGCAAATAATGAAAAGAGGAAGTTGAAAGCTAACTACTTTGACAGAAAATGGAATGAGGCTGAAAATAACCCAAAAAAACAATGGATGTTTATTAATAATTTAATAAAACAAAAAAAAAAATAAGGATACCATAACAACCTTAGAATCTCATGACTCAGTTATAACGGATCAGTATATTATTGCGAATAAATTTAATTCATATTTTACAAATATTGGTCAAGCATTTATTAATGAGATCAACCATGAACTGATAAATTTACCAATTTCTCGGAAATTTGAAAACATATATACCAATAATTCACTATACCTTCACACTACAAATATTAACGAAATAACCAATATTTTGAATGAAATTAATAAAAATGCAGCTCCAGGTCATGACAAAATAACAGTTAGAGAACTATTAGTTATAAAAGAACGACTGCTACCAATCCTAGTTACCTTGATCAATAGGATATTTGATAACGGTACTTATCCAAATATATTAAAAATTGGAAGAGTTACACCTATCCACAAATCAGGGTCCAAATCAAAAGTAGAAAATTATGGTCCAATCACAGTTGTTTGTGCATTTTCCAAACTATTAGAAATCCTCATTAAAAACCGAATCATTGAATTTATTGAAAAATACACGGAACTAGACAAATACCAGTACAGATTCCAAAAAAAATCAAATACACAGAGCGATACAATGGACTTCCTAAATTATGTAACAACAAAACTTGATGAAAAAAAATATGTGATTACCGTGTTTGTAGACCTACAGAAAGCATTCGATGTAGTGGATCATAATATTCCACTCAATAAGTTAAACACGCTAGGATTAAGAGGTATAATATTAAATATAATAAAAACTTATTTAATTTCCCGTGAACAATATGTCCTACTGAACAACACAGAGAGCCAAAGAGAGAAGATAAATTGTGGTGTACCCCAAGGCTCGGTCCTGGGACCACTATTGTATTCTCTCCATACCTTAAATCTGAAGAAAGCAAATCTATTAGCTCGTTACTACACCTTTGCAGATGACACAATTCTAGTATATGAGGGAACAGATCTACAAGAACTGGAAATCAGAGTAAACAAAGATCTAAATTTATATCATGAATGGCTGTTGAGTAATAAACTGAAAATTAATGCTACAAAAACAGTATACATGTTATTTCGGAATAAAAACAAAGAAACTCAAGAACTTGATTTAAAAATTGGAGATGGCACGATTAAAAAAGTAGAAAGTACTAAATATTTAGGCCTAATCGTAGATGATAAACTTCAATGGCAAAAGCACATAGAGCATATAACAAATAAAATCGTTCCAATGATTGGAGCCCTTTACAGATGCCGCGATTACTTAGATAACCGAAATAAATTGTTAATTTATAATACATATTTTCTTTCAACATTTCGATATTTAATAACGACTTGGGGAGTCTCCTCAAATACCCGAATGAAAAAATCGAAACGTTCCAGAATAAAGTAGTAAAAATCCTATTTGGCTTTGACTATAAAGCAAATACTAATTTAATTTACGAGGTCACTGGTATTTTACCCCTGGACAAAATTTTAAATATTGAACAAGGCAAATACATATATAAAGTAGAAATCAACAGAAATGTAATACATCCATGACTTCAATAAACGAAATTCATAACCATAATACTAGAGCAAATAAACAAATTTATTTATCCAATGTAAGAACTAATGTGGCTCTGAATAATTCAATATCAAAATGTATTCAAACCTACAATAAACTACCAATCTCTATCAAAAACATAGATAGTTATGCATTGTTTAAAAAAGAACTAATGATCCAAATCAGTACACAAAACTATATGTAAGTCCGTGTGTTTTGTTAATCTTCTGAGTACACCTCACATATTTTTTTTTATATTTTTTTATTTTCTTAAGTAAATCTTTGTACGTTTATTCCTTTAAGACCTGAACATCTGTCATTGATTGTGTTATATTCCATCACAAGCAATACTGCTTATTTGGAAAAATACTTGTTAAAGATTTGTAAATTTTAAGTACTATACTGTGATATGTATATTATTATATTAATTAATTGGTTATTGTATTCTGAATATTATCCAACTTATGTATATATTATATTGAGTGTAAATAAAGTATTGATTAAAAAAAAAAAAAAAACTGATGATATCTCCTGAGCAGTTCAGATCGAGAAGCCCATTTAAATATATACTGAAAAGCATGGGACCCAGCACAGTTCCTTGGGGTACGCCATATTCTAATTCTCTATCTGAGCTGCATACATCTTCTATCTGTACGCTTTGTTTTCTATTTCTGAGATAGCTTTCGATTGAGAGGGTACAGTTACTTTTTCCAGTATATTGTTCATGAGGTAGGATAGTGGCCGCGAGATTTCATGCCTCATTTCTTTCAGAGTTTCTGCCTTCAACTGATCTTGTCCGGGCGCTTTAGTATTTTCCAATCGATAGCTGTCATATATCTGAAACATAAGCAAGCAGGCCACCAGTTGATCTCTGATGACGGAAGCCATATTGTCGATCATACACAATTCCTGAGCATTCTAGATTGTCATGATCTTGATGGCTTTTTCCATGACTTCCGAAGTAATAGATAAGTCTGTAATTGCTAAGTAGGGTCTTTTTCCCTTTTTTGGAATCTGGTTGCAATTTTCCAGTTAGACGCAAATAACTTGTGTTGTTCGGATGCACATTTCGTGTTGGTGATAGGTCCCTGCAAAGTGCGTCTGTAGTTCGTTGGCGAAAGATAATCTCAGGCATATGACTGTCAATACAAGTGATGTTCTTGGGTTGTTTTCCAGAGTAGAATTTGCAGAAAACATGTTGACTTTTCCTGACTTTTGTTCCATATTCTTTCTTTAGAGGAGGAAGTGAGCTGGATGTAGAGTTTTTATCCACAGTTTTGGCAGAATTCTAAAACGAATGGGATCCGTTAGGACACTCGACGAGTTTTGAACTTATCTTGAGTCTCGACGTTGTAAGCCTCTTTCGAAATTTTGATGTCTCCCATACACATGTTTCTAGTTTCAACATATTCTGATCAATTCTCAGGGCTCTGATTTTTGTATCGTTAATGGTATGCTGCCTGCTTGAATGCGACCGCTCTGGAACAGTTTCTGTTGAACCAGGGTTTATTCGATGATGTTCTTCTGGTCGTGTTTGGTGTATATGTTTGCATCCCCATCATTATGATTTCAGAAATTGTGTCAGCGCATTGTGTGTTGAATCTCCTAAACAGAAACACATTTATTTCCTATGGAAATTGCTGTTTTTGTTGTCATTTCCGTCAACCGGTTGCACCCCTACGCGCAACCCTCAGATGTCTTCGAGAGAGGAAATGCTAAGAAAACATGAGAAAGAGTGGAGATGAGGTTGTTGTCGGAGTTCCCAAGTGGAGCACACAGTTCTATACTGTGTGGATCAGAATCGGTTGTGAGAAAAAGATTGAGTGTATTGGCAGACTGATTGTTGACATCAGGAATGCGTGTGGGTAGCTCGACCAGCTGTTCCAGACCATTCGTGATAGCGAAGGCCTCAGCTTGACGACCTGTATCGCTTGTTTTGTTGGAAAATTTGAGCCAAGTAGATTTTATGCACGTTGAAATTTCCCATTATAATAACTTCAGCTGTAGGGGGATTTGCTGAATGAAGTCCAATTTGCGTGATGAACACTGAAAAGGGTGGCTATCGGATGTTTCATTATGAGAAATAAAAGCAGCAGAGGAATTTGGCCTGTTTGGTAGTAGCCAGCTTGAACAACATCACGTTAAAATGTTTCGGCCCCAAACTCTGTTCGCGTTGGCATGAAAGATTAGTCCTAGAGTAAAGGCAAACACCACCTTTGAATCTGAAATGAGAATGGAGCTCATAATCAGGACAGAGCATGTGGGACCTTGTTTCTGTTAGGGCCAAAATCAGGTTTTTTCGACTGTAGGTGATGGTGGAAGTCATTGATGTTCTTGTTGAGTCCGCGGATGTTACAAAAGTGAATTAGTCGATGGTGAGTCCCCTCGAGTACCTCTCGCCCGGAGAGGTATTTTGCTTCCGGTGTATTTCACTCGAGAAGACATCATCATTATTAGTGTCAGAGTAAGACCTGCAAATGAAAGGGGAAAAGGAAAATGACGAAGGTTTCTGGAAATCATCTACAAAACACTAAAGCATGGAATAATTTATTTCGTAGCGCATATAGTCGAGTTGGTGGTATTTTACCAGGCGATGGTATAGACCATCTACCGCCTTTGGTTATCCTTTTACTCGTCTCTTACAACAGTTAGGATGACTATTATCATCTACTAGGTCCCTTGATTTTCAAAAATGTTACAGTATACCAGTATGTCTTGAAATGGCCCCTTTCAACGGTCTCACGTGACTTTCTAGTCGTGGAGTAGGATGACGTTTGACCTTTCTTTCCAAAACCTAATCAGAAGCCAGTCTTTCATCTTCAGAGATGGGTTCTGTATCCCAAGCCGAGTCCAGATTACTTGTTCATCAGATATTTCAGTGTGATATGTGAAATATAACTATTATTATAGCCGTGAGTGATTTTATCTGCAAGTTTAATGTTTCGGTGTTACCACAGGTCATTTATAAGACCGCTTTACAGAATTCATGAAGGCGTCGATAGCTTGTATGCCGTTCTAGAGCTCGCACATTGAAAGACAAGCCCCTCGTTTTTACAGCTAACACAAGTATGCTGAAGACTGCTGCGGGTTACTCGTCAGAGTACAGCCGGATAACGGAATGAACAAATTTTGAACAAAGAACAACATCAACTATCGCAACTTCTTCTCTATCACATTTGAACTTCAACCCTTCAACCAGGATTGCTTGGCATATAGATGCGCAAACGAAAAACAGAGGTAGTAACTCTAGGGCAAAGATCGACCACCGTTCTCCATCGGAAAGATAAAAAGGTTTAATCTAGTGCTCATCCAATTATCAGAGAGCAAGCTGTCCTGGTTTACTTGTATTTGTCCCTAATGCAGTTTGATATTAGAATATCTTTCTTCAATGACATTTCTGATTCCTGTTATTGCCAACTTGGAAAACATAGTAATTGATTTGGAACTCCTTTTGAACAGCCGGGTTTCATGCTGGGCCGAGTACGAAAATCCGAATCGGTCGTTTTTTACTTCCTTCAGTATGTAGTCCTTGGTCCTGTTCTTTACGGGGTCTCGACTGTTCCGTACTCTACAAATTAATTTTATTTTTTTGTAGAATGCTGATCAGTTTGAGAATGAATGCCAGTGCATAACTCGTTTTCCCGTTACACGGCCGCCCGTTTCTTCAAAAAAGCTTTGGTGGTCCCTCCTGATTTCATTTTTGATTATATTATGGTCCATACATGCAGATCCTTCAAGACCAACACCTGTGTCTCTTATGCAGATGAAAATCTGATCACTCTGGAATTGTACCGAGTTTTTCAGAGGCTCCGTTCGTGATACCTGTTACTCTCAGAAAGCATTCATCCCCTGGGCACGAGTCCCATGACACCGTGGGATCAGGCCCCTTCACTATAGTTGCCTCTCAAAATAAAAGACAATGGTCACCGCATACTAATTTTATGCCCCCAAATATTACATATTTCACAATTAGATATGTTTACAGACTTCAAATTAGTACTCATTAATTCTTCTAATGGACTTACCAGTTAACTGCTGCAGGTTTTTTATCTGTGCAGAAATTTCCACTGAGACTTAGGATTTCCATATCGGGGAATTCCTGTTGAACAAATTTCAGAGATATTTCAGTCCCCTTGGAGAGCATATTCATGCCCATCGCATCTCCGGTCTTTGCCACGAATCTTATGAATAAGTATCGACCTGCTATTCGTATTAATATTCTGGTTAGTCTAGCGAATCTACTGCTGGAATCAAATTGGTCCTTCATAAGCGCGAAATTACTAGGCGATTCCATCCACTTCATTGCTGCACTGAAAAACAAAAAATTTAAATTATTTGTAATGTATATTTTCCATACTCATTATTCCCAGATTTTATATGGATACCTTATTTCAGAACAAGTTTCTGTTAGATTTAATTCAATACCCGTCGTGGTCTTAGCCAGGGGAGTAGTTGTTTTCTGACAGGTACTTTTTGTTGTTGTTGTTAAAATTGTTATTACCGTCAACCGATTGCAGCCCTACGCGCAACCCTCGGAAGTCTTAGAAAGACTTGTGTGAGCTAGGGAAGACGCAGCCCTTACCTTTTAACGTGTGATGCCATGCACGAGACCGATGACCATGAGAGGCTTTGAACCATCGACCCTTCGCTCCAAAGGCGAACGTTCTACCAGCACGGCCACCACGGCCCATAATTAGCCAACGTAGTAGGTGTATATGGGAGTAAAGGGTTCATCATCGGTAGGCAACGACTGTTCGTTACTAAACGATCTCCCAAAAGAACTCTGTTTTCATATAAATCTCTCAACCCGGAGATTCGGAGGTTCTCCCTCTGCTCGCTAGGTGGAGCGGCCTAGAAACCGCTTCATCGCTTGAACCAGTGGTGACCAAGTAACGGAGTGTGTAATGATTTGGACGGGGAACAAATGGCTTCAGTGCTGTATGTGTTGACCCACTCTTGCACTGATGAGAGGCAACTAGTCTGCAGGTGGTCACCCTGTGCAAATCAAAACATAATTCTGCTGGTTGGTCACAGAGGGCACTTGCAATTGCGTCCTCTGATGCTTTGAGGAACGTTGCACAAGCATCTGTTAGATTTAATTCAATACCCATCGTGGTCTTAGCCAGGGGAGTAGTTTTCTGTCAGGTACTTGCCATAATAAGCCTACGTTGTAGGTGTATATGGGAGTAAAGGGTTCATCATCGGTCGGCAACGACTGTTGGTTTCTAAACGATCTCCCAAAAAAACTCTGTTTTCATTAATTAATATGATCTACACACCTGAAATAGTGTAGACGCGATGCAGCGTTGCCGCTTTTTCTATATCTGTTACCGTTCACGAAATAAAAATTAACTTCGATTTTTTTCACCAAACTTCAATAAACGATGATTTATTTATTTTTTATTTATTCGTTTATTTAGCTTTGCTAATATTCATATACCAGTTATAACACTAATATTTAATCACTCATATACATATAGGTTACTTAACATATAACATATAAAAATATATAGTCACATGTAAAAATATAAAAATTGGGAAGTATAAAATATAAATATTGTCAAGAACCGAAGTAGTAGGATAATCTTGAACTATCTGGTACTAAGAAGATCAAATCCAGAATGGAGTGGAGTGAAACCATGAGGATCCTCACTTCAGAGTCCTATTTTAATTTGCCTTATACAATGTGGTTAGAAAATGCAGACACTTTGTTGACATGAAAAAATGAAAGTGAAAGTCAAGTTTTTCATTTTTTTTTCACATATTTGATTTCTACATTCAACGTATGTTTAGAGAAGATCTCGACGTTTCTCCAACACGAACGGTTAGCATTTTCAAGAGATATTTTCAAAGTTTCTGGTTTCTTAAGTCGCTGTCAAATGCTTGACATTTGTTATACGTTGTCTCAATAAATACCTGTGATTTGACGTTCTTACATCTGATTGGTCCATAGCGTTAGCTGACATCATAGAATCGTTCGTACCGTTATTTTGTGGGTAGGGGGCTAATTGAGAATTTTTGAGAACTGGAAGCCAAACCTTGTTCAATTGTAGTCCTTCTTCGGTTCTGTTAAAGTTGTTGTGGTGTTTCTGAATTTCAATTGCTTCCCGGAAGAGTCTTGGGTAATAGGCAGATATTGAAGAGATGAGTTGGGTTTCTTCAAATTTCACTCTATGGTTATAGTTGTTGAGAGTACGTTCTGCGACAGCAGATTTCTCTGTGTGCCCTATTTATTGAGACAACTATAACAAATGTCAAGCACTTGACAGCGTCTTAAGAAACCAGAAACTTTGAAAATATCTCTTGAAAATGCTAAGCACTCGTGTTGGCGAAACGTCGAGATCTTCTCTAAACACGTCGGCCTTACAATCCGAAGAACCACCATGTAAGTGACGATGGCCGCGAAAGCCTTTCACAATTTATTCTACATTCAATTTTAGATTGACTTTGACTTCGATATCGAACTGTTTTCAAGATGAACGTTTCAAACAAGAACTGACGTGGTAGTATTTTTCAATTGTGTGCTTTGGAAAAATAAATGATACAATTTTGAAACGTCATACTTTCGTTGGTGGAGTTTTGCCTGATAATTAGTACTTATCAAATATTATAATTATCATTATAAAAAAATATCAAGATTAGGTTACAGTAATGAAGATTTCTTGAATTTATTAATAATTCATGGTGAGTGCAATAGAATTGCAAGTTGAACATGCCGAGTATTTCATGAAACATATCCAAAACTTTCGAAGCCGAATAATAATATAATAAATCGACTACTAGAAACTGTATGTTGAATCAAAAAATCATTATTATTTTTCCACGAGGCTGAAAGGGAGATAGGTATACCCTACATGGCAATTTATCACATTCTTAATGAGCACAAATGGCATCCCTATAAATTCTACTGTGTCCATCATTTGAAGAGACTGAATTGCCTCGTAGAGTGGAGTTTTTTAAGTGACCATTCAACGCTCAGAAGATGAACATTTCCTTCACAATATCATATAGACAGATGAGACTAAGTTTATAAAAAATGCAATTTTAAATAGACACAACAGTCATTATTGGGCGTCAAAAAAGGGTTTTCAGAAAAAATTACAAATTGAAGTATTTTGTGCAATAAAGAATGATTAAAGTTTTTATATCTAGATTTATGATGATAATTTGAATGCAAGAAAATATGAAGATTTACTGAGAATTGGAAATCAGTTGATTTTAAATGATAGACCAGAAGAGCACGTGTATGGTACCAAATGAATGGTGCTCCACCCCATAATTCATGTTAACTAGGCGATGCTTTAAATAAAATCTTCGAAGACGGATTGGTAATAAAATTGACCTTTCAGTTGGCCTCCTAGAACACCATATGGCAATCCATAACATCATTTTGTGTGGGGTTTCGTAAAAAATATCCATGGTATTATCAGTCACCAATGAAGGAATATCGAATGGATCTGTTGAATTTCAAAAATAAGTGATGAATACAAGGAAACCACGTCAGTTTTTGTTTAAAAAAGTTTATCTCGGAAACGGTTCGATATCCAAATAGACAACAACATAGTCAGTATAAAATTGGATGTAGAGCTCAAAAATGTGAAAATATAGAGGGTGTTTCATTTGAAAAACTTGACTTTCATGTGAACAAATTATTTGCATTTTCTAACCAACCAGTACAGTGCAAATGAAAATGTGGTTCTGAAGTGAGGTTCCTAATGGTATCACTCCACTCCATTTAGAATTTGATCGTCTTACTACCAGAAAATTCAATAATATCAGCGTTTATTGAAGTACATGTTTGGTAAAAAAAGAAATTTGAAATTAGTTTTCCTTACGTACTTTCGTTACTATATAGTAGAAGCGGCAATGTCACATCGTCTTAAATATTTTATTTGTGTAGACCATGTTAATTAATGCATACCATTGAATTTTCAGATTGATCCTAGGGGGACAGGAAAATCTGTGTCATGGGCTCTTAGACTACCCATGTACTCTCTGAATCCAAAGGGGCGCATTGGTTGCCAGATGTGAAATATGTTGGCATAATTTCCATCTATTCCACCCCACTAACTGTCGTGTGCCCTTCCTAGTTCTCGGGCATTTCCCGATTTATCCATTTATTGTCAAAAATCTTGAATAACTCACCTTGCCCTAGTCATTGATGGAAATCTCACTACCGGCCCTCTGGTCATTCCGTCTCCAACTATACTACTAGCCACCCCCGATTGTTTCAAAGCTCGGCATCCTCTATTAGTACTGGCTACCAAACAACCTTCAGTAGTAGCCATGGGTACGAATAGTTCTCGACCATCCAGAAGCAGGGGACCGGCATATCCTACTGGAACTGGCATGTATCCTATAACATTCTCGCAACAGGCACCCATCACCTATAATGGAACGTGCCAATTTGAAATATGAGAGGTTTCACCAAGCACGAGCTGTTTTATTTTACACGACTTTTTATTGATAAAAGAATGAGGTAATGGAACGTACGATATTTTCTTCCTGAAAGATTTTTGTTACTGATGTTTCACAGAAGTTTTCTAAAAACTTAAGTGAATCATCAATACCTATGTTACCACTGATGAAAATCAATTAATATATAATCAAGATATGGTTCGACAAACTCTTTCTTCTGCCTGTATTAATCGCCCATTTTCTATTGTATGCTTCGATAAATTTATGTAATTTGGTAATTAATAAATACTACTACTAAATACTGCTTGGTGGATTTTAGCATCCTGATCTTTGTGTCATCATAATCAAATTATGAAGATAGAGTTCAATGCTCATTAAGAAACTATCAACCCAAGAAATTTGAATAAACATTATTTCATGAACTAACAGTTCCGTTCTACTATAAATTTTGGTAAAAAGTGAATGGTTATGGGCTAAGACATATTTCAAACTTTTTCAAAACTCTTCACCTTGGAGTTGATGAAACTAGTTTTATGATACTGAAAAAAACACTGTTACCTATCTGGTCAGATATTTGTTGGTAATAGTGAAAACTCTGGTGAAATACCATAAATAAAATCCTCGACGCGTGTTTTGCTGACTAGTTTCCATTTCCTGATGATGTCTCGTGTGTTAGCTAAACATGCGTGAAGAAAGAAGTGATGTTGCAATTTTGGTGTTTGGGAAGAGTGAATCTCATTGGATCTTTTCATCTTTAAATTAACACGAAAAGAAAAATGAAATCTTCAGAGAACATCGTGAGAACCAAGGGTAATTATTTTTTGAAGGTTGATATCCTGGAGGAACACCTCCTACGTTTAGAGTACCAGATCGTTGTGAAACTTTAGGATTTGAGGAATAATTTATGTAGCTATATCAGACCCAGCTGCTCCAGTATCAGGTATCGACACAGGGAGGGCCTAACTCAATTCGTGAGCTGGTACGACACTGGCGTCCTCGTCGCGGGTGGAGGACTTCGGTTCAGAGGATACCTAGGAAGCAGCTGAAGCGAAGACGGGGCAAGACGGGGCTCTGCCATAGCGGATCTTATTTCCCCAGCTACTCGTGGGAATAGATATGAGTGAAAATAATAAAAATCACAACCCCAACGGGGGGGATAAAAACCCCGATTCTCAGGAAACTGAGGAACCAATGGAGATCGGAATTACGTCTCCACAAGAGGGACTGGGCGTAGGTCTAGTCTCTCAACAAGAGGAGAGCGGAAGCATACCGCCTACAGACTTCAAATCGGCAAAAGTCCCAGAAACCTACTGGAGCAGATCAGGAGGAGGCTACCATAGCTATGGATAGCCTCAAACTGAAACGCACTCGACTTCCAGGGTCGAGAAGGAAAGCGCTGATTCGCTTGCTCAAGAGCGGAATGGCTTACAAGGCCGCCTTAGCAAGTGCTCAAAGATCTTGGCAACAGCAAACGGAAGGGGACAAATCCCAGTCCGAAGCTGTTGGAGCAAGCAAACGCCCTAGATCCGACGACAGTACGCTGGAACACACGGCGAAGAAAGCTTGCTTGGGGGTAACCAAACCTTCGTACGGAACAGTGGCTGGGGGCAACAGGGTGTGCCTAATCCACCCTGAATAACCTACCACTGCTCTAGCAGGCGAACAACTAAGGGCTCAATTATGAAAGCTGTGAGCCTATTACCCGATGATGGCCCGCAGGTGAGGTTCCAGAGCTGTACTTTTGGATGGGAAGGGTAAATCCATCCCGAACAGACCACCACTCAAAATGGGTGCCGACACCTCTAAAGGGAAGGAAAGTAAAACGCCCTCTGAGAAAAAGGGCGGGGGAGGACCGCCAAAAGACGGCAAATATACAGTCAGACTCCTGAAGGGAAACCTTTAACATGCCAAGACCGCCACAACAAAATGGTCATAGTACCGTTCACCAAGAAAAGCAAGAAAAGGAAGCTGGAACATTTAATACCCCCTTCCATCAATGGTGTAACAATTCCTTTTGCAAGAGAAGCAAAATATCTGGGAATAACCCTAGATAAAAAGCTAAACTGGAACTCCCACTTGAAAAATACTACCCGAAAGGATAGCCTATCGCTATGGACATGGCGCAGAGTATGTGGCAAAACATGGGGCATGTCACCAAAACACGTATATCGGCTGTACTTGACCGTCATACGACCAATGATCACGTACGGCACCGTTGTCTGGTGGGCCATCAAAAAATGGCCCTTGCTAAACTCAACGGAGTACGCGTGCCTGGCGATTACTGGAAGCATTCGCTCCACGACAACGGCAGCAATGGAAGCCCTCCTTGGATTACTTCCTCTCTTCATAGTTCTGGAGAGAGACGCAAGATGGGTAACATACACACTCAACCAAGCGGCCATTAGTCTACCGCAGGCATGTGCTATGAAAAGCAGCAGCATACTGGCTCACAACATTCTGAGAATGCCCTCAGACATCATGCCTAAAACTATCAACCTTCACACGTCCTACACTGTGGTCTTTCCCGAGAGAGAAGACTGGGTCCGGAATGAAACCGACCTATGTAGGGCAAATGAACGTTGGTTTACCGATGGTTCCAAAACTTTGGAAGGTGTCGGAGCCGGAATATATGGGATGAACCCAGTAGTGAAACGCTCATTCAGTATGGGTAGACTAGCTACGATATTTCAGGCAGACGTATATGCCATTGAAATGTGTGCAAGGAGCTGTAAAATCGACACCAAACACGAACTACAATAAAAATATTTTCAGATAGTCAAGCAGCACTGAAAGCGCTGAAACCGCGGACTAGCGCAACGCAACAACGTTATCCTAGTCTGGAACCAGGTCACACAGGCCTAGAAGGAAATGAAATAGCGGACGCCCTAGCAAAAGGGGAGGCAACGTTCATTGGACCAGAACCGGTAATTGGTTTAGCACATAGCAGTGCCGAGAATATCATAACAGCTTGGGCAGATAATAAAATCAATCAATCAATCAATCAATCAATCAATTCTTTATTGGTGCTAATACACGAATGTTTACACAAGTCAGGTACATAGTAGTTGTAAAATGAAAGTAAAGACAAAAACATCAAAACAATAAAACAATAAAATTACATTGTAGAAAGTTAGTTAACATGTATAATGTGAAAGTCAAAAGTTAAAAATTCGTCGAGTGAATAAAATGGATTTTGTATTAAAAAGCGTTTGACAAAGTTTTTAAACTGGTTGTTTTCTAGCTCTCTGATTTCTGCAGGAAGAACGTTGTAGAATGTTGGCGCAAAGTAGCTGGTGGCGTCACGTGTACGTGACAGCCTCAGATAGTTCGGCTGGAGATTCTGTCGATTTCTCGTAGGATAGTCATGAATTTGTGAATGACTTCTATATATGTGTTCATTTTCTTTGACGTAAATAAGACACCGAAAGATATATATGCAAGGTAGGGTCATAATTTTGAGCTGCTTGAAAACGTTTCTACAGTCATCCCTATGTCGCAAGCCTGATATAATACGTAATGCCTTTCTTTGTATTCCGAAAATATCTGAACAATGGGAGGAATGTCCCCATGTGAGTATCGCATATGAAATATTAGCGTGTATGAGTCCATAATAAGCCGTTACTAATGTATTTTGAGTAACATTTCGCGATAAGTTTCTAAGAAGATATAAGTAGCTGGCCATTTTTTTACAAAGATGTTCGCTGTGATATTTCCAAGAGAGTTTTTCATCTAAATAAACTCCAAGAAATTTTTTGTGGGTTGAAGAGGGCAGAGCAGCCAGATTTGCATTTTGAGGTCTGAGGGAAAATAAGATGGTTTCTGTCTTAGATGCATTTATTTTTAATTTATTTGCTAGGAACCATTGTTCTAGTTGTTTCTGCTGACTATCTATCCTAGACACCAGTGAGGTCGCGTTGTTGTCAGACTGAATTGCAGTTGTATCATCTGCGTATAGTATGAGGTCAGTGGAGGGGGACGCATTGGGCAGATCATTCACATATAGAAGAAAAAGTATGGGCCCCAAAACAGATCCTTGGGGAACCCCACAGTCTACGGTTTTCTGATTTGACTTTTTATTATTGAATAATACATACTGGGATCTGTTTGATAAATATGATTCAATTAACGAAATGCTGTTTGGACTAAAGTTGAAAAATTTCAGTTTATGCAGTAATATGTTGTGTGAAACACAATCGAACGCTTTCGTGAGGTCCAAGAACTCCACGGATGTGTATTCGTTATTCTCAAATCCTTTATTGATTATTTCGGTGAGTTTGTTGATTGCTAGTGTAGTGGAATGTTTTGCCCTGAAACCAAATTGTGACTGTGTAAAAAGGTGATTATTTTCTAAGTATAGTGTTGATTGATTTTTTAGGATTACTTCGTAAATTTTGCCTAGAAAAGGAATGACAGAGATGGGTCTGAAGTTGGCAAAAGACTCGAGTACTAGCGTAGTCTACCGGGCCTAGCCCAATCCAAAGAATTTACTGCTTGTACAAGGGAAAAACAGGTCTCTGATAAATTGCTAGAACTCAGTAGAGTGCATCTCAGAGTTATAGTAGGTTTGCTCACTGGCCACTGCCAACTCTAACATCACATGCATAAAATCGGACTTGCACAAGATGCAGAGTGCCGGCTATGCATGAAGGATATGAAACGTCTAAACACATTCTGTGTACATGCCCTGCAGCGACCAGAACCAGATTTTCTATATTTGGCGATACGACAGTAAGGTCAGAAAACCTGGTGAATTGTTCTCCCAATACATGCCTCAATTTTGTTCAGAGATTCCAGGTTCAGAGAACCTAACCTATATCATACCTTTACACTCTAAAAAAATTTAATACTGGTCATTACAAAAATAATTCTTCACATTTCTTATTGGTATTTTGTGAGACATGAAATAACAATAAACAAATGGTTCAATGGGGTAGAAAATTGTAATCACCTTTTTAAGGCCAACTCAAGCAAAAGTTCAGTTCAATGGTAACTGTCAGAAGAAAGTCTTCCTAGATAATTTGCCAGGATATAATTCCTAGTTAGCTACTCATATTTATCGAAATGAATTTTTACATAAAAGTCTTACCTTTGCGTAGTCATAATTTCTGAATGGTAGTCCAGTCAGAGCATTTTGGGCATTGGCTTCGGTTCCGAAAATTCTTCTTCTGATTCCCACGCCTCTTTCTGGGTTATCGAGAGCTTTTTCGAGTTGATAAGTGGCTATGTGTTTGTGCTTTACAAGAAGTAGAACCTCTTCATCATTTAGAGCAACCGCACCTAAATCAGAATTATTATAGACGGCCACACACTCTTCCAAAGTTCTGCAGCTGTTTTTCCATTCTTTTTTGCCATTTTCCGATGAAGAACCTTCCTCCTCTGAGTCATAACGATTTGTTTGTACAGCTTTATCTTCTAGCTCTACGTCTGAAACCGACAACATAAATTTTGAAGTCATGGTTAACCAGGTAGTCTGTGAATTTGATACTTTGAAATACACATACATTGGATTGGAAGGAAGGTTTGGAGGGGAATGTCATTTGTTATGAATTGTTTGAAAGTCACTGAAAACATGGCTATTCCAATTTGATTCTGCAAGAATAATAGAGTTTAATTGTGTACAAATGTAGATATTTCCTGAAAATCAGAGGAAAAACCGAAAAGTGAGATATTCTTCATTTGCCTATATTTGTGGATCATTTGAGAAAATATTGGAATAATGTTTGCACTTCGGCGCAAATACTGGCCATTAATATATTATCCCCATAAATTGTATTTCAACCATAATGATAAGTAGGTACGTCTTTTTGTAGTAGTCCGATTTTTTAAACAGGTATTTATATTCTTTCATTTGTCTTCATGCACGTTCAATAGTTTTAGTCCAGTCAACAGCCATTTTCTCGTGGAATTTAGAGAATAAAGGTCGATTTCCTTGAAAATTTGGATTTAGGTATCATTTGAAACCTTTTTTAAAATCTACCTCACGCCGAAGCGAGCTTTTGCCCTGGGGGTGAAAACAATCCCCACCTGGAGGATGAGTATTTTTTCAATCAAAATACGGAGATAGATTGACCAACTCTGAGCAACTTTTGTTCCATAAAGTTTTTTTGTAAAGTTGATACTTTCCGAGTTATTAGCGATTGAAACTGAGCATTTTTGAAAAAAAAACAACGTTTTTTAACCGTTTTTCGTGTCTGAAAGCCCTATTTAAACCCTATAATAACGGAGTAATTGCTGTTTGAAAGATGGTTATTTTCGAAGGACCCCGAAATTGAGAACATTCAAATTCAATTAACTCGAATATGGTGAAATTTTTGTGGAAAACTAAGATGACATTTTTTAAAGAACATTAAATAACCTTCCCAATGAGCTGATAAAAGTCTTTTGCATAAGAATTGACTGAATTGACTGAATTGACCAAAATAAAGTCACTCCCTGTTTTTTTATTGTAACAATTAAACCCCCGTCATAACAACCGTAATGGATATTAATGGCTCCCCACTTGCAATAAACTTCATTTATGTATAATTGATATGATTCATGTGATTTGACAGGTTTGGAATGCTTAGTTTAGAAAAAATAATGGATTAAATTGAAAACATTTATCATGTTGAAAAAAGTGCATTTTTCTTAAATGAACCAAAAAGTATTCATAATATGAAAAAAACAATTTCAAATATTAATTTTAGGATTTTTTTAATGAAAATGTTTTTATTTTAAATTTTTGGATCATGAAAATTTCCAACCCCTTTGAACTCCCCTTTTCGAAAAAACAAAATTTTTTGATCAATATGACGTTAAAGCCCTTGAAATTCTCTACAAAATGCTGTCCATACAAAGTTGTTTGCTTGAAAAATGAAGGAGTTATCGTCGAAAAACCAACTGATTTAAAAAAAATCTAATGTTAATA
The DNA here is from genome assembly GCA_944452925.2 of Chrysolina oricalcia. Classification (NCBI taxonomy): domain Eukaryota; kingdom Metazoa; phylum Arthropoda; class Insecta; order Coleoptera; family Chrysomelidae; genus Chrysolina; species Chrysolina oricalcia. Next base: position 53,037,650 of record OX101809.2, on the reverse strand, counting down.
AATGTGTAAATAAATTTTGCAATAATACTTTTGCATCGCGCTTCTTTTAGGGGTAATCATGTTAAGGAGTACAGAAGACTGATCAACGAGAAAACGGTCATAACACCAGCAATAGCTGACGACCGCATCGACGATGAGACTCAGAGGTTTATCAAGATCATACAAACAGCAAGAGATGCTACCACCAGGAAGAAAGTCGTGAGAGAAGACAGAGATCCTCTCCCAGATTACATCCTGGATTTAATCAAGAGAAATTTCCTAGAAAGGAAAAGATGCCAGATTGCCAGGCCCCCCCTGTTCATAGGGAGAACATGATCAACCTGGAAAAAGACATCAGCGCCTTGATCGAATTCTTTAGGGATGGGACCTGGAAGAGGAAACTACAAATTTTTAATGTCAGAGACAATTCCCTTTGGCGAATCTCAAGACGGCTTCAATAGGGCCGGAGAGACATACCAGCTGTGAGGAATGGTCGACGAATGGCTAAGGCTGATCCAGGCAAAGCTGAGTTGTTTGGAGAGTATTTCTAGGGAGTCTTCCAGACGTTTCCGGACGTCACGCAGGAACAGGAAGCTGTTACTAGGGAAGCTGAAATACTTCGAAACACCGAAGTCATAATAAACAGACGGGACTACTCAAGGCTAATAACTAGTTTTGAAGAGGTCCGGAAAGTGATCAAAAGGCTACTCAGGAACAATTCTCCTTCATGATGACATTAATGCAGTTCTACTGAGGAACCTCCCAAGGAAGGCCCTTGTGCAACTTATACATATTACAAACAGCGTAATAAAGTGGCAGCACTACCCAAAATGCCTGAAGCAATCAGAGATTGTGTCGATCCTAAAACAGGGAAAGACCGACTCAGAAGTTGCAAGCTGTCGCCCGATTTCACTGCTCAGTACTGTTGCCAAGGTGATAGACAGAATCCTCTTGAAAAGATTTGTTGGCATTGAAGAGGAGCTCAAATTCATACCCGATGAGCAGTTCGGCTTCAGGAGGGGAAATTCCACGTCCTCTCAGGTCGCCCGGATAGTTCATGGGATGAGGAGGGATTTCCAGAAAGGCCTAAACACAGTTATGGTCCTGGTTCAGACAGCATTCGACTCTGTTGGGACAGATGGTTTTGTCATGAAGATGCAAAGGGCAGGCATACCTTTACACATGGTAAAATTACTTGACTCGTACCTGGTCAACAGGGCTTTCAGGGTCAGGGTCAATGGAACCAGCTCCGCAATGAGGCCAGCCAAAGCAGGTGTGTCACAGGGGTCGAGCTTGTCTCCACTCTTGTATTTGCTATATACGCATGACTTCCCAACACGGCTGTCTATGCTGATGACACTAAAATCTACGTTCATTCACACTCCAGCATAGCAGCCGCTAGGATGGTAAAAGTACATCTTGAAATGCTAGTCATGCCGTATCTAGCGAACAACAAGATAGTGTTGGATTCTGATAAAACAGAGCTTGTAAATTTCTCATAGCTTTAGGGCTCTGGGGTAAATCGGATAGATGAGTTCGACTCAGTGCGGTACCTGGGAGTACAGCTGGACAGGAGGCTTACTCTCCATAAACATGTCATCTTGGCAATTCAGCGAGCTGTAGCAGCGGTAAAAATGATCTATTCTTTGATAGCAAGAGATTTCAAGCTGGCAATGGAGAGTGAGCTACTCTTATATGAACAGGTTATCAGGCCAGCAATGACCTATGCCTGTCCAGTGTTTTGCAGCTTCCCCAAAACTCAAATGTTGAGACTGGAGTGGATGCAAAATAAAGTGCTTCGTTCGTCACAAATAGTGATAGATACATTCGGCTGGACGCATTGCGCGAACTGGCCGATATTAACACCGTGGAAGATCACATAAAAAATCTTGGCAACAAATTCTATAGGTACTTCATTCTTGGAGGTCCTTTGACCTAAAACATCACGACAGTAAGAGCCCACCATAACGTGCGATGGAAGCACGGTGCGTTCATATACCAGGCAATGGATCTTTTCCATGAAATTCCATACGATGACTCCTTAAACTTAAGGACAGTAACACCAAGGTAATGTCTAATCCGGTTTTTTTCGCTGCTTTACCGGAAACCAACTGAAAACTTTGATGAGGAGATTTTGATGATTTGATGTCGTACAGAGAATACATTAAAGCCACCCGTATAACATGGAGGAGACGGGTCAGTCCAACAGCCTACGACTAAAGCCGCCTACTAGCATAAACCTACAAACATCGTAGGGCTGCCCTAGGGCAGTAGTGAGCGGTCTGCCAGACCTTTGGAGATCCCAAACGGTCAGGAATAGACCTAACACACACAGTCTATACTCCCTCCCTTTACCCACCCTGCGGTACTGTGATAGTATTAGCCTGTTTTATTCATTTATATGTAGTAAAGTGCGCTTTTATATTTTTATGCATAACATAATTTGATAAATATTTTTTGATTTTTGATTCGATTGTGTAAATCAAGGAAAATTGTTGACAAAATTGAAAACATTTGGTATTGGATGGGTTGCAAATACGTAGATATCAGCCTATATACAATATCGTACACAGTATGTCAGCATTACCCAAAACAATGATATCAGTCTCAGAATTTTGATTCACAGTTGAGAACTAGAGAGTATTCACTAAGGCTGACTTCTTTGCATGTTCTGAATGACTCGGAAAAATCACAATATTCATTTTGAAAATATGCAAGCAACTCACGAATCCAAATTTCACGTTTTTTTTCAGTTATTATTATAAGTGAAAGAGCTTACATTATTTACGAAAAATTTTTTGAGGTCAAGAATATTTTGAGAATAATTTTCTTGAAATACTCAGGACTGAAAAAAAAAAAATTCCAGAATTTCACTGGTTGCGCAGTCGGTCAAGGTATTGTTGTTGTTGACATCTGTTGATTTGTCAGTTTTGTTTAAACGGTTCTATCACAGTAAATGTCAATTACTATTTCGAAGCGTAAGTACGTTGAGTTTTTTTGTATCATCTTTTAGATCTATGTATATTTTTTTGAAAGTACTGAATCATTAATATTATATTACTTCATCGTTTGTAATCATTCAATACAGGTTACCATGAAATTCTGCCATATCAATGCAAGATCAGTACTCTCTGATCTAGACAATTTTAAAAATGCAGTTCTTAATAAATTTGACGTGATAGCTGTAACCGAGACATGGTTCAAACCACGACTCTCTGATGAAACGGTGTCACTCAATGGACAACCTTTATCGACGCGATAGACCTACGAAGAAAGGAGGTGGTCTGGCTTTTTAGATCCGAAATAAAATAAAAACCACTGTTATAAAGGACCTCGAGATTGGCGACACCGAACAACTGTCGATGCACCAAAAAAAATTAGCATTGGCATGTCTTTATAGGCCACCTGATAAGGCCGTGGTTGGTTTTTTGAATGATCTTGAGAATTGTCTCAGTGTAGTTGCACCTAAATTTGATTAAATTATCTGTACGGGTGATTGGAATATTGATTTTCTGCATTTTGATAGTCATAATATGAGACAAATTGATAACATTTTAAACATTTACAGTCTAAAACAAATAATTGGTGAACCAACGCTATGTACAGCTACTTCGAATACACTGCTCGATATTATTGTGTGCTCGGAAGATATGAGCATAGCAAACGTTAAAGTTGATAATTGCTCTGTAATATCTGATCATGCTCTTATTTCTTGCGATTTTATTAAACTTAAAATTAAAGTGGAACCATTCATTTATACACTTCGTGACTTCAGGTCGTTCAACTCTGAGCTATTTCATGAACATCTACAACGAATCGATCTTTCCTCGATTATCAATAGTCAGGAAATCGATCAGAAAGTTGAAATTTTCACAACTACATTTCCCTCTTTGACATTCACGCACCAATCAGAACAGTCAGAATAACAAAAAAAAATCTCCATGGCTCACAGAAAATGTCAAGTTGATGATCAAACTGAGAGACAAAGCACTTGGTAAGTATAAAAAATCTAATAATATTCGGAATGAAGTAAATTCTGCGATGAAAAGAGGAAAGAAGGCCTATTTTGAATACAGGATTGAACATCATGGTAATATGTGGAAAGAGCTGAAAAAATTAGACATACTCTCAAAAAAAAAGGTGAAATTCCAGGTGCAATGGGTGATGTATCTAGCATTATTAATCATTTTCTGAGAACTTATCATACTGGTAACAATACACCAGACTCTGATATCCTAGATTACTATTCTAATAATATCTTACCTAATATCGAAAACTTCAACTTTACCCCTGTATATGAAAATAAAGTTTATGAAACTTTACTCTCAATAAAATCGAATGCTGTGGGTGTTGATGGGTAAAGTATTAAGATGATACTTCACTGCTGTCCACTCATCCTCTTTATCATTACTCATATCTATAACACTTGTATTGAAACAAATACGTTTCCCGCACTATGGAAAAAAACTATTGTAATACCTTTACCTAAAAAAAGTACCCCTGAAAACTTGGATGATTTAAGGCCAATAAGCATCATATGTACACTATCTAAAGGGTTGAAAAAAATTTTGAATACTCAAATTAGGAGTCATTTGGATGCTTATAAGATCATTCCGGAAAATCATGAGGAGTGCAAAATCTTCAACAAATGCACCACAGACAATATCATTTATTTCCTCCGAGAATCAAATATCCTGTTCAAAATACGAATAATGAGATTAATGTACTTATTGTTGAAATTTGGCTGCTAATAGCCGATTGGCTGATGCGAATAGCCTAATAAAAAAAATCTTTAATAGAGAATATAATAAATGAAAATGTTAATTCCTAGATATGTCGTATTATTGACAAGTACATTATTTAGTGGTTGTAAAGAAAATTGATGAGGCAATGTGAAGATCATATGTTTAACTTCTCAACTGTCAAAAAAATTTCAGTTAATTATCATCTCACTTCGAAAAAATTTCTAGTTGTCATGGTAATGAGTCAAAATACCGGTCTTGAGGTAAAAGAGTCGGGAAGTCGGGTACAATGTTTTCTGGGTTGGAAAACTATTGTTGTTTTTTTTCCTGGAAATCTGAAAGATACGTTATTGAGACGGTCGATTTCTGTACATATTTTCTAGCGTAGAACAAGAAGATTCTGAAGTTTTCGTAATCTGTTGTCGATACGACTCATCATGTTGAAGGTTCATCAACTGATTGCTACTCACAGAAGCTCTTGGTGTAGAATATAATGTTAATTTTGATACATTTTCAATTATTTCTGCGAACCCTACAACTTGAAAAATGGCAGAGTTATGAATTTTTAAAAAATTCCCAAAATTTTCTGGTTTTTCCAGTTTTTCTCCTTTACTAATGATCCGATGAGTCGTAAATGATCTCATTTTATTCGTATTTTAATTCTATACAGTTTTTCACATTGGAGCAACCAGATTGCTCAATTAGTTTTCATTTTATAAGCAAAACATTAGAAAAAGACGTTTTTTGTATTTAAATGTTTTTGCTCGCACAAGCTCTGGGAGTTTCGTGAAAACAAATTTTACAAAAAAAACACAAATTAATTAATGACAGTTGCGGGTCCAAAACATAACTATACGGACTATTTCATGTGATAGCACACTCGGTTTCTAGCGGTTACTAGCACTTTTGTTACGACAAAATCCTCTAGTGATTAGCCTCAATAGTTTGTGTAAAGCCGCGGAGTTCAAAAGCACTGTCCGTTTTTCCTTCCATTTCGCATGGGAGCAGAAAACTTCACAACAAAAATCCTCCTACTTTGGTGGTCGAGGAGTACATCAGGCTTATTGGCTGGTATTTGTCTATGGGTGCAGATTTTTTTGTGGAGTTCCATGCCCAACTACATGCACATTTCAATACCTGAAATCCTCCAGCATCGGCCTTGATGTCACAGGTCTCCTTCATTCTGTCGCTAGCATTCTGAATGTTCAAATGGACTCGTTCGTAGATATAACACCAATATAATTTCTTAAAATTTTTCGACAAACAGTGCCACGATATGTTCTTTGCATTCAGAAAAAAATGGACACTTGTTGATATTAAATTTAAAAAATGATGAAGAAAACAGGTTTTGTTACAAAAAATTACTAAGCAATAGACTTCAGCATAGACGAATTGTTTGAACTCTGAACTGCGAACACGTTCGGCTGCCTTACGCATGAAGACATCCTACCAGCAACAGTTTCAGGTTTTGTTGATGATAGTGTTGTAAATGGTAAAGATGAGAATAATGCCATGTCACTTTGGGAACTGGCAAAGGCATTTTTTTGTCTAAACTAAATACTGTAAAACCAATTGTTATAAAAGTCGAGAATGGGAAATCGTATCCTGTCACATTGTTCAGTTTTGAATCTATCCAAACCATATCAGAAAATGAATAGACGAAATATTTGGGAGTATCTTTCAAAGATGAGATAAGATAACTTCTAGGAAAGTTATTGATGATTTGAAAACAAATATAGAAAAATTTATTCAAATCTCTTCTACTGAAAAGTCAGCCAAAATTTCAAGTGCTCAATTTTCCATATTACCCGCATAAATGTACTCTTTTGGATCTACTCTTCGTGTCAAATTATCCACAAAATTGATAAATTGATGAAATTTTCTCTCAAGAAAACTTTAGATTTTCCATCCAATATTCCAGATAGCTGTATTCCTCTCCGGAAGTTGAAGGTCTTTGTCATTTTCGTACTTCATGGAAAGCTTTTTACAATGTTTCAACTATGTAAAAAGTTTAGAATACTCGGGAATACATTTTGGTTTTTGTGGAATGTTTGTTCTTACGAATCTCCCAGGATTTTGGAGAAAACCCCTCAAAAGCAGAGCTTGTTCGAGGAAGAAGCTAATAAAAAAATACAAAACATGTTGAGAGAAGAGGAATACTCCAAATGGAAGAGTTTGAAACAAAAAGGAAGACGGGCAAAACTTCCTAAACAATATTATAGTACACAACAATAACAAAAACAAAAAATACATGGATCATAACACAAGAAAGTTTGATATCTGAGTGGAAAGAAGTTGTTGAAATGACATGATACGTAGTCAACTTGAAAGGTGCAGCAGGCAGATCTCATGACGCTAACTAGTGCAGACACTATACTGAGACCAAAACCCTTCTTGTCTTGAGTGGAACAGAGATAGTTGCTTCAGGACGATTTTACATGTTTCTGGAATAAGAACTCTAATAGTTTTTAAAGGAATACTTGTTGAAAACTCCAAATCTTCTAATCTTAATCTTATATTATTGAACTTGCAATTTTTCTTTTTCAATGCAGAGAACACATCGTGAAACAAAACCCACTAGTTGTCGAAAAACTTGGAGGAATTATGTTGGCGTACTATGTAGTTTCGTATTGAACTACGGTCCGAGAGAAAAAAAATGCACGTGAAGCCGGCCCTTTTTTATAATCTACAACGAACTCAATACCCCCAGAGCGTGATGCAACACACTTGTCTCGTCTATACCGTACGAGTGTCGAAGATGGTCGTATAATACTCTTAGCGCCGCGTTATACCTGTAGATATATGCTCTGACCGCATAAGCTGATGCTGTAAGCAAACACGATACGCTATGTATCTAGTGTCAGAGACCTATATACTCATCACGCGACTACGGTAGACCAGTGTGTTGAAGACCCTATCCTTGCAGTCCATGATGAATCTATGGGTCTTTCTCAGACTTTAACCCAGTTGACTTGAGGAATGCAGAGGTCAAATTTTCCAATAAATAAATGTTTTCAATTTTCTTGAAGAAGACCACAGGCATAGGCTTATCCTTGGGTGGCTGCAGGAGTACCTTATTATTATTACATTATGGTCCCATTCAAAATTAACTGAAAATGGTGCACCTTCGCCATTTTTATTATTACGGAATACCTTATAAAGAGCTTTTTATGTACATTAGCCTGCTTTGATCCGAGTGCAGTTCCAATGGAACACCGAATCGACATATTCACTCTTTCACCAAGACGTCGGCGACTGTGATGGCTTCCTGGTTGGGCAGGGCATTGGCTCCGGCCTACTTGTTGAAGTAGTCGATCGCCACAAGGATGTATTTATTCCTGTTGTCAGATTCGGGAAACGGGCCGGCGATATCAATGGCGATTCTCTCGAATGGGCGGCTTACGTTGTACTGACGCATCGGGGCATTGGGTCGTCAGCTTGACAATTGGCCCAATAAAACCGTTTCCTCACTTTCTGCATCGTCTTCGTCACTCCCAGCGACCCCATCATGGATTTCTCGAAGCACTTCCTGTTTTCTGTTCCTGGGTACAACTTTCAGGCGTCTTTCTTCCCCATCATTCTCGGATTCCAGCACACGTTTTAGGACCCTATTTTCCAGGGTAAGGGAATATTATTAGACACAGTAGAATTTAACGGCTGGCGAATAACCTCCGATTTCCTGCCACGGCGGTCTTCGGTTACTCTTTCAGCTGATGACTAAACCAAAATCTGGATCTTGCTCTTGGTCTTCCTGGATCTTGTAGTTAATCCAGTGATCATCTACTGCCGTGGTTCTACAAATAGTTACTTCTGCTCGTCGGCAATGTGAGCAGTCATCTGGACCAGGACTCCGCGACGGAGCATCTGCATTCTTATAGTTAGTCCCCGCTATATGTTCAATCACGATGTCAAATTCTTAGAGCCTCTCGATCCAACGTACTACTTGACCCACTGGATTTTTGAACTTTAAGAGACATTTGAGAGCTGCATGGTCAGTTCCCAACGGGAATCTTCTCCCATACACGTACTTGTAAAAGTGCTCCACACCGTTGGAAACAGCCAACAGCTTCCGCCTGGTGACACAGTCTTGCGCTCTGGTTTACTAAGGGTCTTACTGAAGTAACCACTGACCTCCTCTAACCCCTCCTGAATCTGAGACAGTCCCATGTTGCTGGCGTCCGTGTCCGAAATGAATTTCCCGTTTGGTAGAGGATAGATCAGAACAGATAAAAAAAATTTGTGAAATTTGTTTTTTTACGAAACTCCCAGATTTTCGGAGAAAACCCCTCAAATAAAAGTGGGGTGAAAGGCGGTCCGGGGATCGAACCCGGACCACCTGGGTGGAAGGCAAACGCTCTAACAACACGACCACTTCGCTTCGGTGCGTTGATGAAAGCTCCTTTTAGCTTCCTGAACGTGTCTTGGTATTCCTCGGACCAGTGGATCTTTGTTTGACCTTTCGTGAACATGGCTAGTGGTTAAGCGATGTTGGCGAACCCCAGCACATATTGGCGATGGTATGTGCACAATTGCGAACCCCAGCACATATCGGCGATGGTATGTGCGCAAACCAAAGAAACGCAAATTTCCAATTTTGCCACAATTCCAGCATCTTATCAGTTTTTTCTCAGGCGACACTTCCTTCATCACCTTTCTTACGGCAGCTTCAAAGTTAGCAGGCTCCTGTGAGTTTTCCTCAAAAAATCGGACGTTACTTTGGCTTTTGCGGTATTGTTCCGCTGCCTCAAATTCCAAAGCGCGAGCCAGTGTGTCAAAAAGTTGTGTTCGACGAGCTAGTGCCAACGCTTTCCTGGTTTTTTGATTGCGAAGTCCATCGAAGAATGCCTGAACCGCTAGTAGCTCCATTACATTTTCTGGCGTGGCTGGATATGCAAAACGAACCAAGCGTTTGTTAAATTGTTATTTCCGTCAACCTGTACCCCTACGCGCAACCCTCAGAAGTCATCGAGAGACTTGTGAGAGCTAGGGAAGACAAGCCAATACCTTTTATCGTGTGATGCAATGCACGAGACCAGTGACCATGCTGGGAATCGAACCCACGACCCTACGCTTGAGAGGCGAACGCCGATCCCCACGGCCCAATTCCTGTAACGATTCGCCCGATTTCTGACAGCAGTTTTTCAGCTGTGATTGCTGTGGATGGTATACGTGTTCTAGATAGGCCTGGCCATACCGTAATTTCAGATGTTCATTCAGCTGTTCGTAGTGCTCCTGTTCCTGGACAGTGAAGGTTTGTAAAATATTCGTCGCTTCTCCGCGGAATGCCAGTGTTAATGCTATAGCTTTTTCCCTTGCATTCCATCCATTTGCCTTGGCCGCAACTTCAAATTGTCGGCGGAAAGTTTATCTGTTTCAGAATTGACCCTGACTTCTTTTATACCTTTTTAAACTTCATCCACTTTCAAACTCAGGTTCAGAATTGACACTTTGTTAACCGTTTCTGTGGTGTGCGTAGCGTCAATTTGGTTTTTTAACTTAATTATTGTTTCCTTTATTTTGTCCATTTGTGCCCCGATTCCGACTTTGATCTCATCACTGACTGTTTTTCTCATTTTGCCCATCTCTTTCTAGACGGTTTTTATTCTTTCTTCTAATCGATTCGCCACACCACAAAGTTCTTCTTTTGAGCTTTCTTTATTTTCCAGGAGCGTCTCTTGCAGTTCATCTTTCAGGCTCTTCTCTCAGGATATTTGATTTTCTTTGAAGTTTATCTTCTAGACACTTTGGAGTTTGCTGCAGTTTGTCTTTCAGACTATTCAAGTTTATTCATTATCAGTCTTTACTGCAGAGCAGCATTCTTACCAGTTGTCTAGAGTTCCATTTCCATTAATTCCTGTATCAATTCTGCGACTTTCAAGCCCACAGGGCGTACTTTCCTCGGAAACATTTTGTTTTTTCACGGGAATTCAGTTTTACACAGAAAGTTAATCAGTTCATTCTTCCGAAATTCGAAAACTATTCACCTCGCAAACACTTGTTTAACCGGTCACCAGTCTATTTTACGCTAAAAAGGTATATCAGTATTTTTCCGCAACTCGGAGACTGTCCAATACGCACCATTTATTCTAAAAATCCGACTTCTGACTCCACTGTAGTAAATACAGTATAAACACGGTTTCAAACTAATTCATTTGTACACATAAAATGTAACTTCTAACAATTTATATCATAATTAATATTGCACTATTTTCAAAGGCTCTCTAGATTGAACTCTAACTGTATCTGCCCTCCCTGCTCTGGACTGTTTATTCATATCCAAGTAAATCTCTATCGCGAATGTTCTGGATATTCCAGATTGGTTATTTGCTGTTCGACTAGATGGCTCTGGGCTGTTCTGGCATTCCGACATACGTCAGTGGTGACATCATCGTTGTTTAGGAGTTAACGCCGCGCCGGTGAGGTGTACTATGCAAATGAGGCGACAGGTCCGGCCTCAGTTCGTTACAATACGTTTGGAAGAGAGGGGGCGATTAGACGAGCACTGAATAATATTCTTTTGAAATTATGAAGAGTAAATTTTCGAGTTGCAAACCATATTCTGATTCTGATTGGAGGAACAGACCAGCATGCATTACATCATTAAATGAGTTTGAATCACAATTTCTGATGATAGATAGATTCCTTCAAACCAATTCATGAACAAGCAGTTTCAAAATTTAAACAAAAAAATAATAGTTCAGGAGTCTTCAGGAGCCTTACCTTTTAACGTGCGATCCCAAGCACAATTATGAATGACGATGTTGCCAGCGTTCGGGGGTAGAAAAAACATTTTATATGACAGAAAAATGACAATGGATACATCCTGGGGAGTATGGTTATAATGACTGGGATTCACCCCCAGTGGTAGCAACTATCTACATAGCTTTAAGGTTTCACTTACCGCTCGATTTATCCGATTTTTCGTCTATATCACCTTTTCCCAAAAAAAACTTTTCCGATGGTTTGAATATTGGTATTTCAGGTTGTATTTCATGATTCAACTTTTGATTTAATCTAATGGACTCATTGGAATCTTTTACTAAATTTTCGGACATGGAACTTCTAATTTTTTCAGCAAAGTCTTCTTTATTTTCAAAAAATATGAATTTGACTACTAGAGCTAGAAGCAGGATCAGTATAACTATGTGATCAGCGCTTAGTGTTACCCACCTGAAAAAAAAAGTATTGGTTTAAAACTCAGTTCATCAGGATTACATTTATCGACAGGCTGGTTGATGGAAACTAAAATTTAGGTATTGTTATCGCCAAATATATTTGCTTTACCTAGGTGTACAGTCTGTCATTTTGAAAATGTACCACCCTGGGTATTTTAGACCCTATAAAAAATTTAAAAATATGCAGAAACATTACTCTATTTTCAACGTTCACCTCTCTAGCGGGAATGGAAACAAACCCTAAATTCCTAAATAGGAAAGGGGGTTGAAAGGAGACCGTTCAACTACCTTATCAAAAATACCACATACTTGATGTATCTTTTCTCTACTTTCGAGAAATCAGATGAAAACTGTAAAAAATAATAAGAAGCACGTTCAGTTAAAAATCATAATTAGGAATGTAATTTACGTTAACTAGTAATTTTTATCAGTAGTCATGACTTGCAATATCACAAGATATCACGAGTTCAAAACGATTCGCATAAAAAAAGGACGCAGTTAGAATTCCTGAGTGATTTTGTCAAAATATGTTTTATTTATCAATCCAGAGACCATTACTTTTTGGAAAACTCATTTAATTAATTGTGAATTTATTTTTGCGGGTTGAAATATATGCGTTTATAAGATTAATTTCTATTACATTAAATGAGAGAATTGAATTCTCGTTTCAACGATGGGTAACTTGCCCCCATGCCATTCGAAATTTTAAATTAATTAGCCCCTTTCCCCACACCAACCCCCTATGGAGCAATCACAATGTCTTTCATTTCAAAAAGTAGTATCGGTCATACCATTCAAAATGGTTTTTGTTTTATGTTTTCAAGTCAAACGGTTCAAAAGAAAACAGGGGACTGAAAAAAGCCGCACTGGATATTCCACCTACATAAAACGCAGATTCTTCAATCAGCTTTTCGACAATAATTTCGAGGATTGAATTTTGTGAAACAATGACAAATCTGATAAATGTCAACCAGAATATTTTTGCTATAGGCATGTTAACAAACCAAATCGCCAACTGGAACAATTAAAATCTTCAAATTTTTAAGGAAAGTCATATACAGGATCCAAAGAAAGTTAACGCTTGGGCTGGTATTCTTAGGAAAGCCGTTAATGAACCATCCAGGAAAGTCTAACTGCTGAGCTCTATTTGAATCAACTTGAAGAAATTAGAGACCCTTTGATAACAACTACTACTTTGGAAATTCTAGTAGATGCACATCCAACAAGATAAAGCTCACACTACTTTCTCCCAGTTAGACAGTAAATAAATGATACATGTTCAGGTAGATGGATTGGTCGAAGTGGCACAATTGAATGGCCACGTTGATTTTATTGAAAATATGAACAGGATGTTCATAAAGTCAGTTGTGGAATCATCTGCGACTGAAAGTTGAAATTTAGTCGCTGTTTTCCATCGTACAAGATAACCTCTCTTGGAAGGGATTCATGTTTTAAAGAGAAACATTCTCAATTGAAAATTGAATGACTCCTCTGGAAATGGAAAAAACCCTATGATAAAATTGAAGTTACTTTTTTGTAATATCTAACAGAAAACAACTACTTCCCCGGCAAAAGCCACGCTGGACATTGAACTACATCTGATAGATATTGAGAAAGGCCCTATATAACTTGAGAGAAAAAATCTGAAAGTGAAAATTTGCATTTTCATTCAGATAGTTGATTATTTATTAAATTCTTCCGACCTCCCTGATGATCTTAGAAGAGTGAAATAGATTTTTGTCGACCAAAATGTATTGGAGGCCTAGCGAAAGAGATGCAATTATTCACGCATCAATGGAATGAGCGATTTTCTGTGAGTGATACTTCTGAATAACATTCTCCCTTATCTCATTCATAGATAAGAATCTCCAATGAAAACTGGACATTTAATAAATAATCAACTATCTGAATGAAAATGCAAATTTTCACTTTCAGATTTTTTCTCTCAAGTTATATAGGGCCTTTCTCAATATTTATCAGATGTAGTTCAATGTCCAGCGTGGCTTTTGCCGGGGAAGTAGTTGTTTTCTGTTAGATATTACAAAAAGTAACTTCAATTTTATCGTAGGGTTTTTTCCATTTCCAGAGGAGTCATGTATTGATTCAATTTTCAATTGAAAATGTTTCTCTCTAAAACATGAATGGCCACCTTCTACCACCCGACTTAACGGCTTTAGATTTCCTCCAACGGGGGCACTTCAAATTGGTTGTTTATAAAATATATCCGCGAGATTTGGAAGATTTGAAGAGAAGAAGAACGGTTACGTGTAGTTAAGTTCTGTTAATATTTTTTCGAAATGTGTGACAAGATTAGAATTTATTACTTTTTTCAAAATAATCGACAAGCATTGTACTGTGGCGATGCCGGACCTGAACGATCACGCAGAGAGCGAGTGAGCGCATATGACTTTCGAGGCGCTATGCACCGAGAAGAATCTGGTCGAATCGAAGAACATTCCTAAGGCTTACCAGAAATATCAAGAGAGTTCGGCGAAATGAACTGTGTATATAAAAAGATCCACGCAGCAGAGTTAGTCAGTCAGTGAAGCAGAAGTCGAACATAAATAGTCCAGTGATTGTAATATAAATTAGAGTATTGTGTTGTAATTGTTGAATCATTGTTTTTCGTCGAATAAATTATTTTTAAAATAAATTAGACTTCAAATATACTACAGTACAATTTAATGTCAAGTCTTTTTTTTTCATTGCAAAACACATGTTTAAAAGTTTCCACAGGATTTCTCTAAAATAATGAAATGAAAGTATCTGTAAAGTTAGTTGAAACGATCTCTAAACTGAGGTATTTCTCAACCCTCCTTTCTGTTTAATATTTTAAGGTTTGTCTTCATCCCCACTAGAGGGTTGACGTAATTCAACTGAAAACCAGCCTACAAAAGATCTCCCTTGAAAACGGAGTTGACGTGAATTTGCTTATTTTTAGATTTAGATACACAGTATGGCAACTAATTCAATGTAGGTGTGGTAAATAAGGACTGGGGCGGACTGCCAATTTTATAAATTATTCTTATAATCATTGACGACTATATGTACATTTTGATAGGGGGTGAAAATATTCAGAAGTTATTGAAATTTTGGCAAGCTGTTTTGGGATAGTCTGGCGTATAGAATCTGAGTTTTCGACCTCAAGGACCCTGTGCTCAGTTGGAGGAGGAGGGGAAAAGGGCGAAAAACATTGATTTTTTGTACCATTTTGCAGTTTTTTTTTTGTAATTTTTCGCATCTATATCTTCTTTTGACTCCATAGTTACCGATACATAGAGGTTCAAAGATACAACAAATTCCTCAAAATATGAAAAATTGCAGAAAATGCAGTTTTTTGACTTATGCGTTTCATATTTCAACATATTTTTGTATACTAAGCATACTATGTATACCCTCTGAACACGATAATATTTCTAAAACATGTCACCTGCGAAATGTTTCGCTACACATGTCCAATGAAAAATTTGTAGATAATAAAAAAAATCGAAAACTTCTTTTTTAATACGTATCTTCAAATTAACCGTCAAAATGGCAAAAAACCGATTTTTCAGTATATTTTTTTTTCGTGTATAAATGATTTATTTCAAATGAAAATTTGTTGATATGTCTTTTTTATGTCGAATAAGCATTATTTTTTTGGAAATGAGAAGAATTCTAGTTTTTCGAGTTATTTACATTTTTCGAAAAAAATACCCACTTGATATTTTGATATATATCTTGATATTTTTTTTGTGTTTCGAAGGTCTATAAGTGACCATTTTAATTGCTGAAAAGTCTACTTTCAAATGGTGTATGTAACTAGGTGGTTTATTGGTCGTTAAACCACTTAAAATTGAGAAAATTTTTTCTCTGAATCATGATTTTCTCAATATTTTCAATTATTTTCGATTTTCTTCATCATTTTTATAACAAAAAGTAGTTTATATTAAATTATTTTTAATAAAATACTGGAATACATATCTATACTACAAAATTATTTAAACAATATAATTTTTATTCTTTTCTACAACTATTGAAAATATTGAGAAAATCATGATTCAGAGAGACTTCTCGGTTTTTCTCAATTTTAGGCGGTTTACCGATCAATAAACCACCAAGTTACATAGACCACTTGAAAGAAGACATTTCAACAAATTAAATGATCGCTATTAGACCATCGAAATACAAAAAAACACCAGAACAATTGTTCGTGGAATATGAGGGTATTTTTTTGGAAAACTAGCCGTCTTCAGAAGTGCGAAAAAAATCATGCTTATTTGACATCAATAAAGACATATTTCTACAAAATTTCATCTAAATTAAATAATTTATACGCGAGAAAAAAATTAAATACTGAAAAATCAGTTTTTCGCCATTTTGAAAGTTAATTTGAGTTTATGTCGAAAAGTTTTGAAAAAAAAAGTTTTTGATTTTGTCATTATCAACTTTTTCATTGAACATTTTCTGCTAACAGGTCACGTTTCGCAGCAAATTGCAAAAAACTTTTTTCAACTCCTAAACTGCATTCCCATTTCACCATTTTGAGTGTTTTCGTGTTTAAAAATTTTTTTCTTAAAATTGGAACCTCTTTTTCACAAAAATTATAGGCAGCAGTCTAAAAAGGAGGAAAAGAATAACGCTTCTAGATTTGGTGAAATATGTTGTCTACGGATGGATATTAGACGGAAGAGAATTATAGAAAACATTATATACACAAAGTAATTAGACACGCCACCAATATCATATGGAAAACAAAATGTAGAGAACGTCGGGATCAACATATTGACATGGACTTAATGCCACCAGCGACTTTTTTGTAAAAAATAAATAAGGGTTTTGTACGAATCGATTTAAGACTCGGCCATTATGTGATACAAAAAAAATTGAAATATATGAAGGGAGTGAAAAATCACATTTTTTTCCGGAAGTTTTTTGTGGATGCATTCATATCGAACCCATATATTTGAAAATGTCAAATATATTGAGAACAACGGTTTTTTAGTTTTTTGTTGAATCAGTAGAACAATAGACAAGTTGAAAAACGGCAAAACTGGATTATAACGTATCAAATTTTAGGAAATGTGATCAGAAGGGCTCAAAGAAATGTCTATCACCGAACTGTAAATTTCCGTAATCGAACAAAATTCTAATTATATTTAATAGATATGATATTGAATATAAAAAAAAATTTCAACCTTTTTTTTCTTATTCAAACACATACTACAATGCGCGAATCCATCAATTTTTCTTCAAATATCTACGGTGATAATTTATTTTTCAGACATTCCAACATTGCTTTATTGAGCCATTGTTTATATAGAAGATAGTCAACCTTATGGGATTATAATTGGATCAAAATGGATGCGACATGTAGATGGCGATAGTGAGCTCGCATCCAAGTCATGTCGTAACTTCAGTGATCTGGCCTCCAAGTCATGTCGCAACTTGATTAAAACAATGGAAAAGCATTAAAATCAGGGTTTTTTGAAGAAACCTGCATTAAAATGACGTCAAATATTCATGTTTGTAACTAATCACGCTAGATGACACTCGCGTTTGTGTCCAATACCGTTTCTACAGGCATTGACTATGTTCTATTTATGGTGGATTTATGCAGCAATCATAAGTCATAAGTCTTAAGTCATAAGGAAGAATATTCGTCAATGATTGGTTGGAATATACGGACCAACCAATCATTGACGAATATTCTTCCTTATGACTTAAGACTTATGACTTATGATTGCTGCATAAATCCACCATTAAACAATGATTGAGCGTTACCATTATCATTCTGCGTTCACTTAGTCCAGTCCATTCGAAACTCCTGTTCAGTAATACAAAATTCATACTCTACAGGACCGCAGGTTGCGCTACTGAATTTAGTTTCTATAAATTGTTTTTTCGACGAGAGCGGTCTAGCCAGCCTTCGTGAAGAATTATCGTGAGCGAATGCGACTTTCAACTTGGTGTATGCAACCAAAAATACTTGTTGGTGTATTCGCTATGAATACTAGGTACATTTAAGGTGCAGTGAGAATTCTCTCTTAAATACTTTCTCTCAGTAAAAGTGGTGGAGACTACTAAAGTGACGGATGAGTGTACCTATCCTTAATTACTAAAACTCATAAAATTGTTTTCTTGAGCATAAAATTGTATCAATGATATTCCTGGTATTACTGTGATTATGTTAATCAATAGTGTTTTTATGAGTTTTAGTAATCAGGGAGAGAAGGTATTGAAGTACGGCCTAATGAAAAATTTACCAGTTTTGTTGTGGATCTTTTTAGTGAATTTCGATGTGAATTCAACGAATTAAAACGCATTTTTCTTGGACTTCATGCAATTCTTTTCATTTGCATAGTATGGTGCTGAGTTGCTATGTCATCTTTGAAACAGTCTTTCTTATGCGATGAAAGTTTGGCTGTGGCAGATCATGAAGTGACTGTAGTGGAAATACAGAAGCGTGAACATGGATAGGTATACAGATTTTTTATTATTCAAACCACGCAGTAATTCCAGAATAATTTAGTGTTATTGTCATCGGAAAATTTAAAATACAAATTATATTATGGACTTGAATTATGAACCCAACGTCGAAAACGGAATGTTTTGTTATTCGAGTTGACGCTCAACTATGTGGAAATACTTATTCTTTTACAAGGTGAAGTATAAAGCGGCTTTCCACAAACTGATACTCATTTCCATTCGTCTAATGCAGAAATTTTGTCACAAACTGATACTAGTGATACTTACATCCATCAGTTTCCATTCCCTATCACCATCTGAATATTATTTTTGTTGTTCGTTTTGCAGAGTTTGATTAATTTATTTATAATTTGTTTGTTTTGTTAGTATTTATTATCTGTAGTAGTCATCTAAGTATAGGTTTATAGTCTTGATTTGATGATGAAAAAACAATATTTTTGATAAATTGTGAAAGGCTTTCGCGGCCATCGTCACTTACATGGTGGTTCTTCGGGTTGTAAGGCCGACGTATGTATTTATTGAGACAACGTATAACAAATGTCAAGCATTTGACAGCGACTTAAGAAACCAGAAACTTTGAAAATATCTCTTGAAAATGCTAACCACTCGTGTTGGCGAAACGTCGAGATCTTCTCTAAACATACGTCGGCCTTACAACCCGAAGAACCACCATGTAAACAATATTTTTATTTTTGTTGCTTTCAGAGTTTTATTATTGTGTAGTTGTACTAGTCCTAGATAAAATGAGTTTTTATAGCGTTTAACTTATTCTTTATAATATATGATGATAATGTTGATTTTGTTCTTGATTTCATGAAATAAAGACTAAGTTCGAAACTCTGATCTTAATAAGCGGTCAATTTCCCACTTCTGCTTTTCATATGATACAACCATTCATATGAAAAACAGAAATGGCAAATAGATCAATTACAAAATATATACCTTACCAACCATAAGTAAATAAAGGAGCACGATTGAAACACCCGCCTTGTCTCCAAGGTATGTCGCCACTGTTGAACGTGTTGCCAACTTTTACTGCAGGTTTGACAACTCTCTTCATTTTTCGTTTTTTATTTTTTGTTTCTCTATGGGGTCCATCAGGAATTATTGGTAAGGATTGTAAAGACTGCTGGCAAAATCATATTGGAGGATATACGATCTAAAATGTTCTGTTCGCATCATATAGTACCAGAGTGTAGCGATCAGATCACCACCATTATACTCCGCGAAATTCAAAACAAATCAAACTCGACCAAAGCGCGTAAATTAACTCCCCGATCAAATGTGCCAAGACCAAAAATTAATCACAAGCTTTACTAACATGGCTAATAAACAACAAACTGAAAATCGGGACAGCTAAACACTCATAAACAAGAATTGTTGTAGTGGACGCACTGCATTTCGCAATATTCTTTGCATACATTTTCCAACAGCCTCGAATGAATCCCCGTTCTCATTGCCAGCATGGATGATGATTGAGCGATTACCTCTAGAACTCGGCAACTTTCCTTCAGTTCAGATGTCCCTTCTGAGCATCCTTTTTTTTACATCACATGTATCATACCAAGTCTCGTCCAGCCAGACTAGGTTGCGTTTCTCATTTCGGAACTTGGAAATTTGCGATAGAAATGTCATGTCAACGATTCTTCTGGTTTCCATCATGCATTGCCGTCGATTGATTTATTTGTACCTGAAACCTATTTTTAGTAGTAGGTAGCTTTCGGAGTGCACAATTTGATTTATATGGATAGCATATTTACACCTACGTTATCAATTTCTTCGAGCGTAGGATTTATATTGTTCTCGAAGAATCTGTGAACGATTCTCCAAATCGCTTTCTCTATAGCATTGTTGACTTTTTTCATGGACCATTTTTCTTGAAGTTTCCGTTTTGTTACTGCGCCCTTGTAGACTATGTGGCTGACACTGGAACGGCTCAATAGGGTTAGTTAGTTCACATATTCTCTTGACGACACCTCCTTTTGTTTTTATTATTTTCGCTAACTAACTTATTGAATAATTTGTCAAGTCTTGTCTTTTCAATGGCAATTCATTTTATGACTCAAATGTCTTCCAAAGAGGTCTGTTTTCATTATTACCATTATTTAGAAGCAAATCATCAAATGGTCTCCAAATAATATTCCGATCACCTTCATCAATTGGTCGCCATCAAGCTTTAATGGAATGAAACATTTTAAAACAAGGACACAAGAATTGTTGAAATCAGCCAGTGTTCGTTAGATGTGTTAATAGTCCTGGCGGCGATTCAACGAAGAGAAGATGATGACAATGATGTGGGATCGATTGGCTTCAATTGTATTCTATAGAATATTTTTTTATTATGTGAAACCTGGCGTCAGCCATGTTAGTTAGAAGGGGATTGTAAAGGGTTGTAAAACCCTACTAAAATAAAAACATAAAACTTGCGCGACCGGCTGAAATTTGTATGAGAAGTTTTCTATTTATAAATAATAACAATAATCATCTGTCACTTTAGTCTGGGTTGAGAACGCGTTAGCTACTTATGATAGATAAGCTGTCGTATACGAAAGTATTCAAAAGGATATGCGACTGGCTAATAATTTGATAGCTTGCAGTAATATGTGTGTATGTACCTATTTTCTCATTCCCTTGGACACAGAAACTTAAAATATAGGTCTATTCGTAGATGACGAACTCAGATTTTCCAGATACCTTGGCTACCTTTGTCTGAGCTCGTTTAATGTACTGATACATTTATACCCCAACCGTGCAATTTTATCAATCAAAATGGAACTTGAATCGTGTGAATCGCTGATACTATCCAAACTATCTTATTGTGATAGCATTTATGGACCAGCACTTCTACACACTGAGGTATTGAGGCTACAAAAATTCAAAATTTATCTATTAATTTTTCTAAAGTATTCCATATAGGTTCAAATTTCAATGATTCTGGGTGGCTCAAATCGAAAAACCGAACAAACTTCATCTTACAATTCGTCTTCACTTTTCATATCTACTTTACCATGCCATACTGTATGCGCTTGTGTAGGTAGGACGGTAATGGGTATAGCAAGACTTGGTGGTAGTTATAACTGATAGTAAAAATTGGTACCATCTATTGGATAATCTCTTTTTTAGGTATACGGTAATTAGTCTATCGGCCAGCCGACATTTTGGTATAAGTTGGAGGAACTAATTTTCATCCAGACGATAAATATATGAGTACCGAAGAATCACAAAAAACCATTATATCTGGAAATAATCGTCATATCTCTACAGTCCTCATCAGGTTCGTCATTCACGTTTCCACACACTGTGAACATACATGCCTCAGTATCAGTACCCTTCAATTTATTCATCATACAAGTGCACGATAGAAGTCGGCACAACTCTGATCAAGAACAACTCAACAGTAATGGAACTGCTTCAGGTTCTTCAGCTCTCGTCGTCCATTTATTGTAAAGCTCTTTATCTTGCATCCATACATGTTCTTCTGGTTCTAGAAGTGTAGGGAAATTTCCCAGTCATATTTTCCAAATAGCTGCAAACATCTACCAAAGTAGTTGGGTCGTAGAGATTGTTGACGAAGTCAATATCTAAATATGAAGGAAGAAGTGTTGATTCAACTTCATCTTGTCGACTCCGAAATATTTCATTTATCCTGTTTCATTATTGTTTTGTGTCTTGGTATTTCGAGAATATAGCCAACGGGTGAACTTTTGTATCAAACAATGGTCTCTGTCGGACGATGAAAATTGACATCCCAGCATATAAAAATGTAATAATTCGTTTTTAGAAATCTCAGGGCTTTAAGTTTGCCTTTTCCAGAAAGAGCACTGACTGTGCCGCAACCTGTCATAGTCAATGCATGCAAACCAGTAAGTAACACTGATTTAACAGGAGATCTATATAATTGCAGCTGCAAATTTATCAATTTGTTATTGTTGTTATTTCCGTCAACCGATTGTACCCCTATGCGCAACCCTCGGAAGTCTTCGAGAGACTTGTGTGAGCTAGGGAAGACGCAGCCCTTACCTTTCAACGTGTGATGCCATGCACGAGACCGATGACCATGCGAAGCTTTGAACCCTCGACCCTTCGCTCCAAAGGCGAACGCTCTACCACCACGGCCCAATATCTACGTTAACCTGATTGGACCTTGAAAACTATATAGAAAACGCGTTAAATTCCCGACGCTTTTAGACGCGGAAAATAAAGACGTAAAAATTGCAGGTCGGGGAGCTCGGACCCCTCCTTCTCCTAAAAAAAAATTGAGAAAACTCGCGAATAATAATAATAATAATCGTTGAATAATTCGGTTCCTAATTATTTTACCCCCATGTGTCCCTGAACCCGTAGAAATTCGGAAAAGTTTTCGACGGTTTCAGACGTGGAAAATTATGACAAAACATGTCAGTCGGGGTCTCGGATCCCCACTCCTTCTAAAAAACTCGGGAAAATAATATCGGAGGAATTCCTAAAAACAGTGAAAAATGTCGGACCGTCGAATAATTGAATTTGGGATAATTTTCATCCCCTATCCCCCTGAAGGCTGGGTGAAGATCTCGTAGGAATTCGGAATAATTTCTGACGGTTTCGGACGTGAGAACTTTCGTCAAAAAATGTTGGTCGGGGCAATTCAGAACCTCCTCCGTCTTGAAATAGTTTGCGAAAACTCAAGAAAATTAAACAAAAGAAATACATAAAAATGGTTGAAAAACATCGAATAATTTCATTTCGAATGATTTTGTCCCCTCCCCTTCTGATAGAGCCTGGATAGAGAACCGGAGTTCGGAAAACTTTCCGACGGTTTCGGAAGCGAAAAATTACGACTAAAGTGAAATGTCAGTCGGGGGCTGGAAAAAAGCGCCATCTCTAGATTCCAGAGAGCACTCCGACTATAGCGTCCACTACTTGGCGAAAGACCATTCATCATAATCCAAGTCTTCTGCGTCAACCTATACAATAGGTATATTCGTCGGCAATCTCTAAGAGAAAACAACTACTGCCCCCTATGGCCGTTGAACTATATCTGTTAGATTCTTTGCAAAGTTTTCTACAAGAACTTCTTTGCAGTGCTCTTTAAATACCATGGCAGAAATTATTTTTCTGGATTCATACTCCAGTGTTCATCTCAGGAACTCCCAACAAATGCTGAAGTCGTCTTTCGGTTTAATTGGGAGAACTAGCATTCGGTGATGATTGGCAAGAACCATGAAACCGGTACGGAGGTGTTCCCCCAATTGGATAGAAAAATTATTTCAGCTATGTTATTCAAAGAGCACTGCAAAGTAGTTCTTGTAGAAAACTTTGCCAAGAATCTAACAGATATAATTCATCGGCCGTAGGGGGCAGTAGTTGTTTTCTGTTAGAGACTTGCCGATGAATATACCTATTGTATAGGTTGAAGCGGACGTCTTGCATTATACAATCCATTTTCCATTATTTGATATGGAATGATATTCAAACGTTCAGTCTAATTGGTAAGTGAAAAATTTCCGGATGTGACTGGGATACGAAACCGTGTGAAGTGGCAAGCGCTCAGCGACCGTCTTGATAATATTAGGTAAACGTTCTATATTATTCGATATTTTAGTTTCCGAATGGGAGACCAGGGTAATGGAATTGAACTGGGAAAATGCATATGGCAACAGCTGAGAATGGGGTAACCGGCAAATTAGCAGTAGATGATTTGATCGAACGGAAAAACGCTGGTGGCAGTAGGTTGGATTTTGAATTCATACATATTTTTGTTGAAAAGTTTTGCACTATTTTTTAAAAACAGCTTTCACTTGAAAGAAATTTAAAAGCTACGTTTTCGAAGCCGGAAGAAATGTCTCAATTTGATAACGACGAAAATCAGCCCTGGGAAATGAAGTTACGAGTTCTTTGACCAAGAACTAATAGCCAGGGAGTCAGAGAGTTTTCACATGTCTGATGTCACCATTAGATATTTGTCTTATTCCTTCCTTTTGGAAAATTATACCTGCTGGGGTGTTTATATTTTCTTATATTGCTCTGACTGTGGGGAAAGCCCTGGAACAAGGAGATACTGTTTTCAGTTTATTGAAATATACCTTTATTGATCGTACTGTTATTTGGAGAAATAAAGATGAAAATGAGTTAACGGGTCAATGGCAACCGTATACGAGCCTAACGCTCGATACACAAAAAATTTGGTGTATAGGTAGCTAGTGTCTCAATTTGTATACCTACCTGTGTCTTTAGATTATAAGTTATTTTCTCTGTATACCTATCATTTCCTGTTGATCTGCACATATGTCTTGTAATAGATCCATACGTACTTTGTTCGGATCAAGTTACAATAGTTCAGTAGTATATCGGCGTATTTGAGATCAGAAGAGGGTGCCCTGCCAAAAATATTACATATAATCTCATAAAAAAATATAGACGAATTATGAGAATGGATAAGGACCTACGTGGAAAGTCTGTAACCTACATGTACGTAATCCCTGGCACATACACTTTTTGGAAGTATGAATAAGGATTTATGAGTAGGTGTAATTTATAAGCATACCCGAATATATGTCATACGAGTTTGTATCCGGCCGTGGTTGTTTGAGGGGACTATGAGATTCGATGAGGTATTCCACTTTCAATCACAACGATATTATATGCTCATTCACAATAAGCTTGTCATCGTATGAGAAATGTGTGGAAATTCACAATTACTAATCTTATTTGGTATCGTATGAAGAAAGTGGATCCAGTATTCGATGATCTGTATCAGGAATTCCGTATCCAATTTTATTGGGTATCTTGTGGAAAAAGTGGGATCACGATGTGATGGTTTGGAGCAGGAACTCCTCATCTAAATTTATGCGATTCCTATAAGTTTTCATGCAACTCAAAATCACTGAGAATTCACAAGTGCCGATAAAAAACAAGGATACAGAGTATAGGAGTTTGTTTTAGGCAATAGTGGTGCAAAGAGACTGTATTCACGATTCGATGAGGTATTCCAATTTCAAAAAAAATAATGTTTTATCCTCATTCAAAATCTTGAGAACCTATTTGTGGAAATTCACAATTTATAATCTCATTCGATATCGTATAAAAAAAGTGTGTTCAGGACTTGATGGTCCAATCTGTATTTGGAATTCCATATCCAATTTTATGCGAATCCTATGAGATTTCATGAGATCCAACAGTAGGAACATTATGAAACCAAATGGAATATTCTTAGGAATGTTCGAATAGATTATTATTATCATATCATGACAGAATATCAACACAAGATCAACGAAATGCAACATTCCAGGAAAATCTTTCTAGAATATTGCTGAAATATTCGAATAGATTATTATTATCATATTACACCAGATTTTCAAAACAGAGGAATCATAATGTAACCTAGGTTATTTTATCTACGCCTACAAATAATGAAATATATTTCAAAATGACTTCAATTGCAAATGATAATTTTTTTTATCATCATCGGATAATCGGGAATGAATTTATTTACTTATTATTTCCCTCGTATGTCAAATGTATTCGCTGATGAACAGTTTTCGTTTCTTTTCGAATGAACAGCGTGGTTCTTTCACAAGTCGTGAGCTCTGAATCGTTGTATGAGGGGTAATCCTCATACAACGTCTGAATGTATGAAATGAATGAATCTCTAATAGGCTACTCGGAGAGCTTCTTCCTCTACTCGGAAGATGGTGCGGCCTAGACCACGTTTCATATAGCGGGATCAGACTAAGTAAATATAACCACGTGTCAACAAATGCGTGCACTCGGATAGTACGAAGTTAGGACGCATTGCCTCTTCCGGCTAGCTCAGACCGCCTATCCGAAGTACAGCATCGTCGCAAAAATCTCAGCAACTCCGGAGCTCTTCATCTATTTGGAATAACCAGCAGGAACGTGTCTGACATACGAATTCTTTTTGGATTTGTTGGTGTTGCCAACCAACGAGGTTCCTTTAATTCGCATGCCAGGCCGAAGATACCTAAAAACCAGAAATACTATTTACACTTGCACTACTGAGCCATCCAGAAGTGAGGGCTTCTCTCCTGGGAATTGTCCGAGCCCTCGGGCGGCTCCTGGATGACTGACTAAAACAGCCATTTGAGCATTTATTTATACCATTGCCGAACATTTAAGTAGGCCAATGGTATCGCAAAAACGCTGGTAGGCGGAGCCTATTAGAGCTCTCGCCTCCGGATATACTCCAGTGAGTATTTTCGAAAACTTCAAAATAGTAGTATTTCTGGCCAAAGATAACACGGCCCCCCTTTAAGGGATCGCTTGGCATGCGGATGGAACGTCGTTGGATTTGCCCTGAAAAGGGCCAGTTCTCTCGAACGTGTACCTAAAAATAAAACCTAAAAGAGAACTATGTTACAGCTACTGGCTATCCAAATCTTGCAGATGTTGTTGCAGGCTTATCGTAGGAATTCCAGGTTACTCCTTTACGAAACTTTTATGGGATGTACCATATATCCACATTCGCTCATTATCCAGCTTCCAAAGAAGCGCCATATTCACTTCGCCCTTGCCCATTGGCCAGGACAACCAACAGTTGGCGAGGTAGTTTTCACTATGTCGAATTACCCCAGCCTCCTGGCTTGGGAACAACTGGCTGGCTGTGGAATGGAACACTACCATCGAACCTACGAAGGACATGGGCATCCTCGATTCCACTGGCATAACTCGCTTCAGAATCATTCCGAAAGTGCATCCAAGAAAACTTTCCGATAAGTATCTTCAAGTCCGGGTTACTGGAAAAGTTGTTATTCGGGGGCCCTGCTCCATCCGGATACAGCCGTAAACTCCTGTTTACTAGCCCCACGTTGGGCGCCTTGTCAACAAATGCGTGCACTCGGATAGTAGGAAGTTAGGACGCATTGTCTCTTCCAGCTAGCTCAGACCGCCTATCCGAAGTACAGCATCGTCGCAAAAATCTCAGCAACTCCGGAGCTCTTCATCTATTTGGAATAACCAACAGGAACGTGTCTGACATACGAATTCTTTTTGGATTTGTTGGTGTTGCCAACCAATGAGGTTCCATTAATTCGCATGCCAGGCCAAATATACCTTAAAACCAGAAATACTATTTACACTTGCACTTAACATTACTGAGCAATCCAGAAGTGAGGGCTTCTCTCCTGGGAATTGTCCGAGCCCTCGGGCGACTCCTGGATGACTGACTAAAACAGCCATTTGAGCCTTTATTTATACCATTGCCTAACATTTAAGTCGGCCAATGGTATCACAAAAACGCTGGTAGGCGGAGCCTATTAGAGCTCTCGCCTCCAGATATACTCCAGTGAGTATTTTCGAAAACTTCAAAATAGTAGTATTTCTGGCCAAAGATAATACACGGTAGGATGAAAGTTGTGATAAAACAGACGAGGAACAGATAGTGTTAAAACTGGCTGCACAGATCTACCCTATCTACCTCTTTTTCGTTTCTGTTAGAAATGAATGTGTATATATAATTTACATATTTTTTCTAATTTGAAAAAGACTTTATTCTTTATGTGCATAAGTGCATATAAAATTATAAAATTCATTGGATTAATTATTCAATCTTCATATGGAACGTGTCAGGAACAATCTGGCAGACCTCGCAGAATATCAATGATTTTTTTTAAATAATCAAGTTACTGCGATGTGCGATGAAGTCTCATACGTTCTAATTCATTTTCAAACTGCAGGACCTCAGAGAAACATGTAGCAGCCATCCCAGTAATCGCTGATAGAAACGGATAACAGTTATGCCTAAGAACACATTAGAAATTAAAGGAATATGTATCTGTAATGTCTTTTAAATACTGATGGATATCGAATATGGCTCTATACGGATTTGCGGTTTCACTATCCAACTTGGATCTCATAAATTCTCTAATATATTTTTTTATCAGTCTCTATGAGACATTTTTGGCAGGGTGATGCACATGGTAACTCATTGATAAAAATGACAAAATGTATGAGCCCCGAAACTGACCATTGAGGACCTCCAGTATCTATGTTTCTATTGTTTGACATCGTTTAAAATTAAGTGTTACGTATTAGACAGGAAAAGATTGAATTGATACTGTTTTACTAAAATTTTAAAACTTCAGCTTGCGTGAAGTATTTGTCACGCAGTCAAATGCTTTCGCCAGGTCCTAAAACTTCACGGGAGTGAGCTTATTTTTCTTGAATTAGTTGTTTTTTTATGTTTGTGAGTACGTTCATTGCAAGTGCCGTTGAACGTTTGGCTTGAAATCCAAATTGAGTTTGAGTTAAAACATTATTAGTTTCGCGAAAATTTATTGATTTTTGAGTGCTACTTTTACTACTTTATAGATCTCACCCTTGAAGGAATTACTGATATTGGTCTGTAATTGGAGAAATCATTTAATTACGTAGTATTTTTGTGAACCGGAATTGCCTCAAATATTTTCAGAATGCTTGGATGTATATTACCGGTAATACATGTATTCATCAATTTCTAGTATGAATTTGAAATTGACATTGAAATGATCTTTGTTTTTAGTATATCTAAAATGATCGATTATTACCTCTATACGAAAGTAACCTCACTGAAACTGAACGACACATTGGTTCGAAGTGTATTATGGGGGGTCAAGAACTGTTAATAGAGCATGGTTAGGTCTGATAAATCCTCAATAATTTTACTGGCTACAGTGTTTAAATAATTGTTACATTATTCAGGGAAAATATTATAGTTTTTTTAAAATTATTTGACTCTGGTATGTAGCGTCGGTTTTGGGGGCAAACCTTATTTTCATTTTTCATATTTTTGGATACTTATTTCTTTTTTGATAAATAAACTGATACTTTTTGTGAATATGTCATGTAAGAAATTCATCCCGTCACGATCGTGTTGGAGTTAGGAAGTCAACCAATTGAGTTTTTTTTTGACGTACCTATGTGCTGATATTTTGATTTTTTTTGCAAAAATGTTAACAATAGTTGATAAGATCATGTAAATAAACTGAAGTTTTCATTGAAAAGTCCCCTTATCGTAGATCGGTCGCCAGACACTATGTACCCTGTGTATTTTTTACGTTTCTTATAAAAAACTTTCAACTACTACTATTGGGTATTAACGACATTTCATGTAGAAGTTTCAGGGGTTTCATTGACAAGCAACAATTTCCGCTGGTTGATTCATTATTTGTGTGAGTAAAGCCATACGATCTGAAAGATTTATTAATCTAGTCACGTCTTTATCAATTCCATAGAAGAAATAATGGAAGCTGCAGTCAAACGTAAAAAGTGTTTTTTGAACATGCAGTTTCTGTTGATATATCTAGTGCATTTAGCAGGCGCTCAATGAATACCGAAAAGTCACGTTCTGGTGATCTATTTAGTGGCAATCTGATATTTTTCATATTTTTACATTGAAAAATTGTATACCTGACTCAAACAAAAATACTCGCATTTCCCAAAAATTTGTCATTCTTAACGATAGTAACCAAAAATATAACTCAGATGAAGAAATAGCAGATGAACTCAACTGTTTTTTGTAAATGTGGGTGAAAACATGTCGAACAAAATGAAAAAACAGGCCCAGCCATCAATAGAAATTAAGAAAACTATCAAAAACTCGTTATTTCTGCATGCTGAAACTGAAAATGAAATTTATCTACTGAAGGAGCTTTTTTTGATATGTCAAATACAGTTTTCAGCTGTTATCAGGATCAGAAAAATGTATTACAGTTTTTTTAGACTTAGCGAAGGCCTTCGACACTGTTAATCATGACATTCTCTCAGACTCTTTCAACGGTTATATGAAATTTTCAAAGATTACTTTTATGACAGAATTCAGATACTAAAAATCAACGATTCATATAGTATTCCACTTCTCGTCTCCATGGGCATAACTCAGGGGACAGTAATGGGTCCTATTTTATTTCAAATTTTTAATATCAGCAATTTCAAAGGAAAATTAATATCTTACGACGATGATACTACTGTAGTATTTGTTGGTCAAACGTGGAATGAAGCATACGAACACGTTAAAAATGGAATGAAAACTATTTTTAACTGGCTAAGTAATAATCTATTGAGTCTCAACATAGACGAAACTAAATTTATAGCTTTCTCATCAACAAGAAGAGACCAACCTGATGAGAAATTCATTACGATCAACAAATCTACATGTGCAGAAAACCAAAAGTGTTTATGTTCTCGAATAAGTAAAACAAACTCTATCAGATATTTGGGTGTCATGATTAACCAATTTATACGCTGGAATGATGACATAGATTATGAGGTGAAAAGACTTCGCAAACTAATTCGTAACTGTTATCAACTAAGAAGTAATATAAGTAGAGATGTCATACTATTGGATTACAGTGCCTTGGTGGAGTCTATAATTCGATACTGCAATATTGTATAGGGTGGGTTATTCAAAACATCACTACATAATTTGGACGTAACACAAAACACACTAATCAAAATTATTTTGAGGAAGGATATGAGATATTCTACAGAGTTACTATACGAAAAAAGTGGTCTGTGCAAAGATAGAAAAATACATGTTTATCAATGATTACTATGGATCTGTAGTAACCTCATTAATATCATTTCGCATAAATATAATACATGAATGACTTCCAATCAGCTAAATGCGAAACCACGCTAATAGGTTGAGTCATAATCAAAATTTGTAACTTATTTTGGCCCTAAATTATACAATCAGCTACCTCTTGATATAAAGAATATTAGTAGTAAATTAAAAAAAGAAATAAAAGTTATGATCAATTACGGGATATTTTTAAAAATGATTAAGCTTACTCTCTCTGTCTTTCTCTTCTTCATTCTCCCTCTCATTCTATGCTGTTTTAAACTTAGTAGGGTTGACAAAAGAATATAACCAGTTCACCTATTTTTCGTTCCATTATTATATTATATAACTAGTATCAATCTGTCATATCCACGTCACAAGCCTAGCTTGGGTGGCTCCAGATTATCAACTACATGCTATCCATGATTATGATTATTATTATTAATTACAATTATTGTAAACTACAGGGAAAAACATGTGACCGATTGAATGACATGAATTGAATTGATTTGAATATTGGAACTCCTGCAAAATAAGGCAGTAACAAGAATAGTGTAACAAGGTTAGAATGATAATTCGGTGCGAGCGCGAGCCGAAAGCGAGCGTGAGGAACCACGAGAGTCGCGAATTTCCATCCTAACCGAATAACAGACTATAGTTTCTCATTCTTATTAAATATTATCAAATGGAAACGTAAAAACAATAATTTTCAAACTTCAATTCAAATATTGTCACTACGATGACAGTCAAGGTTAACGTTATTATTGATACAACAGAGTGAGAATATTTTTCTGATCACCAGACTGTACAGAAACAGAAGTATTATTGTATAGATGAGAGGGGAATAGGAATTTTGTTACCATATTCGATTTCAGATTTGAAGAAGTGGGCGATGGTCGTGGAGAACGGAATTTTCTAATTCTATACTTGGGAGTTTTTTATTATACAGCCAATGCTTATTGATACTCTTTTCTTTACTTTGAGAGGCCATGAGCACGATCATATTTGGGACGGTTTTTTTGGTAAAAGTGTCGATTACTCAAAAACTATTCGTCGTATCGATTTCAAACAAGGACACAGGCTTCTAGAGGACGTTTGATTATATGTACTTACGTCTGCGGCAGCACCTCACGATGCTTCTTACAGATAATTGAGGTAGCTGCAATGGTATTTCTCTTCCATTCAAATTTGAAGCAATCTTTATCCAATTTGAATTTGGTATCAAAAGTAAGCTAAAACGTTGATATATGTACGTGCTGTAATGTTTTTTTGAAATAATTTTTTATGTACCCAAAAAATTGCATCAAAGTAACTGCCATTCTGGGAAATTTTTAAGATTTTTTTTTGTGAAAATTTCATAATTTCCATTACAACACGTACCTAGAATCGAACGTCCTCTAGAATCCTGTACTTGTTGTTGATGTATTGAACGAACCGTTTTTGAGATATCCATTGACTATTTTACCCAAAAAATCACCTCAAATACGATTGCTCTCATGGCCTCTCAAGAAAAATATGTAAGTCGTTGATTTTGTTTTGAGAACATTAAATATTGAAGTGCAATATTGATTGATATTCTTTTTTGTTGTTCAAAATTAATTCATTGTTGAAGGAAAAATTGTCCTCTTTGATGTGAGGTGAATTACGTGTCAATGCTGCATTCGTTAGCAGCTTTTGCGTGGTGGACATTTTTTTCTTCTAAAGACAAACATTCTCACTGATGCAGTTTTGGGCCAGAATTTTGGGTTGTATACGTTATTTCCTGATTCGAAAGGATACGATAACTCAAAAGATTTAAGATTTGTTGTATTCTTCAAGTATCTAGCAAAATCTTCGGTTGATGTTTTTGGCTGTAGATGGTAGATACTTTTGATAATCTTTTGGTCAGGTTTGAACATCCTATTGGTTTGTTGTTGATTCGCATTGTTTATTGCCTATCTTACCCATTAATTTCATTTGTCCTGTTTTGTAGTTTCCTTCGCAGGTGTTTTTTTGGGTAGCAAGTAGTCAATATTTTAATTACGTGAACAAAGTAAGAAGCTGCGTAAAAAAATCTGTCATTTTCCAAGTTCATGTCCGAGGAAACTAGCTCATCCACTCAGGAGTCAACGAACTGACTGTTTTGGATGAAGAGAATAAGTATGAGCATGTATGCATTTCATCACTTTGAGACAAGTTTACGACGTGCTATGTCTTCTGCTCGTTTTGATTTCTGCGGATCCTTTCCCAAAGGATGTAAGGAATGTCGATCCTATCAATAGTACTCGCAGCAGTGACTACGATTTTCTACGGGTCTCTCCAACCATCGCTTTCAATATGCCAGTTGATGATGTTCAATTTCAAAGCAGTAGTTCCTAAAGGTGTTTGACAAAATGCACTTATTGAGCCTCCATTCCCAGTACATGTTGATATATTAACCCATGCTCAAAGCCGTAATAAAGCCACAACCGCAGAACTTAACAGAAAAGATATTAGTTTTTCGTAGAATAGAGTCATGGAGGTAACATCTTAACTCTGCTGAATGGTGATTCAGCGTTCAGAAATCAATTTGTTTACCCATATAACTTGAAGCATGATATCTTAGTTGTTTTTGATTTGGTAGTGGAATTAGTTTAGTAATGTAGATATTGATCTCGGTAGCTATACGGATCAGTGGATCTGGATTCCATGGCAAAGGAATATCAATATTTCACCAACATCGGTTTCCCAAGTAGCATTTCTCCGACTACTTACTGAATATATACCCACCAAATCTGACGACAAATTTGGTACAAATATTATAGTCTTTCATTGACGGTCGGCAAAAGACGTCGGACCGTCGTCGTATGGTTAACAAAACTGTGGCAGTTGTGTATTATCGACTTAATTTGCTTCAAATCTGACGACGAATTTTCTGCAAATATCAGTCGTTAATTGACGGCAAAAGACTTCGCACCATCGTCGGATAGTAAACTATCATTAGAATCACCCACTTTCAAAGATTTCATCACACATCCAATTTAACTTGACAGCAGTGTGTGTGTTCGACAGTGAATAAATAATTGCTGTTGCATTATCACATTATAATACTCACTTAAGAATTTATAAAAATATGTATATGTTTATTGATGCCAGTATATAAAGTCTTGTATGTAATTCGGATCATAAATGATAACTAAGGTGCACGCCGTGATATCGACGTGGTAATGGAATATCGATAATTTTCACGGATACTACCATAACTACCATAATACATACATAAATAACTATTATGTCACGCCCATTTTTTTCATCATCCAATTGAATAAAGTTGGGTTGAAGGTTATGC
Organism: Chrysolina oricalcia; assembly: GCA_944452925.2. Taxonomy (NCBI): domain Eukaryota; kingdom Metazoa; phylum Arthropoda; class Insecta; order Coleoptera; family Chrysomelidae; genus Chrysolina; species Chrysolina oricalcia. Next base: position 53,003,444 of record OX101809.2, on the reverse strand, counting down.
ATGTCTACTATACAAGTTGTATTCATAGTACATGAAGCAGTTAAGAATTGTTCAGAAAGACGTACTCCTTCAACTATTTTATTGACCAAATTAGTGCAAATGCGGCCTAGAATAGGTAAGATTGACGAAATCTGCAGACGTCAGGTCGCGTAGGAGAACGTTGGCACGACCTAATTTGGCTGCTTGGGTTATGAAGGCGTTAACCAGTTATAACTCAGTGTTAATTATACAGATGTTCAGGAATAAGGTGACCGACTGCTTACTTCCTGTGGTTAAGCTAGAATTTCGGAGAGGAATGTAGTAAAAAAATTTTCTCCAACAGGTTACCATTCATTTTATGTATTGTACTTTTTCAGGCCTTGAAAATAGTTGGTGGCATGATAAATCAGAGTGTTGAAAAGAGAAACATTCTCAATTGAAAATTGAACAAAAACATGACTCCTCTGGAAATGGAAAAAACGATAAATTGAAGTTACTTTTTTGTAATATCTAACAGAAAACTACTTCCCCGGATAAAGCCACTCTGGACATTGAACTACATCTGATAGAATTTTCAATCGACAACGTTTCCCTTTTCAACTTGAATCCCTTCCAAGAGAGAGGTTATCTTGTACGATGGAAAATAGCGACTAAAATTTCCACAACTGACTTTATGAACATCCCGTTCATATTTTCAATTAAATCAGAGTGGTTAGAGCATGTATGCAAATTAGTAAATGAGTCAACACTAACATATCTTAATTCCCAGTTTTTTCAATTCAACTTTGGATTTTTTCAAAAACATGCGTAGCATATATCTTACAAGCAATAGATTAGCAGGTAAAAACCAATCGAAACTGTCATATTACTAAATATGCTTTGGATATAAACATAAAAGTACAAAATATAAATGCCAGTTTGAAAAAGGGGATTGGCCAATGCCAGTTTGAAAAAGGGGATTGGCAAGAGTATAAAATCATTTGAACATGAAAGCTTTCCAAAATGAACGAAGAATGAAATTGATTTTGTTGCCATTTTGAAATCTTAAGGAAAGTATTTGCGGGCTCCGAGACTCGAAAGTTTCGTTTGGGTCATTTCAAGACATCTGCCAATGCGTTTGCTTCATACAATTCGCAAGATTTTTTCATGTACCGCTGCTACTAAATGCTGTCGAAACTATTAAATTTTCTGCCCTTCCAGAAATTTGAAGATTTAATGTTCGATTCCAGTGCTGTATTGTTCTTGTCAATGATTCAACAAATTGATTTGTCTCGATCTGATCAAACTAATTTCAAGTGATTATCGAGAAATAATATTCATCACAATACTAAATTGAATTCATCTGATTGACTACTGATTGTTAATTTTTCAACTTACTTCATAATATATCCACGTATTGCGGTGTCCTCAGTTCGATTGAGCGTCATATGCTGATCAACTATAAGGGAACCAACAACATCACTATCTTCTTCTTTGAACGGCCAACGACTAAAATGAAAAAAATGGTGTAAGGAAACTGATGTTTCTTTCTTCCCGGAATATTTATTCTTTTATCGTTTATCTTGGTAGAGCATTTTAAATAACAATATGGTAAAAATAAGTTAAAAAAGGTCAAGAGCTTGTAAATATTAAGTAGCTTCTCAACAATCGGGTTATTTTCAGACTCATTCATTGAAATTTAAATTTTTTTCCAGTAATTTACCTATGTGCGTGAACCAACATCAATCCTGCTGACATAATCACTTTTACTCTCTGAACAACTGGATTGGATTTCTGATCTTCTGGGAAGGCCTTCGATAAAATACACTGCTTCTTAGCATAGATACTCGTTGTTCGGGACAACTGAAAAAGGAAATAATACTGTTAGTAATGTATTCACTTTCCTGCAGACGATCGCAAGCACTCCTCATTCTGATTTTGTCTCTCAGGCCATCACAAACAATCAGTGGCGTAACTAGGAATAAGAGCCCTAACAACTATATGTTGGAACAAGCAGTTACTTTAGGTATAAAATTGTTTTTAATTTCAAATATGAAATCAGCAAGTATTTTTACGGTTTACTTATACAGGGTGGCCCAGCGAAAACGAAACAAGGCCGATATTTCATATTTATCGTTCGCAGAAAAAAAAACTCTCGGACCCATCGATTTTTATTGCGAGGGGGACATCTTTTGCGCATATTCTCAACTTTGTCACTTCAAGCCCCTCGGAGGGGTTAGCTCCAACCCTTGAATCTTTAATGGGAGTAGGGTTCATGTGATACCACATTTTGAAGGTAATCGAATTCTCTTTCCAACGTTTGTTAGTTTTTTTTAATTTGCAGTAGTTCTCGAGAAAACAAGTTTAGAACAATCATCGGCTGAGAATCTAAAGTTACGCTTGTTTCACGTTCAGCAGTATTTCTCATCGTGTAGTTATCTAACAATGACTCCTTTTTGTTTGGTAAAATCCTATCCTGGCCAACTATAAAGAGGAATAATTTAAAGTCAGTTTTTTAATACATCAGAAATACGCTTCTAATATTCTCATTTGCATTTTTAAACGACAGGTAGTATACCATTTTAGGCTTGCAAATCATAAAATCATGAAAGTATTTTCAGTATCTTTTTTACAAATTTATTAGTAAAACCTTATGGACTAAGAGCCCGCTGCAAAAAAGCTGGACTATCGAGTTACCGGATGATCATTGTTTTCAATAAGTACTTACTAGGACCATTATGAAAGTCATATCCTATCAGACCAGAAATGCTGCACAAGACATGACATGTGGTGTGGCCAGGTTTTTAAAACTAAGAATGAGAATGCCAAGCAAAACATGTGAAAAAAATTAGGTTTTCTCTGGAAATACAAAAGTTGGTACCAACCCTGTACAGCTTTAGGTCTGGCAGGATATGATATTTACATTACAAAAAAAAATTCCTCATCTGGTAACTCGATGGGCCAGCTTTTTGTAGCGTGCTCCTGGACTATTAGTAGTTTTTGCTGCTATGGAATTCGGTACTTCTGTCAGAAATACTTTAAATAGTGCCGTTTTTCTATTCCTTTGGAAGTAGAATTGATGAATTAGTTTTTACAGTCAATTCTATCTCACAAGAGTTTGTCGTTGACTATTAAGGCTTAAATTTGTTTGTGCCCAAAATGGTTTATTCACTGCGGACAGAATATCAATAATTGAACTTTATTATGAAAACGGCAGGTGCGCTAATATTACAGCACAGGTATTCAATGAACAGAATCCAGATAAGCATGTTCACAGAAAATATGTTATTGAAGTAGTGGCCAAGTTCAGGGAGACAGGATCGGTGGCAAATCGAAAACGAATCGCTCCTCGTTGAGTACCAGGCAATTACCTACAGTTTCTGGCATAAGCCATACGAGCATTCAAAGAATTTTAAAAGCCCATAAATTCCACCCGTATAAAATCCATCTGGTACAAAAATTAAATGAGGATGACTTTGATAGACGTTTGGAATTTTGTGAGATAATGAGTCAACGGATAATAACGAACCAGAATTTTATGTTGTTGTTTTTCAACATTTGTTTCTCAGATGAGTGTTCTTTTTTCGTCAACGGGACTGTTAATCGTCATAATTGTCGGTACTGGTCTGATGAAAATCCACACTTGTTTCATGAAAGTCATACTCAACATCCTGAGAAATTGAACGTCTGGGCTGGAATCTATGGCGATTGTGTTGTCGGTCCTTTTTTTCTACCAGGAAATCTAACAGGACAAATGTACTTGGAATTGTTAGAAGATACTGTCGATCCCGCGTTGACAGAAATTCTTGAAAATAATGACCGTTACAGTGCGAATGACTTGACATTTCAGCAAGATGGGGCACCTCCCCACTATCTCCTTGCGGTTCGTCAGTATCTGAATGAAACCTTTCCTGGGAGATGGATCGGCCGAAGAGGAGTAGTGGAGTGGCCCGCAAGGTCACCAGATTTAAGCCCGTTAGATTTTTTTCTGAGGGGTCACTTGAAGAGTATCATCTATAAAACTCAACCAGTTTCTTTACATGATTTACGTCAACGGATCATTGATGAATGTCGGAACATTACACCTGTAATGCTTCAGAACGTCCGAAATCGTTTTGAACAAAACCTCTATTACTGCATGGAAGCAGGAGGCCAACATTTTGAACACTTGTTGAAATAAAAAGTAAAATAGTAACCAAATTTTGTATTTTTATGTTTTCAACCACCCTCCCCCCCTTCTATGTATCAAAAACTTAGAAAAACTCAGTATTTTCTCAAACTATTGCCATGAACACAATTCTAACAATTCAAATTGAAAATTGATACGAATTCATGTCAATGTTGACTTGTTAGTATATCAACAATGATTTCTCTAAAACTACTGCATCAAATTAAAAAAAACTAACAAACGTTGGAAAGAGAATTCGATTACCTTCAAAATGCGGTATCACATGAACCCTACTCCCATTAAAGATTCAAGGGTTGGAGCTAACCCTTCCGAGGGGCTTGAAGTGACAAAGTTGAGAATATGCGCAAAAGATGTCCCCCTCGCAATAAAAATCGACGGGTCCGAGCGTTTTTTTTTCTGCGAACGATAAATATGAAATATCGGCCTTGTTTCGTTTTCGCTGGGCCACTTTGTATATTGCATATATTTTATGTTGATTACTATTTAAATAATTGTTTGATAATCGAAAAATGCTGACAACTAATAATTGGAACATGTTTCCTGTTCCTCACGTTTATTGAGTTTTATCGACGTAAAGGAGGCTTTGACATGGAAAATACCAGTAAGTGTGTTGTCAACAAAGATTATCTCGAGTTATTTGAGTATTAATATTCTAAGTGAGTCGGTATTGTCAGTTTTATTACGAGTAAAATACAATGATGTCACGTGGAAAATCTACTGATCCAAAAGTGCGAGAAACTATCATTATTCAGTGCCATAAAGGGAAAACAATGCGTGAAATTTTCAGCGACTTGACTATAACAACAACTACTGTGTTTGATGTAATTAAAAAATATGGTGGAACTGCCAGTATTAATGTTCGCGGTAAAAGCTCAGGCCGTCCAAAAGCTGTTTCTCGAAGGAGTGAAAGGCATTTAATTAGTTAGTCTGGAAGAAAAAATACACGACCAGAAGTAACTGCAAGGTGGAATAGACAAACTGGGAAGGATGTTTCCAGAGAATGCTGTCGCAAATATATCCACAAGAGCGGTCTCAGTTTTTTTGAGGTATGTTTGATAGGTACTTCTTGGCGTTATAAATTTTCAATTTTTTGAGTTACAGGCTAAAGAAAAGCCATTGTTGACGGAAACTCAAAAAAAGAAACGGTACATTTGGGCCAAATCAAAGCTTTCGTGGAACAAACATGACTCGGACAAAGTTATATATAGCGACGAAAACAAATTTGATGTATGTGTTGGAGATTACCGAAAGTGGGAGATTACCGAAAGCGTGTGATTCGGGAAAAAACAAGGAGCATTCCATAAGGACTGCCTCAAAAGGACTGTAAAGTTTCCACAGTGCATCATGGTGTGGGGTTGTATGCCAGACAAAGGGTTGGGAACTTTACACTTCATTGAAGGCACAGTAAACGCAGACAAATCGAAGATATCCTTGATCATTCGCTTTTACCAAGTGCAGCAAAGTTAAATCCATCTGGAGATTTTATTTTTGAACGGGACGGAGCCTCATGTCATACGGTTGAATTTACCAAAAAACTGATGGGAGAACATGACATTAAGGTTTTTTCACATCCCTCTAGCAGCCCGGATCTCAATCCAATAGAAACACTTAGCGTACTTTACCACAACTACGTGCTAAATAGCAAGAAATATATGATAGTTTCACCACTGAACTCTGTGAGAGCCTAGTTAATACAATTCCTAATAGAGTTCAGGTTGTTATTCTAGGTAAGGGCGATGTTACGCCTTATTAATTTTCATTTTAATATGTTGAAAACCATTTGTTCCAATATTTAGTTGTCAGCATTTTTCGATTATTGTTGTTATTTCCATCAACCGATTGCACCCCTACGCGCAACCCTCGGAAGTCTTCGAGAGACTTGTGTGAGCTAGGGAAGACGCAGCCCTTACCTTTTAACGTGTGATGCCATGCACGATACCGGTGAATCGGTGGATCGAACCCACGACCCCTCGCTTGCGAGGCGTACGCTTTTACCAGCCGACCACCACGGCCCATTATCAAATAATTAATTGAATAGTAATCTACATAAAATATATGCAATAGTTCATTAAACCGTAAAAACACTTCCATACATCATAAAGAAGATTGCTGATTTCATATTTACAATTAAAAATAATTAAAATAAAAGAATTTCGGTAAACTGGCATTTTATTCCCAAAGTAACTGATTATTCCAACATATAGTTAGGGCTCATATTGCAACACCCCCACAAGATCTGAGCTTGGGCCCTCTCCACAATCTAACAAAAAATTTGTTTTGAAATGTTACAGTTCTCATAACTTCTTTTGCTTAAGAGGTGAGTGTATTTTGTTGATAATGGTTTCTATCGACTATAGAGCAAAATGATACTCAGTGATCAAATTTAACAATAATATCATTCGATCAGTGATTATTTCTTGAATTTCATGTACATTTTTTACGCAACGCAGAGGCTGGATGAGATGTAGTTACGCCACTACAAATAATGCATTTTCTAAAATAATAAACAAATGATAGGAGTTCGATAACCTAGTGCGATTCAATTCCACCAATGTCCTTGTATTTTTCCTATGATGGCATGCGATGGAGGCGAGGTGGGCTTCTCTATTTTTTTAAATTTTTGGCCTTTGGAGAGTTAATATAGATACATTTTTCATATATTCCTCAGCGTAGTTATGGTAATCATTTTAGCATTTGAAATCAAGAATGGGGAAAAGTACCAAAACCATGCAAAATTTCATAAATGTAAATTTTAAACAATTCTAGTTATTTTGTGGAGAAAAATGCACAAGAGTCGCAAAAAGACGAAAACAAAGAAAATATCATCCTTTAGCATCAGAGCAAATAAATTATTTTTTCATTCTTTTGGTAATAACTAGTCTGAAAAAAATCTAAAAGATTAGTAAACGCAAAGTTTACATAAGGCTCGCGGAAACTTTGCCACCTCCGCCAATGATGGAAACATGTTTTTTTTGTTTATTTTACACTAAAAAGTTTGTTTCCAACTTGAATTGATTATGGAAATAATACAAAAGTTTTTTGAAGTTGTCGGGAACGTAGAGAGTAATTTTCCATAAAACATATTAAATTTGCCGCCACAACAGATTTCGGGAACTTTGTCAAATTTGAAAAGAATGAAAAAAAAAATGCAAAATTGTTTTGTAGGTTTTCGAACCAACTCAATAAACTTTTGCATCAATTCAGGTTGCCAACAAAATTTGCCACTATCACAGATTTCAGGAACTTTGTCCAATAAAAACATGCATTTTTTTCATTCTTTTCAAATTTGACAAAGTTTCCGTAATCTGTGGTGGCGGCAAATTCAATATGTTTTCTGGGAAATTACTCCCTATGTTCCCGACCAATACAAAGAACTTTTGCATTATTTCCATAATCAATTCAGGCAAACACATTTTTTTACTATAAAAAAAAACAAAAAAAATATGTTGCCGTCATCGGCGGAGATGGCAAAGTTTCGGTGAGACTTATGATATAGAGAGAAACGTTTATTTGCGTTTAGATTTTTTTCGGCAGAGTTATTAAAACAAGTTTGTATAAATAATTTATTTACTCGGATTCCATTCCATTATCTTCAAAATCAAAAAAGTTATAAGGGCGAGCCACTTTCCATGGACACTATGTATAGTACATTTCAACATCCTAAAAAACATACCTACTGAGTTTGTGACTGCTACCCTCATAAGCTTCCACCATCTTGAAAAACGGTGCACAAAATCCAGTTCTGACGTTTTGACTGAATTTCATTGCTGGTGACGTCACAGACTTATTGGTGAGTTTTTGACCTACACTGTAGTATCAAACTTAGCCAGTGTTCTGAAGATTTTTGATAACGATATACAGGGTAAATCTTGACTTTTTCTGAGTTACACAGAATGAAAATAGTTTCATGATGAAGCATCAAAGGTATGTACGATCTTATGGAAATTGAAGTTTATGTGTTGGATTTATTCGATAAGATCGACTGAACCCCCAAAAAATATATGAACACAGTAAGTGCTTCTTTTCATTTAGGTTTCATACCATTTAATCGTACAATTTTGCTTGTTACTTGTGGCTTCCCTGAAGATAACAGCATTCACTGTTGAAATATAGTGTTAAGAGAGTACACGTTTTCTTTGCTGCTATACCCAAAATTTTCCTGTCCGTAATTTTTTTATATACAGATCCCCTCTGTATATGAGTCAAAGTATGATTGTCTCCGTTATCCTACTTGCGACTCAAGAATAAACGAGATACATATTTACGATGAAAAATGGAATGAATATTTCAATCTTCTGTATAAACTAATACAATAGGACTTTTCGCTGGCAAGTAGCGAATAGAAATACTGCCCCTACGACCGTTGAATTAAATCTGTCAGTTACTTGAAGTTTCCTACAAGAAATACTTTGTAATGCTCTCTGAATTTTGTAGCTAAAATTATATTTCGATTCAACTGGGGGAACTGGCGTCTTCCCTAGCTTACACAAGTCTCTCGAAGACCGAGATTTGCGCGTAGGGGTGCAATCGGTTGACGGAAATAACAATTTAAAACAAAAAAAAATAGGTACAGGTTTCGTGGCTCGTGCCACTCATCAGCGTATGCTAGGTCTCACAATTAAATGGAAAAATCCTTTCAGCTTTTGCTGGGAATTCCCAAGAGAAACACTGAAGTGGGTATATATCCAGCGCCATCTGTAGGTTCCAAAAGCACTCCGACTATTTTGTCGACTTCATTATGAGGATAAAATCGTTTCATAACGAGTGGACGACACTACTTGGCGAGAGATCATTAATCAATAATGAAAAATGAAAGTAATTCAATCTTTCGCATAATGCTTTATGCACGTACAAGCGCGAGAAATCTGGGACATCATTGTGGTTGAGTAGCCTACAGTTTCCATTTCTTCTTTTTAGATGTGCTGTCTCTATTCTTGCTTATACAATATATTTATAGTTAGGAAGCTGCCTATATGATTTACTGTCAGTATATCAGATAAACAGCTCTCTAATTATTCCTCGATCACATTTTCCGGTAGAGTTCTAGCTAGATCTGCTGTGAGATTTGGAATGGAAATATCCTACGACCACATATGAAAATGAAACGATATTTACACAACACCTAATGTCATGAATGAGTTAATATTTTCTTTTTATCTCCCTCTTTTATCGTTTCCTTATTTGAATAGTTCAGTTGTTTTTTGGTGTGGTTTCCTAGTATGGAAACATTGTAGTAACTTCGCCTATTTGGAAATTTTCACACCCAAATGAAAAATGTCATTTTGTATCCAAAAGTAAACTGAAGAGACTTTGAAATCGGAATCCCGACTTTAATCTCGGGATCCCGACTTTATACTCGGGATCCCGACTTTTATCTCGGGATTCTGACTTTAATCTCGGGATCCCGACTTAAATCTCGGGATCCCGACTTTATTCTCGTGATCCCGAATTTAATCTCGGAATCCTGACTTTACTCTCGGGATCCCGACTATAATCTCTAGATCTCGACTATAATCTCGGGATCTCGACTATAATCTGGGGATCCCAACTTTAAAGTCGGGTTATCGACTGGGCGCTCAGGTTTAGGAACTTCTACTTTGAAATTGCTTCATGAAGCTATGAATCAGATGAAACATCTTCATTCGTATCCCATTGGTTGAAGGAAATATACGCATTTCGATAACTAAGTTATCTTCATCAGGAAGTAATATTAATACGCACTGCCACAGAGTAAACCGACAATCTATAATAATACAGGGTGGCCCATCGAAAACGTACCGCAAGGCATAACAGGCTGGGAAAGAACTTTTCTATAAAATCCGAAAACAGGTCAAGTTTGTTTGTCAGGGGGACACATTTTGACGTAACAAGCATAGTAAAACCTACAACCCTCTAAGTAGGGGTGTCACCCCAACATTTTTTTCAAATGGGAAGAGGGGTCAAGCGATACCTCTTTAGAAGGGGCTTGTCATTCCCTACACAGTGCTGCTTATATTTTCAAAATCGATCCACTCTTTCAGAAAATATGGAGCGTTGAAACTCCAACGATAATGTGTGACGACAAATGCAAAAATTGATTCAATTGTACTTCAAAACTCATTTATTAGTCAAGTAAATGTTCGAATTGCTGTTCGTCAACCTGTATACAGTGGTATAAGTTATTTTCAAACCGTTGTCGTACATTCTGGAGCATTTGGGGTGTCACTTCGCGACATACGTTAATGATTCTTCGTCGCAACTGTTCTAATGTGTCTGGTGGTGTTTTATAAACAGGGCTTTTGATGTGTCGCCACAAAAAAAAATCTAAAGGACTTAAGTCGGGTGACCGAGGTTGCCATTCTATTGGGCCCCGTCGTCCTATCCATCGTCCTGGAAATATGTCATGTAAATAATTGCGCACATTTTGGGAATAATGAGGAGGAGCTCCGTCTTGTTCCTGTTCATGGTATGCGGAATCGTTCTCAATGATATTTGTTAGAGCTGGGTCGATGGCATTTTGTAGTAAATCCAAGTTCATTTCGCCTGTTAAATTTCCAGGAAAGAAAAAAGGCCCTACAATGGAATTTCCAAAAATACCAGCCCACACATTTAACTTCTGGGGGTGTTGCGTGTGTGTCTCGTGAAAAATCCTTGGATTGGTGTCAGCCCAGTACCGGCAATTGTGGCGATTCACTAAACCATGGAGGAAGAAGGAACACTCGTCCGAAAAACACACATTGAATAGAAAATTACCATTGTGTAACGCTCGCTCACTCATAATTTCGCAAAATTGCAAGCGACGGTCAAAGTCGTGTTCATTCAGTTCGTGCACTAAGCGAATTTTGTAAGGATGGAATTTGTATTTTTTCAATACCCGTTGGACACTGGTACGAGACACACCCGTCGCAATGGCCAATTGTCTTGTACTTAGCGTACTATCAACTGCAACTTGCCCCAATACTGCTATCTACGTAGGTTCATTTAGTACTGGATTTTCAAGCTCTCTCTCTTTGTTATGAACTGAACCTGTTTCGCGAAATTTTTTCACCAAGTCGCGAACAATTTTTCCAGAGGCATGTTTGTAAGGATGCCGTTGGTTAAACAACTCCGCGACCCGATTTCCACATTCCTCGTTTTTGAGAAAAAGCTCAATGATTTCCACTCTGCCTGCAATTTTCTGAAAGAGTAGATCGATTTGAAAAATCTAAGCAGCACTGTATAGGGCATAACAAGCCCCTTCTACAGAGGTATCGCTTGACCCTCCTTCCCATTTGAAAAAAATGTTGGGGTGTCACCCTTACTTAGGGGGTTGAAGGTTTTACTATGCTTGTTACGTCAAAATGTGCCCCCCTGACAAACAAACTTGACCTGTTCGGATTTTATCGAAAAGTTCTTTCCCAGCCTGTAATGCCTTGCGGTACGTTTTCGATGGGCACCCTGTATGTCCAGCTAAGGCCACGCTAAACACTGAACCACATCTGACAGATATTGTGAAAAGAACCTAACTTGCAAATTTTCACTTTCATATTTTTTCTTTCAATATCTATCAGAATGTCCACCGTGGATTTAGCCGGGAAGTAGTTGTTTTTTGTTAGATATTACAAAAAATAGCATAATTTTTATCGTACGTTTCTTCCATTTGTTTGTTTCAATTATCAATCGAGAATGTTTCCCTTTTCGATAATGTATCCATTATTGCAAGTGAATATGACCGTAAAATTGAAACGTTACGGAGACTCGCCAAAAAGTATTTGTTCTGAGTTTGATATGATTAAAATTGAATTTATAAACACACCTGGTAGATACAATAATTCATGGAACAGATAATGTTGAAAACTAACATATCTGTTTGTACATCAGACTTGGGGGGGCGCTTTAACATTTCAAAAGTTTACTTTTATATAGTTTCAATACATTGGACATTCATTCTTTGCTTTATTTCTAAACCATTTCACCACATGTAAACTCATTATTGAAGGGCCCTGAAGATGAAATGATTAAAATTCGAAATGTCGGTCAAAAAATATTAGTCCCAACAATCTATCTGAATACATCAATGTAACTATTCTCTTCCAGACCGAGATCCGGAGCCAGAAATATACAGGCTGATTTAGAATAAGACTGACAAACTCCGTGTGCTGATTCTTTATATAAACATAATACGATATTAGTTGTAGTTTGTTCAAAATTTGTTCTTTCTGTCAACCGGCTACACCCTTAGAAGTTTTCGGAAAACTTGTGTGAGCTAGGAAAGACGAGGCCCTAAAATTTTAACATGCGATGCCCTTATGGTTGAAAAGCGAACGTTCGACTATCACTACCACCATAAATAAATGTTTTGATTTGCTTTTCGACTATAATGCAGGGCTTTGAAATTACAAAAAAGATAATTTAGTACACAGAAACAATTTCTGTAGGCTGTATGCCTCAGGGAACACCTCCCGAGGCAGTGAGTTCCAAAGCTTTGCTGTTTCTTGGAAGAACGAGTCCTGAAAAAGAAATGTTCAGCATAACTCTAAAGTGACGATAAAGGGATGTTAAGACTGACCTCGACGTGTCAGTCTCGATGGGACTGCTAACGGTGGAATGATTGATGATATTTCTGAAGAACATCGTCTAAGAAAATATCTGTAAAACAGAGACAGATCGCAAATCTTTTTGCGGTGTTCCAGAGAAGTGAGTGAGCTTGTGAGCTCAGCAGCACCGGCAAGACGAATTGATCTTTTTTGGGCAGAATCTAAAAGTTTCAGTGTGTGCTTAGGGGTTGAACTCCATATATGGGAACATTATTCCAGTACAGGTCGGATTTGAACCATATAAATCATAATGAACCGACGGGAAGTGAAATAGCTGTTGGCACGAAACAGAAAACCAAGTTATTGAGGGGGATTCTGGCAATGCAAATGGCTTTTCCATGACAGGGTACTGCTGATGGTGATACCGAGCACGGAAATGGAGGACTTCATTGGTATGGAGACTCCTAATATAATTACGTTGACCACTGTGAGATCGGCTTTTCTAGAAAAAAGAGACGACAATAAATTGCACGACACGGCACGCTCTGTGATTGGTCACTATAGTAGCGGTAAGTTTGAATTACCGGCAAACTGAGTTAAAAATGCGTGAATTACCAGCCAACCTAACGTAACCTGACTAACCTTGCGTAGACAAAATAACCATTCAAAATTGTTAGCGATTCAACGACTATTCATCCAAAATTGTTAATAACCTAGTATTGGTCAGAGCGCTTATGCCGTGCATTTTATTGTATAGTAAAAAAAGAGATGCTTGGGTTGAATTATACCATTCTAAAATTTTTGCTAGGTCCATATTTCAATCGTTCACGTTCCTTCCCCGGTATCCTCTAGTTTCACGGGCTGATATCGAAACTTTTGAAGAGAACGCGATATGAAGGGTGCTATCATCTACGAAGCTATGCACTGGGTATGAGGAGAAACAGTATTGGTGATAAAATGGGTCCAGCTAGTATTGAACCTGCTGTGGAAGGAACCTAGGTGGTGCATATATTTTTTGTATAATCAAGGTGAACTGTTCTCATAATCATCTCAACGCTTGCTTGTATTCTACGCACGACCATCTCCACTTCGAGCCTAGCCGAGACAAGGACTTTGAGCGTCGGTTCCCGAGACGGACACTTGTAGCCAGGCTTTTGGTAATCAGCGCGTTACCTGTAGTAACTTAAACCCTTGTAGGCGTAGGGTTGGCGTTACAAAATGGTGCGGTACAGTGTCTCTGTAGTCATGGTAACAGACGGACCACGACAAATTAAATGGTGAAAGTTTGGATAAGAATACGTTTCAGGCCCACATGAAGCCACCGAGATTAATTCTAATCAGTTTTTTCAAAGAAACCAGATGTGGGCGAAAATATAAAATTTCTCTAACGCTATGAAACTCTCCTCACTACCCCTTAAGGTCTATCAACCAGTCTGCCAATACACTTGACATTTTTCTAATGTAATCATTTTACTAATCTGAATCCATATAGAATAGACGTTTGTACTACACTTGGAATCTACGATCACACTTTCATTGCCGCTAAGGTAAAGTGTACATTGAGCTGGGTCACCTAGTTAACGCAGGGCAGAAAAGCACGTGAAACAAACTGTGTGGCCCAGATCACCACGCATATTAGATAGCAGTTTGACAAAGGCGGTCGCTTAGGTGAGGCGTACATTGAACTTCGTCACGCAGTAACCGTAGGGCAGCGCAGGGCAGGAAAGCACGAGAAACAAACTGTGTGACACAGTTCACCACGAATATTAGATAGCAGTTTGTCAGAGGTGGACGCTTAGGTGAGGCCCAAATTGAGCTGCGTCACGCAGTAACCGCAGCGCAGAGCAGTACAAGAAAAAAACCGTGTTGCACAGTGGTTCTCGAGTATTAGTGCTGCAGTTTAACGGAGTTAGACGGCTATTTTGTGTCAGTATGTTGGCGGAATACTCAAATTTGAGCTTGGGTTGGATTCGGATGCCGAGTTAGACACATTACGTCTACTTCATTAGAAATCAAGGGAAGTAAATCTGTGAAAAGTGGATATCTGACAAAAAGACGCACTCACGGGAATTTGAAATGTCTTATACTGAGTATCACTGGTGTTATATAATACAGGATATGGCTCCTCACGAATTCGAAAATCAACTGAGTAACTAAATGAAACTCTAGGGCGCGTTACAATTTCATACAGTTTCTGTGTCCCATCCACAAGTATGGGACAGGCCTAGTCTGGGATAGTATTGCTCTGTTCTGCTTTACGTCACAGTTCGCGGTACTCCCTTTTAAAGCTTGCGACGCAGAAACTGTGCAGCGCTACCTATGTCACCTTCGTCTCAATATGCAACAAGCCTAATTTGTTCTTTCCCTATATCGACAAGCTGTACAATTTCGCCCCGTCTGTTTTGGCATTATAATTCTGCCGACTGGAATGTCTTCGTATGTTTTCTTAGCGTTTCTTGGGTATTAGTATGTATTTCATCTGTAGATCAAACACGATGAGCCGATACATTACTCACTTAAATTACATCGACTACCAGCGGAGTGGTGCAGTAGGTTTTCCTACAACTGAAAAGTGAGTAGTAGTCATCGTGGAGAGGTCGCTACCGCAGCCAGGCAAGTAGAATATTGAAGAACTTTTTTACCTCCACATATCTAAATTACTTCTCCTAATCTAACTATTCGAACCTTCACGACCTTCTCATGAAGGTCAGTATGTCAGTCCATTCGATTAGTTCATCTTGTCGGAGTTTTTCCACTCCAAAGAGTCGAATATTTCAAATATTAACCTCCCATACGCCCCCTGACTGATCAAAGGGGGAGTAATTGCCTCACCCAACTTGAGAGCAACATTGACACGTTTTTCTCCTACGAGTCTTACGTCATCACCTCTGTTTTGGTCACTTAAAACTTCAACTAATTACCCCTTTTCCCGAGCTAATTGGCTTCCCAAAGGAACGTTCTAAATCCGCTCCTGCATAAGAAGAAAGATGAAGTGTCTTCGACTTCTTCACATTTGCTGTACGTGGGACTGTCATCTGTGCCTATTAGTGATAGGTCTCTGCCTTGTACAGATTCCTTGAATTAAACATTTTTTCATTTTCAGACCGTGGAAAGCTAAAATTCCCAAAATCTAGGTCAAGAATCTGTCTAATTTGTTATACCCTGTTAGTATTCCTATAAGGATTCGTAGTGCTTGGTGATTTCTACCTAAGAGCTACGCTGTCCTTGCCTTGCTGGAGTCGATTACAAGATTTCAGAAGATTTGGGGAATGAATATTTGGTACGAAATTTACAAGGATCATTTGATTGGACCATATCTTCATCAAGGTACAAATACCTTAATTTTCTCTCATTGGGGACCGCAGAGATGTATTCTTCCAGCAGGATGCAGCGCCTCCTCATAACCATTTCGTCGGTCCCACGCCAAAACCGCGAATGTGCTAATTTCAAGGTACTGACGTCAATTTGTAAAATACTAATTTTCTTATAAAATTTTCAATGCCAAATTCACGAAAGGGCTATTAGGTTGTCTACTGTGAACGCGAGTGTATTCGCAAATGTGAAAATATACCTAGGTTTACAAAGCAAGAAGCATACGAATATTCTTAAAACTCTTCTCATTCAAAATGACAAATTGCACATTCGTGGTTTTGACATGGGACTGACGATTTGAAAATTCTTTTTCCTCAAAGGTAGTTAGTTCGGTTGACTACTTTAGACTTTTTATGAGAGGTTTATACTACTCATCCATTCAATCTCGTGGATTTCCAAAATTGAATTTTGAGGGTTTATCAAAGGTAAACACGAACGTTACAAAAATCATCATTTGAAATATTTTGAAATGTGCCTTGCAGCAAACGGAAGGCAATTTGAACGTTTGTGTCAATATTATTGTGCCTAGTTATTCGTTAGAATAGTCTTTTCTTGTTGGGACTGTTTGTTGGGATATAAGATAATACATATTGTAGGATGCACCATTTGGAAAACTGAGGTAGAATAAGTGTGAATTTCGTGAAAATCGTTTTATTTCGAAGAAGATGAATAGTTCTATGATTGAATATGCTATCGACTATCAATACTCTTGAATGAAATCATAACTTCTTCCTAGTAGGTATAGGTAATAGAGCTTTCTTTAACTTGGCAACGAGTCGAATTTTCAAAAATGAAAAATATCAGTTATTCTTCATGGAAATGTTGGAATATTACAGGTGCACCCTTGAAAAAAAAACTGATGTTCTTGTCTTTCTTGCACCCAGTGTATGAAAAATAGTAATTCCTGAAGATATCTAGCTCTCACAATGATTTTGATACATGGTCATAATATTTGAAAACTTCGTATTGATTCAAAAAGTCAGCATACCAATGATGGCGCAAAAATATATACCCTGAGATTAGAGTAGAAAATGCATGTTGAGATTTTTATAGACAATATTTGCAAAAATATGTCAAAATGAATCGTCAAGGCCACTTTTTATTTTCTCTACGTTTCCGTTTTCCAGAAATCTAAATTTTTCAAATAAGGACCTGGATCATTTTGTGCCTCCCTGCATCCTAAAAGCTCAGATCGATTAAAACTTTTGAGTTTTTTGATGTTCCCATGAAAAAACAAGTGATATTTTCTAATTCTTTAAAAATAATGAATGGGACAGTTTTTTTTTTAAATCCAATATCATAATTTCGCAGTAAACCTTTTGGATCTATAGATATCGATGCCCTGATTAAATATCTTCATGGACGGAATGTAAAAAAAATAAATTCTTTTTGAGATAATCAAGATCAAAGGCTGTCAAATTCCTGCGATCAGTATGGTAGTTCCGTATGCCATGAACAGAACGATTGTTCCAACGACTCGATAGTCCCAAAATTTGATGAAAACATCTCCCAGGGATTTTTTCGGAGTCACCGATAAAGAATCTGGGGTCGGTATCGGTACTTTTAAATCTAGAGAATGCTATTTTTTAGGGAAAATAAAAAAGGAGCCTTTTTTGGGGGTTTATTGGGACCACTGACGTCTATTTTCAGATTGCCAATTTTTTATTTTCCCTGAAAAATAACCGATTATAACCGATAACGACACAGTGAATTTTTCAATTCTGATGCCAGATTCGTTATCAGCGATCATAACCCTGGGCCAAGTTTTCATCGAGTTTCGAGACTATCAGAAAGAAGGGCCTGGCCGTATTGGGACCACTAACGTCTATTTTCCAATTCTGAACCCAGATTCGTCATCAGCAGTGGCTGGTCCAAGGGAGGGGGCAATGAAGGCAATATACTCCTATCTTAACATTATTCCTACGGTTCCTACTCCTACACTTCAGACTCCAACTCTAGCTAATTGCCTCCACTGGATCAGTCCCTGGTTATCAGCGACCACAAAAAAACCCTGGCTGAAATTACGAATCGTTAGAATAATCGATCTGTTCATGGTCACTGATAGCTGAAAACGTCAATTTGACAGCCATTACCCTTGATCATTTCAAAATCGATCAATTTTGGAGCTTGCTTGCTATAATATATTTTATTTCCTTAAGAGAGTACATATGCTGTATGGAAAAAGTAAAAAAAAGACAAAAATAATTGGAAACATACCTACAGAGTAAAATACAAGCAGTTTGTTTCAAGACTGCATTCAAATAAAAGTTTTACACAAATAAAAAGTATCAACTGAAAACAATTGACTAAAGTAAAAAATAAATTCTCTCAGAAATGATGATCTAAAATCTCTTCAATAGTATAAAAGCTATGCTGAACAAGGAAATCTTTCAATTTTTTTTTGAAAATATGTTTCGTACTATTTTTTTACTATGTCAACCGGAATGAAATGAAATAGGGCAGTTTGAGTTAATCGAAGTTTGGTGAATGGTACTATAAATTAATTTTTGTTTCGAGTGTTGTAATTATGATTCCTATCGTTTTGAGGGAAAATATCTTTTTTTTGAATTTTGAACATATACACAGACAGTTCTAAAATGTATGGAGACGCTAGAGTTAAAATTTTCAGATATTTGAATGGGTTTCTGCATGAGGTTCGACAGCTTATTTCCACCATTGAACGAATGATACGCTTTTGCGCAATAAATATAGTAGACGACAAAGTCGATGTTCCCCTTGGATATATTTAATTAGGACAACGATATCTACAATATCCTAAAGTTTGATCCAATTTCACTTAGAGCCACTTTCCGTTAGGTATGCTGTGGTGTCCTTTATGAATTAATAATGTTATGAATTTAAAATGAACGGCATTATAAAAAAAAAAAATGTATTTTTAACTGTTTGGTCTGATCAAAAATATGAATCTTGGAAAAACAGTGGCGTTTGATGATTTTTACCATGAATAACAATCAGCCTGCGACTTATGATTTGATATCTAATTTCATGAAAAAATACCCTATGATTACTAACAAACACAGCAGGTTTCATC
This sequence comes from Chrysolina oricalcia, assembly GCA_944452925.2. Lineage (NCBI taxonomy): Eukaryota > Metazoa > Arthropoda > Insecta > Coleoptera > Chrysomelidae > Chrysolina > Chrysolina oricalcia. Next base: position 52,984,378 of record OX101809.2, on the reverse strand, counting down.
AAAATCGGCCAAATATTTTTGAGTAACCAATGAAAACCCGATTTTTCATAAAAACTTTGCCATCCGTTACTGGGAACCGTAGCAACTGAAGACACACATCACTACCTGATATTAATAGCATCACTTATGAGCTGCATATGGATGCAGCTACTAAATATACACTAAAGCTTTAAATTATTTTCAAAAAAAGAGCAACTTTTTTCATCTGTGATGCCTATCTTGCTAACTCAATTCGAACATCATAGAAACGTTGGTAATCTCTCTCTCTCTTTTATAGATGTATTCATAGCCGATCCTCTTCCAAAATATCGTCGGTTGTTATTCCATCATTAGCAGCTTCAATGGAATTACCCATAGACTTCAGTCTAGGGAAGTGATTCGTGATTCCCGAGGCATACATATGAGTCTCTCAAAGTTAAAACAAATATAAATTCCTACCAATTTTCTCTTGATCCTGACCATGTTTTCAGACCATCAGGGAAATATTTCGTGGAAGAGCATGAGGAGTATGTCTTGTATGAAGAGAGGACATGATAGTAATATCTATTTCGCTCACAAACTTGTTTGAAGTACCGCAGATCTACTTGCCACCCCAAAGGCTCGAACAATTCCAAAGATCAGTTCGAAAAGCATGCACTATAATACCTCTAGAACTATTTTATGTGCGATTAATATGTCAGTATAAACTTACCTCCAATATCAATGATAAACAAGCCGGATAAAATGTCATGAAAACTACGTAATTCACCACTACTGACAAGCAAGCGAAGCATGACAACATTTCAAGCCGATGTACTCCTGAAAATTATTTTAGTCAATTAAAAATGTCAGATGTAAGTGAACAAGGAAACTTCAAGTAAGACACGTATAAATCAATAATAACTAAAATATTCCTTTGCAATCTTAAAATCGTAATCGAATTACGGAAACAGTTGAGCGGACACAGTTGAGCGGACACAGTTGACCATTTACGGATCCAATGAACTGATGTAAAATCGTTCAATAATACACCAATTTCCCTTGTGAGTCCTTGTCTAGCATTGACAGTTGAGTATGTATAACAAATATTCAACTCAGTAATATATTTTCTCGATTGTATGTTTCACTGTCCAAATGTTGATTTAATAATATTAATAGTTGTGGTTATAAAATACAACTTTTAATTGTTATTTTTTAACTTATCTTAACAAAAATATCTTGCTCCGATCTAACTAGTACCGATCTGGCATTCACTGTTAGATGTCATAAGTTTTCCAATGAATGAACGTAGCCATATTTACAAACGTTTTCTTCAACTTCTAATAGTTGAAACAAATAACTTCAATATAGATAAATCAGTTGAATTGTTCATTTACTGGGTGGTGTTCATTCTCTCTGGATTTTTGATTCTACATGCTTTTTATTGGCATTTCAAAATAAAACCTGCTACTTCAGAAAACAAGCATTTTTTCCAACGCTTGAAAACACTATGTTCATCAAATAGTATACTGGCATCATTCTGTTATTTCAACTAAGGTACGAAGATATTTACTTCGCAGTATATGGGAATAAATTTATCGTCATCATCTTATACATAAATGCACAATAGTTCAGCGCATATCATTGCATCTCACTCATGGTAAAAGGTTTATACAGGCAAATGGAAAATTCGCAAGTAACCTCAAAATATTCGCATTTTTGTTGTTATTTCGCTTATAACTTGTAAAAGTATGTGTGGTAATAAACGTTTGGAAAAATGTGAAATTTCAAGTTTTGGGTCAACTTTTGAGTCAAACAGTTGATAAACTGCTGATAGTGCTGGTAAAATTGTTATGGGTTAAGTTATTTAGATTTATTTCAAGCATATAACGTCTGTATTCCCAATAGTTAACTCATAGGTTAGTTGAAATAAAAAAAATGATTCGATGTAAACTCATTCCATGACTTGAAATCTTTGCCCAAAAAATTTGGTTGACAAGGTCTTGTTCGGCCGCGATTGGGTTCAGAAGGTCTCGGTATTCCAGGCCCTATCTGCGGCTCTACCTCAGAAACATCTGTCAAAAAGTGTGAAAATGCTTCAATTTGAAGGGTTGATTTGGGATATGGATTTCATACCTTATGCCCTTCGCCATCCCATTCACTAGTACCAGAAGGCTCTTTTGATTTTCTGTAGTCACATAAGTTAAGGTTAGTCAGAGTGACGATTTCTGCCTAGGTCAACATGTCATCTACATCTTTATGGGGATTTCAGCTGAACCAGATCTGTTAAGACTATGAAATGATTGCAATGGAATAACTCCTATCTGTTCAACTTCGTCAGCTGATGTTATATTCATTATCTGAAGAAACTGTTGCCCAAGAACAATCGAACTTCTAAGAGTTACATAAACATTCCCACTCATCACGTGGATGGAAAATTATTGCGGTAATTTCAAAACGTCTAGCTTCTGTGTGAGATAAACAGAAACGTTGCACAGATAACACCACAATAATTAAGCCTTCTTCCACCTCGTCCATAGGAGTCCCATCTTCCAATCCTATATAACATATAACACATTCACGATCCGAAATTTCCACTCGTAACAATCTAGTTGTCACACAAATGAATGGGTTGAAAGACCCTACAGGTATAAATAATACCTCACAATGAATGATAGACCTTGATACCTTAACACCTTATTAAATTATTTATCATTATAAAAGGCCTAGGATACTGCGAAAAGTAAAGGTCCACATTTTTAAAGAAGTCATGAAAAAGGTATTCACATTTTTGCCATTGGGGCTACTACATGCGCCGTTGTGTGTTTGAATCAAAGCTTACTAAATTAGCTATAACTTTACTTTCACGGTTTTCTCATATGATCGGTATTTTACTAAATATTTAAGTTTTTGGAAAATATTACCAATTTTTGAATTGCCGTATCTCGGAAACTATCAAATCTACAGAGCTACTATTGATTTCATATTGTGGCAAATTTAGTCCGCTTCAAGATGAAAAATAACCTTTTGCTACCACACATACTTTTGAAATTATAAGAGAAGAAACAAAAAACTGTGAATATGTTGATGTTTTTCGCGAATATCTCAATACGCACCAAGGACTTTTGTTAGCTAACTTCAGATTCGGATTCAGCACCCCAAACAAACAAAAGAAACGATAAAACCGTTTGCTTGGTTTACAGTTGGTAGGTACAGAAAAAGTAGGTTAGTACCTACTGCAGTTCATTCTTCTATATTGACTCTAAGATGTCTTATGACAGACTGAAATTCATAACATATTGGCTAACTTTTGTGTATGTAGTTTCCAAAAAATATTATTATCCGAGTGGATGACCCAAAATTCCATTGATTGATGATCGTTTCATTTTTGGAGTGGAAAATATAATCGAAGCCGTTTTCTCTCTGTTGAGATTCAATGTATTAGCACTAAACCAATCCGAAGCCGTTTCTATATTATTGTCAACAGTAGAAGTGATGTCATTAGCAAAGAGTACGGTGTTAACATACATGATATCTAAGAAAAATATGGGACCTAACACACTGCCTTGATGAACTCTATTGCTCATTTTTGTCACTGTGAAACACGTTAAAACCAGAAAGACAATATAATATAATATTGATCGCATTTTCTCAATCCATAGTGTCAGAGTCGACTGATTTTCTTCATATCCCTGAACTATAAAAACAGCCAATTCCATAAATGCTTTCGCTTGTTATATAGGGAAAAAATATGCTTTCAGTATGAAGAAAGTGAACAGCAGTGATTACACCGATACTGTTATCAAATTCAATTTGAATGTTGTCGCAAAACTCCTCTAAAAGGAGTTTTATAGTGATAATGTGAGAATAAATCTATTTGCTGATATAAAAGTCCATGTGGAGATGTCGAATACAGGAAAATTAGTTCAACTGCCTTCATAATAGGCGAGAACACGAAATTTTAAAAATATTTTCACTGGATTCTGCAGCTTGTGAAAACTCTGTTGGCAATATTATTTATTTTCTGTTAATTTTTTAAATCTTGAAAAAATATGTAAAGTTGACAAAATTCAAGTGGCTTCTTTCTCGCGCCATTGCAAATTGTTGTGACGACTCTCCCAAGAATTCCGATCAACCAATAGCATTGCCGTTCCACGTCACAATCAACCCGATTAGAATACGCCCTTGGCTGATTGGGCCCGGCAGTGCACGTCACAAAGAGAGCCAATATTAGTAGCTTTGAACTTTGCTGATTTTCAAAAACGTATGGGAACGGCTGTAATCGAAATTTTACTTAAAAAGTATTTTCTGGGTTCATTTATATATGCGTTGTGTATTTTAACGCTTATTTGAAGCAATAATATTTTTTCGAGTCCTCGCCTATTGAGGAAAATATGAGATTACTGAGGTATTCGACAGAAAACAATCCATTCACTATGTAATTGGAATGCCTTCTTCGCAAACTAAAAAAAATTATCATAATTGTTATGAAGTCGAATGAGACCACACGGCATTGTATCATCAACAGAGGTTTCGGCTACATTACGTCGATGTTTTTGTTATGACTTAAGTTTCCAAACAATTGTATTTTGAACAGAATAATGAAAACAAATTACCAGACAAAGTTCCAACACCTATTACCAATGTTTCTACGATAGTATCTAGGGTAATAGTCGGGCCAAGAACAGACATTCCTTTGGCAATATTATTTTTAACTTCTGTGTTACTGGAAGCATTCAAAGCAAATTGAGCAAGCATGGCGGCTTTCGATAAATCAATTAAGAGCAGGAAGAAGAATAAGGCATCCCTAAAAATAAACGTTTTCATTTTATGGTGCGGTTTTTTTAATAACTTACTTTAGGTCCGTAACGTTGATCCGCAGGATGTTTAACACAGTTGAGGTGAAGATAAAACTCGAGCACACCGTGAAAAGCCCCGCTATTCCTGTAAAAAAGTAAAACATTAGCAAATCAATATGACATGTTCCTTATTCATTGAGAACGAATCATGTGTTTCCTCTTTACCAGACACATTTTTTGTACATATTCCTGTATGTGCATTCCAACGACTAAGTTATATTAATTAGTGGAATTTATTTCTACTATACAAATCTTACTGATGAAGATAACTTGGTTATCGAAATGCACATCTACATGTACAGAAATGGTGTGTAGGAAAGTAGAAACGTATTGTGATCTCATTTTGTTACACGACAGGCTTCCATTACCTCATTAACTGCAACATTTTGAAAACATTGACGATTGTACGTAAGAGAAGTAAGCGAGTTTGTGAGCAAGGCATCATCGTGCAGACGAATTTATCCCTCTCTCTGTGTGATGGGACAGTTCAAAAAATAAATGTCAAGTGTCAAACATCAGTTGTCAGGAAACCAACTCACACCGAGAATACTTCAATTTCGAATCAAACCACCATGTATCCACGAAGAGAGGGATCATTCGATCGCTTGTTGACCGTGCCCATAGCATTTGCAACACCAACGAGAGTCACCAGTGAATTGAACAAATTTGAAGAAATTTCTTCGACAAAATGTTTACTCCGAAAAATAGGTAGGAGAGATTCTGGTCCGCAGCATGAAGAACCGACACCGGGAAGACAGATGGACCATCAAAGCCAACAATGTGCCTTACCTTTGAGGTTTGACGGAGAGAATAAGGCGAATTGGGTCAAGGTATAACATACGGACCTACTTCAAGCGAGGTGGTTGGAAATGGCGCTACCACCATTCGCTAATGCTAATAGTGACTCCAAAAATTGAATTTACCACGTTCCTTTGATGAGTCATATGTCGGACAAACAAAAAGCCTCTAGATATCAGACAAGAAAAGTATCCAACGATAAGAAACATCAGTCAGGAATAGCGGTTCACATTTGGACGAATCAGCACAACAGCAAATGGCCTGAAGCCGAAGTCAGCCATAAAGAAGAACAACGATACAATAAAAAACTCAAAGAGTCAGTCTACATTTTATAATATTGAGTACTTATTACATTCATAGAACACGGAAAATATTGTATCTAATAAGAGATTCTGTGACTTAGCTCATGACCTCACGGAACATTGAATAATGACATCCCGCCAACATGTCAGATGTCATATTACTTTAACCTACCTTACAAAAGAGATGACACGTTGTAAACTTGTAAAACATAAATGTATTAATGAAACAATTATCCACCTACGTGCAGATTTATTATTGAATCAAATAATATTACACGGCGCAGTCAAGTGGAAATATATAATTCAAAACAAAACGAAACTATAAAAAGCACAGGTGCGAATAGAAGAGATTATTGTAAAAATGGAGGTTAGATTGCCGAATCCAATGTTCCGTGAGGTTATGAGCTAAGTCACAGAATCTCTTATTAGATACAATATTGTCCGTGTTCTATAAATGTAATAAGGACTTAAGATTATAACTTAACAATATTATAACATATACATATAAGATGTTATGATATAATAAAGTTAATCATAAACAACCCTTGATACTGAGGGAATTTCTAAAATTTCCATTTGAATCAATAGCTTGTGACTTTTTAGATTATGGAAGCAAATCGTATCTGATTATTTCTCAAAATGGTTGGAAATTATTCAAGTCAAAGACAAAACTGCAGAAACTGTTGTGAATTCATTCAAAGCAATTTTCTCCAGATTTGGAATTCCCAAAGAGGTGGTGGCTGACAACATGCCTTTCAATTCATTAAAATGTAGAGATTTTGCTAGAGCCTGGAATTTCAAAAGCAATAATTCAAGTCCAAGATATCCGCAGTTCAATGGACTTGCAGAAAGGGCAGTGTAGATATCAAAAAATATGCTAAGAAAATGTGAAGATGTGCAGGTGGCCTTGCTTGAATACAGGAACACTCCTGTATCTGGGACAGATAAAACACCATCGCAGCTACTACAGAACCGAAGATTAAGGTCAAAACTACCGATGCTATCAAAACTCCTAACATCCAAGAATATTGATTATGACAACGAGAAAAAAAAGTTGGAAGAAAAGAGAAGACTTTGTAAACAATATTATGATAGATCAACGGCAATGAGGAAAGAGTTTCTAGACAATGACAATATTGTTATTAGAGAGGGAAAAACTTGGAGTCCTGCCAGAGTCATAAGTAAATTCGAACAAGCACCACGATCATATCTAGTTGAAAAAGAAAATGACAACATTGTTCGAAGAAATAGCTCGCAGTTGAAACATAGTCAAAATGATTTTCATCCTAGAAGATCATATGACTTGGATCATGAATGCAACATGAGTAGTGGCGACCAAGACAAAAATGTTGAACTACAACAAAATACTTTTGAAAAAGTCAGACCAAAATGTAATATACACAACATCACCTCGCAAAATCAGCAGGGGCCGGGTTATTACTGTCCCTCAGAAATACAGGGACTATGTAACATATTAGTAAAACACTTTTATTTGTTATAATATTGTTAAGTTATAATCTTAAGTCCTCATTACATTCATAGAACACGGACAATATTGTATCTAATAAGAGATTTTGTGACTTAGCTCATGACCTCACGGAACAGTGAATAATGACATCCCGCCAACATGTCAGATGTCACATTACTTTAACCTACCTTACAAAAGAGATAACACGTTGTAAACTTGTAAAACATAAATGTATTAATAAAACAATTATACACCTACGTGCAGATTTATTATTGAATCAAATAATATCACACTACAATCTGAGGATAGAGATTCGAAATGTGTGGAAACCCGTGATCGGTCAACTAGATCAGCTGAAATTTCAATGAAGAACCACATCAAGTGCCAACTACTAATATTTCGCACCATTGACTAACATTACGCACCAACAACCAACTTCACGCGCCAACGTCCAATGCTAATGAAAACAGACGGCCTATAAATACTCGCTAATCCACGAGGTTTGTCAGTATTCACCTGAAGACTATTGTAAATACTAACAATCGATTCGTAATGATATAAACTCGTAGATAATTCATTTCTCTACTTATAGACAATGGAAGGCCTGACTCATTTCAATCAAACTGAAACATCTTTGAATATCTTCAAACAAGTTTTTCTCAGTTCTTCATTTTGTGAGATCCTTATTTCTAGAGAAAAGGCATGCTCGGGTTTCGTTCACAAACAATTATACTAAATTGTGGAATCCCCATTCTCAAATTTGATAATTGTTTACATTCTTTCCCAATCCGTTCCTAGTTTCATGGGCTGATAGCAGATCTCTGGAAGAGGAGGCAGTGTGAACGGTTGCTGTCATCCACAAAGATGTGGATAAGGCAAGCGGTTGTTCCCAATGAATCGGTAATGTGAAGTATAAATAGGGTTGATGCTGGAATTGATTTCTGCTTGTTCCCCTTATCGACGACCACATGGGGAGATTTATCAGAATGAAAGCTAAGAATATGTTCAAAAAAGTATGTTGTAGTGCTAAACGCGACCACATGCTGTGGAGATATTTAATGCCATGGAGAGAGTTTCACCATATTGTCGAAAAAAGGTGAAGGAAAACAAGAGAAAGAGGACCGGTTTCTGGAAATGCCAGGAGAACAGTTGGATGAAGTATATGAAAAAAGACTCAAGAACAGGTCCAGCAGCAAAACAATTCAGAGAAGAAGAAAGTTGAGAGTGGAACAAATTTCATAGATTCTCACAAGCACAGGTAAAAATTCTTGGTTATCAGGAGAATGCCTTGGCAAGAGCCCCAAAGCAACTTGGGAAGTATGAGCAAGAAGCAAAAAATTAGGAAAAATGGAGTACATAATGCAGAAGTCCAGACAGCAGGGAAAATAATGAATGGAAGTTAATGGAACCTAGATTCGGGGTCTATCTGTACTTAATATGCATCACTCGGCATATGAATGTAGGATGTCAGTGAACGAAGTGAAGACATCAGTTTAAGGCCGATGCAGCTGTAAATAGCTGAAATGGTAAAAGAAATGGCTGCAGCTTGGACTGTAACGCTTCATAGATCAGCTCTGAACTCGCGTCGAATGGTGCCCAGCATCTGTTTTAAGGGTATGTAGAAGAAATAGATAAAGATTCGAAGGAACGAGTGCTGCGCGCTCGGGTCAACCAATGCTATCATTGAAGCCATACAGAACAGCGCTAGCTCAACTGCTGATTATAATTAAGACCTAGTCTCCACCACGAGAGCAGATATTAGTAAACACTGTCGAAGTATGAAATTCCATTGAACAGTCGCCAATATCAGACGAATACGTGACGAAAGAACTACTGCATTCCTGAAACCGGAGCAATAAGCCAATTCAAACATTGAGAACATTCTATACCTACTCGAAAGGAAACGGAATTGTAGATCCTATATTCCAAGCAAAGACCTGGATGAGAAAAATGGATTACTCAAGTGGGTTTCGGAGTCAGCTGATGAAAGGTCGTCAGTTTCTCAATTGGTTTTACTCAGGATAGGAAAAGTCTTGTAGGAGATTCACAAAGGAAAATCAGTAGGGTACAAATGAAAAGGAATGAGACGAAAATTGTTCATCTCGAAAGACTTAAGCCCTCATGATGAAGCAGTAGCTTTTATAAAGGACGATCAAAATTGAAGAGGGGGTGTTACCAAATACCCTACGTCATTGCACACGACCGTTGCGAGCTCCGTTTCTAGAACACAATGTAAACAGCAGCAACGGCCACGAGATTTCCGATTTTTTCGCGATCGGAGCATCTGAACACATGGGTCGACAAGAGCCGTTTTGATTCTCATCAAATCAAAACATTTGCAGGCGTTGCATGCGTCATTGGCTTTCTAGATGATTCCAATGCTCCAAGGCAAGACAATGTAAACAGCAGCAACGGCCACGAGATTTCCGATTTTTTCGCGATCGGAGCATCTGAACACATGGGTCGACAAGAGCCGTTTTGATTCTCATCAAATCAAAACATTTGCAGGCGTTGCATGCGTCATTGGCTTTCTAGATGATTCCAATGCTTCAAGGCAAGACTCCTTAGCAGTGGATTAGAACTGAGTTATTGAATTTTTGGGAATTTATTGTTGATTGTGAATGAATAAATTATAATTAGTCTAGTATTTCTATAGCAACGAACCCAAATTCGTAACAATACTTTAAATATTTATGTAACGCTCCATGCAGGCAGCAGAGTATTACATATCAGATTCGATGTCATTTACTTTATAAAATTTCCATTTTAAAAATGTATCGAGTCTAGGAGGGACGCAGTAATCACCCCATAACCTCTCCTATCTTGGACACGCTCGTGGATCAACCAGATAGAGTCCGTCTTTGCTCAGACAGAATCACACCCCTAGGTCTGCCAATAAGCAAAGAATATCGCCAGTTGAGTTATTTGATCATTCAGTATTCATTGTTTCATTCCTACTAACGTTGTTTTATTCAGCAATTCTTACTTTGTATCCCTTGGATCTCCAAGGGATACAATGTAAGAATTGGTATAATTTTTCCATTTTCTTGAGGTTGTAGTCTTTGTGAATCCATTTTCAAGAGGGATGATAACCTGCCTACTCTCTGAATTGATTTCTGATGAGGAGTCAGAGTCTGAATCTGTATATTGTCTAATGTCAGAAGGCGGGGCTAAAGAGATGTCAGAGACTCAGCTTCCTACTCTGATCTCATCAAGCCTTTTTTTAAATATTCTCGACTATTTGTCAAAATAGCCTACACAGACTTCTTTTCTCAGTTTATTTTTCCACACCTGCATGCAGGAACCAAATGGTATTGCGAAAATAATAATCTGTTTGGGAAGTTATATGCCAAATTTCTGCAAGATATTCACAACAAGAATAATTTCACAATATTGGTGCATTTCGCCAATTATACAGCTACAAAAACGTATTCTCATACGATTCTCGGCTCGAATATTGGATATGATCATCATGACCTCTTTTTTTTTTCGAAGCTGAAAATCTGAGACCAAGTAGTTTTCAACATTTTCTGATAAGTACATGAACAATGACTAATAATAATTTTCTTATCTCTAAAACTTAAGGATTTAGATTCAATTTGCAGGTTTTATTGGCCAAAACAAAAGATTTTTGTGTTCCAGCTACATTTTTCCAAAAATGTTTTGATGCATTCTAAAAGAAATTATGGGGTATTCTATGAGAGTTGTTACAATTCCAGTTCTGAGTACAATGTATCATTTCAAACAACTTTTCCGAATTAAACTTGATATTTTCCAGAATAAAGGTACGTTACTCTTAAACTAATTTCATGTTTAATGATCTGCCCTTCATACCTTCAAGATTTTTATAAAATTAAATTTTCACTATCTGACTTTGATTGATGCTGAGACTTTGCAAAAAGTTTTCCATATGGTGCGTACTTTTCGGCGTTTCTATAATATTAATAATATATGTGAAATGTTGAAAAAGTCTGCCGTTTACCTCTACGTGAAACTAAATTTGCTGCTCAAAGTAGAGGTCTCTGACGTTGTGAAGAATATCTGGAGTAATTCTTACTCAACGACAACAGTCCTTCAAATTTAGAGGTTTTCAGTTGAAAATATAAAAGTATTTTAGAATCAGTTAGTTTATATTCCTAGGGTGGCATTTCATTATCATTATTTTAAAAAGAAACATTCTCAATTGAAGAATGTTTCTCTTTAAAACATGAATCCCTTCCAAGAGAGGTTATCTTGTACGATGGAAAATAGCGACTAAATTCCAACTTTCAGTCGCAGATGATTCCATAACTGACTTTACGAACATCCTGTTCATATCTTCAATAAAATCAACATTACCATTATTATTATTATTATTATAATAATTATAATTACAAGATTTTAATTAAATTGCAATGTTTGTATGTAAGTTTGTTTGAGTCAAATCTTGCTACTGAATTTTGACTGACATCTAGTTGTCCGATTAACTTGAAATTGGGAAGGTGTTCATATTTCCGGTGACAACGCATTACATAATTGTTGTGGCCGACAGGGGACTGAATTGAATTGCAATAATAATGTTTGATATCTTGTAGAAAGAAACAGTTTGACATATATCATTTATTAATTGACATTAACTGACAAATCTCAAAACTAGGACTACACTTGACTGAACTGAACAAAATGGCAAAAGGCTATAAGTTACAACAATAATTTTTTAGAGAAAAAATAAAGGCGGCTCCAATATGGCGGATGAGTTTTGTGTTTTGTGTTTGTGGACCGAAAATTAGTACCTATGTGGGGATTTTTGGTGTCGGAGTTTTTAGTCCAATTTCATAAATTCAATATGGCTGCTCCAAGATAGCGGACGAGTTTTGTGATCATGGGCAGATTTGATTCAAAATTGGTATGTTGTGATTTTCAGAGTCGGAGATTATGCAATTTTTGTCAAATTCATAAATTCAATATGGCGGCTCCCAGAAGGAGTACGAGTTTTATGAATCTAATAAAATGATTTCGTTGTCAACATTCAAAAATCCAAATTGATGCTCAAATACATTTTGCTTGAGAACTAAAAAATGTACAGCAGCTTTAATTCAAATGGCAAGAAAACGTTTTAAATGACCAGCTTTTATTCAATTGCCCTAAAAAGTTAGGAAATTATTTCTTTAGATGTGTAAAGTAGGTTATTCTGTGAGTAACAGTCTAAAAAACTTGCCGCTTTTGTATTCAAACTGCAAGCTTTTGAATTTGTTACTCACGGAATAACCTACGTCACACACCTGAAGACATTATTTTTCACTTTTCAGTGCATTTTATAAAAGCTTGTCTTTGAAAAAAAAACCTAATATTACTGCCTATTTAATCGTCTTCGTATCGTTTGGATTACAGCAATGTTAGCACATGATGAAAGAATCGGCCTTTGTAATAAAAAAAATCTGTTGAAGAAAGTTGCTCCTTCTGACCTCTAGAATGATGATCCAAAAATCAAATAAATCTGACGAGCCCCAGGAACATGTATCTAGTGCCAAGTTCTTTCAAGAGAAATAACTATAATTCTACGGTTTGAGAGGAAAAATTCTACCCAAAAAATGCAATCAGCTACTAAGCTTTTCTAAGCCTAGGCGACAGATACAATACATTTTATATAGTATTTTTTTCAATGTTTTGGTTCTCACAAAGAGGATAATTTTGTGATGCCCAAAGAACATCGTGAGAGCCAAGGAAAAGTAGGTGAGAATTGGTGTTCTTCTTGAATTTTTGCAGACTTTATGTCTTGGGGAACACCTCCCGAGGCAAAGCTTTGCCTTTCGTTGGAAGAACGAACCCTGGGTAAGAGATGTTCGGCATGTATTTTTTTTACGAAACTCCCAGGTTTTTTGGAAAAAACTCCTCAAAAGCATAGCTTGTGCGAGCAAGGGAGATCCGGGACCTACAGTTTAAATAAAAGTGGAATCCGAACCACTTCAGCTCAGTGACCATGTGACCGGGGATCGAACCCGCACCGCCTGGGTGGAAGGCAAACGCTCTAACACCACGACCACTTCGCTGTTGTCTCCAAAGTGACGACAAAGGGATGTGAAGACTGAGCTCGACGGGTCAGTCTCGATAGGACCGCTAATGGTGGAATGATTGATGATATACCAGAAGCGCATCGTCCATGAAAATATCTGTGAAACTGAGACAGATCGCCAAATTTTATGCTGTATTCCAAAGGAGTGACCAAGCTTGTAATCTCAGCATCACCCACGAGACTAGTGGCTTTTTTTTGACAGAATCTGAAAGTTTTAGTGTGTGTTTCGGAGCTACACTCCATATATGGGAACAGTATTCCGGGACAGGTCGGATCTTTGCCTTATATAATTCATGATCAAATAACGGGAAATGAAATAGCTCTTTACACGAAACAGAAAATACATTTTGTCTATCTATCCTAAGAACCTTCAACGGATATGCAAGGAATTTTCTTTACTTGACATTGCCTTTAGGGTGTTTCAACCTTCCACAGTTTGAAAATGGAAAAATTTCAATCGACATTTCTTTAATTTAATTGATTTAAATTAGGTAGGTAGGTATATCGTTTAGTTATTGCAAATTTAGAGTTCATGAACAGTTTGTGCTTTGAAAATAATGCAAAATAACGTTTACGATTTTTTCTTATCGATCGGCTGCACCTGTCAAATTTGACATTTTTTCTAAAAAAATACTTAATGATAGGTTATTTCTCAATATTTCGAAAAATATTAAATTAGTTATTTATTTTTAGGTTTCCTACGCACCTTTCACCAGTTTGATTTTTTTTTATTACAAATTTTTGACTAATTCAAATTTGGTAAAATCTGAAAAGACCAGTTGAGATACAATACAGTCATCTTCTTAAGGGGACTTTTCTGTTTGAAAATGTTTCTAATTGTTTTTTTTTTTCAAATACAAATATGCTAAACAATTTCACACTTGATGCAAAGTGGTCTTTTTAAATGGTAAAGGTAAGAAAACGCGAAAAAAATCAAAGATGTTCAAACTTTCTGAACTATGGTAAGTGGGAGGAAACCTAAATATTAACAACCATTTCATATCATATTTTTCCATATCTTGAGAAATGACCTAGAAACACTGTCAAATTGAACAGGTGTATCCGATCGAAAGGAAAAAAGTCATTTTCAAAGAACCACCAAATACATGGGAAAATGGCTTTCAGTCAATTTTAATTTTTTTTTCAGGATATTGTAATACAAGTCACTAGAAGGTATAGTTGCCGTCAAACATATAAGATAAATAAAAAAAGGCGCAAAAAATGGTCTTATCTTGTCCATCTCTTCCTGGAAAGGGCCACATAATATTGGGGGCAAGTAGTGTAAGAGTTTGAAATAGCTAGTCAAATTCATTATTGAGAGAGGATTAATTAATTATTTTTGTTTAGATAAACGAGTATACTAGAGATCGATACTAAGTACAAAGAAACAATTTAAAAAATATATGCAGTATAATGATTCGATTTATCATTAATTAAAAAGTTATTCAACAAAAATAAGAAGAACAAATAAAAAAATTTACAACATTCTCGTATATACACAGCTTTCATTCAGTACTGCATTCTTCACGACTAAACATCTGGATTGTCAGGAATTCAGATGTTTTTGTTCAGATAATTTAAAAAATAATCTAGAGAAGATAATTCTCAAATAAGTGTATATGCCAACATGGTCTTCCATGAAAATAAAATCAACTTTCCAATTAATCGCCCTGTGTTTTATTTATATGAACTCTCTGTAATCCTATATTTTCAGATCGGATAGTGCGTTGCCACGATGTCATTATTTATACAGATTGTATTGCGAAAAATTACTTCAGTTTGAACTGGAATAATACTTTCGCGGTTGAAGATTTTCTAATAGATGATTTGCTCCTTGTGTGAATTTTTCTGATGGAAGCTCTCAGTATGGTATGTCAATGATCAATTGTGCTAAAATTCAAAAATTATATGTATCATATCGGTGTCTTGAACGGAATTTTCATCCGACACAATTACATTAAATTTTGGTGCCGAATATTGTTTTCTCGTTTTTTATCGGTGATTTCTATCAAGTTTTAGTGCAATCATATTTGAAGGGTCCAGTGGAAAAACGATGAGGTTCCATATTTTCCGAAATCGACATTTTAGCGGCATCTGTTATAGCTCGAAGTATCAACATACCAAACCTTACTGGGGACAAACAATGACATTCCATAAAAAACTGCGATCGAAAGTAGGCAGCACAGTGTAAAAACGATGACACTCCCACATAAGATTTCGCTTTTCTCAACTTTTTATAAAGTGGAATCTCATCGTTTTTCCACTGGACCATTCATTTATTTCTTGCATAAAATTGAATGTTCTCTCATATCCTAAAATCAAATTCGGGAATATAATCAAATCTGCTCTTGGGTATTTTGTGACCCTCCAGTAATGAAAGTAAATTCAATATTAATTTTCAACTTTAACGCCCTGCATTTCGAAAACGAATTGTTGTCTTTTACATGTTCACCTATAGACATTATTTTCCTTGCAATGTGAGAAATTAATGAACGGACCGGTCCACCTTAAGAATCATCCTGTATAAGCAAATATTGTGCAAGTCCTCACATTTCCTTCAAAAAAATTAAGCAAGTTATCAATTAAAAAGTATATATTCCTGCCAAAAATGCATAGTATCACGTCATACACACCTTATATGGTAATCACATGAGAATATATTGGCTAAATTCAGTGCGAGTCAAAATCAATACTTACATAAGTTCAGGTAATTACCAGGAAATTAATTCCTATTTTGTCAATAACCAAATACAGTTTTTTATACAAAAATTGCAATAAATCAATGAATAAAATTATTGACATCTCTACATTCATTCAAATTATTCCACCTATCGCCCCCACGTAACGTTTGGCGCGGAAGATGTAAAGGCCCGCACAGCAATTAGGTACGTTTTTTTCCATGCAGGGTCGGGCGTAGTTATAATAGAAATCACAGCTGTATGCGGTACGCGCAGCTATTAGCAAATTAGATTTCGACAGGGCAGTTGTTTACCTAATCTAAGGATACTAATAATAATAAAATGGATTATTCTGAATACAAAAGTTACAGTGCTTTTGTTAAATTAACTTGATTAATCTGCACGCATCACAATATTTAGTGGCATATGTACTAGTCCGACCCTGGTCGGCGGCATGGGAATCAATTTCGTGATAATCGACCATTTTTTGCGCCTTTTTTTATTTATCTTATATGTTTGACTACAACTATACATATGCAAGTTTCTCTGTCCAGTTTCGGAGATTTGAATTTCTGAAAATCATAAAAATTGCAGTTTTACCAAAATATACTAAGGTTCACTGATCCAAAAGTATTACTTTTTAGATGAATAGTAACAAGATAATAGCATTGCTGGTTTGAAGAAAGTCAAATAAAATGTCAGTCAGTCGGTCGTTAAGATAGAAGCCACCAATTATAGAGGGTGGCGACAATTTAGCATATTTGGCCAATCTTTATCATCGGTCCCATTAGTGAGACAGCATTTTTCATGAGGAAAATCCTTATTGGGATTCTTTTCTTCTGACAAAAAGATTTTCTCTGAGTGTTTCGACTTTCTTACAACATGGTATTTTTTTTTACAAATGTTTATTTTTTATACTACATGTTTTTAACAATAGCCACATAAAACAACATTTTCAAGTCAATAAATGCACTTTGGAGCCAAAACTACTCAAGGAAGACATAGTAATTGCTAATATGATTAGCTTCAAAAAGTTATCATCACATATTTTATACGGGGGCGTTTACAAATATTAGTTGAAATCGGTTTGCTTCTCAATCAAAAAACTAATCTAGGCCAATTTTTACCCCTAAAAATTTCGAGTTGAAATCGGTTTTGTACGTAATATACAGGGTGAGTCAAGCTGAACACTTCGGACTCTCGAGGCTAAATGGTATATTTTTTCAGTAAACGGTCATGGGAAGTATATGTATGTCGATCTGAACTACATTTTAAAAATAATAATTTTTATACAAGGTATTTGAAAAGAGAGTTACATATCAAAGTTATATTTTTTTTAATGGAACACGCTGTATTTTCTTGCATTTTTGAATTCGTTGAAAAAAAGTAAGCTTACTATGCTGAGGTATCCCTATACCTAACTATCTCCGTTTGTGAGATATTCAACTTTTTCTCAAAAAGTAACGTTGTCAAAGAAATTCAATATCATTGGAATTAGCCACGACATGTCTACGGAAATTTGACCGGTCACTCAAATCCCTTTCAGCTAGATACTGTGGCTTGAGTAACCGATCAATAGTATACAGTGTGTTTCATATTATCAGAAACACTAACCGCTTGTACTTGTTACTTGTACTTGTACTACAATATCCCAATAAAATAGCAAAAGTGGCAGAAGCCATTTTCCCATGTATTTGGTGTGGTGTCCTTTGCAATACTCAACTGAATAATAAAAAAGTCCAATATGACTTCAACGGTTACTCTGTGAGTGGTATTCATAACTTCCTAAATACATTACTGAAACTGTACTGATTGAGGGTAATAATCTCAAAAACTTCATTCAGTTTGTCCTCCGTTTTAAATTAACCTGAATTATTGCCCTCCGTTATAGAGAGCACCCGTGATGTTTTTCTTGTAGAACCTTTACACGTGTGTCTGTCAAATGCAAATATTCAATGGCCGTAAAGGACTGTAGTTGTTTACTGTTAGATACGTGCCAATGGAATTCTAATTCTATAGAAGAAATTTAAATCCATTTGTTCATCATTTGTTTGATGACTTTCAGTGAAGTATTGCCAAAAGATATACTAGATACATGAGTGTATTAAATGCACACTTAGCCTTCGTGGCTGTAGTGCCTTTCTAGTCTTTAAAAAAAGGGTTGAAACTGATACCAATTATTTTTGACCTTATCAATTCAAATATACTTTACATGTTGAATTTCAACTAGTGCTCGCAAATTTCCTTACAAGAGTGGATAAGACGAATCTATGTTTTGCTTCTATTTTCGAAGAATCCAATAATTTGTCACTTGTACAACCCATTGAAAGAGTCAAATTAAAATGACCCCTGTAGCATATCCTAATACAATAAATTTAATTTAGACATGCATAGGTATTCTATAAATAATACCTTTTTTCATGACTTACACAGTATTCTGTCACGAAGCATTCAACTCTTCACTAATAATTAAATAATTGCTGGTTCATGAATATGTATAGGAATGTTCGAGGAAGTAACCTATTATAGCATAAAAACAATATCTAGTTACTTTCTCCAAGTTATGTTACGCAGAGACCATGACATTGAATAATTTTCTCCTCGCTTTCTTTCAAGAACGTTGTAATTGAAGTTTCGATGAACAGAACCTTACCTAGTATATACTTAGAACCAAGTTTTTGTAGCTTGCAGAATTGATAGTAACAGTACAGGACAGCTAGGCATCGGATTGTGGTCATTACTATGACATCTGCAGCATTGTATTCTGCCTGTAAAAGACAAAACACAATAAATAACAGTTGTACGTTTATATTTCGAGACCATCTTGACATTTGAAAGGAAGTAAAAACCGCACCAACCGCAATGAGTTGTTAGAACTGGTTACATATTATTAACAATTCACTGCAAATAGATGGCTTATGTATATTCATAAAAAAGCATTATTCTTTTAAAATAATAGACAAATGTCGATGGTGGATTTTCTGTTCTCTGAAATAAAATGAATTTCAGTTTATTTCATGTAATGTATACTTTAAACCATCACTAAATATTGATGAGATCTTGGGGGTACATTTTCAGTAGTAATACCACAAATGATTGAATTTTCGCGATAAGTCTGTCGACTCATTTCTGAACGAAACTGAATTGAT
Organism: Chrysolina oricalcia; assembly: GCA_944452925.2. Lineage (NCBI taxonomy): Eukaryota > Metazoa > Arthropoda > Insecta > Coleoptera > Chrysomelidae > Chrysolina > Chrysolina oricalcia. The sequence goes on along the minus strand of OX101809.2, from coordinate 52,965,114 downwards.
TCGAGAAAACACCACGAGTCCGCGGACTCGTGGTGTTTTCTCGATACAATTCAGTTGAGTTCAGAAATAAAAGACAGACTTATGAGATAAATTCAATCAAGAGTGGCATTTTATTAGACTATTTCACGAAGCATTAAAAGTATTATTATGAACATGAACAATCAATTCATCATAACCATAATCAATCAACTATAATCACAAAAAATGTATTATAACTATCAATAATTTATTATATAGTTACGATGCGACTCATTTTGACGTTTTCGCCTACAATTATGATCTGTTAAAATGTCAAACTTTGCTTTGTCATCTATGGTTACATCGTTGAAAACACCAACGCTGACAGACCAATCAGAATTGAGAGACAGCTGGTGTTTTCGCGATAATACAAGTTGTCTTTGATTTGTGATTGGTCAGATTACGTGAATATCTTGAGAAGAGTGGAATAGTCATTATAATGCCGGCTTGTGGGTCCGAAACTTTTCAGAGCTAGACATAGCTTGGATCAGAGCGAGGGACGTAGCCTATTGAACTTCATGGATGAAAATAATTTTTGTTTATTGAACAGGAGAACAAACGAGGACAAATTCGGAAACTATACTTTTGGTAACAGCCTCGGAAAGAGTGTTGATCTGGCCTGAATTAATAACTCCTCTCTGGAACTTTTTTTGTATTAAATGAGAATATAATTCCAGATAATTTGACAATCTCCTTGAAAATTTACTATAACATCTTTGTCAAATTTAAGCCGTTTTTCAAGGTCAACCCTGAAACTTTTCTGAGGTTGTGAGACTCGCTCTCTGACTATGCATTCAGCATGCAGTGGTCTGCAAAAGTTCGCCCTTACCCAGTACAAATGAAGCATACTTATGTTCTGCAAATCACTGAAAGTGCAGAAAGCCTTGGTATGAAAACATCTGCAGAAGTAAATAATAATTTTTCACATTTCAACAAACGCTGATTCGATGCTGAGTGTAAGTCAATAAAGAAGGATCTCAATCTAAACTCAAGATATACAAACAAACAAAATAATTTTACGACAGACAGAGGTAGTGATTTGCAGATTGTTGAAAAACTATTCGAAAAAACTTTAAAGCAAAAAAAAGTAGGTTTTAACAGAGAAACGATGATGCGCCTGAGCAGTGTTAGATAGAAACTCAAAATAATTCTGGCAGACAATTAAGAATTCCAGAGAAAATCGATGCGCATCATTTCTCTGTAATAGAATGGGAGGCATGATATTCCAAGAATAAAAGATACGAATATATATTTCGATGCCAGGAATGATGAATTTCTATCACTGAACTGATTTACGCTCTGAATTTTTGAAAATCTCACCTTTAAATTGGCGGATCTATTTACAATTGTATTTTGAAGAGTCAAACTATTATACTATCCTAGGAAAAAGTTATTTTGACAATTTTGCTCAAAAAAAGGTCAAATGAATGATCCAACAAATTACTTTCAGAAATTTAGAAATTTTAGAAGCATTTCGTATTACTTATTGGTAAAAGGAGTTTTTCTACTAATTGGAACCCGTTGAATCCGAAAATGCCGGTTGCCAAAGTGAAATCGCGACCGGAAGTGAGATATTCAAGATCGCGTGCGAAATGTCATAAAAACCGAATTTTGCCGCTGAATCTCCCTTGTTTGAGGTAGGAACGCGACCATAGGGCCTTTTTATATGTCTCCAGCCATGAAAAAAATCAAAAACACACAAACTAAATAGGTTGATTAAATATATTTTCTGAAAAATATGACAAAAGCGGTCAAAATTGCACTTTTTGATTTTTAGCAAACAATATACTGTGACTAATGTATTATATCGTTCTATGCACATAATACATTTTATGGATAAGCCAATCATATTTCCTAATACTCAAAACAATAGTTATTTGTTTTAAAGAAAGTATTAAGTAACAAAATAATTAATGTGTGTCTCCAGAGTTCAGGCAAGAACGTTTGCAAGGAGTACAGAGTTTGAGAGCTGGAAGGCAACAGACGCAAATAATAAGGAAAGCCTTCCTTTCATACAAAGCTGCACAGAGCTTCGTGTTGCCGCCTCGTTCAAACATTGTATGGATATTTTCAAAATAAGTGGTCAAAATTACGTCATTTTGACATAAAGTCGGTGTGATCTTTGTCGATTCGATGTCAATTTGACTTCGTTTAGTAATCTTAGGCTTTTTATTCACTTTTTGCAGGTTTTATTAGAGGGAACAGTATCAACGTTATCGTTCTTATATCATTTAAAAGTAGGCTGAAACAAGAAATTGGAGATGTGTTCCAGTTTTTTCAGCCTCTTAACCGCGAAGTCAGTGAACGCTATATGCTTCTGAATCCGATTGGCCGAGGTATAAGACTTGCAGCTGATGACTTTTAAAAATATGACGTTAAACAAATGCCTAGTTTTGAGCCGTCTCAGGACAGTGAATTCCAAACTCTCGAGCAGCTTTGAAAATAAGAAGTGATTTCTTGTCCTGTAAGCCTGTATTAATATAGTGCCAGACTCCTTGAACCTGTTTATAAATGTGCTGATGAAACTGGTGCTATTGTCCCTCTTAACTTCAAACGTTCTTCTGAATCGGATGTTATTGATCCTCATGTTCTGGTGCTATTGTCCCTCTTAACTTCAAACGTTCTTCTGAATCGGATGTTATTGATCCTCATGTTCTTCACGTCACTGCTGACAACATCGACATTTTATGTAAAGATGACGTAGTTTTGACCATTTATTTTGCACTAAAAATATCCATACAGGATAGTGTTTGAATGCTTGCCTGGCCGAGAGAAGCTCTTTATAGATTTGTATAAAAGGAGGGCTTTCCCTATTGTTTGCGTCTGTTGCCTTCCAGCTCTCAAACTGTGTACTCCTTGCAAACGTTCTTGCCTGAACTCTGGAGACACTATAATTATATTGTTACTCAATACCTTTTTTAAAACAAATAATAACTATTGTTTTGAGTGTTAGAAAATACTTTTTGCTTAGTTATGAAATGTCTTATGTGCATTAGAACGATATAACACATTAGTCATAGTATATTGTTTGCTAAAAACCAAAAAGTGCCATTTTGACCACTTTTGTCATATTTTTTAGAAAATATCTTTAACCAACGTGTTAAGTTTGTATGTTTTTGATTTATTCATGTCTGAAAACATATAAAAAGACCCTTTGGTCGCGTTTCTACCTCAAACAAGGGACATTTAGTGGCAAAATTCGTTTTGATGCCATTTCGGAAGCCATATTGAATATCTCACTTCCGGTCGCGATTTCGCTTTGGCAACCGGTATTTTCGGATTCAGCGGGGTCGAAATAGTAGAAAAACACCCTTTGCCAAAAAGTAATACAAAATGCTTCTAAAATTTCAATATCTCAAAAATTTGCCTAGTCTATCTTGTCAATTGTACAGTAGAGCTATTTACTCTAATCCTTCCCAATAGACTTGTGAAATGGTCTAAAAAGCATAATATTTTGCCTGAATGCCAATCGGGTTTACGTAATCTACTTATATGGATAATGTTTATATACTCTCACTTCAATTATACAATCAGCTGCATTTTAAAGGTAGAGAGTTTTTTGCAGCTTTCATCGATTTTAAAAGAGCATTTTACTCTATTTATCACATTTCACTCTGAATAAGTAAACTATATCAGGCAGGAGTGAGTTTCAATTCTATCGAATTCGTTCGAAGCCTTGAAATGAAATTTTCTATTAAAATCTCCCTTGCTCGCACAAGCTCTGCTTTTGAGAGGTTTTCTCCAAAAACCTGGAAGTTTCATGAAAACAAGTTTTACAATTTTTTTTTTTTAAATAAAAACTAACCAGCAGTTCACGAAATCATATCATATTTTATCAGGAGTATTACAGGACGAATCTTTAAGTCCCACCCTCTTTTCATTGTACCTTGCGAGACATATTCTTGTCAACAAGGAGCATGACTCGACAATATACCTACATAAAGTACAGACATTATTATGATTCTTTATGCTAATGATTTGGTTATTTTGGGAGAATCTCTGTTAGACATTTCACGAAAACTACTACATTTGGTGGCTTTAAAAGAGAATATATTTATTGTTTTCTCTTGAAAAAATCTGAAATTGAGTAAATCTACTTATTTAAGAGTCAGTTCCACATTTCAGAACAATGGAACATATTTCTTATTCTGAAGCCAAACAGTCCATTCGATCTGTAACTTCGCTCATGGTGAGAGCAAAGTCAAATTCTCGGCAAAGTTGAATGAAACTCTATGATAGCACGTTTCCCTATCTAGGGTATATATACGCTATTGTGATCCAATAGAGCGGGTTCAAGTTGGTTTTTTCAAAAGAATATTGTTGCTTCCCAAAAATACTTCCAACTTTCCAGTTCGCCTGGAAGTCGATTGCCTAAAACTCAGTTTTCTAATGTTCAAACATTCCCTGAACTGGCTTATGTGAGACTCACTTAATGGATCCAAACGATCCACAAAAACATGTTTGTGATGATGAAGACCCTAGGTATAACTGGACAAAACAAGTTAATTTACTGTTCCATTAAGTCCACTAAAATCTGGAATCAGAAGAGTCATCGTGTATTGCAGTGGAACAGAGAACTTCTCTTGTCCAGATTCTCCGAAAAATCTGTAAGATGTAAGGAAGGCGACAAATTCGCAATACCCTCTACTTCATTCATGCTTTACATCAGAACTACTTGACATTTCGTATTCCTGTAAATATTATCAGAATGATTTCTGAAATACGTTTGTCTTATAAACACATCCTAATAATATCCCACAACATTTACTTTCTAATAAATTTCAATGAACTTTGTCCGGTCTGTAAAGCCAACAGTCTCCAAACTCTTGAACATATTATATTCAACTATTCTATATTATCAGTTGTAAAATCCAAAGACGAACGCCGAAACCCGAAGAGAATTCAATAATCTCATTTCTGATAAATTGTGAAAGGCTCTCGCGGCCATCGTCACTTACATGGTGGTTCTTCGGGTTGTAAGGCCGACGTTTGTTTATAGAAGATCTCGAAGCCAAACCTTGTTCAATTGTAGTCCTTCTTCGGTTCTGTTGAAGTTGTTGTGGTGTTTCTGAATTTCGATTGCTTCCGGGAAGAGTCTTGGGTAATAGGCAGATGTTGAAGAGATGACTTGGGTTTCTTCAAATTTCACTCTATGGTTATCGTTGTTGAGAGTATGTTCTGCGACAGCGGATTTCTGTGTGTGCCCTAACCGACATGAAAATGAAAATGAGAAGAACCTGGCATTCTTAGACGTTCTCATTTCTCGAAAATAAAGACGTCTGGGGCATACGCTATATAGAAAATCAACACACACTGATCGATATCTCCACAATACTTCAAACCATCATCCGTGCCAAAAACAAGGTGTAATCAAGACATTAGTTGATCGAGCTAGAAGAATTTGCGAACCTGAATACCTGGAAGCTGAACTGAAACATCTAAAAAACGCTCTTCTTTCTAATAGGTACAAAGAAAGAGATATTGAGAGGTATATGAAAAATAGAAGAAAAATCAGAGATGGAAGAATCAATAGTAGACCAAATGACTGTCCATCCAGTGAACCAAGTAATAGTCAAACCAACACCGAAAAAAGAAAAGCATTCTTACCATACGTTTCCAGAGTTACAGATCGTATTGGCCGTATTCTGCGAAAATATGAGATTAAAACCGTTTATAAACCTTCAAAGAAACTGAAAGACCACTTTAGATCAGCGAAGGACAAACGAAACGTACTATGCTCTTCTGGGGTTTATCGCATTCCATGTCCCTGTGGCATCGTTTATATCGGAACCACGAAACGCTCCGTTAAAACAAGAATCAAAGAGCACAAGGCTTGCTGTCGGTTAGGGCACACACAGAAATCCGCTGTCGCTGAACATACTCTCAATAACGATAACCATAGAGTGAAATTTGAAGAAACCCAAGTCATCTCTTCAACATCTGCCTATTACCCAAGACTCTTCCGGGAAGCAATTGAAATTCAGAAACACCACAACAACTTCAACAGAACCGAAGAAGGACTACAATTGAACAAGGTTTGGCTTCCAGTTCTCGAAAATTCTTAATTAGCTCCCTACCCACAAAATAACGGTACGAACTATTTTATGTCAGCTAACGCTATGGACCAATCAGATGTAAGAACGTCAAATCACAGGTATTTATTGAGACAACGTATAACAAATGTCAAGCATTTGACAGCGAATTAAGAAATCAGAAACTTGAAAATATCTCTTGAAAATGCTAACCACTCGTGTTGGCGAAACGTCGAGATCTTCTATAAACATACGTCGGCCTTAGAACTCGAAGAACCACCATGTAAATCTCATTTCTGTCCTGGATAAGATATCATTGCCTGAAGCAAAATTATTTTGTGAATTTTTCAGTCATATCTTTTGCACTCAACGACTGATTTTTTTTCAAATGGAAGACTTGTTAGTTTTAATATAACACATTTGAACGCTTTCGTTACAACTGCTACGTTTGAATTTGAATTTTTAATTGGATTGATACTTTTTTTTTCTTCTACGATCTTGCTTTTTCTCTCTTCATATATTATTTTATAAGACTGGCATTTTTAGGTCCAAATTTCTTGATATAAGACTGTATTTTTCTTCAAAAACAATACAGATTATTATATTGTTATTATTATTACTCAACAACTCAACGAGTTCAAAGTTGTTTGAACCCTTCGCAGTCGATACCAACCCATAAACCTAACTGAACCTGATAGCTTTTCCAGGTATTTATCTGGCTTGATTTATTGCTTCTGATGTTGCATGTGGATATACAGAGTGTTTTTACAGCCTGTTAACTTTTGAATAATTCGACGTATAAAAACGGAACAAAAACCGTTTAAAATGATAAAATGATTTCACCGATACTTCTTTTCAAAATAAAAGACATTGTGATTGCTCGAAGGACGGCACGGGATGGGGGGGGGGGGGGGGGGCACGTCAACTATAAAATTTCGAATAGCAAGGCGGGGTCAAGAGTCACGAAATTCGAAAGAATTAAGATGGTTGAAAAGAATATTTTCTTACTTGATTCCTCATGCCATTTGAAATTTTCAAGTTGATGTGAGGCATCTATCAAGCAATACAATATATTTTATTTTAAAAAGTAGTATTGGTGAAATAATTCAAAACGTTTTTGATCCAATTTTTGTACGCCGAACTGTTAATAAGGGGAAGGGACTATCGCACTGTACTGGTATAGCTCTCGAGTCAGTGTATTGTTTCACCGACGCATTTTTTTCGATGTTTTGTCATCTTATTTTGGAAAATAAAAAAAAGTCTCAGGGTATCCTTGACTAATTTTCAGTCGTCTCAGTTAATATTTCGTTGATGTGGAAATGTTTTGTAAATATTTCGTTGATGTTGAAAGGACCCGCACAGTTCTTATGGAAAATGGGTCCCAGTCGAATTGGCTGAAAATTTAGTATAATGTAGTTTACGACGTCCTGATCAAATGTCTCCATGGGCACACCAAGATCTAATGGACAGTTTTTGAGATACAGGGTGTCAAACATGCAGAGAGAGAATTGTTATACTTACCTTTTGAAAATCAATAATGTGGCGATTATTTTGTTACAGAAAGTTAGGGAGAATAATTGCAATCTTAATTTTGTCGTCACGAGTTATGATGAAAAGTTCAAAGACTCCGTATACAGGGCTATTGATAATTACATAATATTTATGTTAGTCTTTGAACAAAATCTGTCAAACGCAAAAGTTCGTAGGCTTACAGAATAAGTAAATATCATTCGATTTTGATATTGGGTGATCTGAGTAAACTATTATACAGGGTACCTATCTTTGATTTCATCATATGTAGTAACACCGTACTTAGTAACACCGTGCACTTCATATTTTCATTTTTTACAGGGTATTGAATTAAGAGTGGACACCGGCGATACATTCGTTCTAATATGCAGGATGCTTCATTGAATGTGACGACCGGCTATATTATCAGCCATGATGAAAGTTATCGAAACATAGTTAAATCAAATAATTATAACATATTCACCTTCGCAATGAATGTATTTATATTAAATAAGTATACAAATTACACATACAGGAGGAATCAAATTTACAAGACAAATATAATTTATTCATTATACTACAATCTCTGTACACTGATTTGGAATTCTGGAAATTATCTTAAACAAACTTTTGAAGTATATAATTAGAATAATGATAGATGTTAGGATTGAAACTGTTAAATCAGCTAAAAGGATTGGGATAACAGAATTGGGACGAGCATTGTTACAAGAGTAAATGCTGTACAAGATGGTGCAAATGCCCAAAATGCCTAATAGTTCGTTACTCACACGGTATTTACCTGTGATCTTCATTATCTGTCGAATGTGTATTTCCGAAAGGATTAAATCATTTGCACATCATTTAGATAGGCAAGGATATATTTTAGAAACTTTCATCAAGTTAATCATTGGATTACGTTTTAACCGATCATGAGATATGAGAAATCTTGCCACTCTTACAAAGATATAGCAAAAATCTGACGAGAATATACCACGATAGCAGTTTGAGTGACAATGAATTTGAATATTCATACACATATAAATGCTTAATGAATGAGAAAATGACCTAGATCGTTATTACTCCACTTGTAGGGTAAAATGGGGTAAAACCGGTCGGTGGGCAATACCGGTCACCCCTATATTTCCGTAAGGATGATAAAACCGGCAACAGTGTTTGGTGCAAACGGCTGCTTTTGATACCGCAGCATTGAGAGCGTTTGACTGACTCAGTCACCAACAAGCGTTGAGGCGGGACAGTCGGCCATTTGTTTTTATAGCGTTCCTTCTAATTTCGTCTCCATTTGAAATAAGCGGTAAGTTCTTATATTTACTATTTTTTTAAAATGTGCGTATTTTTCCAGTTGGATGGCACATCATAGATTAGTCTTACGTATTGAAATGAGTGATTTATAGAAATGTTAAGGACCTAAATTATTTTTCAATGTATGGCTTCATATGAGGGCAATGCCGGTCGAGTGACCGGCATTGCCCTCATGAACAAACACGAATTTGTATTTGTTTTTTTCTATTACATATGCCGAAGCCACGTCATAGAGTAACCAATAGAGTAAAGTGGTCAGTTGAAAACCTGAATGCCGCCAAACGATTACATGAGCAAGGGGTTTCTATGCGAACTGACGCTAAAAGATGTGAAATTCCATTTTCAACCTTACAAGAAAGAATTCAGAAAGAAAAATTTGTCACTCCTATTTTGGGTAGAAAAACTGTTTTCACTAGGGAGCAAGAAGTGGAAATGTCGAACCAGATAAAATATCTAGCATCTATATTTTATGGATGCACAGATAAAGAAGTCAGACGCATGGCATTTCAGTTTGCCGAAAAAAATAGCATAAAACATAATTTTAACACCGAAAAAAAAATGGCAGGTCGTGACTGGCTTGTAGGGTTTAGGAAGAGAAATAAAATCTCAGTACGAAGAGCAGAAGCAACCAGTTTGAACAGGGCTACTGCCTTCAATAAAAAGGAAGTTGATCGTTTCTTCGAACTCTTACAGCAGGTTATGGAAAAACACAAATTCTCACCTAGAAACATCTACGATATTGACGAAATTGGGATTTCCACAGTGCAGGAACCAGGGAAAGTTTTGGCGGCAAAAGGTCAGAAAAGGGTTGGCTTGATGACAAGCTGGGAAAGGGGTCGCAACATCACAGTTGTTTGTGCAATGAGTGCCACTGGGGGTTTTATACCTCCAATGTTTATTTTCCCTCGTCAACGACATTCAGTTCTGTTGGAGAAAGATGGTCCTATTGCAGCAAAATATGAATGTTCCAAAAATGGTTGGATAACAGAGGAACTATTCGTTAAATGGCTTCAGCACTTCGTAGTCCATGCAAAACCATCAGAAAACGAAAAAGTGTTATTTATATTAGATAATCACAGCAGTCATGTCTCCCTGGCAGCCTATGATTTTTGCAGAGCTAATAATATTATCATGTTACCCATTCCACCCCACACGTCGCATAGGACTCAGCCCTTGGACGTTGCATTCTATGGGCCTCTCAAATCATATTATAGGAATGAGTGCAATCTTTATATGAAATCCCATCCAGGAGAAAAAATATCTCCATATGAAGTTGCCTCACTGTTTCGAAAAGCTTTTGCTCTTGCTGCATCAGTGGGTAAAGGAGAGTCAGGCTTCTGAACTACAGGAATCTACCCTATTGACCCTTCTGTCTTCAAGGATGAAGATTTTCTGGCGGCTGATGCTTTAAATGACCCCGAAGAAATAGCAGTCGTTGATGATGGAGTTGAGACTAACGGTAACGACGATATTTCGTCAGCAGGAAGTCCGAAATGTAATAAAAAACTTGTAGGGAGTTCCCAGCAAAGTTGCTCTTCGAAAAATAAAGCTGCTGCAATTTCCGAGGCAATTCCTTCGGCTTCAAAGTCAGCACCTTCTCTCAATTGTAGTGTTGAAGATCTCCTTCCAAAACCAAAGAAAAATACCAAAGTGACAAAACCAAACAGCAGACCTAAACAGCACTCGAGTATTCTAACTTCTACACCACTGAAAGACTCATTGGAAGAAAAGGAAGCAAAGAAGAAAGCAAAACTGGAGAAGACCAAGGGTGATACAAATAAAGTAAAAGATGTTGACAAAGCCAAGAGAAAACTACTAAATTCACCTGAAAGAACCAGCAGCGCCAAAACCAGCAGCGCCAAAACCAGCAGCGCCAAAAAACCAAAGATGAAGCGTGTCACTACCGAAAAAAATATCAGAAAAAGAACCAATTCAACATCATCTGACTCTGATATTGAAATGGACGATATCTGCAGTGATAATGAAAATAATGAGACAGATTTCGTTTTATGTGTGATTTGTGGTGAATATGGGGCAAACAATGAGATGTGGTACCGGTGTGTCGACTGTGGACAATGGGCACACTCCCTGTGTACTGCAAAGGACTCTCCAGCCGGATATATTTGTGATTTTTGTATGTGACCGGTATTACCTATGCTATGACCGGTAATACCCGAATGTAAAGACAATGCCGGTCAAAGTCACTTTTTTTAAACATAAGAGTTTTTACCAAAAAATGTTAGATTTTCAGTTCTTTTTGTATTTCACAACTTAGAGTAACTTTTGTGTTTCATTTTTCTTCTGTCAAAATAAATGTATGTGTTATATTTTGAATTTCATGTCCAATTTTCATTAAGTGACCGCCATTACCCCATTCTACCCTAAATCTGGTGCTCGGAAGTATCGGTACCTTCCACATAATGCTAATATCATACGCTTTTTGGGGTGTAATACCATCAACAAATAGAATACGTACATGAACTAGTAAAAAGATTTTTAATGCAGTAGTCTCCCGTTTGATAGCTGATCATGATGCCGTTGACCAGACTCCGTACGAAATTCAACAAATGGACAACAGTCACCTAATATTGATCATATTATATTCAGTTTTCCACTTGATGTTTAATTTGTATGAATGTTCCTTAAAAAATTTAAATACATACCAAAAACGAAAATTTTGAGTGACCCTCTATGATAGTAACCTCAAATCACCCTATATCAAAATCAAATGATATCTATCCACTCATTCTACAAGTCTACGAGCTTTTGCGTTTGTATGATTTTGTTCAAAGAATCACATAAAAATTATGTAATTATAAATAACCCTGTATACGGAGTCATATAACTTTTCACTATAACTCAAGTCGTTAATATTGAGTTTGCAATCATTATCCCTAACTTTTTGTAACAAAATAATCGCCACATTATTGATTTTCTTAAGGTAAGTAACAACCCTCTATCTCAAAAACTGTTCATTAGATCTCGTTGTGCCTATGAAGACATTCAATCAAGACATCATAAACCACATTATACTAAATTTTCAGCCAATTCGACTTGGACCCAATTTCCATAAGAACCGTGCGGGGTCCTTTGCTCATCTGATTTTGATGATTATTGGAAACTAGTTTGACATATCAGTCAACAACAGGAAGCCAATCGCACATTTGTAGCTTAAGTTGAAATACCCTGCAATTCCAGTGCAACAACTAATGTCACCACGGAAGCAGCTGTACCTATCTGCTGAACAATACTACTCGTGAAAATATGAAAGAAAAAGGAAAACTATAAAATGATTAAATGCATAAGATGTCCGGAGGACTGCTCATTGCTAATATCCTATACAATAGGAAAAGTTGGATCGAAAATCTATCAGAAAACAACTACTTTCCTGGCTAATGCCACGACGAACATTGAATTACATCTGATGAAATTTCCGTGCAGAGTTCCTACAAGGTTATCTCTGCAATTGCTTGGTTGCATGGGAATGATCATAGAAACATTCGGACCACCTATATATCGATTTCGGAGTGTTGCTCCTCATCAGTATAGGGTAGGTCTAGCAGTCAATAACTAACCTAGACCTACCCTATACTGATGAGGAGCAACACTCCGAAATCGATATATAGGTGGTCCGAATGTTTCTATGATCATTCCCATGCAACCAAGCAATTGCAGAGATAACCTTGTAGGAACTCTGCACGGAAATTTCATCAGATGTAATTCAATGTTCGTCGTGGCATTAGCCAGGAAAGTAGTTGTTTTCTGATAGATTTTCGATCCAACTTTTCCTATTGTATAGGATATTAGCAATGAGCAGTCCTCCGGACATCTTATGCATTTTGTCATAAGCTCATTGTGAACTACAGATTTCTTTTCCGTTCTATAAAATGATTTGTGATGGGTTATATAAAAAAGGACGAAATAACTGATAAAACCTTCAGAATCTCCAGCAAACATATACACTTATTTCAGACATGTTGGTCATCATCAGTACGTTGTAGCCAAGGGTAGAGATGTGCAATACTTGGACGCAAGACAGAAATGGAAGGAATCAACAACAGGAAGCTAACCTTACTTACGTTTGGGTTTTCTGTTGAAATACCCTTCATTTTCGAGCAAGTAGGCAGCTCTAGCTACCTACCTGCGTGACAGTCGAACACGAATGAAGTGGAGATCTATGAAATGCCTTTGGAGAGGAGTTATATTTTAAAAGCACCAAATATTAGTTATTACCCTCAGAATCTACAGCATTCTCATATAAGTGATTCAGTTATGATGTCATCATCAGTACGGTGTGGCCAAGTCCAAAAATGTGTGGAGGAAAGACACAAACAAAGCAGTTAACAGTAGGAAGCCAACTACAAATTTGTGGCTTTCTTCTGTTAGAGGACCCTGAATTTTCAAGGTATGTAACAACTAACGTCTCCACGTAGGCAGCTCCACCTATCTACGGGACAATCATACACAGGAAAATATAAATAAAAGTGGAAAACCATAAAATGTTTTTGCGAGAGGTTATATATTGAAAAGGACAAGATAATGGGTATAATTCCCAGAATATAGTGACTTTATACGCATGTTTCAAACTAGTTGGTCATTATCATTAAATCAAAAAAATTCAAAACATTTGACATGAAGAATGCTCAGAATTTGGGAATCCGTCATACAGATTCACTGATGAAGTTCGCGTTATGAAGGATTTTTTTTTATTCAATTATTGCAAATTTAGAGTTCATGAACTGTTTGTGCTTTGAAAATGATACGAAATGACGTTTGCGATTTTTTCCTATCGTTTGGGTACACCTGTCAAATATGACAGTTTAAAAAAATGTTAAATGGTGTTATGTCTCAATATTTCGAAAAATGTTATGGGTAAAAGTTGTTTATTGTTCGGTTTCCTATCCACCAACTGAAGTTGAACCAGTTTGTTCAACTTTTAGTTTTTTCGCGTTTTCTTAACCTTAACAATTTTTTGGCTAATTCTAATTTGATAAAAACACCAGTTAAGATGTAATGGATCTGCTAGAAGAGTTTTTTCTGTTTGAAAGTTTTTCTAATTCGATATTATCAAAAAGTTACAAATATGCTGAAAAAATTATATATAGGTATCCTTGATGCAATGACAGTAAGGAGTGTAGAGAGTAGCTGTCGTTGAGAAAATTCATACAACTGGTCATATCATTTGCAGTGCAATGAAATTGTTAGTGACTCAGGTGAATTATTATACAGCAATATTTTTCTATAATATGACCTTTCTATATTGAATGCGTTCCACGTTTTTCATTTGAAATCATACAAGCCATCACAAATTCACAATCACAACTTATCATCACAACCTGTATGGGTTTCTTTACATAGCTTTTTGGAAATTTCAACCTTCCAAAGTCTGAAAACGAAAAAAAAAAATACACATCTAACAACCAACATTACCTTATGTCCCCGGATTGTCTCAAAAGATAAAACGGATTGGCCATGGGTATGATGTATCAGCAAGAAAGGAGAAAGTTGGAAGAAATTGCTTGTATTCTATTATCGAAGAACTGGTTTTCAACCATCTCAGTCGAAATGGGCGCACGTGGTTACCTCTTCTCAGGAAAGAATTGAGAAATAACAGAATGGTAATTGATTGATTCCAGACACCCTTTATATCGAGTTAGCAAATGTTATCGTGAAGAATATCTTGATAGATATTTTTCGACTTTGTTAAAAACCAGATTTTATTACCTCCAAACCTAAAAAGAAACAGATTTTTCAGCGGGTTTTGATTACGCAGGCAGATATTGTCTCCGAAAAATAAACGATTTTTGAAAAATCTTTTACAATTACAAGTTTTTATTTAGTTTCACCTGTCCCGGTGGCTGTCTGTCTGTAATCAAATCTTGCAAGTTACGAGGATATATTGAAAAATTCTATAGAACCAAACAAAATTTCAATGTCAAAATATTTTATTACTCAACACATTGTCCTCTTAATTGGATACATTTATTACAGCGAACCTGCAACGTCTCTAGATCTTTCAAAAAAAATGTTTCTTCTTGCTCTGCAAACCAGACCTCCACAGCTTTTATTACCTCCTCGTTGGAAGAAAATTTACTACCTTTTAAACTTTTTTCAGTTGAGAAAAAAGATGATAGTCGGACGGAGCCAAATCTGGCGAATAAGGGGGGTGTTCTAGTAATTCAAACCCTAAATCACGAATTTTTTGCATGGCAACATGAAATTTGTGTGCAGGGGCGTTGTCCTGCAAAAACAAAACACCTTTGGATAGCTTTCCGCGACTTTTCTCTTTAATTTTTTCCCGTAGAGTGGTCAGTAATGGTGAATAGTAATATCCAGTTATTGTTCTACCCTTATCCACGACACGAAACTTCTTAGGTCTTGGAGAACCGGAGTATCGCCATTCCATCGATTGTTGCTTTGTTTCTGGATCGTAGAAATGTACCCAAGTCTCATCCATAGTAACAATTCGGTTTAAGAAGTCGTTTTCAAATCGAGCACAGATCGAACGCGATGCTACTACCCTTGCACGCTTTTGGTCAACATTTAAACATGTGGGGATCCATTTTGCAGCAATTTTTCTCATGTCCAAATTGACGTGAACTATATGATGAACGCGTTCGTATGAAATATTTAGTGCTTCAGATATCCGTTTTAGCCCAATTCGACGGTCTGTTAAAATCATGTCATGAACGGCATCGATATTTTCGGGGACTGACACAGAAACTGGCCTTCCCAATCGGTCACCATCTTCAATGGAAAATTTGCCTCTTTTGAAGCTTGCAGTCCAATTTTTCACGGTCGCATACGAAGGACATTGATCACCAAGCGTATTAAGCACATCTTCGTAAATCTGCTTACCTCTTAACCCTTTTAAATACAGGTACTTGATGATGGCTCGATACTCCAATTTTTCGATTTTCACAATTTCGGTGGATATATTTTTTCTTTTAATTTATTGCGTAACTCTGGTTTTTTGACGTCAAACTTTACACGGACACTTCTAATAAGGAACTGGTCTAGGCTAACTAGATCTCAATACATCCTCGTAAATTTGACCCACTAGTGGTTCGATTAACTTGAAATTTAGCAGAGGTTCATAATTGCAGTAACAATGCATTACGAAATTTTTGTTGGTGAAATAAAAAATTGGCGGCTCTAATAGGACAGACAAGTTTTGTGATTATGATCCGATTCGCTTCTAAATTGGTATGTGGTGGTTTTCGGTGTCAAATATTATCTATTTTCGGTCAAAATTCATAAAATCAATATGGAAGCTTCAAAATGGTAGACGAGTTTTGTGATCATGGTTTGACTCTATTCAAAATTGCTATGTAGGAATTTTCGGGGCCAGAGATTATGTTTTTTTGTCAAAATTCATATCAAGATGGCTGACGAGTTTTGTGATTATGGTCAAGGCAAGCATTTATTCGAATTTACTGAAAAAAATGATAATTTGGATGTGTCACGTAGGTTATTCTGTACCCTCATACACTTGTTCAAATTTCTTTGAAATAACATTTTCTCATTTTCAGACTGCGTGGAAGGTTAAAACTCCCAAAAAGCACGTCGAAAAACGAAAATCCTCCACAAAACCAAACTTTCAATCAATAATCTGGATGCGGTTATAAATCTCTAATGGGTTATAAGTCTGTAAGTGGCTGGGGGAAATTGTTTTCTTCTTTTGGGATCGTTTCAAAAACGTAAAATGACAAATTTTTCCAAATAGTTATTTTCTGATATTTTAGTTTGTAAAATGTTGTAACTGATTTTAAATATCTTGTTGACATTATGTTCATCTTCTTCTGATCATATATGAAATAGGAAATTGTTACCGAACAGACAAATATTATTATTAATGTATCATCAACATATTATGCAAATTTCAACTCTACAACTCTAAAAATTCACCGTTTTAATTTAATGATACTTTTCTGTGAAGTTCTGTGAAGTTACATTTGAAAGATATCCTCAGTTTGAGCACTATTCGAGTTGTAGACATCATGATCTAATTTAATATTCGGGAACATTTTCAATTTAATTAAAAACATTCATTCATTTAAAATAATCGAATCTCGAACGATGCATCTGGGAAATGAATGTTAGATCTATACAATACTATGAAAGTTCATTGACAATGACAGTGAAAGTAAATGGGAAAACTTTTTGTTGTCTCTTCGCGCTTCGTTTGGTATGGTTATTCAGTACCTACTCGCTCAATAGCTAGGTAAAAAATTTTCGAATTCAGCTGTGAAAACAAACTATAGAATACATCAATGCATACAGTGGCATAGAAATCGGAGAGATTTGATTGGCTTGAGTAAGAATTGCCGGAATACGAGTTCCTCACCACAACTTTTGGTATATTAATTGTAATAATAATGATTTTCTTGTTGTTGTTGTTGTTGTTGAATAAACATTAACATGAAAGGCACTCTGGAGCGACTTTTTGTTGGAGTAGTCGCTTTATAGGATGTAGGTAATCCCGGAAAACTTCACAGCAACACCCCATGGTCGCAGTATTCCAAGCAAGTACTCTCACTGGAATTGAGAATATTCCACGGGCTATCGGTGATCGTTTTTTTGCTGTCAGGTTGGTAATAAATTTTATTTTTGTTTGAAATACTGTATTGATACACTGTCAAGTGTCAAATTCAGTTTTTTTTTAATTTGTTAAAAAAATATTTGCAAAAAAATCGAGCTTGTTGCAAATGTTGTGTTCCATTTTGCTCGAATGTGTACGAATATACAAAAAAAAAAAATTATTCACAGATTCCCGAATACTAAAGAACTTGCGCGAAAATGGTTGTTCCATTTGAATCTTCCCATCGACGAACTAGAATTCGTATATCGTAAAATAATTTTTGGAGAATATTCCAAGGAGAGTGAAAGATTGGGAAGACACCGTATGTGTCAAAATTCTGATGTTGGTGAATTCCGTTCTCGATGTTCTAATTCGAAATTTGAGAAAACACTTTCCTTTCTAGACCCCATTATCTGAAAATGTTCCCAATACTTCATCCAAAAAAGGTGAAAGAATAACTGATGATTCTGTTTCTTGTAACTCTGAAGTTGGCAAGCTTTACTTTTTTAACGGTGATGTTGGTGAGTTAACTATTTGAGGCATTTTCAGTTGTGAACTGTTGATGGTAATTGGTTGTGTAGAGAAAGATAGAGGAAGATAGCCGAACCCATGGATGAGACTGTTGACTGTTGTCTTTCTGAACATGTTTATAATTGTGCAAGGTTACTGGATAGTCAATCCCTGACGCTGAGTGAAGCACAAAACATAGAAAATAAAATAAAACCCTAATATGTTTCTCAAATATAGAAGAAAAAAAAAACGAATGACTATAGGATTACATCTTCCAAATTTGGATCCATAATTAAACAGAAGGCCTAAATGACAAATAACAGCTAAATATGAAACAGAAAATGCAGGTTTCACATGTTTCTAGTGTGGACTTGTTATTAACCCAGGAATCCCTTTTTTGGCAACGTCCCACGACACAGTTGTTTTTTATACCAAAACCATTATCTACCATTTGTTGGAAATAAAACCATTTGTATCTAGAGGATTAAAAAAAACATACACTGTAAAACAATGAGTGAAACAGGGGTATTTCTTGACAACAGTGAGGGAGTGTTAGCTTAAACAAAATTATTTTCAAATACTAGGGCAATTATCTCTAACGGGACTGGGCTTTGAATCCTGTACCAGTATTGACAAGATTCTATTTTCAATATTTCAAATTCAATCATGAGCTTTATACAGTCAGCGTTCACTGTGGTTTTTTGGTCAATTCTTGCTACTTTGGCCAAGGACAGAACAGACTGGTACAAATTTGATGACAGTTGGTTAAATACACTGTTTTCTATCGAATTTTTGGAGCCTCCGGAGACACCATACCTTCTATTTTACTGAAAAGCAGCTATTCATAATGCAAATGACCTCGTTAGGAGTTTTCATTCAATTAATTCCAACTCTTCAAATTACGTGCAAGTTCTTCCAGGTTTTCTACAGCTGTTGAAGCGAAGGCGCCACCGAATCAATTTAAGCAGCCCCGGAGCTCCGATAATTTTTTTTCATTATTCCTTTTTTATCGCTGTATTCAATATCTCAATAAAAGTTTTTTTACTTCAGTCCCAAATAGGTACTGATTTTTTTCAACTCCTGTAGTTGAATACGAACACATTTTTTCACCAGTTTTCAACATTTTTCTACTTCATAGATCATTGTCATCTATGAGTAGAAAATTGTGTGAACTCAGGGCATTGCATAAAAGTATCGATGTTTCTCTAAAAACCGAGGTTATCTGAATCGATCAATTTTCCATTACATTTTAACTTTCAGTTTCAGATAATTAAAATAAAATACAATTTGTTAACAATTATAATTTACTTGAATCAGTGTTTCCAACATTTAAAAACAAAATATTTCACCAAACTGACAGCGAAAAAACGATCACCGATAGCCTGTGTAATATTGTCAATTGGCATCGGAACAACCCAGATCAGGCTTGCTTTGAGGGAAACTTCTGAGCCTTGATCTACGCTGATACTAGAACGGGAGAAAATTTTAGATGGAGCGCAAGGGAAATTCCAGGTGATGTTTAATATTGGGTTTCTTTGATAACTCATTTTTGGTGATCCTTGAATTTGAGAAAAACCGGTGATAAGTACCTACACCTACTTTCAATCGTGTTTCATTCGTTCAGTTTAATTTTATGTGTTTCAACCTACTTTTTCACGTTTAACAGTGGTTCATTAACTTCTATAGGGTCCCTGTTTTTTGGGAATATCTTCTACAAGGCCTTCTTTGCAGTGAACAGATCTTTCTTTCGTCAGAATACCACCAGAAAACTCCGCATACAGATTTCTCACCATTTATCAATGTGATAATTTGAAGATATAATTTTCGTAAACCAGTGGCGTAGTTACGGTGGTATGTGGCCATACTTTCCTTCATGTTTTCATTTGACAAGTGAACGGACAAATGAGTGTTTGACATCAGTTAGGCTCATCAACACTCATCCTAAAAGTCATGACATTTCATATGCCTTAAAGTTGAGATTTCTGAGATTTTTGCGAAAAATTAAAGATAAAGCAACTTTCTCAAAACATATATATGAATAATTTTCAACCTCCTGAACATTCCTTAATGTCAGAATGAGACCGACAAACTTCGTTTTTTTTTTGAATTCACTAAAATGTGAGCATACTTTCTTGCATGATGATTGTTTTGAAAGATCAACTGAAAAACAAATCCAGCCTCAAATTCATAATACTTCTCTTAGATGAGAGTTAAGGCTTGAAATAATACTTGCGAAAAACTGAAAATAAGTACTTTCAATATGTTGAATTTTATGTTGGAATATCATTTTTAAAGCCATTTCTGATTGAATTTCTTGATGAAGAAAAACAATTATTGTATATTAATATCTACTTAAATAATAGACAAGGTTTATTGGGTACTGAGGTAAAGTGACCCGGGGTGTTGGTTGCTTAATCTAATTCTGGCGTTCAACTGATACAGGGAGAAGAGAATAACTAAGCAAGTAGGTGAAGTATACACCAATCGTATCTGCAAAACGAAAAAAAGGCTTAGCAAACTTCCGAGGACAGCAGGAGGATTATAATTAAAGGATAGGATGTTGTATGTTACACATCGAGAGGATAGGAGCTGCATCTCTGATGTCCACACGGCCTCAAGGAGAATCATAGGTTATATTTACAGAACAAGAAGGAATAATTGGTTACTTGGTAGACGGATGATACAACAGTTTGACCTTGCAGACGTATGGGACATGAGTGATTGGCATAGTATACCGATTATACATAAGTATGTGGTTGGAGAAAATATTTTTCTCGACAAACTCTCACTATATTAATCACTCTTCACCACAAAGTGGGATACACAGAGGCATTTTCCGAAGACTTGTCCTAAAGCGTTGGATATCAACAACCCAGTTTTTCCAACTTTCAGGAGGCTTTGTGCAAAAATGGGGTATCCCTCTCGTGCAGGGGCTGTCCATAATGGGAGATTAGTTATCTTGTAACCCTTTTCTACGAGTTCCAGATTCCGTATTCATGTAGATACAAAGCAGGATTGAACTTTCCGGAAAGTAACATCGAGGCGATGTCTATGGCAACCGTTTTTTCCATACCAGGCTGAAATCCAGGAGACGTCAGTTCATCTGGGACCTTCAACTAGGCAACAACAACTAGAATTGGATCTAAATCCCTCTTCGGTAAGCATAATAATTTGTGGACATGAGAAAATTTGTGAAACTTTGTATGAAGGAATCTGACGTCTGACATTCCACATTTGCGAGGTACAGAACGTGATACAGTCACAAAACAAATTTGGCTTGCCAGTCGGCAATGTTTCAAACCATGGCGACTGCAGAAATTTTTCTCATGGCCCAAGAAAGTGCTAGGAATCGCACGTAAAAAGGTAAGACCAAGTTAATCCTTGGCTTGCACAAGTTTCGGCTTCTGAGGGCTGCCGTTCGTAAGGGGACAACAGCTGGTTAACGAAAAAAAAAACAATTTTAACACAAAAAATTTGGTGGTCACAATTTATCCGCCAAGAAAAAAGTTTTTAACTACGGTTTAATCAGAGCAAGGAAGTATGTCGAATGTGCGTTTGGTATTCTTTCAAATAAATGGAGAATATTTCACCGAACAAGATTTTGCGGTAGATATAGTAAAAGCTTGCTGTGTTCTTCACAACTACGTACGAGACAGATATGCATATAATCCACAAGACACCTTGACGATAGGTGAAAGTATTGAGGATGTACCCAATAGTAATTCAGTACGTGGAGGAATATCGGCAAATGACAAACACCTATAAGCGGATTACTTTTTCATATTTTCAGTTCAAAATTAATATTCAATAAATCAATGTTCACCTATTTCGTTCTGTTCTTTATCTGAAATCTCATCATATCCATCTTTCAAAACTAAATTTATTTCCAACCCTCCAGTGGCTTGTTTCTATCTTTATAATCTTCTGTGGTTTTATTCCACAACACTGGCCGCTGTTCAACAATAGTAATAAGAAGCTCGTTGTCTATTTCAATATCCATGTTCCATTCGAAGTGACTTCTGTTCACCAATGCCTCAGATTTACCGTACCACTCAACAACGGATTTTTATTTGTCGTATCCACGCACGGTCACTGAAATGAAATTTTAATATGATGACTGGAATGCTCGTCAGGCTGCGCGAATTGATTTCTCATGGAGGCCGCCATGTTTGTATTGTGGTTCCTGGCAGTGGCGGAGGAATCGAGATTGAGTTGATTGTAACATATAAAACTGATACAAAGACGCGCTGCACTGCACTGGCGTGTTTACAAACAATAAATTGGGAAACTAATAACACGTACGTGCAGATGAATGTCTCTCTCGCACCCATACAAGTAAGCAATAAAGTATTTCACTGCTAGATTGCATGTGCCTCCTTTCTCCATCTCCTATAGTTATCATTTAATACGGGTGCGCAGTGGAACTAAGAGCATTCCAGTCATCATATAATTTCATTTCAGTGCGCACGGCAATTGTGTAAACAACAATAGACTTGCATGTATCCCCGTTGCCGTATGCGACTCCGACATCGTGTCGTTGCAGTCGCCTGCCGTGGCTACTCGGACAATCGTGTACTGCTCCGATCAAAATCGTGTGATGTGAAGGCTTACATTTGAAACAACGGATAATCACTATATACGATATCGTTGTCGTATACGATCACGACAAGAAATCGTGCCGTTTGAAAGAAGATTCAGTCTTCTTTCACACGCACGATTTTCTGTCGTTGTCGTGTTCCGATCGTGTCGTATAAGGAGAGTGTGTTTGTAGTTACACGTACGATTTTCTGCGTGGCAGTGTCGAGGAATTAATTAGTACGGTATGAGAATGGACAACGACGTATATTGATTTTGGTTTGTTTTACCAGAACAAGGAGGTATGTCGAATATGCATTTGATATTCTTTCAGATAAATGGAGAATATTTCATCGACCGCTCAATGTATCACAAGATTTTGCAGTGGATATAGTTAAAGCTTGCTGTGTTCTTCACAACAACGAGACAGAGATGGATATAATCCACAAGATACCTTGACGATAGGTGAAAGTATTGAGAATGTCCCTAATAGTAATTCAGTACGTGGATAAATATTGGAAAATGACATCAGAAACCTATACGCGGATTACTTTTTGAGTTAGACAGGAAGCGTTCCTTGGCAACATTTGGAAATATAAAACTAGGTTTACCCCTTTTTCATATTTTCAGTTCAAAATTCATATTCAGTAAATCAATGTTCACCTATTTCGTTCTGTTCTTTCTCTGAAATCTCATCATGTCCATCTTTCATAAATCTGCAAATTTGTTTCCAACCCTCCCGTATCTTGTTTCTATTTTTATAATATTTTATAATCTTTTGTGGTTTTATTCCATAGCACTGGCCGCTGTTCAACAATAGTATTAAGAAGCTCGTTGTCTATTTCAATAGCCGTGTATTCGAAGTGTTCACCAATACCTCAGATTTACCGTACTACCGTATATTGTATCCATGCACGGCAAGTGTGTTAACAACTACAGACCTGCATGTATCAGGCAGGGCGCACATTGAGACACATGCGACGCAGCCCACGATTTTCTATTCTACGGGTGTTCACATACATGCGCATATTGCGACACAGCGTAGGGCAACACACGAATGTGTCGGAACAAGCGTGTGCCGGTCAGTAGTTGAAACAGAATTTCGTGTGCGTGCGGTCGCAAATATGGAGGAAGAACTAATTGAAGCCGTAAGAAAACATAAAGTTTTGTATGATACAAGAGATCCAGGCTATGTGAAATCTAAAACGAAAGATGAACTATGGAATAAGGTTGCTGGTGAACTGCAATTAGCAGATGGTAAGTACATAAATAGTACATAAAAGGAAATAAATAGTAAGTCATGTATCAAATGAGTAGAGTGATACGTTGTGAGTGGGAAATGTTGGGATAGTTACTTCTATGACATGACTTTGTTCTTTGTGTTAAACAATAAAGGTAAACTTCATTTTCAAATGCTTCATCGGAGTCTGATTCGGAACTCAAATCTAGCTGTAGCATTTTGAGAAACACTACACACCGCTCTCCCACAATTCACAATACTGTGTCGCAATATGCGCTCTTGACCACTTTGCCATGCGTTGCGTGCCCTGCGCTGTGTTGCATGGGCTGCGTCGCGTGTGTCCCAATGTGCGCCTTGCCTCACCGTTGTCTTTTGCTACTCCGATATCGTGTAGTCGCAGTGTGAAAGCTTGCATTCGAAACAATGGATAACCACTATTATACACGATATCGTTGTCGTATACGTCCATGACAAGAAATCGTGCCGTCTGAAAGGATACTCATACCGTACGAATTCATTACACAACACTGCCACGCAGAAAATCGTAGGTATAATAATAATAATTTATTTCCAGTAAAATTATTACAGAGGGTGGTACATCATAGAAATCAAAGGAATATTCAGGAAATAAGAATCAAAGGAGTTTTTTAAAATAATAATTAGTTGTAAATCATATCGAGTAGGGTAACATGGGTACTATGAAGTTTCAGGAGAAACTTGTCCATTAACCCATGTCATCCAAATCTAACAGATCCTCATTATATTTTACCTGTAGAGTCGAGAGAATACTTTTCCATAATAATTGTAATCGTAATTATGCAATTTCGAATTAAAGACACGGGAATGTGTGAAATGAAATGAAATTTAATGTTATGGAAAGAAGAAGAAAAATAAGATATAAGTAAACAAAGTATTTGTATATTAAGCAATGTCATATGTAAAGTACGTAGAAGTTTATATATTGATAGTATAGCGAACGATCTGAGAACAGTTACTTTAAAATATTGATGTCATTATTAAGAAGCCATGCCGTTAGTTTGAATTTGAAGGATTTTTTATAAATTTTGTTTTTGAGGTTCATCGGCAGAATATTGTAGATCTTGTGTCCAGTATAGTAGAAGGATCTTTGCCCTATTGACTTATACATCATAGGGGTCGACACTTTATCATCGGATTTCATCCGGATGTTATATGTGTGCTGGATGCTGCTTGAAAGCATGTTACTTTTAATGAGTTGCATCTGTGATGATTTGTAAAATAGTTGTCTAACACTCAACACTTTGTATTTTTTGAAAAGTTTTTCACTTGGAAATCTTACATTCAAGCCATATATGATTTTTAAAATAATTTTCTGCACTATTTCTACATATTTCAGGTGATTTGAGTAAGCACCTCCCCATCCAGGAAGACCATACACAACAAGTGATTGAACAAGAGAGTAATGCATAGATATTAATTCTTTTACAGATAAAATTGCTTTCGTTTTTCTGAAAAGGAAGGTTAGTGATCGTAATTTTTTTGTGAGAATTTGAATATTGAGGTGGTTGTCTATTATGATTCCAAGGTACTTTGCACTATCAGAAACCTTTAATGTCCATGTGATTTGTCTATGGCTGAGATAAGTCTTGATTTTTTTGTTGTTTGGTAGACCTGTAATATTGTTCGTTGTTCGAGAAGGGCAAGTATACTGTTTTTTTGTAATTTATGGTCAACAAATTTTTATCTAGCCATCATGTTATTTTTTTTTGTAAGTTATCTGTAACCTGAGCCCAGTTGGCTCCTTCCACGTATAAAACAGAGTCATCTGCATATGATATTATATCACCTAAGCACGCAATGGACAGGAGTCCGTTCAAATAAATAATAAATAACACTGGCCCAAGAACTGTTCCTTGCGGAATGAGATAAGTCATTATTCTTTGACCACTGTAACTGCGATTTATTTTAACCATTTGCGTCCGGTCACTTAGATAATCCTTAAATAATTTCAGAGCTATACCTCTAACACCGTATTGTTCAAGCTTCCCCAAAAGAATACTATGACTAACGGTGTCAAAGGCTTTTGCTAAATCCAAGAATATACCTATATAAAGTTAGCGAGACAACTTCGAAAAACTTGAAAACGGGTTATTCCATAATTTGCCGCCTTTTTGTCGCTAATTAGTTGCGAAGAAAAAAAAATTGTCGCTCTTTCTTTTTAAAAAAGATGCGTTGTTTCGCTAACTTCATATGAAGTTAGCGAAACAACATCCCTAATTTCCATTTTTCCACAGTTCTGAAATATCCATAATTTGCCGCCTTTTTGTCGCTAATTAGTTGCGAAAAAAAAATGTGTCGCTCTTTCTTTTAAAAAAAATATACGTTGTTTCGCTAACTTCATATGAACTTAGCGAAACGATTTCCATAATTTTTCATTTTTTCACATTTCTAAAGTATCCATAATTTGCCGCCTTTTTGTCGCTAATTAGTTGCGAA
The DNA here is from genome assembly GCA_944452925.2 of Chrysolina oricalcia. Taxonomy (NCBI): domain Eukaryota; kingdom Metazoa; phylum Arthropoda; class Insecta; order Coleoptera; family Chrysomelidae; genus Chrysolina; species Chrysolina oricalcia. The sequence continues at coordinate 52,938,854 of OX101809.2, read as the reverse complement.
AAAAAATTTGTGGCTCTTTCTTTTTAAAAAATATGCGTTGTTCATATGAAGCGTAATTTCTATCATTCCTCAGGTCTGCAATATCCAGAATCTGCCGCTTTTTTGTAGCTAATCAGTTGCGGAGAGAAACAACTTGACCTTTTCTCAAATAAAAATATACGATGGTTTGACAACTTCTGTTATTTTTATCTTCTCTCACTTTATAGGTATCCAAAAATTGCTCATTTCTTTAAAAAAAAATATGCAATGTTTCGCTAATCTTATATGAAGTAAGTGGGACAACTTCCGTCATTTTTTAATATTTTAAACGGTTATTCACCTTACAGTTTTGTTTGTGTGGGTCAAATCTAGAAATTGAAATTTTAACTCCCTTCCTGTTGATCGATTGATCTGAAATTTTATGCACACCTTTAATTCTGATGACAATGCAATTATGTATATTTAGTATCATTGTAAATCCAAGATGGCCACCACCACGAAATGACGGACATATTGTTTTTCAACCCCCTCAATATGGGTATCATATAAAAGGGCTGAACTAGTAGAATACAGAACACCATGAAAAATTCCAAATCCAAGATGAACGCTGCCCCAAAATGGTGGACGACATATTTTGTTCAACTCCCTCCATATGGATATCAAATTAAAGGGCATGAGCTACAGAGGAAACCATGTACCCTCCATCGAACTAATGAAAATTCATTTTTGGCCTCAGATAGATAATATAATTTAAATTAATGAATGCTTCCATCACCCTGCAAGTTACAGTAACCCATAGCTCGACACTTGTTCATTTTGATACAAAACTACAACTCACGACGACTCACTCTGTAATAATATTTGCATGCTCACTTGTTATAAGTCTCAGAACTCTCAGAGTATATCGGCTAAGTAAAATTTGAGAAGGGGACGTTACAAAAATATGGTGGGACAAAAAAGCAATAAATCAAATTCAATTTGCTTATGGTACTACTTACCGCACTCTTGTGAAATATCATTTTGAAAGGAATTCAGTTACAAAAACAAAGGTCTGCCACAATATTATTTAACGGTTAACTGAAATATGTCATGAATATTTTCTGAATCGAGAACAATTTAATTTTATTCCAAAAGAGATTTTATGGCAAATACATCATATTTTCATCATCATAACCTCAAACGAAGGATCCCAATTGTTACTGTCAAATTATGGATACTTCAAATTGATAAAAGGTAGAAATTGCGGAAGTTGTTTCGTTAACTTCAAATGAAGTTAGCGAAACATAGTAAAAAAAGAGCGACAATTTTTTTCCGCAACTAATTAGCGACAAAAAGGCGGCAAATTATGGATACTTCAGAACTGTGAAAATATAGAAATTGCGAAAGTTGTTTCGTTAGCTTCATATGAAGTTAGCGAAACAACGCATATTTTTTTAAAAGAAAGAGCGACAAATTTTTCTTCTTCGCAACTAATTAGCGACAAAAAGGCGGCAAATTATGGATACATCAGAAGTATGGTAAAATAGAAATTACGGAAGTTGTTTTGCTAACTTCATATGAAGTTAGCGAAACAACGTATATTTTTTTTAAAAAAAGAGCGACAAATTTTTTTTCTTTGCAACTAATTAGCGACAAAAAAGCGGCAAATTATGGAGTAATCCGTTATCAACTTTTTCGAAGTTGTCTCGCTAACTTTATATAGTTCAAGAATATAGCGGCGCAATTCGATCCTTTATCTAAACATGTACATATTTTTTTTGTTAATAAAGAAATTGAATCATTCGTGCATTTGTTTTGACGAAATCAAAATTGTCGGCTAGAAATAATGTTGTGTTTATCCAAAAACGCTACCAAACGAGATTTTATAATCTTCTCCAAAATCTTTGCTAAGTTCGAAATCAGACTGATTGGTCTGTAAATTTCTACGACATTAGACCCTGTTTTGAAAACAGGTTTGATAACTGCTTCTTTCAATTCCTTTGGACATTCACCGGTACTCAGAATTAGGTCAACAATATAACACAGAGGCTCACTGATTTCACTACTTAACTCCTTCAGAGTATTCACTGAAATATTGTCAAAACCGGGTGTGGTCGAGTTTTTAAGTTGAGCGATTGTTTCTTCAATCTCTTTTTTGATCGTTGGTTTGAAAAATAAAGAATTTCTCATCAATTTTACATTCTGTTCCATCTATAAATCTTTATCAATTTTATTTACGATTTCGTTGGCCATTTTTTCGCCGATAGTTGCGTAGTGATCGTTGAAAATATTCGCTATTTCTGTGGGACTTGTGGTTGTACTTCCGTCTGTTTTGGTAATTGTGGTAATAAGTGTGAATACAAACACACTCTCTCCTTACGACCCGATCGCAACACGACAACGACAGAAAATCGTACGTGTGAAAGAAGATACTGGAGTGTTTTAATGAGAAGTAAAACACTGTATGTTTTTATGAACATTAAAACACCAGGAGCACTCAATTCAGACGCTGTAATGCGTTTACAAAATTTTCTGTATCGTTTCTCAACAATTTCTTTGATTCAATTTTGATTAAAATGTTTTTATTGTATTAATATATTGGCTGGCCAATAGACTGACTACCCTAACAATAATTATATTTCCTCATGGACACTCGTAGGGTGTACCCAAAGGCATCGTAGCCTGTGCGGGTAGAGGACAGCTCTTATTATTCTCCGTGGCACTCCGTAGCGATTTCAGCTGTAGGACAACCCGGAAAACCAAACATTATACATCTGGATTGGCATAACACTTCACAAGGTCACATGCACTTTCATTAAGGTCATGAAGGTCGAAAACGTAACAAAAAAACACTGCAAAGCTTTGAAGTCTCATTAGGAAGACCACAATAGACCTGCACAGATCGAAGTGGACAATGCCAAAGAGCCAACTTCTAGTTAATCTTTCTAAGCATTCTGTATGATTTTTGCAGGTTGATATGAAATCGGCAATAAAACATTTTTGGCGCAAAGGATAGGTCAGTTAAATCTTTCCGCTTAGAATGAAATAAAATATTTTTTGTCTACTTTCACAGATATTGGGAAGATGGTCGAATCACCGAAACTGGTCAGAAATATGAGAGTATAAGACGACGTGGAAATATGTATTTCATATTAATCTGAGTGAACATAAATTTCCACATATCATAAACATGTCATCAAATACATTGATAAAAACTTTTCTATCATAAACGCTTGAAAGGAACAAATGTCTGATATTTCTAAAATAAGAACAACACTTGAAAGTGTTACAAGAATGACATCCTTTGGAGTTATAATATCATTATTTATAGACTATTTCTCACCACTCTGTTAGTGTAATCAGTACTTTCGTTTCATTTTCAATAAACTTCGTGTAATGATGATGGACTTTGTTAGCAAAACGTACTTCGAGTATGTTAATAAAAGTATTTTGGTGAAGTGTTTACGCTATTTCTCAAATTACTGTGCGTTGAGTTTTTTATTTATGTTTCATTTCCAACATTCGTTAACGGCAATGGGTTCGAAATTCATTTGCCTCGACAAGGCGGAGAAAATTAAGGAAGATGTCCTCCTGCATTCGTCTGGAGAGATTTCTATCATCTTATGGCATTGGTATCCGATAATAAGATTACTGAATGAAAGAGAATAAACTCTTCAACGAAATGTTTTCAGTTGTGGAACAGTTAATACTAAACATCGTGTCAGAACGGTTTGATTTATGTGAGCCACAAGTATTATAAAATAGTCAGAGGTCAGGAGCGTTAATGAGTATGCATGTTTCGAACACTTGATTCTCAGGAATCACTTTCATCAGTTCGATCTTGGCTCGAGGCAGACATTTTTATTTTCAGTTTTGAATACTGGGTTCGATGAACGTTTACATGCTCCGCTCAAAGCAAGTGTAATGCGGGTTGCTCAAATGCCAATCCTAGTGAGAGTGCATGTTTGTAATACACGGACCATATATGGGAGTGGTGCTGCAGTAATACCTCATACTATTAGTGTTAATTAAATTTTTATCTCTTTGGGAATATTCCAGTCAAGTCCTTTTCTGAAGATCCCGCGCATTCGGGGACGCGCTGATGGCATTACAACCATACCATAACAACCACTTCCCATCTATGTGGTTATTACTTATTGTATACGACAGCAGTGGTAGTCGGCTGGTATAGCTTTCACCTCTCAAGCGTTGGGTTGTGGTTTCGATTCCCCAGCATGATCACCGGTCTCGTGCATGGCATCACACATTAAAAGATACGGGCTGCGTCTTCCCTAGCTCGCACAAGTCTCTCGAAGACTTCTGAGGGTTGCGCGAAGGGGTGCAACAGATTAACGAAAAACATGTGTCCTGAAAGACGAAAAAGAATCAAGGATAACGGGCTTCTGCATTTGCAGTGCTAGGATTTCTGTTGTATTTTGACAAGACAAGATTATATCATTCAAAAAAATTTTAAGTAACCTATTTGTGCATCATTTCACCGGAACTTTATTGTCAAAGAAAATATCTCATTGAAAAAAGTTCCTATGGTGGTGGTACTCTCTCGTCTGCACTTATGTTCAGATCGGGGAGATTATCACCATTATATAATACATACATTAAAATTTTTATTTATACTTGAAAGCTTTATCGATAAGTTGAAAAACTTCTGACATTACTGTATATTTTGACTTTGATTAAAAAATTACAAGTAATGTAGTATAGTCAATGGCGTTTGGTTTATCACAATAACGATATATTATTGTGATTGAAAGAGGTATACCTACACATATATACACTCATATAAACATACAGATTATCTCACCATGAACGGAACATATGGGACAGAATAAATTGAGACAATAAACTTTTACCCAACCACTGCTGAAATAATAACAACAAACTAAATCTAATATTATTTTTTACCACTGCTGTGCCCCATCTTTTGACGAAAACCAGCGATGATTGTCAGTTAAACATTTCTGCGATATTTTATGAATTACGAAAGTCAAAAACTCTCTCGACTGCACACTTTCCGAAGTATCTTAAAACAGTTGAAATACCCGTTGTTCAAGGTTTTTTAACAAAAATGAATAATTCTACACCTACTGAATACTTTCTATAGGACGAAATAGTCTGTGAACCAAAAACTACCCCTCAACAACTCTCCAAAGTAGAAAAATCTTGAAACTGTTGAAATACCAATTGCTCGAGGTTTTTGAAGGATATGAATTATTCTTCTCCTGCTGAATACGTTCTATACGGTGAAATAAGTTGTGAACCAAAAAGTACACATCAACAACCCTCCGAAGTACACAAATTTTGAAACAGTTGAAGTACTCGTTGTCCGAGGTTTTTTGACGGAAATGAATTAGACTACACCTGCTGAATACATTCTATAGGGTGAAATAATTTGTGAACCGGAAACTACCTCTCAACAACCCGCCGCAGAAAAAAAATCTTGAAACTGTTGAAACATCCACTGCTCGAGATTTTTTGACGAAAATGATTCATTCTATACTTGATGAAACGCAGTATAAGGTTAAAGAATTTGTGAACTGAAAACTACCCCTTAACAAACCTCCGCGGTAAAAAAATTACTGTATATATTTTAATCTGTCGTGGACATAACCTATACGTTGTAGCTTGTTTGGACACAACAATAAAAGTTATATTCGATAGTCTCTTTTCATTTGTTCAAAATGAGTAAAATAGATGAAGGATTCGAAAAAGCATGATCAGACAATTTGCCAATAGTAGACAGTGATATGGTAAACGATTTTTTTTACAAATTATGTGAATTTTGTCAGTGCTGAAGTTGGCAATGAGAAAAAGCAAAGGTTAGTTGTTCAAGTTAACTACCAGAAGAGTGGTGAAACTGAACTTATTTCTATACTTTGGTAAATATTCTTGGTGATATTGAAAGTTATTTTCTCCACGATCATCACAGAATTTGCCAATTCTGAAATCAAATTTGAATACAGAATGCTGGAATTCTCTCTCTTGAGATTGAAGAAATATTCTGCAACACCTCTGCCCCCATGCAATTTAAATGTATTCACATTATCTCTCTTGTGATAGAATAATATTCTCACAGTGGTTAGCAATAATAACATTAGCCTTGACGCAGTTGATTGTCATCGTTGTGGCAAAATTTGAGTAAGTGTCAAAATTATTGCTGTCACGTTTCCTATCTTTGATCGTGGAGAAAGTATAGTCTGCTACTCGGTTAGAATGAAAATTCGTGATGCTCGTGGTTCCTCACGCTCGCCTTTGGCTCGCGCTCGGAACTTTCCACTCGCATCGAATTTTCATTCTAACCTTGTTACAGAATATACTATTATCGTTTCAGATCAACCAAGGAGACTCATGGTGAAAAAGCCATATCATATGTTCAGTTGAAAAGGAATGGTGATATCTGTACAGTGAAAGCAAAAATCACTCCTGAATATAAGATTCACAAGAAAGCCTACAATATCATCGCAATAATATATGAAAAGGAGGAACAAGTCATTTCAAACGAATTAAACTGCCGGGCTTCTCAAGGTAGACTCATTATTTTTACAGATCTTAAAAAATCATTGTTAGTAGTGAATTTAGTATATTTTTGTTTATTTTCAGAAGGTTGAAAACATGGTGAGGCTTTTTTAATATGGATCCACCGTCGCAGTGAAGAACCTTCAGTAACTTCCATACAATGCTATTGAAAAAGCTCGTCTTTGTCAAAAGTTGTATTTTAATATCAGTTCTGTTCTTCCTGGCAAAAATTGGATAAAATTGGATAAAATTGGACTCTTCAATCCATCATTCCTCAAGAGAGTTGTAGAGCAAATTCCACCCAACAATGGAAGTTTATTTGAGTTATTTAATGATGTGAAATATGACAACGTTTCTTCACATCAGTTGTCTTTGAGGTACAGAGAGATTGGTACTCATAGATCCGTAGAGGAATTCATCGTCAACAATATGACCGTTGGGGACTGTAGAGAGGCTTAACTCAATACAAGAGGACAATATCTCTGTCAAGATTGTTTTGAAATACGATATGGCAGAATTACTGCATCGGTACTGTATGAAAGTGCTAGATGCAAAACTGAGGAAGAGTCACTGGTGGAAACATTTTTAGGAGCAAGTCCACCAGTGGAAAGTGAAGCTATCAGAAGAGGAAAAATGTTAGAGCCCCTTGTAATAAACGAAGTTTCTAGACCGAAAAAAATTCAAATGAATAATGCTGGATTATTTAGAAAAAAAAGAATATCCTGTTTGGAGCATTTCCTGATGGAATATCTACAGAGTATGTTGTTTGATATTTGAAGTGTATGAATGAATTGATTCGAATGAAGAATTGCAGAATAAGTTTCTATTTTTCGTTTCTGAACAGAGTTTGTTGTAGTAACATAAAACAAGTAATTGACAATTAAAAAATGTCAGTGTGACGAAATCGTGATCGCTCTCTGGTGGAGAGGATTTTCTACTGGGGAATCTTGAAGTCCTCGACATGGCCCCCGCCTTGAAAGGATCGGCTTTCAACGTCTTCTAAAGGAACTGGGCATATTCTTGCAAAGGACCTCCTAACTAATCCTGTGGAAGTTCGTATGGACGCTACACGGTTAATACCATCCTTGCCTGGGTGCAAACATACAATTCTCCCTAGCTTCCAAACCATAGGGGGTTGATGAAAGAGCTCCAGATAATTCTAACTTTGGAAGTGAAACGGTTTTCAATGGAGCTACCTTTGCCTTTGAGCATAACAAGTGGACATGAATATTGCCATCAGAGTCAATGGATCGTATATATATGCAACCACCGTAGGCATTTTGAGAGGAATCACAGAAGCCGTGCATTTCTATAAGTCTGGGATCCTGACAAATGACGTGCCTATTGATTTTCAACTCATTCAAAAGTGGTAGTTCAGATTTGAACTCTGTCCACGTTGATTGTAAATCTGAGGAAAGGGTCTCATCCCAATTTACCTTTTCCAACCAGAGTTTATGCATGATGATTTTTGATCTTATCGTGACAGGGCTGATTAGGCCAAGGGGATAAAAAATCTGGGAAATGCACGAAAGGATTGTGCGCTTTGTAATGGTTTCGTTATTTGGCGTTTGTATTTTGAATATCAACATATCTGTTGTGGGTATCCATGTTAAGCCCAACATTTTCGCGTTTTCATTTATACCAAAATCGACCACGTTGAAGTTATGTTCAGAATTGAGTACGTATTTTAGTACTTTTGGTTCATTAGAATAGAATTTTCTCAATTCGAAACAACCTTTTGTAAGAACCAGTGACACCTCCTTGCAGAGACGCGCTGTTTCTCCCTCCGAATTTCTCCCGAAAAGTAGATCGTCTACGTAAAAATTCGATTTTATAATATGTGCTGCTTCGGGATAATTTGATTCATTTTCGTTTGCCAGTTGTGTGAGACAACGAATTGCGAGATATGATGACGCCGCTTCACCGTATGTAACAGTGTTAAGTTCATACACGGAAAGCGGGTCTTCGGGACTTTTTCGACAAAAAATCCTCTGTAAAGATCTCTGATCGGGTTCAATGAGAACCTGACGATACATTTTGGCCAAATCTCCGCATACCACATAAGAATACTCGCGAAAACTTAACACTAAAGAAATCAGTTCCCTTTGAATAGTGGGACCTACCATTTGTAAATCGTTCAAAGAGTATTGGGATGAAGTAACAGCAGACGCATCGAAAACCACTCGTAATTTAGTGGTTAAACTATTTTCGCATAGTACACCGTGATGCGGGATGTAATAAGTGAATTCTACTGGCTTACTATCGTTGATTCTTGTCATGTGACCTAAATCTTCGTATTCCGAGATAAAATTGCAATATAAAGTTTTGAAAACGGGATTTGTATTCAATTTTCTCTCTAGAGAAAAGAAACGTTTTTTAGCTTGCTCGCTAGATTCACCTAGATGATTAAGAGATTTTTTGAATGGGATCTTTACTACGAATCTGCCGTCGGCTTTCCGTTTTGTATTTTTTGAAAAATGTTCCTCACATAATTTTTCTTCTTCTGATAAAGGTTTTTCAAAGGAGATATCTTCGATTTCCCAAAAACGGGCAAGCTGAGTTTGAATATCTATATTATGAGAAAAATTGCATGAGACGTGCTTTTGTGTTGATTTACTAATTGGTCCGGATATGACCCAACCAAACTTAGTTTTTTGTAGAATAGGATTATCAAAACCTAAAGATATTTGACCGATACACATTAAAGAATAAAATAGATCCGCGCCTATTAGCATGTCAACTGTATTTGGTTCATGAAAATATGGATTAGCAAGCTTGATAGTTTTAGGAATATTTAAACGCTTATAGTTGATTATATTCGAATCTGGAATTTTTCCAGTAATTTCTGGAAGTACATAACAATGAACCTTTGTGATGAACGGAATGTGTTTTGCTTGTACATTTACTTCGCATCTTGATTTTATGTGTGAAACTGTCCGATTGAGACCGCATACTTCGAGACTGATCGGGGAAATGGATAAATTTAAACGTTTGCATGTGTCTTCTCGAATGAAGCTTGATTCTGACCCTGAATCAAGTAACACTCTAATTGTGTGTGATTTCGAGTTTTTGTCTATGATGTCAACTAACGCTGTTGACAACAATACAGAAGAATATGATTTATTTGCAGATAAAGAATATGAAAGAGCATTATTTGAGGATGTTTGAATATCATTGGAATATGACGTTGACGCTTCATTTTTATTATTGTCAACATGAATTAACGTATGATGTTTTCCATTGCATTTTTTACAGTTTGAACATCGGCAATTTTTATTATAGTGGACAGGTCTAAGGCAGTTTGTACATAGTTTATTTTCTTTTATGCTTTAAATTTTTTCAGCAACCGAAAGCTTTAAAAAATCCTCACAATATTGACTGTAATGTTCCCCTTTACAGAATACGCATTTTGGTTTGTTTTCAGAATTCGTTACAAGAAGTCCTCTAGTATTAACCTTTGAGATTTTTTTATCAAATGGTTTTTCGCTTTGATTCGCTTCTAAGGTTTCAAGAAAGTCGGCCCGCGATTTTAAAAATGTCTTTTAAGGTCGGTACGTCTTTGTCCACCCTGTATTTTTCCCACTCACGAACTGTCACTGTATCCAATTTTGTCGTAATGGGATAAACTATGAGGGTGTCCCACTGGCTTGTAGGCTGTTTGAGCTGTTCAAGGGCTCTCAGATTTTTGGAAACAGTATCTAAAAGCTTTCGCAATTTTTCACCCGATTCTCTGCCAATATGATATAAGTTAAAAAGAGATTTGACATGATTGTGCACAAGTAATCGTTTATTATCGTATCGCTCATGAAGAGTTTTCCACGCCACTGCATAATTATTAGCTGAAAAATCGAGAGACTGAATAACCTGAACCGCGCCACCTTCTAAGGAAGCTCGCAGATAATGAAACTTCTGAATATCGCTGATGCTGACGTTTTCATGTATTAAAGATTCGAATGTATCACGGAACTCTAGCCAGTGCTGATAAGACCCATCGAATGTGGGGAGCTGTATTGTTGGAAGTTTGATTGAATTCAAATTTTGGCTAGTGACTGATGATAACAAGCTGACAGATGCCATCTCTTCCGCCTTTTTTGTGTCTTGAATTGATTTTGCAATAGCTAATTGTGAATAGAAATTATTGGTAAATGTTTCTCTTTCGAAAAGCTGTGTATCTGAATCATCACATAAGCTTTCAATTAAACTTTGAACTTGATCGAATTCATCAAGAAGCGTTTCAAATTTAGAAAGTCTTTCTGAAATTTGTACTAAATCTGTAACTGTCAATTCTGATTTACTTTTCAGGTTCTCTAAAAAGTTCGTAAATATCGTTAGCTTTGATTTAATACTGCCGCGATTACGTTTATGACTTTCTAAACTCCTTTTTTTGAATATTTATGAATGCAAACAATAGTATAAATGTATGAAAGAACAAGTCGACGCAATATTGTAATTGTATGAAAGGAAAGGAATGCAGGGAAACGACTCACCCCAGCGCACGCTGCTAAGATCTGAGTTGTTTCTTCGTTTGAAGTTTCGGTGTGTATTTCGCAAATGACTTCTTCTAATGCGCTGTTTCAGATTTGGATCGATGGACCATGTTTGATATTTGAAGTGTATGAATGAATTGATTCGAATGCAGAATTGCAGAATAAGTTTCTATTTTTCGTTTCTGAACAGAGTTTGTTGTAGTAACATAAAACAAGTAATTGACAATTACAAAATATCAGTGTGACGGACGAAATCGTGATCGCTCTCTGGTGGAGAGGATTTTCTACTGGGGAATCTTGAAGTCCTCGACATATGTTTCTGAAGTGAAGTGTCCATATAAAGAAAATACTGCTCAGAAGTATATTAGGCAAGGAGAAATTATGGTGTTCTGATTTATGATCATCTCTTCAATTTCTTCTTTGGTTATTGGATTACGAATAGCTATATTTGGAATTTTAATTTTTGGTTTCGATAGTTTTTTGACTTCTGTCTCATATTGACTTGTTAATTTTTGTTTGATTTCTTGTTGAATTTTATTTACGTCCTCTTCATTCCTACACTTGATCACTACACCTCCATTGTGCATTTGTTTCAGTGAGTTTATTCCAACGCCTAATTTGATGATTTTCACACTATTTTCTAAATCATTTTTTGTTTTTACAGATGTTTGTTCTGTTTTTGGTTTATAACACATGTTTGTCATTTTTTGTTACATCTGCATATGTTTTGTAATGATTTACACTTGGATTTTTTGAATTTGGTGTAAACATTCATTTTCATTTGTTAATAGTTGAAGTTTTTTTCTTTTTCTTGTATTATCATTTCCTTTCCCTGATTATTTGTTTCAATAATAAAATTTCTTCTCTTAAAGTTTCAATCAACTAATTTTTGTAAATTTCATTGCTGCTTTTTGAATATGATCCACTTACTGGTGATTTTTCAATGGGTTTTTTAACATAATGCACTTGAAGTAATTTTAATTTTTCCTATTGTTCATTTTCCGAAAAATCTGTTTCAGAATGTTCACCCAGAGTAGTTTGAGAACTCTTGGAAAAGCCTTTCTCACATATACTTTCACCTTTCTTCTTCCTTCTCATTGTTTTTTCATTTTACACTGGACTATTTTCAGAAAAGTTTTTCACTAAATGTCATAATAACAATTCACAAATGTCCAATTTTTTACGAATAAAACTGTATTGGTACAGAGAAACCACACAAATTTCGAGCAACGAGTGCGAAATACTCATACGGAATGTTACTCGGTGCCAGATCCAGATTCGGAGTGCCATACACGGATATATTAGACTCCCAAAGGTTTATTTGTATTAGAACAGTAGTTACTGTTCTAGAACTCTCAGGAGATTGCGCAATTGAATTGATTGCTTTCTGGTTTTGTAGCAACTTCAAGTGGACTGTATAATAATAGTAATAATAATTGTTGATAGTTTGGGGGTTATTATAATTTCCACTATTTCTTGTGGAGTAAATTTGAGAAAATTATGATACAATAAACGATACTGTGGTTCTTACCTGTGATAAGGAGTGTAATGATTCTGGATCTGTCACAATGCATATGCAACTTAGATACGTAATTAACTATGCCCGAGCTGGCCAGCTAATAATAAAATGAGATATGGGTTTTCACGAGCCGTTCGAGTCTCTATTCGCAAACGAGTTAAATTCTGGGACGTTCGAGGTAATTGTTTGGATTTTTTCAGGATCGCCTTTGGACGGTCCTAGAACTATCCGATATCAGTACCTGCCTTCGAATTTATTTGTCACTTTTTCAGAGCGTGCTGCATCTTACATAATATGTTTTAGATGATCTGATTTTCAAAGAGTTACAACAAAATCAAAATGAAGAAAATGTTGATGAATATGATTATAGGAATTATAGAAATTATGTTGTTCTCATTGAATGACACCACAGGCGTCCAGTATCCCATTTTCGATGGTGTTGCAATGTTTGATATTTGACAATTATGATAACACTGTCTAATATTGAATTCTGAATTTATTAAACTCAAAACCTGAAGTAGATATGAGAACTGTTTGGAATAAAAAGATAAGATTTTGAAAAACGTATTCCTAACCTAATAACCGTTATCTTTTGAGGTTAGTCGTCGTCATCTAATGGGTTTCGTTCTGAAACATGTACCGGTGAACCGCTCTTAATTAATCCTCGAAGAGTTCTCAGGATCGAAAAACGAGTGCGCACTAGTTTTGCGCAGTTCAAGAATGATTCTGTAACAATTCTGAGATTGAAAATTCAAAGTTTAGAAGTTCACATGTCTTTCGAAATTGATCTCATCCTGGAAATTATAAACAAATGATGGCGAACAAAAATTAATACTGCTTGAACTTCACTAGTGGGATCAATGTTTGGATCCAATCAATGGATCAAAGTATAGTTATCAAAGATTAACTTTTTTGGGACGCAGAACATTTATTATAAGAGGATCTAACAGGGCCGCATTAGGCCATCCAGCTAAAAATGAATCTTTGAAGAAGAGATGTAAACGACCACATTATTTGTCGAACAATATTAAAGCCAATCAGGCAAACGTAATAACTCCTGGCGACAAGCTTAGACACATAATTTCTCAATATTGATATTCTGAATGTTATTAGAATGTTTAAACACATTCAACGATTTATTGAAACTTCAGAATTTCAATATAATTTTCCTCAACTTGTATTCTTCTCATTAAGTATTATGAATTTTACCATAACAATATTTCTTACACTATTCCATACCTGGATTTGGCACCGATTTACATTTCGTATGTATTTCGCACTCGTTGCTCGTTGGCTGGAAATGTCATATTCACCAATAAAAACGGCCCTGCTGCCAAATTCAAATATGGAATGTCTAGATGCACACAGTATTGCATGTTGATTACCAACAAATATGAAACACGTATAAATGACTGCTTACAGGAACTTGTAGAAAAGCGCTGGACATCCGCAAAGTCAATGGTCTGCAGTTTCAGAGAAGTTCTTGCAGTAGCAGCAACTATCACTCTCCGATTTTTTGAGGTTATTTCTCATAGGGCGGTGTCCAGTGGGGAGTCCCGTTACCAATCAAGCCTTTCTTGTCCACCTCGAGGAGATGTTTAGTTTTCCTTGGCGATAGGCTCACAAGCCTTTTTGTTTGTTTTTGCCCTCTTTGTTGTTTACGTCTCTATTCCAGTTCAGTTCATCAGTTACCCAGCGTCAAAATTCTTCTTGTTTAGGATATAGGACGTTACTGATTTCTTTATGACAACTATGCAGTTTTCTATAGTTCAATCAACTTGAAGAGAAATGTATGCAATTCTATGCATGATTTGATTTGGAGACATTTGTCAAAGCTTGTTAGCAGGGTCGAGTCTAAATAACGTGATTTTGGACATGTACTCGATCTCCATAAAACTGGTAGGCTCGTACCACCAGAAGGTCATCCGAACCACTTGAGCTCCGTGACAGGCGTCCGGTGATCGAACCCAGGCCGCTTGGGTGGAAGGCAAAAGCTATAACAACACGACCACTTCGCTTTTTATGGAAGAAATAAATTCTGTGCTACCTTCGATTTGAACGGCCATTTCAATAGGCACAACTGTCATTACCTACTGTCAAAATAACCAAAAATTTAATGTTACTTTTTTATGTTTGAATTAGTATTTGATCAATGCTCTTCTGTTAATTATTTCTTGAGTTGTCAATTCTGCGATTCGCACAGATGTAGTTTTCAACTTGAACGAGATTTTTTAAACTTGGTAGATACACAGTATTGATAATTTTCTTTGGCTCTTCGCATACTACGTGAATATTATCAATATTTGATCAATAGGCTTATACATTTTTTAAGGCGCATTTGCTCGTTTTGAGACCCAAAGTCTGATTGGATATTGGGAAAGTGAATAGCCATTGGTTAGTTTTGAAATAACAATTTGGGATAAGCTCAATTCAAAATTAGCGGTATTTTCACATTCTGTCAACCAACTTCATGACAACAGACAAATGCAACCATTGGCGTTCGTACTTCAAAAGTGAATGCTAGTGAATAAATTACCTATACCTCACCTCCTAATAGTTTACTTTTATTTTTGTGTTATATACCATTTCTTGTATTAATTATAGTGTAATTAATTTATTAGATCGGCTTTACTGTGAAGTGTGACAGCTACAATGGTATCGAAATGTTGTGTTGGTTCAGAAGAAAGGGGAAAAAACCATACTCCAACCTTTCACAGGTAAGTTTTAGTTTACTTTGAAAATAAATTCAGAAGTCAAATGGAATGGGTTCACTGTGTCTATCTTGCAGTTATTATAATTTTATAAGGTTTTTCAATTCTATAAACTTCCACAACCTGAAAAGTCGATAGAATAATAATCAAGAAACTCTATGCAGGTGTAAAAGGCAAATTATTAGTCAACACTGATGAACTTTTCCATCCGCTAAATTCTATTCCCGTCACAAAGAAAATGTTTCAATTTATTTTGATATTCTGGTAGGCAGATTCAGAATGCCACTAGTCCCCGACAAACTGAAATTATTTGTTTATGAAGATGATAGAATTTGATGAATGAAGAAAAATAGTTTATCCTTCTACACTCGTACTGATTTTCTATTTTATTTCTCACTTTTTTAGGAAGTTAAATCTCTGAAAAAACTCAAGGTTTCTTCAGGTTTTTTTGAAGGCTTGTAAAAAAGTGGGCTAATGAATGCCATGACCCTCTATCGATCTACAAATTGACAATATGGCAAATGTAATATTTCGTGTTGGTTATACAGATAATAATGTTGTCCGTTTTATTCAAAATAGGCTGAAACCAAACAGTTGAAAATTCCATGTTGCGGAAAAGGATTGAAGAACTGGAAAAGAATGAAGCTGGAGAAGAAATGAATAATATTTGTGGAAAGTCTGAAGCAGAGTGATAAAAAGTGTAAGTTTCATACATCTCAAACTTTTACCAGTATTCTCACACAAATTTTCATTTTTGCAACACAGAGCCTTTGCAGTATTGGGGATGTAAAAATTCGAAGGTTAATGGACCTTTGAGAAAAATATCCCTAAGAAGAACTCGTTATAGTTTTGATCAGATTAGGAACTGGTTTATTAATTAAAGATATACATTATAGATTCAACCTTTCAACCGGTTTACCAGCTGAATAAAACATATATTTAAATACTTCGGCGTATGATGTTTCCATCTAGAGATTTGATAAAACAACATTTGCCCACATAACTCAAAAGATCAAAGGATATTAGAGTCATCATTGATTGCTCTGAATTTTATTGTCGAATACCAAGCAATTTTGAGCACCAAAGCAATCTTTATTCCTCTTACAAAGCTTATACTACATTTAAAGTATTGATAGGATGTACTTCAAATGGTGCTATAATACATTTTTGAATTAATAATTTTCTTGCATCATTTTTTGTGTGAAAAATATTAATCTTCTCTAAATTCATCATTGTATTTGCATTCTGTTAAAAAAAACCAATTTCACTGACGGGAGTTTTTTTTATTTCACAGAAATTTTGATATAATAAATGATATCAAAATACAAAAAATGAAATAGGTAGAATTCAAATAGACGAACAAGTACTGGAGACAAGATTTCTCACAAATACGATCGAAAATATTAGTATCTAAAAAAATTACAATATTTATTTATATATTTTTTGACGGTCTTCATGAAATCGACTAAAAATTCCTATAAACTTTAGTCCAGAAAAATCTAAGAAGCAAAGTGATACAAAAATAAAATAAACTGAATTTCATTAAATACGTTCGTTACTATACTTTTTCAACCCTTTTTACCTGACCTTTTCATAAATCGAGAAAGTAACAGAACATTTAACTTTTTGAAATATTTTTTGGAAAAACACGCGTAAATGCGAACTTAGAACCTTGAGATATAATAATGGAATTCTTACCTCGTGTAAACACCCTGCGCAGAATCGAATTGGAGGTTTGGGTGGAGGCGCTGGGTGTTGTTGCTCAACTGTCAGCATGCACGCTGTTAAAGTTAGGGTGGCCACTATTACTTCCCATGGGTGCGTCGCACAAAAATCTCCGTGCGCTCGAAAAAAACGTGCTGACATCTTTGATCGGCTAGAAATATTCCCCTATAACAAAAATAGTTTTCGTTTTTACTATTATATCAAATAAAATATGTTCTTTGTTGATTGGGAATACGTCTCAATATTATAAACATCTACGATTTTACTGCAGTAAGTACTATTTGCATTCAAATCAAAATCAATTTATTCATCACAGAAATATACATGTGTATTTGATCTACACCAAAGACAAACGCAAACTTATCGGACTAGTCAAAAAAATAGGGTAAAATTTAAATATTATATACAATTAAAATTTGAATCACATTACAATATATACATTCATAACACACATGACTATGCAAACACAAACAGATTAAAATGTTTATCGTTCTTGTACATTAGTTTGAATTTATTATACAATTTGGTTCCGATATAGTTAGGTGAATTTTAGCATATTTTTAATCGGGAATAAGTTTGATGAATATCATTTTTTCGTCTGGTGTTGTGAAAGTGCACGTCCTCATTCTTCTCAAACGTATGTTCGTTGGATTGAATGTATAGGATTAGTCTATAAGATAGGTAATGTCATTATTTGTGCTCTAATAAACAAATTTTTACAGGTACTTGTTGTAATCGCAATCACTAGTATGATAAGGACAAAACAATTCCAGACTCTCAACTACGACTCTGGATTGAGACTGACAAAAAGCTAACCACATGTGCGCTCTGATGCTTGCATTACTCAATGCTTGAATGAAGGCTTGAGGCGATGCTTCACTATACCAGGTGTCCCCCGAAAGTGACTCGCCCCTATAACTTTTTATTTTTGAAGATAGTGGGATGATATTTGGAGGATCTGCATAAGACATAAAACTGCGTTTTTTTTGGCGAATAACTCCAGTTCATGCAACTTCCGGTTTCACCGGAAGTGACTTAAACTTTCGATTTTTAAATGGGGACACCTAGTATATTTTCACCTCTTTTGTCTCCACATGACATTCTGAATACAACCATATATCATTTGTCACTTTTTATAAAAATTTTTTTTCCATTTCGAATTTTATTTTTTAATCATAGTGCTATGGATACGTTCAAATCAGTAATTAAAGCCCTATAATTTTGTGAAAAATATAGCTTCACTATTTTCGGTCAAAGTGGATGGGCTATTTGAAATTTAATTGTCAAATTGATATTACTAATGTTTTTCAAATGGCAACATGGTGGCTCGTCGGGTTAGGAAAAAGATCATTTTATTACGATTAATTTAATACCGCACATTTATAGGTTTCAATCAAAATTCCGTTAAAAAACTTAAAAAGCTAGGTTAAATGTTTCACAAAATAAAGCATCTTTTAGTATTAATAGTTATTTAATCAACTGTTGTATTAATGAAGGCGATTAATGATCGAGATATTTTAACACGTGACTGAAGCTAGCGCGTTAATTTTCGAGATCTTTAATTGCATTTTAATAAAAGAGTTTATTACGATATTTTTCCGCCTATCTCACTCTTGTTGAAATGAAGGAATTCAAATTTTTTTCTGACAAAAAAGTTCAAGATGCTACTTTAGCAGTTTCCGCAACATCTGTCAACATTATTTTATAGTCAATATCCATTTTAGCGTCAATAACATCTGAATTCGTTTATGTTTGGTTGCCTATGCAACAATCATGCATTCAAGGAAGTTTATTAAGCTGTGATAAATGTATTAGAGCAATGAATGTTGGGTCGCATACGATGAAATCGTTCATTAATAGAAAATCATTCATTAATAAGGGTCATTAATCAACGATTTTGAGTGCGTTAAAATACATCATAAATGGACGGTAGACAGAGAAATAAGATTTAAAAATGCATCAAGTAACATTTGACAAACGCAAGTGACAAAACAAATTCAATTTCTTATTTTACTGCAAAACTAAATTGAGTATTTATTGTGTAATTATTTAACGAACTTGGTCATGATAATATTCATGCAAGTAGATATGTTATAAGCTTTTGGATTATTGATTTTGTTTCATCATTTGTGTTGGTTACAGATGCATTTAAATCTTAATTTAATCTCTTAAGATCCTCCAGTTTGAGAAATTTCTGAAGTAATGTTTTAAAGTTTTCAGAAGATAGTTTGAAACCTAATAATGTGCAGTATAAAATTACTCGTAATCGGATGTCCTTTTATCTAATCCGACGACAAAAAGTGATAAGTAACACATGGTTGTATTCAGTAAATGATATGGAGAAAAACTAATTGAAAAAATGACGGGCGTTTCATATGAAAATTTAAATTTTATGTCACTTCCGGTGGAACTGGAAGTTGCAGGAAACTGAGTTACTTGTCAAAAGATGCAGTTTTAAGAGGCCATGAGCGCGATCATATTTGGGGCGATTTTTAGGGTATAAAAGAGTCAATTGATAACTCAAAAACGGTTTGACGCATCGATTTCAAGCAAGGACAGGATTCTAGAGGACGTTCGATTCTAGGTATGTGCTTTAATGGAAATTGAAATTTCAATCCACTTTTTCACTAAAAAAATCTCAAAAGTGTCCCAAAAATGCAGTTACTTTGAAACAATTTTTTGGGTAGATGAACAAATAATTTCAAAAAAACATTACAGCATGTACATAGATCATCGTTTTACCTTTCTTTTAATTGCAAAATAGAAAAAAAACAATAACAATCATACTCAGTTGAATTGTTGGAAATGTCCGCCGTTAGCATCAATGCATGCAGCAATTTTTCGAGGAAAAAACATTATTTAAACAACATGAAAGTTGATTTTTCTTGAAAACGGTTAACTTTAGAGCTTGTGACCAAGAATACCTTTTTTGTGTAGAAAACATTAGCGGTTCATTTATGTACTTTTCCCAGTGGCGTAGAAGTTGGAGAAAAAACACCCACTGCCCCTTCAAAATTTTCACCAACTATGAATTTGAAAAAATAAAAAATCCGCACAAAACATAGCTTATTATGAATACGATGCCTACGAAATCTATTTTCTGTGCGATAAACGGTTCCAGAGATATTCGCAAAAAACGATTATTTTTTTAAAATTTCAACACCCTGTATCTCGAAAATGGTGCATTTTAGAGGGTAAGTTAATGAAAACCTTTTTTCACATTTTTGGACGAGCTTCACATCCTGAAGTCCTGCGCATTTATTATGAAACACCCTGTATAATCGTTTCGGAATTAATTCTTGATTATCTTCAATCAGATGATTGGCGTCTTTGATAGAGTATGGTATATTACATAGGCGCTAAAAGTTGTAGTTCTTTGTATAGGATTATATATCTTTGCTTTCTCCATGTTGAAGTATCGTACCTAAGTCATTGATATAAACTTTCCACTCTGCACGCCACTGTTTCAAAATGACAACTTAATCGTTGTCATGTACAGCTTGTTCCGAATGTAAGTACTTACCTTTGCCGTGCTAGTTCGAGCAGACATGAACTGGCCTTAAGCTAATGAGAGTTATCAGTTGTTCTATTTTGCGGTATGACAGCGTTATTTTGTAAACATTCTTTTGGTTAGTCTATTGTTTTGTGTTAAGAACACAAAACTCATTCCTACTCTATCTCTGTCTTGTGTCATTGAGGTACCTACTTTACTTTCGAATACTTGACCAGATCAGACAGCAAACAGACCATCAAAGCTGTGACCAGAACCATCCCACTTAATAGAGGTTAGTATTTGCATTTGGGCTCTACTTATGGCCCCATACAAGTGTAATCAGAAGTCAGACTGGTATTGTTTATTCTAGGGTTCTCCACTACGGTTTTATTGCTACTACTCTGCTACTGCGTTGCTATACTGCTCTGCTGCAGCTGGCGCTCCGGAAAATTATACCCCATATTTCAATCTTATCGAAATCAATCTTTATTGTCGAATCCACGCCCCATTGAGCAACTGGGTAAGTTAGTGGCGTGAAACATCATTGCACATTCACTGCTATCCTTTCCTAAATTTCGCCCCTAACATTCAATATTCTTGATTTTACTCCCTTGTTTATGTCGAACATTTTAGCGGTATTATCATATAGCCTTGGCCTATACAGTTTTGAATATTCAATTGACGTTTTCCTAGTTCTTTCAGTATTGCGCCAGTTAAAATATATCCAGTAGTTTCTGAGACTGCTAAAAAAACATTAAAATGTTCCTCTATAGTAGGTACCGGTGCAAGTACTTACGAATCATCTTAAAGGACATTTGTTCGACTGATGTCTCTTTTGCAATCCAGCATTATAGCATAGTACTTTTTTTTCCCTATTAATTTCATTGACAATGGTTTGTGACATTAATGAAATAAGTTCGCTTTGAATTTGGGCTTTGATAGTGCCGATTTCGCTGTTTTTCATTGATAAGACTTAAGTGTTTACGAATAGTCAAATCATATTTAGATAACAATTCAAATAGATCGATAAAAAATGTCGCTATTTCCAATGTGATCCGGATAAGCCTCGGCAAAGCCTATTCTCAGTAGGGTCGTTTAGGATATTAATCATACCTTTAAGAGTTCATGGCATTCGGCCTTAAGTCACTCACAAAGGGGTCTCGCGCGAAATCCTTTAAGTGCGAGCCCGTGTGCAAGGGGCCGTTTCGCCTACGCCACTGAGTACTGTTCTGATTGAAATTATATTTACTGCTTACACATTTGCCACTCTCCGACACATTTTTTGATTTTTATTGTTGACGTAACAATTTAAAAAAAATCTGAATTTATTCGAGTACCTTTTCCTGGGTTTGATCTCAAATAGGAAGAACCAGGAGAAATGAGTCTATTCGTCATTTTGAAAATGAAGAATATGGAAGGTACTTTCCATTTAGAAAAAGAAAAACAAGTTGGGTACAATTTTTTGAACGACTTTCCTGCTGCTCTAAATATGTAGAAGCACTATTCATTTTTACCTACCGGTGTTTAATCATCAATTCTAATCAGTTTATACTTCGAATTGGGTCAATAGTCGAGAATAATTAGGAGGACATTTCAATTATCATGCTTATCATCCTTAATTCAAATGAAAAATAGTTTATGAAGAAGATGAAGCTTCCATACAACAATGATTATCATTTGAAAACCTCACCTATTCTTGGAATATTCAAATGAAGCTAACATGAAGGAACTTACATCATAAGTTCTAGTATTGAACTTTTTCGGATGTTCCAGATGTTCCATTTTGTTAACATAATGAAACAAAAGGGTTTTGAAAATGTTCAAAAATTGTCGACCACCCGACATCACCTCAAATAATTGGAAGGAAAAGGTTTTTTTTTCACCTATGATCCTTCATCCAAACGGGAAAAACTTTTAATAATCATTTGTTTTGAAATTCGACTCGGGCGTTGAGTCCTGCTTTAGGAAAGATATAAAATAACATACTCGGAAGGGGACACGTGACTTTCGCTATCTGTCAAAAGTAAATTAAGAAAATCGCTTGAAAGAGAGATCAAA
Source organism: Chrysolina oricalcia (assembly GCA_944452925.2). Classification (NCBI taxonomy): domain Eukaryota; kingdom Metazoa; phylum Arthropoda; class Insecta; order Coleoptera; family Chrysomelidae; genus Chrysolina; species Chrysolina oricalcia. Next base: position 52,916,369 of record OX101809.2, on the reverse strand, counting down.
GAAAAAAGTTGTTTCTATTCAAATTTTACACATTTGTATCAAATTTTCTATGCAACTTTTAGTTTCTCCAATTTTTTTAATATCAACGAAATTTCTGATACCTATATTGGAAAACTTGTAACTTTTACAAAATTGTTTTATACCACCAGCTTAATCATACCAATGTGTTTTCATCACTGAAAACCGATGAAAACAGGATTTTATTCAAGGAAATGAAAAAATGAGAAAGTCGTTCTGTTGTGTTTCATGTAGAGTTTATGCATTGTTAACCATTTAGGATAGAAATTCATGGATTTCCGTCAGCACTAAAATGATGACAAACCCATTAATTGAAGAATCACCAAATTACTCTACGTATACAGGGTGTTTCTTAAGTACGTGTAAAAATTCAGGAAGGTGTTGCTGACATCAAAATAAGAAGAAAAGTTTCCACAAACATATGTCCGCAAGTTGTTCGTTTCTGAGATACAGAGCGTCAAAGTTGAATTCTTATTTTTATTCTTTGTGAATAATTTTAAAATAATTTTGATATTTGGGTAAAGGTTGGTATCTGGGAATATTTATTATATACCTAGTTTGTGTGAAAATATATATTTTTTGTAGAGGTCACTTGGAGCAACTGTTTTCGAGTTATTGAGATTTTTAAATTTAAAATAAATTCAATTAAAAATTAGTTTTTTAGCAATTAACATAAAATTTGATTTTGCCATTGAAAAATCATCCCAGCTACCAAACTTTACCCAAATATCACGAATATTTTGGAATTTATTCAGAAAGAACAAATATAAGAATGAAATTTTGACTTTCTGTATCTTAGAAAGGAATAACTTGCGGACATGTGTTTATGGAAACTTTTTTTCTTATTTCGACGTCAGCAACATGCTCCTGAAGTTTCTAAACGTACTTAAGAAACACCCTGTACAACCATACTTTAGGATTTTGATTTCATTGAAAATATGAACAGGATGTTCATAAAGTCAGTTGTGGAATCATCTGCGACTGAAAGTTGGAATTTAGTCGCTGTTTTCCATCGTACAAGATAACCTCTCTTGGAAGGGATTCATGTTTTAAAGAGAAACATTCTCAATTGAAAATTGAATCAATACGACTCCTCTGGAAATGGAAAAAACCGTACGATAAAATTGAAGTTACTTTTTTGTAATATCTAACAGAAAACAAATACTTCCCCGGCAAAAGCCACGCTGGACATTGAACTACATCTGATAGATATTGAGAAAGACCCTATATAACTTGAGAGAAAAAATCTGAAAGTGAAAATTTGCATTTTCGTTCAGATAGTTGATTATTTATTAAATGTCCAGTTTCCTGATGATCTTAGAAGAGTGAAATAGATTTTTGTCGACCAAAATGTATTGGAGGCCTAGCGAAAGTGATGCAATCCACGCGTCAATGAAATGAGCGATTTTCTGTGAGTGATACTTCTGAATAACATTCTCCCTTATCTCATTCATAGATAAGAATCTCCAATGGAAACTGGACATTTAATAAATAATCAACTATCTGAACGAAGATGCAAATTTTCACTTTCAGATTTTTTTCTCTCAAGTTATATAGGGTCTTTCTCAATATCTATCAGATGTAGTTCAATGTCCAGCGTGGCTTTTGCCGGGGAAGTATTTGTTTTCTGTTAGATATTACAAAAAAGTAACTTCAATTTTATAGTAGGGTTTTTTCCATTTCCAGAGGAGTCATGTATTGATTCAATTTTCAATTGAAAATGTTTCTCTTTAAAACATGAATCTCTTCCAAGAGAGGTTATCTTGTACGATGGAAAACAGCGACTAAATTCCAACTTTCAGTCGCAGATGATTCCACAACTGACTTTATGAACATCCTGTTCATATTTTCAATGAAATCAAAATGCCATACCCATGACAGGTTTTATGTCAGAAAAATATTTTCAAAGTTTCACCGCACAAGAAATAGTCCAACAATTCCTCATTACAGTGTGACATTGCTTCTGAAGAGTATGTTTTTTCCAATTCTTCCGACCTCCCTGATGATCTTAGAAGAGTGAAATAGATTTTTGTCGACCAAAATGTATTGGAGGCCTAGCGAAACTGATGCAATCCACGCGTCAATGAAATGAGCGATTTTCTGTGAGTGATACTTCTGAATAACATTCTCCCTTATCTCATTCATAGATAAGAATCTCCAATGGAAACTGGACATTTAATAAATAATCAACTATCTGAACGTAAATGCAAATTTTCACTTTCAGATTTTTTTCTCTCAAGTTATATAGGGTCTTTATCAATATCTATCAGATGTAGTTCAATGTCCAGCGTGGATTTTGCCGTGGAAGTAGTTGTTTTCTGTTAGATATTACAAAAAACTAACTTCAATTTTATCATAGGGTTTTTTCCATTTCCAGAGGAGTCATGTATTGATTCAATTTTCAATCGAGAATGTTCCTCTTTAAAACATGAATCCCTTCCAAGAGAGGTTACCTTGTACGATGGAAAACAGCGACTAAATTCCAACTTTCAGTCGCAGATGATTCCACAACTGACTTTATGAACATCCTGTTCATATTTTCAATGAAATCAAAATGCCATACCCATGACAGGTTTTATGTCAGAAAAATATTTTCAAAGTTTCACCGCACAAGAAATAGTCCAACAATTCCTCATTACAGTGTGACATTGCTTCAGAAGAGTATGTTTTTTCCAATTCTTCCGACCTCCCTGATGATCTTAGAAGAGTGAAATAGATTTTTGTCGACCAAAATGTATTGGAGGCCTAGCGAAACTGATGCAATCCATGCGTCAATGAAATGAGCGATTTTCTGTGAGTGATACTTCTGAATAACATTCTCCCTTATCTCATTCATAGATAAGAATCTCCAATGGAAACTGGACATTTAATAAATAATCAACTATCCTAACGAAAATGCGAATTTTCACTTTCAGATTTTTTTCTCTCAAGTTACATAGGGTCTTTCTCAATATCTATCAGATGTAGTTCAATGTCCAGCGTGGCTTTTGCCGGGGAAGTAGTTGTTTTCTGTTAGATATTACAAAAAGTAACTTCAATTTTATCGTAGGGTTTTTTCCATTTCCAGAGGAGTCATGTATTGATTCAATTTTCAGTTGAGAATGTTTCTCTTTAAAACATGAATCCTTTCCAAGAGAGGTTATCTTGTACGATGGAAAACAGCGACTAAATTCCAACTTTCAGTCGCAGATGATTCCACAACTGACTTTATGAACATCCTGTTCATATTTTCAATTAAATCAAAATGCCATACCCATGACAGGTTTTATGTCAGAAAAATATTTTCAAAGTTTCACCGCACAAGAAATAGTCCAACAATTCCTCATTACAGTGTGATATTGCTTCTGAAGAGTATGTTTTTTCCAATTCTTCCGACCTCCCTGATGATCTTAGAAGAGTGAAATAGATTTTTGTCGACCAAAATGTATTGGAGGCCTAGCGAAAGTGATGCAATCCACGCGTCAATGAAATGAGCGATTTTCTGTGAGTGATACTTCTGAATAACATTCTCCCTTATCTCATTCATAGATAAGAATCTCCAATGGAAACTGGACATTTAATAAATAATCAACTATCTGAACGAAAATGCAAATTTTCACTTTCAGATTTTTTTCTCTCAAGTTATATAGGGTCTTTCTCAATATCTATCAGATGTAGTTCAATGTCCAGCGTGGCTTTTGCCGGGGAAGTAGTTGTTTTCTGTTAGATATTACAAAAAAGTAACTTCAATTTTATCGTAGGGTTTTTTCCATTTCCAGAGGAGTCATGTATTGATTCAATTTTCAATTGAGAATGTTTCTCTTTAAAACATACTTTAGGACTTTTTACACAACAAATTCAGTGATTATTTTGAAAAAATGTTATCGCCAAATCTTTCAAAATTACCAGATGGCATCATGTAACAAATGACATGGTCACCAGTAACATCTTTTTTTTTTAGAAATGACTGATCCTTTCCATAGTTTTTACGATTGATATTAAATTGTATTTGCCAGATACTAGAGCAAACATTCTCAGTTATTGAAAAGAACAACTTTGTAATGGTTTCGTAGTCTCTGTCTCGGTGTTATGAAGCAATACTTGCAATAACGCAATAATAGGCCAATTATTTTAGCGTTCGAAATAAAAAATGGGAGAAAATAGCAAAACAATGCAATCTTTCACAAAACCTATATTTTAGTGCTCAATGAAACTATAAAAATATGTCCCCTCGAACAGTATCAGCAATATTGTTGTGTGAATCATAAACAATTCTAGTTACTTTACATGGTGGTTCTTCGGGTTGTAAGGCCGACGTATGTTAAGAGAAGATCTCGACGTTTCGCCAACACGAGTGGTTAGCATTTTCAAGAGAAAGTTTCTGGTTTCTTAAGTCGCTGTCAAATGCTTGACATTTGTTATACGTGGTCTCAATAAATACCTGTGATTTGACGTTCTTACATCTGATTGGTCCATAGCGTTAGCTGACATCATAGAATCGTTCGTACCGTTATTTTGTGGGTAGAGAGCTAATTGAGAATTTTTGAGAACTGGAAGCCAAACCTTGTTCAATTGTAGTTATTCTTCGGTTCTGTTGAAGTTGTTGTGGTGTTTCTGAATTTCAATTGCTTCCCGGGAGAGTCTTGGGTAATAGACAGATGTTGAAGAGATGACTTGGGTTTCTTCAAATTTCACCCTATGGTTATCGTTGTTGAGAGTATGTTCTGCGACAGCGGATTTCTGTGTGTTCCCTAACCGACAGAAGGCCTTGAGGTATTTGATTCTTGTTTTAACGGAGAGCGTTTCGTGGTTCCGATATAAATGCTGCCACAGGAACATGAAATGCGATAAACCCCAGAAGAGCATAGTACGTCTCGTTTGTCCTTCGCTGATCCAAAGTGGTCTTTCAGTTTTTTTGAAGGTTTATAAACGGTTTTAATCTCATATTTTCGTAGAATACAACCAATACGATCTGTAACTTTGGAAACATATGTTAAGAATGCTTTTCTTTTTTCGGTGTTGGTTTGACTACTACTTGTTTCACTGGATGGACAGTTATTTGGTCTACTATCGATTCTTCCGTCTCTGATTTCTCTTCTATTTTTCATACACCTCTCAATATCTCTTTCTTTGTACCCATTAGAAAGAAGAGCGTTTTTTAGATGTTTCAGTTCAGCTTCCAGGTATTCAGGTTCGCAAATTCTTCTAGCTCGATGAACTAATGTCTTGATTACACCTTGTTTTTGGCACGGATGATGGTTTGAGGTATTGTGGAGATATCGATCAGTGTGTGTTGGTTTTCTATATACCGTATGCCTCAGACGTCTTTCTTTTCGAGAAATGAGAACGTCTAAGGATGCCAGTTTCTTCTCATTTTCAATTTCCATTGTGAATTGAATATTCGGGTGTATGTCATTGATATGGTTAAGGAATTCATTGAGTTTTTCTGGTCCATGGCTCCAAATTATAAACGTATCGTCTAAAAATCTCAGCCATACCTTGGGTTTTAAATTTGCAGTTTCAATTGCCTTTTCTTCTAGTTTTTCCATGAAGAAATTAGCAATAACTGGGCTAAGTGAAACACCATCTAATTGCTCATATATTTTGTTATTGAAAATGAAATATGATGATGTTAAGGATATTTTGAAGAGATTGGATATATCACTTGGGAAAAGTAGTCCAATTTCCCTCATGGCTTTATCTAACGGGACCTTTGTGAACAGGGATACTACATCAAAGCTGACTAGAACCTCATTTGGAGCAATGGTAATCTCTTTGATCTTTTCGATGAAATGTGTGGAATCTCTTACATAGGAAGATGTATTACCAATGTGTGGCTGTAGTAGCGTGGACAAATATTTCGCAAGTTCATAGGTTGGTGATCCAATGGTGTTGACTATTGGTCGGAGCGGCACGTTGGTTTTGTGAATTTTTGGTATACCATACAGCCTAGAAATGAGAGCCTCACTTCTACACAGTCGTTTTTTGGTGTTGTCATCCAATGAAGAAGATTTGATAGAGCGATTTACAATTTGGACGGTTGCTTGTGTTGGGTCCCGTTTCAGTTCTTTGTATATCAAAGGTTCCAGTAAAACATCTATCTTATTCAAATAGTCCTCTTTGTTTAAGACAACGGTTGCATTACCTTTGTCAGCCGGTAGAATCTCTCTTCCACTGAAATCGATGGTATTTGTTCATTTTTGGAAAAGCATCGACAAAACAGAGAGTGATGTTGAACTATGTACCTTTGCTTCTATTTGTTCTATACATCATCCCGTCCACCTTTATGAGCAACCCTCAGAAGTCTTCAGAAGACTTATGTGTGAGCTAGGAATTACGAGGGTCTTGCCTTTTAACGTGCGATCCCATATGTATGCACATTGATTAAATGATCAAACACCGTATTAGTAATGATTACTGGGAAATTCAAATTCTTGAATTTCCTTGACATTACATTAAAATAATCATCCACCGAATATGCAAAGGAATATCAATGAATTTTCAGTTGAAACCTAACTTCATTCACAGAACAACATAATTTCATCCTCTATAGAAAGACAAGCTGTTTGTCAATGGAATTTTTTGAACCAGACAAGAATCTGTTTGATGCATACTTTCTGTAGTACCGAAACCAATGTAAGTTTTAAATATACATAAAAAGCACCGAGGTAGACATAACACGAGAAAAAGAACTGAAAAATTCGCACACATCCGTCCAAATGCTTCATTAAATGTGAATGTCTATCTATAATACACACATACCTCTTCCTTCGGGATGAAATATCCTACAATTCCGCTACAAGTACATGGCGTTCCAAAGAATTTTCGATTAATGTTTAGGATGATGAAGCCATTTTTACGAATCGAAAATTACTATAATTGAAATATCTTATCTGTTGACAACATATGCAGGGTGACTCATTCAAAACCGATTTGAGATATAATTCGGGTGAGGACAAAATAGTTTGGTGGATAGATACAGTGTGGTCCAACGAAAACTTAACACCTCGATTGTCCGGCTCTAACATTAAAATGTGGAAAATCGCTCGGACCCGTCAATGTCTGATTCGAAGATGAACAACTTTTCCGCTAGTGTCCTCCCTGTTACTGTAGCCCCCTAACGGGGGTGAGCATAACCCCTTAATTTTGAATAGGGAGGAGAGGTGTTGCGATACCTCATTTTGAAGATCTTATCGAGTACTATCCTATCCTGAAATTTCGCTTCAAAAGTTCCATCGATAACGGAATGACAGGTAAAATAGTGGAAGAGTACTTACGTTTGTGATTAGTGTACTAAATGATCGAAATGGGCACCATTCACTTCCATGCAGTACTATAAGTTTTGCTGAAAACGGTTGTTTAGAACTTTTGATTCTCCGTGTTGTTTATGAACTTTATAGGTTCAATTGGACTGTATAATCGTATTGTGTACTTCGAAAAGCCTTTATTTTCGCTTCAAAGTATATAAATCAAAGAGAAAACTCGCTTTGACAATCGCATTTATTAATTTCTCTACAATTCTCGTTTCCATCGTTACCACACCAAATTTGAGCAATAGTCCAGCAGTATTAGGAATATAGACGATCTAACATGCCGGCCGCCTTGAAATATGTGAAACAATTTAAAAAAATTCGTACATTTGAACAAAAATAAATCAATAGAAAGAAACATAAACAAATCAAAAGTCAATTGGAATAACGCATATTTTCGTGATGGCTCTTTTCACAATATCTTTTCGGACTTTCACACTAACCACTCGCGTGATTCCATCTTTCCCAGGGTGTAGTTGTATAATTTTTCCTAGAGGCCACTGAAGAGGTGTTGTCTTCTTTCACAAGCACGACTGCGCCAAATCGTAGAAGGCTCGGAGCGTTGGTTTTCCATTTAACTCGAACTTGCATTTCGCTGATATATTATTTGTGCCAACGGGTCCACAAATGTTGCACAATTTTCTGCAGCCTCTCAAATCGTTTTAATCGGTTTTCGGGTATTTCGGTATAAACAGGTTCTGGAATTCCTGTTAATCGTCTTCCAACCAGAAAGTGAGCGGGGATAAGAGGATTTGTATCGTCAGGATTGGAAGTTATTGGACATAAAGGACGGGAATTAAGAACTGATTCAATTTGTGACAATATAGTGGAAAAATCTTCAAAATTCAAATGGACATTGCCAATTACTCTTTTTAAATGAAATTTAGCATTTTTTATTCCCTCTTCCCAAATTTGAAATATTTACTGAGTCCTCGTTCAAGTATGTTTGTAATTTTTTCAAATCTGAGCAAGCTCCCACAAAATTTTTTCCGTTATCGGAATAAATATGTAGTGGTTTTCCACGTCGACTTATAAATCGCTTGAGAGTAGCTAGGAAACAATTTGTGGTTAATTCAGAAACAGCTTCAAGATGAACTGCTTTAGTACTTAACAAATAAACAGACACACATATCCTTTAGTGAGTTTAGCTCCTCTTGTATTTCGGTCCTTCAGAAGGAAAGGCCCAGCATAATCGACACCTGTATTGAAAAATGGAGTATACTGGGTTACTCTATAATCGGGTAAGTTACCCATCAAATATTCTGGAGCAATATGCTTCACCTTGAAACATGTAATACATTCCCTAACGATTTTCTTTGCCATGTTTCGACCAGATATAGGCCAAAATCGATCTCTAACAGAAGAGAGTAACATAGTAGGACCGCAATGTAATAATCGAGTATGCTCATGGTGAAATTAAGTTTTGTTACTGAATGTTTCGTAGGTATAATTATTGGGTGCCTTTTATCATAGTCAAAATTACTATTTTGCAATCTGCCACCTACACGGATCAACTTCTCTTTGTCCATGAAAGGATACAATGACAGTAATGGACTTTTTTTATTGATTGGTTTGTTATTTATTAAACTTTCGTACTCTTGCGGAAAAGATACTTGTTGTACTATTTTTAGAATTAAATTTAATGCCTTCTGCAAATCTTCGGTTGACAATGCAACAGAATATTTCATTTCGTTTCTATTTCTACAATTGTGTACAAATTTTTGACAATAAGCTAACACACAGTTTGCGCAAGTTTGAATATTTATGTATAAATTCGTTAGAGCCTAATTCTTTGTTTACTATTGAAAAACTTGCAATTATACGTTGCTCTGGAATTTGTTGAATCGATGGTTGATATGAAACATTTTCATTTTTATTAACTAAAGTTTCTTTCAACCAGAACGGACCTTCCCACCATAACGCAGAATCTAATAATTTTTTTACGGAAGTACCGCGAGAAAGAAAATCAGCGGGATTTTCCTTCGAGATAACATGATACCAATCGGATATATTCGATAGTTCCTGAATTTCACTTACGCGATTTGCTACGAAGGTCTTCCAGCGACTGGGAACTGATCTTATCCAAGCTAAAGTTATTGTGGAATCTGACCACAAATAAATCTTATCGATATTTATTCTAATGGAATCCCGAATCTTTTCCACCATTTTTACTAGAAGTAAGGCACTACATAACTCGAGTCTAGGTAAAGATATAGTTTTTGATGGGGCTACCCTTGAACGCGCACAAAGTAATCGCGATTGGTAATAACCATTGTTAGACTTGCACCTCAGATATACGCAACAACCATAAGCCTTTTCGCTCGCATCTCCGAACCCGTGAAGTTCTACGGTTTCATACTTACTTAAAACGTGTCGGGGAATGTCAATACGATATAAATTGTGCAAATCTGAACGGAATTGTATCCAAGTTTCTTTTATATTTTCAGGTAAATTTTCATCCCACGAAATTTTCATTTGCCATAATTTCTGAACTATCAATTTGGCATTAACTACTATTGGTCCTAAAAGTCCCAATGGGTCAAATATTTGAGACAACTCCGATAATATTATCCTTTTACTTATGACTTTATTTTCAAAATTCGATTGAGAATATTGCAATATGTCAGAGCTAGAATTCCATAGGACACCTAGTGTTTTACTTGATTCGTTTTCTCCAATTTTGAGAATGTTTGATTCTAATTCGCTATTCATCTCAAATTGATTGAGTAATTCAGGATAGTTGCATCTCCATTTTCGCAAATGAAATCCCCCTTTCGCGAGTATTTTTGCCACGTCCTTTTGTAATTCTAACAATCCTTGTTCACTGTTGGCTCCTCCCAAAAAATCATCGACATAAAAACTGTTTTGGATAGTTTCCGCGGCTAAAGGGTATTTTTTGGAATGTTCTTTTGCTAGATGCTGGAGACATTTGATTGCTAAATACGCCGATGATGAATTACCGTAGGTGACGGTTTTCAGCTCATAACATTTCAAAATTTGATTCGGATCTGATCGCCAAAATATTCTTTGGAATCGTTTGAGAGCTGGATTGACCTAAATCATCCTGTACATTTTCGAAATATCTCCCATCATAACAAATTTAAAAATTCGAAAACGTAATAAAATAGAAAATAAATCGCTTTGTATAGTGGGACCTACAAATTGAACATCGTTTAGTGACAGACCGCTGTCTGTCTTCTGACTAGCATCAAATACTACGCGAACCTTCGTTGTTGTAGATTCTTCACGAAAAACCGCGTGATGAAGGAGGTAGAAATTCAGTTCTTCCTCATTCAAGTTTTCTTCGATTTCATTCATATGACTTAGTAACAAATATTCATCCATGAATTTTTTGTATTCAATTTTTAATGAAGGAATATCCATTAATCTACGCTCCTGGGAGTAAAAACGCTTTAAAGCATAATCGCGAGATTGTCCTAATTTATTCAAATTATCTTTGAAAGGTATACTTACAATAAACCTTCCTTCATTGTCGCGTTGATGAGTACTAGCAACGTGAGACTCAAACAAAATCTTTCTGAATCTGACAAAATTGTTTTATTACCAATTTCTTCGAGTTGCCAAAACTTTGTTACTTGGTTGTCTAAATTCGAATTGATACTACAACAATTAATCGAATTTATTGTTTCAAAAGAATCATGTATGCTACCTACGACCACATAACCTAACTTAGTTTTGCGCAAAGATAAATTACTATTGCCTATGCTCACCTTTCCAATACAAAGGAGTTCCCAAAAAACATCTGAACCTAATATAATGTCAATTTGACCAGATTGATTGAACGTGGGATCCGCTAATTTGAAACCTGTTGGAATATTAAATTGTTCTATATTCAACGAAACCGAAGGTATATTATTCGTTAGTCGTAGTAAAATCAAACATGTAATAGACTTTTCGTAAGCAGATGTACCAGCATGCAGTTTTATTTCTGTTATATTATTAATATTCGTTCTGAGTTGACCCACACCGGTTACTGAATATTCAATAGACTTCATTTTCAAGTCGAGTTTTTTACATAAGTTCTCGGTTACGAAATTACTCATTGAACCACTATCTAAAAGTGCTCGAAATTGATGTAATAATCCTTTGGAATCTTCGACAAGTACTACTGCGGTTGATAAAAGAATTTGTGATGTGGCTGCATTTGAAATTGTTCCTACAACTGTTTCAGTCACTGTTTCTTTTTCCGATTTTCCCAAAGAAGTTTCGCGCTTATTTTGGGAAAAAGAAGAATCGCGTGTTTCATGCCTATCTATTGCGGTGTTTTCTTGGCCCTGTCTATGATAAATATGAAGCAAAGAGTTGTGCATCTTATCGCATTTTCGACACTTCGGAAATAAACAATTCTGAGTACTATGATAAGGCCTAATACAGTTTAGACATAAATTGCGATTTTTTGCTTCTATGATTCTCTTAGGAGTAGGTAACTTAATAAAAACTTGACACCCGTAAATCGTATGTTCACCTTTGCAATAAAAACACTGTATTTTTGTATTGCTTTCAGAACTGGTTGAACTAGCATGAATACTTGAATTCGGTTTTGAATATTTATTTTTGGAATCAACCCTGTTGAAATCCATTTTTTTATATTCTTTTCGACTTTATGCATTTGGACTTTGTCGAGAAATTCACATCGACTTTTTAAGAATTTTTTCAAATCATCAATTCGCTTTTAACCACTATTTTTGCTACAAAAGGACTCCCACTCCCTTCTAGTACTAAAATCGAATTTATCCGTTATTATCGGAATGAGTAACGTATCCCATTTATCCGTATCTTCCCCTAGAGCTTTTAATGACCTTAAGTTATTCATTACACTGTTGAACATTTTCCTCAGTTCTTTTGAACTCCGTATTCAGTTTGGGAATATCAAGAATTTCACGTACATGTGTAATAATTATTTTTCCGCTATCTTCAAAATTTTCCACACCATGCAACTGAATAGTAGGAAAAAGTTATTGAAATTGACTCAATTATTTCTAGGGCCTCCCCCACCAAAAAAAGACCTGAGATAAAAGAGTTTCTGCAAATTTGACAATGCAGTATTCTCACCTATCATTGCTTTGAAGGCATCTCTGGATTCAACCCACTTATTTGGCTGGCCACCAAATACTGGAATATTCATTGGAGGCAAATTCGCAATATTGAATTGATTGGAAGAAACAGCAAAATTATTCGAATGAAAATTGTCGTTTCCTACCATTTCGCAAACTCTACTGACATCGACTTCACTTTTTTCAAGTGATTTGCGCTCCGATGTGTTGGCATTGTTGTTAGGAATGTTACTTGTAAATGAGAATTCAGAAATTTCTGTATTTTTATCATGCTGAATGGCATCTGAATTGAATTGCTCTTTATAAAATGATTGTAATGCGTCATCTAATAACGCTTTCAAAGCGTGAAAGTTAGATTCAAAATTTTCTCGTTCTTCATCGTCGATTTCTTGCGACTCAGAAGTGAATTCAATTTTCTTTTGAATTTCATTGAATTCTTCTGAAAGCGGTTCTAACGTAACCAGTCTCAACTTTATTTCGGTACATACTCTCTGATCAATTGATTCAAAATTGATTTTATTGCAAAAAGTTTTCACCCTAGTTAAATTAGACTTTATCAATTTTCGGCTAAACTTCAATTCTGACAGATCTGACATTACTGATTGAACCAATTCAAGGAAGGATTATAAGGAAATGATGGGAAAGGAAGGAAGGAAACTTACTTTCTGGTACGCCTCGTTTCTTAGACTTCTGCACACGTTGGGGCTACTTCATTCGTCTCGATGGGACCAAAAAATGTTTAGAACTTTTGATTCTCCGTGTTGTTGAACTTTAGGTTCAATTGGACTGTATAATCGTATTGTGTACTTCGAAAAGCCTTTATTTTCGCTTCAAAGTACATAAATCAAAGAGAAAACTCGCTTTGACAATGGCATTTATTAATTTCTCTACAATTCTCGTTACCACACCAAATTTGAGCAATAGTCCAGCAGTATTAGGAATATAGACGATCTAACAACGGTCACGTACATGACTCAAGATTTCTGGTGTTTCTGGTGTAATTTGACGGCATTCATTAATGATCCGATTTCGCAAATCATCCAGTGACTCTGGCTGGGTAGCGTAGATCTTGGATTTCAGGTGACCCCATATAAAAGAGTTCAGTGGAGCCAGATCAGGTGGCCACTCAATATGTCCCTGTCTTCCAATCCAGGAGTGAGGAAAATTTTCATCTAAGAATTAACTGACACACAGGTTGCACGAAAAGAGGTGGTGCGCCATCTTGTTGGAAAATGATCGTCTCATGGTCTTCGTCATTCTCCAATACTTGACCGATGGCTGGATAAATAGCGTTCGTTAATAGATCTACATAAATTTGACCAGTGAGATTACCGGGTATAGAAAAAGGGCCGATTATGTGATGTCCATAAATACCCGCCCAAACATTTAACTTTTGGGGCTGCTGAGTATGCACTTCACGAAATAATCTTGGATTTTCATCTGACTAATACCAACAGTTATGCCTGTTTACCGTTTGCCGTTAAGGTAGGTACACTCGTCATTCAGTTCCAATCGTATCTTATAAGGATGGAATTTATGTTGTTTGACGATTCTCATGATTGTTGTGCGTGCAACACCAGATACATCGGACAACTTCCTAGTACTAAGGGTCGGATCCATTGCTACATGACCTAAGACAGCCACTTCCCTCGCTTCGTCTCTTTCATGCACCCTCTTTTTGTTGCCGACTGAACCAGTAGCGTCAAATTTGGCAACCAGTTGCACAACGTAAGCAGCGGATACATTTTTTCCAGGATGTCGTTCGTTCAATGAAGCCGCTGTTGTTCGCGCAGAGTCGTTATTTCTTAAAAATAATTTTGTCATTTCCACCCTTTCTTCTACGGAATACACCATTTTAATGCTACTACAAATTCACAATCGCTTTGACACACTTTTAATGTTCGTAAACATTCACGATAGACTAAGGTAAATGAAACACATGGTCTACTTTTTTGGACAAAAAAGTAACGAGATGAATAATAAATACCTTTTAAATGCGTCGGATAAGAATAATATTCTCCAGATCAATTCCACATTGCCTCTTTCACTATTTTAGCTGTTATTTCATTATCTATGGATATTTTGAAGCGAAATTTTGGGGTCAGACAGTACTCAATAAGATCTTCAAAATTAGTTATCGCACACCCCTCCTCCCTATTCAAAATCAAGGGGTTGTGCTCACTCCCGTTAGGGGGTTGAAGTTACGGAGATGAACAAAGCGGAAAAGTTGTTCCCCCTCGAATCAGAAATTGACGGGTCTGGACGATTTTCCACATTTTCATTTTAACGTCGGAATATCAAGGTGTTAAGTTTTTGATGGACCACACTGTATAGTGTATATTGTATGAAACGTATACTCAGTGATAACTTGCAACTTTAGACAGCTCCATACTTTTTGTGCTCAATTTCAAACTGATGCAAGAATCACCAGCCAAGTAGCATAGAGAGCTAATAACGGTGATTTTTTTTTATATTCTGGTTCCCACGAAAAGGAAAATCCTTTAGTGTTCAAAGAACATCGTGAGAGCCAAGGAAAAGTAGGTAAGAACTGGTGTTCTTAAATTTCTGCAGTCTGTATACCTCAGGTAACACTTCACGAGGCAGTGAGTTCCAATGCTTTGCCGTTCGTTGAAGGAGAAGCCCTGGAATAGAGATGTTGGGCATGACTCCAAAGTAACGACAAGTGGTTGTGAGGACTGAGCTCGACGGGTCAGTCTTGATGGGACCGCGAACGATGGAATGATAGATGATATTTCAGAAGACAATATCTATGAAACAGAGACAGATCGCGGTGTTCCAGAGAAGTGAGTGAGCTTGTAAACGAAACATCACCGACGAGACGAATAGCTCTCCATAATTTTGACAGAATCTGAAAGTTTCAGTGTGTGTTGAGAGGCTGCTCTCCATACATGCGAACAGCATTCCAGGACAGGTTGGATCTGTGCTTATAAAATCACGAAATAGCTCTTGATACAGAAAACCGAAAACCAAGTTTTTGTGAGGCACTTTTGGCAATGTACCTCTCATTGTTTTTCCAGGAATGGGTACGTGGTGGTTGTGCTGGTAGAGCGTTCGCTTCTCAAGCATAGGGTTGTGGGTTCAATTCCCAGCATGATCATCAGTCTCGTGCATGGCGTCACACGTTAAAAGGTAAGGGCTGCGTCTTACCTAGCTCGCACAAGTATTTCGAAGAGTTCTGAGGATTGCGCGTCGAGGTACAAGATGTTGACAGAAATAAAAAAATTTGTTAACAATAGTAATGTCGACCATCGAAATGGAGGTCTTTATTGGTATGGATACTCCTGACATAATTACGATGGCCACTGTAAGATCTTCCTTTCTGGAGAAAAGACATGGTTGTGTTTTATTCGCTATGAATTCCACCAAGTTGTTAGATCCCTATTCTAGAATTTTTGCAGCATTTGAATCGTGGTGGCCACGCTGGTAGATCGTTCGCGAAGAGTCGACGGTTCAAATCCCCGCATGGTCATCGGTTTCGTGCAAGGTTAAAAGGTTAAAAGGTAAGGGCTCCGTCTTCCCTAGCTCACACATGTCTCTCGAAGACTTCTGAGGGTTGCGCGTAGGGGTGCAACCGGTTGACGGAAATAACAATTTCATCGTTCCTCCCTCGTTCCTACCCCTGCTTTCACGGACAGATATCGGAGCTTTTGAAGATAAAGCGACATGAAGGGTACCATCTTCCACGAAGTTGTACACCAAGCATAACGTAGCTCCCAACAAGTCATTGATATGGAGAAGAAACAGTGTTGGTGCTAGAATGGTTCCCCAGAGTTGAATTTGCGGCAAACTTGTCTGCAAAATGATTTGCTTTTTCTTTGGCATTCGTCGTTAGTGTCATTTTCCTTGGCTATGAGAGGAAATGAACTGGAAATAAAATTTCTTTCCACAGCTTTGGCTAACTTCCAAACCGAGTGACACCTATAGGGTCACTCAACGAGTTTTTATTGTATTTTTGAGTCGTAAGCTTCTTGATTGTCTCATTGCACAGGACCCGGAGTTCTGAACTTGCCTGAGAGCGACAGCTCTAGAGCACTTTTTGATGAACCACGGTTTATATCTTCCACGTTCAATATTTGACCGAAAATGAGTTTTAATGGGACTCGGCACAACTTTATAATTTCAAATATTAGTGACGAATTTTGGAAAAAAAATGTCTTGCTAAAAATTTCGAAAACCGTAAATTTTTTCGAAAAAACGATTCACAAGTTCCTTTTATTTCTCATGTATAAATCAAGAAACTGATAAACAATACAGGTGGCCGGTTAAAAAAACAAAGTTGGGACCCTCCCAGAAAAAACTGAACACCCTGTGAAAGTGCCATCATTTTCATTTTATGGAACTCAGATAATAGTATAATTTTGCTCATAAAATCACCCATCTATCTATTACCATAATGGTGATATGTTGTTGCAGCACCCTGTATAACAGTTTATTTTATTTCTGGAATCTGGCATTATATTTCTTTAATTTTATGGCAAAAGTTACTACAATGTTATTAATTAAGTTTGTCAACCACGTCCATCTATCCCTGAATTCTTCTTCTGTTTCATTAGTGAAGGAACTTGTATACATTTAAAATTGTATTTAAGTTATGTTACTTTTATACTAAATGTATTTCACCCAATCCGTATTTTAGCTATAAAACATTTTATGGTACATAGTTGTGTCGAATACTAAATGGTTGCTGGAGTATTTAAAGAAGGACGCCTACACTAGGGATTTGAACATCAGTATCTCTAATATGAAGGGAGCTTCAATCAATACTTTTGCGGAAGTGATAAGTAACTGTGGTCAGAAGATTCGTTGGATCGAGTGGTTAATACGGATGGAATTGACGCAGTTCTGCTCAAGAACCTCACGCGTGAGTCTCCGGTCCAGTTGCTACACATAATCAACGTCATCCGGAACTGGCAGTATCATCCAGCTGTGATAATACCAATATTGAAACCCGGCAAGAATAAGCATCAGCTTACGAGCTACCGTCCAATTCGCTGCTTAGCGTGATTGCCAAAGTTGTACACAAAATTATCCTCAAAAGGCTGCTTAATCTTGAGGGAAGGCTGAAACTCATCCCGGACGTGCAATTCAGATTCCGCAGAGGTCATAAAACGACCTCACAGGTAGTCCGGATTGTACACGAGATGAAGGAGGCCTTCATCCGAGATCTTAACACAGTCATGACACTGTTGGATATGGAAAAGGCCTTCGATACCGCATGGATCGAAGGTCTGGTCAACAAGATTCTACGAGCATGCATGCCTCTGAATGTTATACGCTTGTCCGGTGTTCTGCAGCCTGAAACTTAAGGTTATCACGGGATTGGACAGGATGCAGAAAAAAGTACTCCGTTGTAAAGAGAAACATTCTCAATTGAAAATTGAACCAATACATAACTCCTCTGGAAATGGAAAAAACCTATGATAAAATTGAATTAACTTTTTTGTAATATCTAACAGAAAACAACTACTTCCCCGGCTAAAGCCACGCTGGACATTGAACTACATCTGATAGATATTGAGAAAGACCCTATTTAACTTGAGAGAAACAATCTGAAAGTGAAAATTTGCATTTTCACTCATAGAGTTGATTATTTATTAAATGTCCAGTTTCCATTGGAGATTCTTATCTATAAATGAGATAAGGGAGAATGTTATTCAGAAGTATCACTCATAGAAAATCACTCATTTCATTGATGCGTATATTGCATCTCTTTCGCTAGGCCTCCAATACATTTTTGTCGACAAAAATCTATTTTACTCTTCGAAGATCTTCAGGGAGGTCGGAAGAATTGGAAAACATACTCTTCAGAAGCAATTTCACACTGTAATGAGGAATTGTTGGACTATTTCTTGTGCGGTGAAACTTTGAAAATATTGATACTTCTGAATAACATTCTCCCTTATCTCATTTATAGATAAGAATCTCCAATGGAAACTGGACATAAATAATCAACTATCTGAATAAAAATACAAATTTTCACTTTCAGATTTCTTCTCTCAAGTTATATAGGGTCTTTCTCAATATCTATTAGATTTAGTTCATTGTCCAGCGTGGCTTTAGCTGGGAAAGTAGTTGTTTTCTGTTAGATATTACAGAAAAGTAAATTCAATTTTATCATAGGTTATTTCCATTTCCAGAGGAGTCATGTATTGGTTCAATTTTCAATTGAGAATGTTTCTCTTTACAACATGAATTCCTTCCAAGAGAGGTTATTTTGTACGATAGAAAATAGGGACTAAATTCCAACTTTCAGTCGCAGATGATTCCACAACTGACTTTATGAAGATCCTGTTCATATTTTCAATAAAATCAAAGTACTCCGTATTATCACAAATAATGACAGATACATTCGCCTGGTTAACCTTCGGGAGATCTGCGGCGTAGACTCCGTTCCGACATTTATTAGAACGTTATCATATAACTTCTATAAATATTTCCTACCAAAGAGCCCCCTGATGAGAAATCTCACTCGCATTAGGGAGTATGACAATTTTCCTCGTAAACACGGGGGCCTTATCTATCAAGCTCTGGATCTTTTCCAGGAACGTTACGAAGAACCTGGCCTGGAAAAGGCAGCCAATAGTTAAAGTAAGACCAATTTCTAAACCGGGGTTTTTGCTGTGAGCTTTTTCTAGGATTTCCTACACCGATTTATTTCGTTCAGTCTCTGTTCAGAACGTCACCCGACCCACGCATAAGCATTGCAGATGGCGTGGACTCTGCTCATTACCAGCCTGTCTCGTAGTATATACGGACCTGCCCACTTAGAACGTGGAAGCCGTACCAAGTGTCTCTCTCAGGGAGAGTAGGGTTCGGATAGGCGTTGAAGCCGAGTGGTAGACTGGCGACAGTTCATGGCTCGGCAAGCAACTGGCTGTCCTTATCCTCATCCTTCTCACCGCGAAGGATGAAGGGAAAATGTATAAGTATATAGGCTAAGGCAAATGCATTTTGAACCACAGTTAACAAAAGTAAAAATGTTTGAATTGAATTTGAATTGAATTGAGTGATTGATACAGTTTCTTTAAAAAGTCAAATCCAAAGCTTCGCACCACGTTTCATCAATTATGCCCAGCAAGATGCTCAGGAGTTTTTACGTTACCTGCTGGTAACTTCATGAAGACGGGAATAGAGTAACGGATGAGCCCAAACTCATTTTAACCGAGATTGTCGACAGATTAAGCAACAGTGAAAAGGCCAGAAAGTCATGGTCGAGATACTTGAGAATGGACAACTCCAAGATAGTTGATAACTTTGTTGGACAGCTGAAATCTGCATTGAATTGCACATTTTGTAGTCACCGGTCTGTCACATTTGATACATTCTGTGACATTTCTCTTCCAATATCACAAAGAACAGGGCAACTTAGTCTCTCGCAATGTTTAGATTTGTTCACTAAAGAAGAAACTACAGATGGTGATGAGAAACCGACATATTCGATTTGCTAAGAAAGGAGGAAATGCACAAAATCTCTATTGATTAATAAATTCCCAAAAATTTTGGTAATTCACTTAAAGAGGTTTCCTCAAACAGACAGATTTCGAGGAAAATTAAATGTCACCATTGATTTTTCTCTAGAAGTGATTTTTTTTACGAAACTCCCGGGCTTTCAGAGAAAACCCCTCAGAAGCAGAGCTTGTGCGAGCAAGGAAAATCTGGAACTTATACAGTTTAAATGAAAGTGGAATCCGAACCACTTCAGTTCCGTGACACGCGTCCGGGGATTGAACTCGGGCCGCCTGGATGGAAGGCAAACGGTCTAACACCACGACCACTTCGCTATAAGATATAATATACGAAAAACTACACAGCATAGAATGAAGCCCCTTGTCGCTATAACTGATATGCTTTTTTGAATCACAGCGGGACTTCGTACATCGGACACTACAGTGCTTATCAATTACTTGAGGCGTTTATGGGGGGGAAGAGGATCGAGCGAAACCTCAAAATAAATCTAATGCAATCGAGTACAGATTACCTCATTTACATTACAAATACGCATTTAAAAAAATCTCACGTGAGATTAGGGGTGGGGGAGGGGATCGAGCAAATTCTCACGACATCTCACCAAGGGGGAGAGGAGGGGGTCGAAAAATCGCCAAAATTGTCTCACGTATAATTAATGGATGCCCCTTTAATGTGAGCATCCATAAACAGGCACGTGGCACGAGTACAACGATTCACATGTTTCCCCGATTCCATCAGAATCCATGGTGAGCGAAATAGCATAAGTATTCTTCTATGAGCAGGAGGACACTTAATCACACCTTTGATATTGTATTTGTTTTTATTTTATAAATATTATTATTGTGATTATTTATTGTTAAAGTAAAGTATAAATATGGATTAAAATATTTTTTTGAGATTAGTAAATATTTTATCTATACTTAAATACCATCAATATTGACACCAAACGTACACGCCCATCAATATCTGAGCAATATTTCAGCAACAACATCGTTGAAACAACATTGATCAAAACATATGTTAAAACAACATTGATCAATATAGATGTTTGAAAAATATAGATACTTGTGAATGAACTAATATATTTTTTCAGATATTCATACCATATCACCTTGATGTTGTAGCCACAATATGCCATCATAAGGCGTTTAATATTGCACCAATGTCGATATTAGCATGTTTTTTTAATATTCAGTCTTACCGGTTCACCATAATTTTTCCAGATTCAATATACCCCTATTCGCCCAAAATGAATTTGGCATTGAGCCAACACCACTGCTACCTGGGAATTGATATTGCATCATTATTTCCCTACATAACCTTATCAGAACGTCTTCTCGAATATGTAAAAATATTCGAATATGTAAAAATATTTCTCAAAACTGCATAATGATCGATTGAAGAGTTCTCAAACGGTCCTATAAGATAACATTGCGAGTGCTTTCCATAACGCCAAGTAAAACAATTCGAAATGGAGAAAACCACCTAGTTTTATAACTTCTATTAATACAGTGATTGATAATGAGTTAACCCTTCACCGCATCAAGTGCAATAAAACAAAAAAATTAGTAACAATAAATTTCAGCTCAACTGTCCATATCAGGTACATTCAAATGAAGCGTGCGAGCTTATACAGGAACGTTTTGACAATTGATTTCATTATACATGTTGACCCAGGGTTAAAACGCCAAACGTTCAGGATCATTTGTTTAGGTAAAAAGGAAACTTTTTTTCCTATAACAATTTTTTATCAACTATTTAAAAACATTCTAGCTGATTTCAATGAAACCTGTCATGCTTGTGTGCGGTAATAAGGGGTTTCTTTTAATGTACTTATAGCGTCCCAGTGGCGTCCTAAGGGGTAATCTAATTAATATTAAGACGAATCATTGTACTCCACTGTTATTCTGCATGTTCAGTTTTTTCTGGATTAAACCATCAAAAATACACATTTTTGTTTATTTCAGTATCGTCCTTCAATTTTGAGAAACAATTTAAAAATCGATTCCTTGTAACAAGATCAAAAACTTCCTGAGAAATTAATATTAGGAAAAATTTCAATGTATTCATTATATTTCATGAACAGGAAAACATAAAATTCACAAAAATGACCACCATTTTTTCCAATGCAAAGTTCGCACCCACGTACGATCGATTCTGCAGCTGCACGGCACCTTGCTGGTATGATCTCCAGAGCTGCTTGAACAATCCTTTCTAGGAAAATACCTTCGTCGTTGGGCTCAGCATACACTTCGGTTTTCAATGTACCCTATGCAAAAATTCATAGGGGTTAAGTCAGGAGATCATGCAGGCTGTGGAACTTTGACCCTGTATCTCGAAAACGAAGCAAGTTAGGATACATGATTATAGGAAACAAAAGTCTTATTTCTGCCTAAAAAACCGATCCTGAACGTTAGAAATCTATTCAACTGATTGCTTTACAAAAAAGGATTAAACCGTACATCATGCAGCGATGGACTCTTCGAAGAAATTTTATGGACAAATAGTTGCATACAAAATTCCAGATCATGACAATTAGGAATCCGATCGATCTGATGGGGATGACGTAGGTCCAGTAGTAATACTAGCACCCGATAGTGACTTCGAAGAACCCAATGAAAATAAAACACTCCTAATTGGGTATAAGGTGATCTGAGAGAACCTGAAATTGGAGTACATTACACTGGTTCTGAAAATTTGCTCATCACATCTTCAGAATCAGAAACTGAAACCTTCAAGTGAATAACTTCAGTAAATGTACAGAAGTAAAAGGAAAAAAGGACCAATAATGAAATCTCACGAGAAGATAATCAGAGGATTAGGGTAATAAGGAATATCTTGGTCATTAGTAGTATTGGCAGGAGATGGATCGATCAAAATGTAAATACCCAGGCTGCTTTGGAAAAACTTACATAACATGCACAATATGCCAAATTCCTTTGTGTCTCAATGAAGCCAGAAACGGTTTCATACTGAGTAGATTGTGAATATGTATGCAAAAAAAATGCTTTGCTTTATTATTCTTTTGTGGCATGATGGCACACAGCTAGTTTTCCAAAAAACTAAGTCGTTTTGACAAATAGATTTTTTTTTATAAAATTTTTACCTTAAAATAGGGTCCAAGTTTTATTACGAAGGACGCGTTCTTCTGTGGAAAGGTCAGATAATTCACTAGGTAAAGTACTTGATAGTGATTCGTCAAAAATAACTCGATCTGCCATCTCAATCCAACTACTTATCAAACAGTCCCAACTCTATATCGCGCCGATCCAGTGTTGGTGAAAATCAACTTATAAGAGATCGTAGGTCTAATAGTTATAACACCTTCAGGTTACTAGTACACGGAAACGTCAAAGCTCCTGGTCTAAATGGACTGAAAAACATTGAAAATACTTGATTTACGAACAGCGTCATACAATGTTTATCAAACACCAGATATTTGCTGGAGTATTTGAGGAAAGAGGACTATGTAAGGAATATCAACACGGGCATATCGAGCATGAATGGTGCTTTGATAAAAGCATTTGCGGAAGTTGTAAAAGAACTGTGGTCGGAAGATTCATTTGATAGGATTTTGAACATCGATAATTTGAAGAGTCAGAATAAAGATTTGCTCCGCTTTTTATGGGTGACGCCCAACAGGATGCTCAGGAGCTTCTTATTCATCTCCTCGAAGGCATCTACAGCATCACAGAAATTGCAGAAATTAATGAAAAACTGAGAGATCATAAGAAGGCCAAAGAGTCATAGTCGACATATCCAAGAATGGACCACTCGAACATTGTAGATATCTTTGGTGGCCAATTGAAATCGACATTGAAATGTACCTTTTGTGGGCATTGCTCTGCCACCGTTGACCCTTTCTTAGATCTCTCACTGCCGATTCCACAGAGAAAAGACCTGCTCAGACTTTCACAGTGTCTAGACTATTTCACCAGGGATGAAACGTTGGACGGTGAAGAGAAACCCACATGTGCGAATTGTAAGGAGAGGAGGAAGTGCATCAAGTCTTTGTCCATACTCAAATTAACTAAAATATTGGTTATTCATTTGAAGCGATTCTCGCACACGGAGATACTCAGAGGAAAACTAAATGACACCATCGATTTCACTTTGGAAGGATTAGACATAGCCAATTATGCAGAAGAAAATCTGTTTCCTTGTCAACACAACCTCTATGGTCTCTGAAATCATAGTGGGACGACATATTCCGGAAACTATACGGCCTATTGTAGACACCCATAAGCAGGCAAATGGAACGAGTATAATGACTGGAAGGTGTCACCAATATCCTCCGAATCCGTAGTCCTCTTCTATGAGCAAGAGGGCACCAAACAAAATCACTGATTTTTTTCCTGATATTTATATGTATATACCTATTTGGTAGGTTAATTGTTATATTTTTTATTAATTATGCGAAATATATGATTTATACTGTTAATCACAACTTGAAATTATTAATATCAGATTCTGAATTATCATTTAATTCTTTAAAATTTTCTCAATTATGAATAAATTTGTTTACAAGTAATTTTTCCACGAAAAAACAAAAATTCATGAGGTAAAGGGTTGATGAATATGAAAAATGAGAATACTTTGCTGGTGAATACATGAGTTTACCGAACGTTATAGCCTGTGGATATGAGGACCATTATTATTATAATTATTTTGGTGGCGTATTCGCTTCATTAACTGTATCGTTACCATCCCGGTAGTCGGCGTATTGAAAGTAAGTATTCTCATTAGGATTGGCACGTGAAAGAGATTCATTACACCCGATGTACTCGAGACCGAAAATTAAATTTTAGAGCTGCTAGCCGGAATCCGAACCAGTAAAAACGATGCTTGAGAATCGGGCGCCAGACCTTTCAGCCTCATTTTAGCGCGCTTTGCCCTTGACTGCTTACGAGATGAACAAAACAAAAGTTCAACTATTCGTAATAAATCCCCCAAAAATACATTGTGAACGCAAAATATTTGACTACAATGCCTTCTTCAGGATTTCCAAGTAAACAATACAAATATCAAATCAACTTTTTTACGAGAAGTGGAATACAAGTGGAGGTATGACTACAGGTTGAACAATTTTATAATTGAAATTGTCAAGCTGTGTGCATGCTTCAATATACTTGAAGGACGAAAATTTGTGTTTCATGAAAATTTTTTTTTTAAATCGTAGCAAATTGCTTTCCACTGTTAAGTCATCATCAGTGCGTACTTGTAAGTAAGTAATGATTGAAATTGAATTCGATAAATTGAAAAATTGAACGTTAGGAAAATTTTGAAAAGTGAGGTTACTTACTCGTCAGGTGTTGTACACCTAACTATGAATGTAACATTCAATTTATCAGATTTTTTAATAAAACAAGTTGAGATGAAGAAAGATGATAAGAAAGATACACAAATTGAAAATGAAGATATGTTGAATCAAGAGACAGAAAACTTCACTAGAAGTGGAAGAAAGGTAAAAATACCACACAGATATGGATTTTAGAAGTTTGAGTCAGTTTTCCTCAAGGTGGGAGAATGTTGGGATTATTATTGATCTATTTGTAATTTGGTTTCATCCTGTATTTTATTTATATTGTTAACAAATAGTTGAAAGATAAAACGTCTAATAATTTTCTCTTCGTTGAACTACCTCATCAAGTTATTAATAATTCTCTATTATACAAACGTATAGAAGCATCTGGTAGGTGTTCGTACGTAATAGACGTATTGTGCACAATGTCAAAAGAACATATCATAATAAATGCCAAGTAACTGAATTTGAGAATTATTATCACCTGGGAGATATATCCACGATAGAATAGTTTTTGTTCATTATTTTGATCAATAACTGAACATAGTTTTTAGGTATTTAACTTACGTCAAGCAAAGAATGCCAGAATACAAAGTTATTAAATCGTAAAGTGTTTCGAATAGAATGTTACATTTTTATTACTATATTATGGAAATGTAAAATATTCATGAATCCATAAATGAATGATAAGTTTAAATTCGACTTTCAAAATGGTCGTAAAATGTATCGAATTGAATATCATATTTTCATTACTATATTAAGAAATATGTGAAATATTCTTTGGAGAGACAATTGGTTCTATAAAGTGGTCCCCCTTGTTCACCAGACATGACACCCCTAGATTTTTTATTTTGGGGACTTCTGAAAAATGAGGTGTACAAAATAAAACATAACAATGTAGATGAATTGAAAAATTGTATTGAAAATATAATTAATGGCCGAAATGTGTTGAATGCAACACGTAGTATCAAGAGAAGGACCGACATGTGTGTTCAACAAGAATGCGATGTTTTTGAACATTTACTTCATTTAATAGCGCTTTATCATGTCCGATTGTTATAAATGTTTCCCATCAATAAAATTGACTTATTTTCAACTTTAGGAAAAAGAGTCATATAAGCTTTATTGTTGAGAATATAGTTACGAATCGAAAAACATTATGAAATATAGGGTGTTCCATTGAGAAAAATATCATTTTATGAAATATTTTGGTCAACGCAACTGTCAATTTTTTTTGTCTTCAGCTTCGAGACGGGCAATAAAAATGCCACGAGTTTGCCCATTTAACCCAATTCGTAGCATCAATAATAACCCCAATACGGTATAATACGGTATAAATCACGAAATATATTGTTGATGAAATAAATGTAAAACATATTTTTTTCTAATTAGCTTTTAATTACAAAGTATTGAACTGGAAAGTAAAAAATAATATTTAGTTTATGAAAAACAAAGAAATTTCAAAAAATTTATTTTTTTTCTCAGAAACTTTAGAGCTTTATTTCAAGTGTAATGACTTTCGCCTCAAGCTTTGAAGAAAATATTTGAACATTCAAAATTTCTTTGTTTTTCATTCACTAATTTTCTACTGTTCAATTCAACAGTTTTTTTAATGAAACATTATGTTCATAACATATTTTTCATCTTAATTTTGTAGTGTAGTGCCATTACATGGAAGACAGCCCGTAGTTAAATTCTGTTATGTTTTCGAATCGCAAATGTCATTTATTAATTTGCTATCAACATTTAAATACACAAAAGTGTTTTTTTAAATGTTATGCTTATAAAATAAAAACTAATAGGTTGCTCTAATGGAAAAACTTGTAGATAATTCAAATACGAACAAAATGGGATCTTTTATGACCCGATCGAATCATTAGTAACGGAGAAATATCGGAAAACTCGTAAACCGAAAATCCGTACAAACCGTAAAAATAAAAAAATTCACAATTCCGCCATTTTTCAAGAAGTTTATTACAACTTGACGTATATTCCCATTTTGTGCAACAAAGCTGCGAAATGGGTAAAAAATGCTAGCAAACATGACTGAAAACGGCCCAGACCACATAAGCGGTCGAGTGGTAGGAGAGACCCGGAGATGAGGGAAATTCTTCTAATGAATGGGTTACGTGATGATACGCTTCCCCTCATCTCCCGGTCTCTCCATCTACTCGACCGCTTACGCGGGCTCAATCGTTTTCAGTCATGTTTGCAAGCATTTTTCACCCATTTCGCAACATGATAGCGCAAAATGAGAATATACATTTTGTGGTACTATACTTCTATTTTCAAAACATTTGAGAAATTGAAATTGGACTATCACTAGAGCATCCAGAGACGCTACAAGATGGTGCAAAAAGTGGCGGATTTATGAATTTAAAAAAAATCACAAAATTCGAAAATACGATTTTTATCCGTTACTAATCCGATCGGATCGTGAAATATCCCTTTTTGTTAGTATTTCAATTTTCTACAATTTTTTAAATTTGAGCAACCAGATTGATCCATTCGTTTTCTTCTATTAGCAAAACATAAAAAAATCACGTTTTTGTATTCAAAAGTTTATAACAAATTATTAATTGACAGTTGCGAGTCAAAAACATAATAGAATAAAACTACGGACTGTCTTTTATGTGATGGCATAGTCGGTTTCGTACTAGTATTTTTGTTGAAAAATCACTCATTTTATGCTCTATTGATTGGTGTATTACCATCTAGCTTCTGGGTACGTACTTCACTGGATCCATACATACATATAGGTCCAGTTACTAAAATTATTCGACGGTCAAATGGGGGGAGGGGTGTTCCAAGGCTCCCCGACCGACATTAATATTTTTCGACGTAATTTTTTTCGAATTCCTACGCGTTCTCTATCTAGCGTTCTGGGGGACTGGGGGATTTTTAATAATTATTGTATTATTATCGGTTTCTAATACGTGTGCCAAATTTCAGCTCAATCGGATGACAGCAAGTGCTTGAAAAATTGATTCCAAGTTTTGAATACGAAAAACAGACGATCAAAGCAAGTTGAATAAAACTTGCAAAAATTCGACAGATGGCCAGGTTGCATGGAAAGTTGTACCGGGTGTCCGCGGAAAGTGGCTCGCCCCAATAACTTTATGTTTCTGACGATAATGGAATGTAATTTGGAGGATCTAAAATTACTTTTTTTGATAAGTGAGTCATCTTCTTGCAATTTCCTGTTTCAACAGAAAAAGTGACATATGAACTTACGTGTCACTTTGTGTAACAATATTTGTTTTTCATTTTGAAGTTTATTTTTCAGTCTAGAGGGCTATGGATACCTTCATTAATTTCAGTCCTAAAATTTTGGCAAAATTACAACTGATTTCATTGAAAATATGAACAGGATGTTCACAAAGTTGGACTGAAAGTTGGAATTTAGTCGCTGTTTTCCATCGTACAAGATAACCTCTCTTGGAAGGGATTCATGTTTTAAAGAGAAACATTCTCAATTGAAAATTGAATCAATACATGACTCCTCTGGAAATGGAAAAACCCTACGATAAAATTTACTTTTTTGTAATATCTAACAGAAAACAACTACTTCCCCAGCAAAAGCCACGCTGGACATTGAACTACATCTGATAGATATTGAGAAAGACCCTATATAACTTGAGAGAAAAAATCTGAGAGTGAAAATTTGCATTTTCATTCAGATAGTTGATTATGTATTAAATGTCCAGTTTCCATTGGAGATTCTTATCTATGAATGAGATAAGGGAGAATGTTATTCAGAAGAGTGAAATAGATTTTTGTCGACCAAAATGTATTGGAGGCCTAGCGAAAGTGATGTAATCCACGCGTCAATGAAATGAGCGATTTTCTGTGAGTGATACTTCTGAATAACATTCTCCCTTATCTCATTCATAGATAAGAATCTCCAATGGAAACTGGACATTTAATAAATAATCAACTATCTGAATGAAAATGCAAATTTTGACTTTCAGATTTTTTCTCTCAAGTTATATAGGATCTTTCTCAATATCTATCAGATGTAGTTCAATGTCCAGCGTGGCTTTTGCCGTGGAAGTAGTTGTTTTCTGTTAGATATTACAAAAAAGTAACTTCAATTTTATCGTAGGGTTTTTCCATTTCCAGAGGAGTCATGTATTGATTCAATTTTCAATTGAGAATGTTTCTCTTTAATACAATTTTACTGTTTTTTGTCAAGATGTATCTGCTACACAAAATTTAATTTTTAAATTTCTATTACTAATTTTTTTCAATTGGCAACAGGGTGGCTCGTCGGGTTAGGAATAAAGAGAATTTATTACGATTAATTGGATACAAACTTTAAAACAAACTTACGTAAATAAACTGAAAGGGATTACATTAGATATTTCTCAAAATGAAGGTCGTTCCGAGATTAAAATGAGATTTAAATTCATCGAATCACCCGTAACCAACACAACGGATAAAAAGCATCATTAATCCAAAAGATAACATGTCTCCTTGCATGAATATTATTGTTAAGATATTTTTTAAACAATATTGTACACTTAATTTACCTAATTACCTTATTTACTTTTCCAGAAGCGAGGTAAAATAAGATCTCAACCTCTTGATGATTTTATTTTGTCAGTTGTGTTGGTCACAGGTTAATCCATGCATTTAAATCTTATTTTATTACCAAAACATGCTTTATTTTAAGAAATACATAATGTAATTTTTCAAGGTTTTTACAAAAGTTTGTTTAATACCTATTAGTGTGCGGTATCAAATCAATCGTGATTTTTTTTGAATCCGACGAGCACCATGTTGCTATTTAAAAAAAATTGTAATTTCAATTTAAAAATAAAATTCTACAAAGCACATACATTTTGACCAAAAACATTGAAGTTGTTTTTTAATTCAGTTCAATTACGTTTATTGCATATGTTAAGTAAGAAATCCAGGTATTCTATAGAATACCTAGGCATTCCATACAATAC
Source organism: Chrysolina oricalcia (assembly GCA_944452925.2). Classification (NCBI taxonomy): domain Eukaryota; kingdom Metazoa; phylum Arthropoda; class Insecta; order Coleoptera; family Chrysomelidae; genus Chrysolina; species Chrysolina oricalcia. The sequence continues at coordinate 52,886,242 of OX101809.2, read as the reverse complement.
CTAAGCATTTTGGGCAAAGTATGAAATAGAATAATTATGTTGAATTTTTATTTACTTGGCATATGCATTGTGTGTAATCCCTAGGCATTCTGTAGAATGCCTACGGAGCTGTTAGGCATAGTAAGAAATGAATGCATTTTAACCGAAAATTATTGTTATTGTTGTTATTGGCAAAAAAATAATTGTAATAATTATTTTATAAAACTTACTAAGTGTCTACTTATTACAACATGAAAGAGAGCTGTGGCATTTCGAATTGCATTGTCTCTTGTTTTTTACGCAAGCACATTTTTTGGTAGGGCATTTGGTTTCACAACTGCACCTTACAAAGCACGAGGACGACTGACCGAGTACTGAGCGTCACAGTGAGTAGGGAGAGAGGGTGAGTGAGGCGACAAGTTATAACCTGAAAACCTTGAGACAGACGGTATTCCAAACTCTACCTGAAGTATAGGCAGGCATCCTATAGGATACCTGGGCAAAGTATGAAATACTTACGATTTCATACTTTGTCTGACTAAATTTGGGCATTGTATAGAATGCCTAGGTATTCTATAGAATGCCTGATTTAACACTTTGCCGGTAACATATACAAAGAAATACATTCTTATTATAAGGTTTAGATTCATTGTGTTTCAACTATGTATACAGTGTGTCCATAAGTAACCCCCCCCTGTTAACTTTTGAACGGGGTGGAAGTTTCTTGTGATTTTTATTTTGGTGAAATGGTATGTTATAAGCTACTTTTTGACAGTAATGAAAAATGTCTATCCTTCAAAATGGCGGCCAGGCGCCATTTTGAAAGATTTGTTTAAATGGCAATGGGGGTCGAGTGATACCTCATTCGAATTGTCTTTTGATTTTCCATACGACTACAAAATTTCAGACAAAAATATTCATCTGAAACAAAATGGCGGCACATTATGTTAGAACTTTTATACGCGATTTCTATGAACAAATGGCTTCAAACGAGCTCAATTGAAATGAAGAAATATTTTTTGATATCTACAAATGTTCTCTGTCCCTCAGAATCGTATATGGGACATGATTTCTGAGATTTGCTGAGATTCAATAAAACGAGTTTTCACACTTCTTATCTACTTATTTGAATTTTTTTCTAATATGGCACCCATCTGCCATTTTGAGAGACAAGAAGCTCTTGCAGATGCCAAAAAATATTTTATCATTGCACTAAAGCTCTTTAATAGCCATTTATTCGACAGGATCCTCTCGTGAGAGTTCTAAAATAATGTACCGCCATTTTGTTTTGGACCAATATTTCTGTTTGAAATTTTGCTGCCGAATAGACAATTGAAAAACGAATCGAATGAGGTATCACTCGACCCCCCATGCCATTTAAAAAATATTCCAAAATGGCGCCTGGCCACCATTTTGAAAGATAGAATTTTTTTATCAATGTCAAAAAGTAGTTTATGAACTACCATTTAACCAAAAAAAAATTTCAAAGGAAAATTTCACTCCGTTCAAAAGTTAACAGGGGGGTTACTTTATGGACAGACTGTATAATAAAAAGTATGATGAGCAATAAAGTCAGGAAGTTGTACCATGTGTTATTGAAGTAGCTAGCTAGCCATTAGATATTAACGAAAAAAAAAAAGAAACGATGTGACCCTTTGAGTCAAGTTTCCAATGCCAATATGTGGAAAATTAAAGGACCTTCGTGCTTATACACGACTTTAATTGAATAGGCAAATTTTCATTCGTTCCAGGCAAATACACGTAGTCTCAGGGCAGCAACGATATAGCTATACCGGGTGTCCGCGGAAAGTGGCTCGCCACTATCACTTTTTTGTTTTAGACAATAATGGAATGAAACTTGGAGGATCTGTATAAGACATAAAACTTCATCTTTTGACTAGTTAATTTCATGCAACTTCCGTTTTCACCAGAAGTGACTAAAATTTCAAGTTTCGAATGAGACACCTGGTATATTTCCACTTCTCTTCTCTCCATATGACATACTGAACACAAACATGTGTTATTTGTCACTTTTTGATGCCAAATTTTATAAATATTTTGAAATTTATTTTTTATTCTAGAGAGAATAATACAACTTTACTGTTTTTGATCAAAATGTATATTCTATGCAAAATTTCATTTTAAAATTTCTGTTAATAGTTTTTTTCAAATAGCAAAATTGTGGCTCATTGGGTTGGGAAAAAAGAGCATTTGATTACGATTATTTGATACTTCACATCATTACGTGTCAAACTTCCGTTAAAAAACTTTAGAAAAATATATTAGAAATTTCTCAAAATGGAGGATCCTAAGAAATCAAAGTAAGATTTAAATGCATCGAGCAACCTTTCACCAACACAACTGATGAAACAAGATGAATAATCCAAAAGCTAATAAAATATATTCTTGCATAAATATTATCATTAACATGTTCTTTAAATGATCACACAATAAATAAGTAATTTACTTTTGTAGAAGCGTGGTAAAATAAGAAGTCGATCTTCTTAATTTTGTTTTATTAGTTGTATTTGTCACAGGTTACTCGATGCATTTAAATCTTATTTCAATACCAAAAGATGCTTTATTTTATGAACCATCTAACGTAGTTTTTTAATGAAATTTTGTTTAAAACCAATTTGTGTGGGTTATCAAATCAATCATAATTCAATGGTCTTTTATCCTAACTCGACGAGCCACCATGTTGCCATTTAAATTTTGCATAGCACATACATTTTGACCGAAAACGGTGAATTTGTATGTTTCCCAAATTTGTAGGGCTGCAATTAGTGATTTGAACGTATCCATAGCATACTAGATTAAAAAAAAAACTTGGTTACAAAAAGTGACGAATGATACATGGTTGTATCCAGAATGTCATGTGGAGACAAAATATGTGAAGATATACTAGGTGACCCATTTTAAAATTGAAAGTTTAAGTAACTTCCGATGAAACCGGAAGTTGCTTGAACTTGAGTTATTCGTCAAAAAACGCAGTTTTATGTCTTTTGCAGATTCTCCAAATTTCATACCATCATCTTCAAAAACAAAAAAGTTATTGGGGCGAGCCACCTTCCGCGGACACCCGGTAAACTCTAAACATGGATGCCAGCTCCCCAGTGTCTAGAAGAATGATTAAATCGTCCATGTTTCGTATTTTTCGAAATAGATCTCCTCGTACACATTGGTACAGAGTTGTATTTTTTCAAAAACATCAGGGATGAAATTAGTGATTTGAACAGCACCCTTATAAAACAAATGAAGAAAAAAAGGTATACATGCAAGTGATACATGGATATATTCAAAATTTCATATGGAGACGAAAGAAATGAAAATATACTGGGTTTATGTCAGTAAAACTGAAACTTGCATGAATTTGAGTTAGGTACTTGTCAAAACGTAGTTTCATGTCATATGCAGATGCTCTAAATTTCATTCCATTTTCATCCAAAACAAAAAAGTTAGAGAAGGGCTAGCTATTTTCCGCGGACATTTTAAGAAGAAGGATGGGTAGCGAAATCCCGTGTGTATACAAACGTGATAACCTAGGCTGCACTGATGAGGAACATACATTCCAAAACCGGTCTGCTGTTAGTTTCCAGTTTGAATCCGGCAAAGTCCTGCTATTTGTCCCAGAGAGCTCTTGCAAAGTTGTCACTTCAAGATGAGGATTTTGCACATATGTGTTACAAATATAATTCAATATTTCAGCAATGGAAGTAGTTTTCTGACGGGCATAAGACATAAAATCTATGAAGTTATAGTCATTTCTGAAAAGATTGTTTTCGACTGTTCTACAGAATCTGTCGCAATCTGTCGTCGAGATGGATCCTGTGAGCAATTACAGTATACAGTAGCGATAACCGGCGTTTATTCAACCAAGGCTGTACAGATGAGAAGCACACATTCCGAAACCGGTGTGCAGTTGTTTTTCTGTTTGAATCATGTGAAATCCTGTATAGGTAACAATTGCAAGATTATTATCCCTCATCAGTTCCACGCAGAGAAGGGATCCGACTTTCTGATTAATTTTCTTTTCCATCTGGTACCATTGAAATCATTGATTTCTATCAATTTGGACTAATATTTTCAGTCAGTCCCTGGTTCATGAAGCCACGACACAATAGAAGGGTGTGTCGGTTGCATCGTTGCATTGTCTGAAAACCACTTCCCACGCCGCCGTAGGGTTAGTCAGGCCCGTCAATCATATGCCCTGAGTAAACACAATGACCTGTATTACGAGTACTATAGTCGTCATGATTGAAAGATCAACAAATAGGTTGAGGTTGAAGTCTTCTAAAATTAATTCTCATCCACTTTCGATTTTGGTAGGATATCATGTTTTACAAGGAACTTCATAACCATATTGTGGAGACTGTTATAAAATCAACGTTTTTTCAAGATAACAACAACAACAGTTCGAGGATTATTGAAGCGTCTCCTTGAAATTACATTTGACGAAATTTTATTTATGTTTGTAAATAAATAAGTATGTAGAAACGATGGCGAAGGTTCGGTGAACGTTAAAATTATTCCATTGCTGAGTCACCTTATTACGAATTTATTGAAATTTTGACTTCAAACACGGAATTTAATTAAATTCTAAATTTTATGAAATTCCTACTTTAAACTAGGAATTTTATTGAATTAAATGGATAATGGGAAGAATAGTGAATCATTCAGACTAGTTTCAATAGTGGCCATGTTATGAATTAGAGCAGTACATGGACGTAGTTATGCAGAAACCTACCAACCCAAAAAAACTGTAACGGAGTATTCTAGATTCAACATTTCACTTTAATTAATATCATCGATATATTTCAGTATTTTGATAATACAAAATAAAACTATAATGTTTAGACTAAATGGAACTTACAATAGTACAATCGTGCTGAACTCAATTTAATTTTTTGAAAAATAAATAAAATTTTGTGGGTTGGTAGCATTCTGTAGAAAACAAATTTTAAGAAAATTAAAAAACAAAATGACGGTCATGAACAATGTTGTGGGTTGGTAGCATGCAGTAGAAAACAAATTTTAAGAAAATTCCGAAATAAAATGACATTCATTGATAAGAATTTTTATTTAATTATTAAAATTAAACAACATCCTCTATGTCAAAATCCACATTGTTTATATTGAAACCATCCACATCCTCTTCAATATTAGGATTACCTTTCAAACTTTTATAGAAATCATGACAGTCAGGCGGTATAAGATGCATCATGTCCTCTAAATCTTTAATTTTCTTCTCTGCCACAGTTTTTCCATTTGGCCATAGCAACGGCACATCTAGAAATACATCTTCTGTAGAATTTTGTCTGGTGTTCTTCTGAATGTCAATTTTTTCCTCAACTGCAGTGAAATCATTTTGTTTAACCATGATGGAGAAAGGGTCATTTTTTTCTATATGGATGCTTCGAATCCATAACCAATTGATTTTGTTACCTGTAACGGATACTTTTCTGTTTACTATACTTTTTTCTAATTTGTTTGTAGATAAAAAATCTGCAGTCACCATATTAGTTACAATAAAAGGCCGTTTCTTACGACAATCTCGCATTATTGTAACATAATCAGATGGCAAGTATAATCTTTGTGTATGTTTTAAGGCACTTTCAACGTCTCCAAAAATCTGAATCATTTGGCAGGAAGCTATGTCCAGGATAAACAAATTTTAAAGTGATATCATTTAAGTTAGGGCAGCTATGCAATATATGTTTTAATAATAGAGTAACTTTAATGTTGCGGTTTTGACCACCGCAAGAGTCACTCCATAAAATAAGATATCTAACATTTTTTGGTAACTTCAATACTACATGTTTTAATAGGCACGAGCCTACTTCTTGAGCACCTCTTCCAGCAGTTCCCTCTGGCCAAACATAAAAATATGCCTGATTGTATTTTCCACTATGTACTCCACAGTTGTACAGCCACAGTTGTCTTTTATAAAATGCAATGTTTGCAGCAATTCGTGGTAATGGAAGTGTCTTTTCAAGATCAAAAGTAAGGCATTCATAGTCTTCGTTTTCTTTAGCCAGTTTAAAATCTTGTCGTCTTAAATCTTGAGCATATGTTGCTGCATCTAAGTGCGTTTTATGTATTTCTTCTAGAGCTTTTTTGTTAGTTGGGTCATCTTCATGTTTGATTTGTATGGCGAGTTTGTCGCAAATATTACAAGTATCTTTTTTTAAAGATTTAAATTTCAAATTAAAATTTGTATAAAATATTTTCTTGTAAGAGGCCAGGCTTACAGGATTCTCGGTTTCATTACAGTACATGCTATACATAGTTTGTATAGACATCTCTGGAGGAAGAAATTTCGAATCTGTTTGTTCTCGGCGGTAATGAGATTCATATTTTGGTATTTTATCAATCTGAGTGCGAACTTCTTCAACTTTCTTTTCATCAAGTTTATTATGCCCCCCTTGCTTTAAGCCTCTCTGGTCGGTAATTGGAAGGACACCATGTAACTTTTTGAGAGACGTGTTAACTCTGAAAGACGTTATGCCTAAAGTTTTGCAATACATTTCTCGACAAACAATAGTGTTTTGTATTTTGTATGTTCTTGAATAGGTGCGCTTTTCTGGATTCCTTCCATACACCCTCTTTTTTGGTCGTTGTTGTACGCCAGCGGCAATAAAGTTAACCTGACTATCATAAGATGCCAATGACCAAAACCTTTCAAACTCTGCCCGGCAAATTTCTTCTGAAACGTATTCAGAACATTTTAGTTTACATTTACAATTAAAGTAAACAAATACTTTGGGTTCAATTTTTCTGCCTTTGTGGTTGTAGTAACTCTCATTGCTGTTTCGTTTTCTTTTCCTTTCAGTACGGTTTTGATTGCTATATTTTCTCCTTCTTCCTTTGCGAGGTCGACCCGTCAACATGTTTTGGTTATCCTGCAACACAGAATCGGCAACAATATGCTCTTGGGCTCCATTATTTTCCATTGGAGTTTCTGAGGAAGACGAGGAACTTTCAGCTTCATATGTCGGATCACAAACAGAATCGTCGTCATCTTCTGTGTCACTTACGTAGTGCAAGTTCTCATCTTGGAATGTTGTTATATTCGTATGTGAACTAGTGGCTAATGAAAAATCTGTCGGTGTTGCTTTCGGTTTCGTAGCAGTAGAATCTGCTGATGGCGTACTGTAGTCTCTCACTACTTTCATTTCGTTTAGCTTGAAATTCGGTTGTTCTCCTGGAACAACACAATCAGTAAATAACTTTTCACATAATAATTATAAGAATGGGACACCCTGTATATCATTGCATGATCGGTTAGGGATAACCATAAGGAATCCAACGATACCAAGTTTGATGCTCTTATCTCTATAGACTACGGAGATATCGCCATTTATTTCATCCATAAGCTCAATGAGTGTGAGAGAGAATTTATTGACCCGCCAGAAAAAAGTTTCTCTCTCCTACTCATTGGGCTTCTGGACAGAATAATAGGCAATATCTCCGTAGTTTATGGAGATAACAGCATCAAACTTGGTATCGTTGGATTCCTTATGATTATCTCTAACCGATCATGCACTGACATACAGGGTGTCCCATTTGAAAAAATAAACTTCCAAGTCGCTGCGCTTTTTTGAGACACTCTGTATAAATGAAACGCAAACTATTAAAGTGATCGAATGAAACCCTAAAACTTATTCCTTCAACATTTTTTTTGTAATATGAACAATAAAGAAGTTACGGGGGGGGCGAAGGACTATTGGTCCTCACTGTATATATTTTTAGATGCCTACTGAAAAAAAAAATCATGAAGTGATGATATGAAAACACCTAATATATTATGCTAATAATACCTTGAAATTGACAAAAAATAGATCTTACCTTGCACAGTTTTATCCCGTACCAAATCCATAATTCCACGAGTTCGATCCGACATTGTAACCGTTAATATTCTACACAGTACAATCCCAACTCAAACCACAATAATGTTATAAAAGTTTATAAATAGCAAGTAATTACTTATACTATTCCACAGAAACAGCACACACCCTGCCCAAGCTTGCTTTTTGCTAGGTTATGTGATGAAGTATATTAACGCAGAAGGCAACCAACCCACTTGGTTGACCAACTTGATCTGACTCGAGTTTGCAAAATAAACCAAGTGGGTTGATCTTATTCTGCACAATTATAAACAAGCGTTTAGCTTCAATGTGGATTGGTAGATATTACCATGTACAGTGTTTTGACGTGTTGTAGGGTTGGTAGGCTTCTGCAAATTACAGAATGAGTTTTGATACATGTATATTTACCTCAACCAGCTTTCACAACTTTTGTGGGTTGGTAGGTTTCTGCATAACTACGTCCACATGTGACTTTTACGAATTGTGAGGAATTCAATCAAAATAACGAACACATTTGGAGGAGCAAAAACAACCCCAGGCTGTTCCGAGAAATTCGACCACAAGTGCGATTTAGTGTTGAAGTGTGAGCAGGAAATTACAAATATAGAATTTTGGGTCATCATTTATTTGATGCAATTCTGAATGGAGAAACCTATCACCAGTTTTTGATGTCAATTTTCGAAGACTTCTTGGATGATCTACCTTAGGCTAACTATAACAACATCTGGTTTCAACTGTCGCTCAATCTCATCATCAGTCTACATTATGCAAAGTGGGATGAGCTGCCGATTATCCTGAAATCCTGAAATTGCGAAAGTACTCCACTCTGAAGACCAGTACATTTTTCATCCGATAGCCATTGAAACGTTCGGCGCCTTTGGTCGCTACGCTTCTGAGTTCATATTGAACATCGGCTAGAAACTCATCAAGGTAATAGGCGATCCTAGAGCTTTTTTTTAGAACGAATCAGCATTGCCATTCAGAGAGGAAACGGTACTCGGTACTCGGTACTATTGCCTCTTCCCAACATTTGGATGAAATATTCTTTCGACCTAAAAAAATCTGCTGAATTTCACCTCAACAGCGGAACTCAAACAGACGATAAAGGCATCTCAAACACCATCAGGCCCGTAGTACACAGTACATTAAAAATTCTCGGTCTTAAAGGGTTGAAAAATATTGGTAGCACTTCATGATTCCACAACCGACTTTATGAACATCCTGTTCATATTTTCAATGAAATCTTCATGAACTGTGTTATTCAATGTCTATCGAACACAAGATGGTTCTTGGAGTATTTGAATAGGAAGCTTTAGTCACAGCATTTGTCAAGTTGAACAAGGTACTTTGGTCAGAAGATTCGTCAGATCGAGTTGTGAATACTCTCCCCTTGAAAAATCAAATCCAAAGATTGGCTCCTCGTTTCATCGGTTATGCCCAGGAAGATGCTCATTTTTGAGGGTTTACATGAAGACGTGAATAGAGTAACGGAGAAGCCAAAACCCATTATGACAGACATATATGAGAAATTAAGAGACAGAGAAGGCTGAAGAGTCATGGACCAGATATTTAAGGACGGACAATTCCAAAATTGTAGATAGCTTCGTTGGTCTGTTAAAATCTACATCAAAATGTACTTATTGTGATCACTGTTCAATCTCCTTCGATCCGTTCTGGGACCTTTCCTTACCAATACCTCAAAGAACAGGGCAATTAGGACTATCACAATGTTTGGAGTCATTCAGAAAGGAAAAAACTTGGATGGTGACGAGAAGCCGACATGTGCGAAGTGCAAGAAGAGAAGGAAGTGCATGAAATCTTTATCAATTCAAAAATTTCCGAAAATTTTAGTATGTCATTTTAAACGTTTTTCTCTTACAGATAGATTTCAAGGAAAACTGAATGTCACCATTGATTTTCCTTTAGAGGGATTGAACATGAGTATTTATGCAGCACACAACGTAGCTCCTTTTTGTTATAGTCTGTATTTAATTTTTGATTATTTATTCATTTAAGAACGCTATTTATAAACAGTTTCATACAATACTTAATTCTACTATGTCCTATTCATTGTGTATCAGTGATAGTTCTTACTAAGGTTAACAATACATTGATATGTTTTTCCTAATATACTATAAGTAACACAATTTTCACTCGGGTTTGAAGGCCATCGTTTTTTGGAATTTCTTCCTAACGTTTCGCTAGCGCGAGTGGCTAGCTTCTTCATAGGCTTATAGATCATGAATAATCTCAGATGACTGGAGATTCCGTCAACCTCAACCGAATATGGAATCCCATTCTTAGAAATTCCAGAGTAACAAAAGAAAACTACGACATTGAGACAGCAGGCAAAAAGGTGTCAATTAATGTTATAGAAAATATGCCTAACCCAGATACGAGAATAAGTAATTCTGAAAGAACAAAGGATATCAACGACATTAAGCCGACAGGTAGAAAGGGGTCAATTAGAGTTAGTGAGGAGGGACAGGTAGCCGAGTGGTTAAAGCGTCAATGTTTAAATCACTCACGCTGCCGGTCGCTGGTTCGAACCACAGCGACTGCAGAATTTTTCTGATGGCCCGTGAAAGTGGTATGGTACGATATAATGGGCATCGGCCTACGTGTCATCGGGTCAGCCTTGGGTGGCTAGACGAGCCTACCACGCACGAGGTGGAGTGTTTAGTGGGTATACCTGAGGGAGATTCAATTCGGACTCAGGGGACTCCCACACTACCTTATGGGATGTGTGAAACAGGCCGGATAAGGTGCCCATAAAGGGTTTCAACCACCTTGTTCAATTAAAAAAAAAGGGTTAGTGAGAATGTACCAAATCCAGATACGGTAATTAATGAACAGGACTACCTATATTAGAATAAATACAATCTTCGCAGACGGAATCTCCAGTCATCTGAGATTATTCATGATGTATAAGCAAGCCTCTGAAGAAGCTAGCCACTTGCGCTAGCGAAACGTTAGGAGAAAATTCCAAAAAACGACAGCCTTCAAACCCGAGTGAAAATTGTGACACTGAAAACTTCGGCCGCGAAAGCCTTAACCATTTTGTCATACTATAAGTAAGCTTAATGAAAATTACCACATACTATTTAGTAATCACTTCACTGGTGTGACCTTCCTACGGCTATGTTGTTTTCCATAAATATGCACCTAAGTGATTTAACACTTGTTTTGTGCAGAACGTATTTATCCTACTATTTCTACATTAAACTATATTGAATTGTTTAATCTGTGGGACTACCTATAGCGGGAACTACACAGCATACTGTAAACATCCGAATGCGAGCACGTGGCATGAGTATAATGATTCAAATGTGTCCCCAATTTCATCTAAATCCCTCGTTAGCATATCTTCTCTTTTATGAGCAGGAAGGAACTTGATTACAACTTTGTGTTCACATTTACTTAGTTTTAGTTTATTTCATGGTTCATATTTTCAGTAATCTGTTGATTGAACTGTATTTATATCTTTTAATATACATTATATCGTTAAAAAGTAAAATATGCAATTGAATAGTTTACAATTATCTGACTGAAAGGTTTGGAGACAGATGGATAGGGAATAATTGACCAATGGGGTAGCCAGCAAGTCTCCAGACTCAAATGTTATGGATACATTCTTATGGGGTACACTGCAAAATAGAGTTTATTGTCGGACGAAATATCAAAATATTGAGGTGAAGGTCCTCAATATTTTGATATTTCGTCCGACATAGTATTGTTAGAGAGATCGGAAGATTGAGGAGGAGGGGAATTGATCGTGCAGTGAATAATATTCGAAGAAGGGCACAGTTGTGTTATCATGAACAAGGTCAGCAAATTGAGCATTTGCTGTGATTTAGTTTCGTCTTTACATTTTAGTTAATTATTGTTATTTGTTCAAAGTTCATTTGTAAGTTTATCCAATAACCTGAACATACTTGCTTCGATGTGGTTGTCGTCTTTTAAAATACATCTTCAAAAACATTTCCGTTGATTAATTGTAACAAATGTTGATCAAATCTCTTTTTCATTTATTCGTGAAAGCTATTCTTGGCCAATGATACGATGACTCATAGAATATCAAAATCTGAGCATTGACTTAGTAGGTCGATCATCAAGAAGAAAAGCTCAATTTCAATAGTAATAAAAGTCTTTATTCAATATCTCCAATTTTTTCAAAAATATTGGTGACTTGTGATACATCATTGAAAAGGTAATATCTGGTTCTATTCAAAAGAAAGAATCCAATGTAGTGCCCTTGAGAAAAAATTAAGTTGATGATGGTTGCTGGAAGACGAAACGTCGGTTAGCAAATCTGAAAACACCATTATGTAGCAGGGGAAAAGTGGCAATGTGAAAGTGCGATTTAATTTAATTTAACAACAACAAAACAAAGATGTAAACTAGTATGGCTATATTGAAAGTGGATTGGTGCAATTTCATTATTTGGACAACAAAAGATGTTTCAATTCAGACGATTGTTTTAAACTCAGATTTTGTGACTAAATTATTTACTGAAAAAATTAATGAATTTCTTGGAATGGAGAATGTAGAAAATTTAATGAGTTTTATTAAATATATCATATCTTTCACTCAAAAATTCTGGCTTTAAAACGATGATAGGTATCCAACGCTAAGTACTCATTCAAATCAATTGACACGCATGAAAAATCGCCTTCCTTGGGATATCGGCTATCAAAGTTGCATAAAACGTAAGAAACATTTTTAACCAATTCGAAAAATAAATAAACCAAAACTTCAACTTCCCTTCACCTTACATCAGACTGCATTTTATGAATGTTCAACGTTGCCAATTTCAAATGTCAGATATACGTATACCTATATATGTTTCTTTTCATTGAATAATGGCAATATTCATGTTTTACTGAATGAAACATTTTTTTAAATTGTTAACTGTGGTTTTCGTATCAGTTTTATTTCAATTCAATTTCCGAAAGATCTGTCAGAAGTGAAACGTAGTACCTAGTTAGTTATTGAAAAATTTCCGTAAAATACTGACTCTTGACAACAGTACACAATGACAAAATGTATAACTTCTGAAATTTATTATACTTTCACATCGTCTTCATGAAAAGAATTCATGGCGGTTTTGGAGTATATTTTACATCAGGTATACATTCCAATATGTTAACTTGGAATTGCATTCAATAAATTGATGAATAATGCAAATTTAATGTGGCAATTTTTAATTTAGAGGCCATGTGTTTACGTGGTGTTCTTGAAGCAATAATTTTGTAGCCATTCTCTTGCCCTGGCCCGGTTTTTTTACCTACTCAATATTAGTAAAAAGCCTCAATGCTTTGAGATTTTCGAGTTTCCTCTTCTAAACCTCTACCTTGTGTCTGGAAGATATCAGATGCCCATCGTTACCTCTCAATTTGATAAAACAATTTCGACATTTCCAATTCGTTTCTCTGTTCTTGCGTCTCTTTCTGGAGCTGTGGATCTCCATTCGCTAAACCAACGATGTGACAGAATTGGATTTATATTACCGATCAAGACGTCTCAACGTCAATTGAATATAATGAAACCGAGGTTTATTCCTTTTATCTGGCGAAACTGCATTATCAATAATTGAAATCATCTGAATTCGACGCTGGTTTGATGCATGGTTCTTGAATATGTATTGTGATGACGTATATACATTTGGCAAACATAGCTGAGATTATGAAATTTCCACTTATTGCGCGAACAGTCACGTGAATATCACTGGATAGTCCGTCGTACGACTAATGCGCATCATGGGCGTGAATATTTTCACAATTGCAGCTATGTTTACCAAGCTGTACTAACCTAGTTTTTATCCATATGATATGACATGAAAAGATGAAATGAACCAGCAGCGCATTTTTAATTGTAAAAAAAACGAGTCTATAAACCAGTTCAGAAAACATACCTACCAGTAGTTGGCTACTGGTAGATAGGGGTTGATCCGATAACAACCACTTTCTGAGGTATTAAAGTGCACCGACGAACATTTAATTATACTCAACCAACGTATTAGCACAAATCAGAGGTGTTCCGGAATAATTCTTTCTTACACAAAATTAAATTGGGTAGGTACTGGTGTATCATGTGCGAAGGCACCTGTACAATTTGAGAGCTATTCATGGTGATTTAACCAATTTTTTTGTACGTCAACCGTACTTGTTCCCGATTTGTCATGGTTGTACACTCATTACAGAACGAATACCCACGGCATATGTAGATACAGCCAAAATTTTCCCTCGACATAACTCGTTTTCTCCAGGTAATACAATTATGAACAGTGGCGTAGTCAGAATTTTTCTTTGGGGCGGGGGCTAGTATGGACCATCTTCGGCTGACGTCACAATTTTCAAGGTCAGTTACTTGGAGGATAAACATTGATGGCAGTTGTATGTTTTACATGTGTTTTGGTTCTAGTTGAAATAGCTTTTGATTTCGTTATACAATGCCTCTTTTCTCTGTATAGTAGTGAATTGTGGCAGTAATAGGCTGAGATATGAAGTAGGATTTTATAGGATTCCGTCAGGGTATGACAAGCATAAAAAACAAAATAATCTAGCCAAGATAAGAACAGATTTGTCAGACACTAAACTAAAATATGGACAATATCTGGATACAGTACTGGTAACATGAAACTTTTTCCAAGTGTTTTTGAGCAAGGACTTCATCCTGGTTCATATTATGTTCACTTGCCATTGGTCTTTCAGAAACGACAAAAATGTAACACTGAAAACTTAAGAAAAACAGACTCTCAAATAATACAATTTAACATGTCGGGGCGTAGCGCAGTGGTTAGAGCGTCCGACTTTGGGTCGAAAGGTCCAGAGTTCGAGCCCCAGTTGCAGCTGGGATTTTTTAATTTAATTTTACCGATTAAATTATTCAAATCTCGTGGCTGGACTGGGGTGAGTCCTGCACGATTCACTGTTGCATTCCAATTAACAGTGCTGCTCCTAAAGTGGCGCATGGAGTTAGCAACAAAGCCTATCCAGAACACGTGGCTAATGACCATAGCAGTCGATGCCAGAACACTGCAAAGCACTGCAAAGTAGTTCTTGCAGAAAACTTTGCCAAGAATTTAACAGATATATTTCAGCGGTCGTAGGGTGCAGTAGTTGTTTTCTGTTAGAGATTTTCCGACGAATATACCTATTGTATAGGTTGATTCAGAAGACTGGAGTATATAATCCAATTTCATTATTAGAATGATAATGTGGCGATGCTGCGGGCGAAGCCGGACCTGAACGCTCATGCAAACAGCGAGTGAGCGCGAATGACTTTCGAGGCGCTACGAATCGAGAGAAATCTCGTCGAATCTAATAACGTTCCCGAGGCTTCGGCGAAATCAGGTGTAGATATAAAAGGCAACACGTCAGTGGGCGCAGATAGAGAGTGAACCAGATATACAGTTTTTAGATAAGTGAAGCGTGAGACAGAGCGCAGCAGTTGAAATAAATAGTATACTTTTGTGATATAAATTTGTTTATGTTTGAAAATAAATTGTTTTAATCCGTATAGACTTTAAATATACAACAATAATTATGTGAAATCTCATACATGAATCTGATTTCAAAGATATAATTGAAACATAATTAAGCCACATAATTATTCCTTTAATACGATTAGGTACAATTTCAGGTACTTTACATGTAGGTAATTGGATTACAAATCCCCTCATTGATTTATTTGGTTTCATTTACAATTACTTTTGATCATGGAGATTCTCCAAGATTTTGAATTTTTAATGAAAATAGCACATTAAAACTTGGAAAAAGCCTTTGAAACACATTTCACTCATTTAAAATGCATGGAATCAGTTTGGATGGTTATCCTCCAAGCAAAGAAGACACGCCCACTTAATCACGTGCCGCAGATGGTCTATAAAAAGTCTAATACCGAATAATAAATTTTATTTTACAAAATGGCTAATTGCCAAATCGGGGGGGGAGACGGGTCCCCTTGCCCCCCTTTTGGCTACGCCACTGATTATGAACTGTATTTAATAGTCCTGGGTACACAAATTTGAGAAGACTTGGTACTGGTGCACGTATGTATGTCACCCGGCTAATTGTCAGTTTGATTTTCAATAGTGAACGTATTTTGACGTCTTTCGTACATCGGTACTGTTCAATATGCCAGCGTTTACATCTAGATAATATTGTGATATGATTTACATATGGTGCAGTGAATAAAAATGCCGGTGCTTGTGTTCGAGAATACGCGAGAAAAGTTCTAAATGGACGCCATCTAAACTCTATTCGTCGCTTGGAATTGTGTATTGACGGTAACGGAGCAACATTCAAACATTTACTTTAACATGATAAAATATAATTCTGTTGTGCTGTGTCATGTGATTTGCAAAAATTGTTCATTTATTTATTCCATTTTGTAATGTAACTTCCCAATCTCACTTCTAACCCCACCAGATTTGCAGTCAGTCCCAAGTCTGATTAAGGTGGAGGAAAAGTGAGCCTGCGCGGTTCCACGTGGGCAGTTTCCATCCAGTGGCGGCGCGTTCCTACAAATCAATCAGGTAATTTTTTTGTTCCATTTTTGTTATTCCTTTTGGTTTTCAACTTCTTTTAGTGGGGAGAGCACAATGACAAATTTTGTGTAAGTTGTGGTAAATCAACCTGTGTATTGACACAGGGTAGGCCGGTTCCGTAGAAGTTATAGTCTGGGAGGTAGCTTTGCAAATACAAAAGTCATAGTAAGCCGGCCCATATCAACAGCGATAGTTGATCTTATATGACTAATCAGTCAACCGACCGTCAGCTGCTCAAGTCGCGGTGGGTGCGGTGATAGGAGGCTGCCAAAAAGGTGAAAAAAATAAATAAAATAAGAATAATACGCCGGCTGAAACTTCCTCCATAAATAGTTGTTATCATACTGAGCTGAAAAAAAATCGTCAGCTGCATCGTGGAGGGGGAGTATGTGTCAGCTGCTCGCATGAACTTGTAAAAAAAAGTTATATTGCGCCGGCGAACGTGAGATGGATGTCGTCGTCGTATCAAAATTCCAAAACATACTTGAAATTCTAAGATATATGGTGACAATTTTGGAGGGGTGGGGGGAAAATAGAGGGGAAATTCTGTATCTCCGACACCTGAAGATTTATTGGGAAACCTTCTAGGCAGTTATAGAGAGCAAGCGTTCCGATTTTGAAAAGTTACTCCCTCCACCCCTCTCTGAAGCTACTTAGCGAACGGGTGGGAATTTCGGAAAAAACCGTCAGCTGCATCGTGTAGGGGGGATTATGCGTCAGCTGCTCGCATGATCTTGTAAAAAAAACTTAAAATAAAGTTATATTACGCCAAATGAAATTTGAGTACGTGATTCTTCAGATAATCAAGAGTGCGAAAACAACAATAAGCTGCTTGTATGGCGGTGGAAAGACCGTCAGCTGACCCAGTGAAGATTCAAAATATCGGAGCATTGCTATTATATTGTTTCCTTTTATAATATTTCGAGATTAATTCTAGCCTTGCTCGAACCAAACCCATAACATAACATCGGTTTACCTAAGCCTCTCCCTCCAAGCCGTGCTAACTCCTGGCCAACCTAGCTTTTTTATTTATTTTTTTCCGGTTGGTGGATCGCATTTCTGAGCGTTCGGTGACAATCTCTAATATTTTTTTATTTAGAGTATTTTTTTCCTATTGTTTTATTTTTTTTTATTTTCACCCCTTCCTCCCCCCACCACTTCGAATTCTAAATGACGTCAAAAAACTCAGAAAATGCAGATAATTAAGGAAATTGACCATACTATTCGACGACACACGCAAATACCTTTTTCCGGTTTTTAGAATCGTGCGGAAAGCGCACAGCCCAAACGGGGGGTCGCACAAAAATGGGATTTTTACCAATCTTCCTAGAATCGACCAAGGACCTTTATTCAGTTATTTAAAAAATCTGAAAAATGTATTACCCCTCCTTAAAACCAAATTTTTTTCTCAGAATTCAGCGCATCATTAATTGATTATTCATGATATGGTATATTATGTTACAGATCATGATCAAACAAGACTCTATGAAGAGGAGGGAAATGGCATAAAATATTGAATTTCTCTGAGCTCTGTTCAAACGGTGCTTCCTGACCTATCACAAGGACCATGGGATGATGTATTCGCTACTTTCGAATATAAAAGTTATATTGCCAACCGTAAGATGACAGGAATTTTATCAGGACGAATGCAGAAGTCAGTTAGTCTGCCCAGGGACACGTGACTTTCGGACCCAATAACCACTAACGCAGGACCGTATTATCCATAAGGCAGTGTAGGCAACTGCTTAGGGGGCCCGCATCGGCAGGGCTAAGAGCCCCGAAAGAAAAAAAAAATTCAAATTATTATTCAAGTTGTGGGGATTTGTCCCACTTATATATAATATTTTATAATGTTTCTTACTGATCCTAGTTAAGTTGTCATTCATGACTCTCATTTGATACCTGCACCACTAATGTATCGATTTAAGCAATACTCGTCACTTGTTCTGAAAAGAATATACCATATAAGGCGATGTCAAGGGTCGATACGACTAAGACTTTGTCAAAAAATTGCAACAGAAAGCTTTGTAGTCTATTGCTGGTGATGAGACTCAGACATCACAAGTGATTCATGTTACAGCCCTTACAAAAAAAAGAAAATGCTGCAATGGCAGTATTCTAGGCCCACTACATCGATTCAGTGGTGTCAGTATATCTCTACAAAAAAAAAACAAATATTGGCCTCGATCGGCAGTCGATCTTTTGAAATCTCCCATTGGTATTTTTACTTTCACAGCGAAAGGTACCTGGCGAATACGTGATAAAGGCAAATGAGAAAACTGATACCCACCCAGTGATGAAAATCAGCGTGTGACAAGAAGGAAAAGGCATCACGATGACGGATCTGCAGAAGACGTTGTGCACAGACGAAAATATAAGTTAAAAATTCAAACTAGTTGCCCGAACTTGACATGCTGTGAACAGAATTAACGCAGCGACAAGAAGCTTATTGGGAAATTAATTCTCTGTTTGGATTTCTCACAGATTTTTCGACACAAAGACCGACGATAAAATTAGAGAAGCTTGTACAAAGTTAAGGGAACATTATTTTGAGGACATAAAATTGTATCTGCCGAGGAATCGTATTTTTGGCAATATGACACAATCCACGTTCCCAAATGTAATGACAACATTGCAAATATATAGAAGTCTGATTATCACAAACGCAACGGGTGAACGTAAATTTTCGAAATTAAAACTAATCAAAAACTGTCTTCGTCTTCAAAATGTTTAAAATGATTTTGTATCTAAACAAGTTAGAGGAGTTGATATTCAAACATAATTGTACTTTAGAAAACGATTTAATAAAAAATACGCCTATTTTCCTTTCGGTTGTTTCAATTATTTTCATTGAAAAGGGTGATAGCATACCATCGTAATGTAAAAAAACAGCATAACTATGAATGAAATTGCGTTGTGGTGGATAAAATACATTTCAGGAAGTTAGAAAAGGGTGTGAAGGGGCTCCGAAACGTGCATTGCCTAGGAGCCCTGACATGGTTGATCCGGCCCTGCACTTACTTACCCCATGTATGTGGGGAGTGGTTGCTGGTTTGATATTTTCAGTGTGCTCACCGATATATTGCAGCTTCTGAGAAAGAAGGCGGACTGAAACATTCGTTCGGATAAAAATGGTTAAATTAATATAGAGAACTGGAGTTCTGAACATCCAGAAAAACAAAGGACGAGGAGAAAAAAAAAGAAGGAAATTGAAAATTTCAAATTTGGAGTAATGTGTTGGAAAGCTTGTTGTTCATTGAGAGAAATTGCTCTTTTGTAGCATGAATTTTTTCATGAAAAAGTATTGTTGATATAGTGATTTCAAACATTCACTGAAACATTACTGAAAAGCCACATTTCCAAATAAATAAAATGAAAAAGTTTGTCATTAAAATGCTTCATGAAAATACTTGAGCGTGCACATTTGATTAATTCATTGAAAATTCTAAAATTCTTCAAGACTAAAGCTGCACGTGGCAATATTTTGGTGAATTTTCGACAAGTTATTTCTCATTTTTTGGGTACATTTTTATTCCTAATTCATTCCTGAAAAAATCTTTTACGATGTCCTCAGGGCACATGCCACAGAAAGGTGAATATCTCGAAGGGATATTCTTGCGAAAGCGGTCATGTTTATTGATGACAAGAAAATCATTATCTGAAGCAATATTGTCTAGTTTATGACTCCGTAACGTATAATCTGACCATCATTAGGCTGGGATAGTCGTTACAAATGTAACAGATGCACACAGGTTCTCGGAATATTTACCCGGGAAAAAGTAAATTCATTCAGCACAGGACAATCGATTGATGTGTCATCTTATGAAGTAGCTGTTATGGATTGTATATCTACTATAAAGAGGAAAGAGAGAGAAATACAGAAAGGTCCACTGAATTGGTAGATTCTGGATTTGACAGCATGCTCATACGGTAGGTATCAACTCAATGTTGGGTTGCAGTTCTTGGAAATTGTGAAATTTGTAATTTAATTTTTTGATTGTATAGGATGTTTCAAATTAAATCGGCTCTATTGCGAACTCCGTTATTATTGATGCTAGGGAATTCGGTTAAATGGTCGAACTAATGACAATTTTAATGACCTTCTCGATACTGAAGGCAAAAAAAAGATTGAGAGTCGCGTTTTCAACATTTTTCATAAAATTAAATTTTTTTCAATAGAACACCCTATATTTCATCATGCATTTCGATTAGTTACTAAATTCTCAACAACATAGCTCATGTGACCTTTCTTCTTAAAGTTGAAAATGAGCGACTTATATGGAAATATTTATTTCTTTCACTACTACACCTTTTCAAGCAGTAAATCAGAAACGGTAATGTTACTTTCGGAAAGCGTAAATTGAAATTCTTCAGATTGGTGATTTGTATTTCAGAAAGTATTAATTGAAATTCAGAATAGTAGAGTGAATTTCAGAATGCGTGAATTATAATTCAGAAAGGTAATTTGTATTTCAGAAGGTATAAATTGAAATTCATAGTAGTAAAGTTAATTTCAGAATGCGTGAATTGCAATTCAGAATAGTGAATTGAATTTCAGAATGTGTAAATTCAAATTCAGAAAAAGTAATTTGTAATTCAGAAACAATAATTGTAAATCAGAAAACATCATTTGAAATCCAAAAATGTATGATATGCTAATCTTTTATATTTATGTAGAGAAATAATCCATCAAGATATGAAAAGTTATAATACACGACCATGCATTTGTATAACACATGACGAAGATATCTTTCAGTAGAAAGTTTTTCTCAGTAGATTTTCCATAGGAACATAGAAAGAATCTCCATCAAGTAATAAACTTTTTAATTTATATGGATACTTCAATTTGTTCGTCCTTACAAAAATATAATAGTGAAAAATTAGCGTCCTACTTCCATATCGTGCAATGCTTTAATAGCAGCCGCATGAAATGTTGTGAGCTGTGCAGCCCTTGCTCAATCTCCTCCAACTATTCTATTACTTCAATAGATAAAAGTTAGGCATACGAAACAACGTGACATTTGACAACAATTCAAAAGAATTTAACTTTGTAAATAAATGCATACATATCGATAATAACGAAGTTTGATGTGTGGATTCATTGGATTCATTTAAAATTCGATTGGCACTATTTACCATGTTGATGAATTGTTTTGTGTACATAATTCACAGATTGCCACCTCTGATTTACAAGTTACGCTTTCTGAAAATCAATTCACATTCTGAATTTCAATATACAAATTCTGACATTCAATTCACGTTTCTGAATTACAATGAACACATTCTGAAATTCAATTCACTATTCTGAATTTCAATTTACACATTCTGAAATTCAATTCTCCTTTCTGAATTACAACAAAAACATTCTGAAATTAAATTCACTATTCTGAATTTCACTTTACACATTCTGATTTACATCTTGAAAAGGTGTAGAAAGAATTTCTTTGCTTGAATGTCCAAACACCCAATTTTGGTACTTATACGAATGACTATATTTTGTTACTAACAGCAAAATAAACAGCAAGAAAAATATGGCGTCATCTTGTGGTCATCTTGTGGTCATCTTGTAAGTACCAATTCAAAAAATTTCATTCAACCAATTTCGACCCAATGTTATATATAACAATCTACATTCAGAAGAGTCAAAATAGACAAAAATAAGTCGTAACTCAGCCAAAATTCGCATAAAGCTGAAAATTGGCAGAGATGTTGAATACATCATTATAAATGAAATAAGGAGAATCCCCTTCGATCCTACTTCTGCAAAAAAATTTATTCAAGGTCAAACGTACAAAATTAAGGTTTTTCCATTTTTATCGGAAACAGTAAGTTTAATCGTGAGAATAGTTCAGACAAAAGTTGTGAATCAAACTATTCTCTACAAAAATGCTTCAGTCTTTTTTGCTCTTACGACTCACCATTCGTGAGATATCGCGGTTTTAATAATTAGAAATTTCATATTTTACATAATATGCACCAAATGCAGCCTGTAAACGTCAGGACGTTCAATATAACGATAACGGTAACGATTGAATTTGATGGTTATACTAATCATACGAAAAATATTAAAGCTGCAGAATAACGTCGTCGGACTACAAAAACATCTTCATGTGTTGATATCGTTTTTGATCGATCTATGAAAGTTCCAACTAACCAACAACAATTTCTTGCAAATACTCACAATGAGTATCGCTTCATTTCAATGTTATGTGAAGATTTTACAGCTGCTGGTATTCCAATAAAACAAGCTGATAATGATGCTGATGTCCTCATAACTGAAATAGCAATAGAACAATGGAAAAGTTCAAATCCAACTGTCGTTGCTGGGGAAGATGTTGATTTGTTGATATTACTGACTGCACGGACTCGAAATGATAAAATTATTTACTTTTTGAAGCCTGAGAAAGCTCGAGTACATGTATTCATCACAAAGTCTAACTGCATATCCAAAATGTCAAGCTCATATTTTATTTTTATATTTAATAACTGGTTTCGATACTACATCAGCAATTTTTAAAAGAGGTAAAATAGAAGTATTTAAATTGTTCGAAAAACGTAATGATTTAATTGATTGCGCAGAAGTATTTACAAAGATTGACTCTTCTCCTCACGACATGGTTGGTAATGGCAATGTATGGTGCTCCAAAAAAAAAATTATTCCATAGACAAATATAGATATTTGAGGTTTGTAAAATCTACATGGAACTATAAAAAAGTACAGTTGTCTTGTCTGCCTCCAACATCTGCTTCTGCCTTTCAAGTTCAAGTGTGGCTAGACAATGAGCTGGATTCAGAAGGATGGGGTTGGAAATTAACTGATAATTAGTTGGAGCCAATTCAAACTCTACTCCCGCCTGCTCCAGAAAAACTGCTTAATACTGTTTTTTGTAAATGCAAGACGGATTGTAGTAAGAATTGTGGCTGTCAAAAAGTGGGATTATTTTGTTCGCCAGTATGCATCAATTGTCAGAGTCAGACTTGCTCCAATTTCGAAACAAATACAACAGATGAAAATATTTATGATAGTAATGAAGAGACAATTGATGCAAACCTTTTCTTAGAACAGCGAACAAAAATTCTGCAAGAAGAAGAAAATGAAGACGAATAAACAATTGTCGAAGTAGAATTAGACATTAGGAAGAAAACATCCTATTCCACTTTGATCATTAGCAATATTACCATTCTTTCAATCAATAGGGTACGATCTGATCAAACTTTCTTTATAACAATAGATCGTGGAGTATACCTACTGGGGAAACCACTGCGCACTGGAAAAAATGCGCCAAGTACATTACCTCATAGGTGGTGCGGAAATGTGTACATATTATGTAAAATATGAATTTTCTAATTATTAAAACCGCGATATCTCACGAATGGTGAGTCGTAAGAAAAAAAATTATCGTAACATTTTTGTAGAGAGTTGTATGATTTACAACTGCTGTCTTTTCTATTTTCACGATAAAACGTACCGTTTTCCAGAAAAATGGAAAAAAACCTTAACTTTGCACATTTGACCTTGTATAATTTTTTTTGCAGAAGTAGGATCGAAGGGGATTTTTCACATTTCATTTATAATGATGTATCCAACGTCTCTGCCAATTTTCAGATCTATGCGAATTTTGGCTGAGTCAAATGTCTATTTTGACTGGTCTATTTTTCAATATTCACCCATATTGGATCTATATTATTTTTATATACATACAACTTTTTCCCAGTTAGCTCCTCATATTGGCTGAATCCTAATTTCATATTGGGCTAATATAGATAAAACCTGGGAAAAAGTTTCTTCTTTCAAGTATTATTATTATTATTTGCCGTAGCGCTGCGGGGCTACTAACAGCACCAACCCCCAGTGGCCGGTGCGTATTCCACGCAAGCAACTAAATAGACGTAAATGACCAATCATAATAATTATGATAAATTGGTAGTGAATATTCTAAGTAAACGTAACTTTCTTAAGAAACTTGAAGTATACAGTTAGGACACACTGTTCTACCCTACTATATACAGTTTGTCCATAAAGTAATTCCCCTTCCCGTGTTAAGTTTTAAACGAAATATATTTTTTATCAGATTGTAGCTCATAAACTGCTCTACGACAACACCAAAAAATATCTATCTTGGCATGGCATTGGGTGTCGAGTGATATTTCATTCGAAACGTCTTTGAATTCTCTATACGAGAGCAAAATTCCAGACAGAAATATTTATCCAAACCAAAATAGCGGTACATAATGTTATGACTCATATGAGGGACCTTTAGGATAGATGGCAATTAACGAGCTCTAGTAAAATTTTCAAAACTTTTTTGGTTTCTACAAAAGTTATCTGTCCCTCAAAATGTCAGATGAGTGCCATCTTCGAAAGCAATTCGAATGACAAGGCACGAAGACATATCTTGTTGTATCTCAGCAAAATTGAGAAAATCATTCAGAATAAAGAAAAACTTTGAACTTTTGTGAATACCAAGAAAGATTTAATGATTTTACTAAAGCTCGTTAATAGACAATTATTCAAAATGAACCTGATATGAGAATTCTTTCATGTTGAGTTTTGGATGGATACTTTTTTCTGAAATTTTGCTGTTGTATAGAGAATTGAAAAGAATTTCCAGGTATAACTCGACGCCCTTCACCATAAAAAAATATTTCGAAATGGCGTCCGATGACATTTGGAAAGATGGATATTTTTATTATTGTCGTAGAACCTAAAACTAAAATTTATTTTATGTGTTCAAATGTTAACAGGGGGCTACTTTATCGAATATTTTGTAAAAAATCAAAATCATCTGAAAAATTATACTTTGTTCTTTCGTTATAAATTTGCTTGGATTACACCAACTACATGGGGTTGAACGTTAATTCGGGTTTCATATGAATGTTTATGAGGGAGATTATTATTATATTTGGCTTGACAAGCACTGGGATACAAATTAGAAACGTGTACTCATTAATACTTCATTTCAATGGGAAACTTCAAACAAACCTAACATTTTCTCTTTGCCTCCTGTAGGATCAATCCTTCATTAACTTCCATTACGATATGAATAATACCCTAGAGCATAAACGTAAAATATAGTTCTCTGTCCGGGCTGGGTTTTCAAAGTTTTTAGTCCACTCACTATAGCTCCTGAAATGTAATATTTTCCAAAGTTAGTTTCCAACTGACCATCGAATGACTTCGTATGATCAGTTAGTCATCTACCAATTATTCATTCCTTAGTATCAGTAACAAATGATTTACACTTTACACGAATTTACTGATACCAGAAAGCGTTTAAGAAATAACCAAAAACAGCAGGTAATTGGCGGCTTTCTCGATGCGGCAACATTTTCTTAACCGCATTATCGTTACTCATGAGTTATGTAATCCAGATGTTTTGAACCGAAATTCCAATCTTACGTTGTCGAGTAAATCAGCACATATGTATAATGTCACCCAATCTTCGTGAGGATTCATATGGTGGCATTATCTTGATGTTTTACCATAACGTTCGATATCTGTGATTTATAGAACTACTTCTAGGAAGGAATTTAAAAAGTTTGTTAAAGATAATATATATCATTAATTGAGAATAGAATAAAATGGACTTTTAGAATTACGAGCTACAAGGCGGAGTAACACATGACGGAAGGTCATTGAGTGCATAATAAATAAATGAATGTCAAGATCCAAGTATTGCAAAAACCAACACAATACGAGTTTCATTGGCAAATGATTAACAAATATGAGAAAGCTTTGGATTTCTATATAGGTACATAAACTCACTATTCACTTAATTATTCCGTGCTTGGGATCGCACGTTACAAGGTAAGGCCCTTCCCTACACCGAGAAATAACTTTAATAACCATTATTGAATCTTTGGTGTTGGCAATCAAAAGAAGCACCAGTATTTGGGACTAGGTCTCACTTCAATTGCCACTAGTAAAATGAAGACCCAGACAGTGTTTACTTGCCATTATCAGAATGAAATTCAAATAGGAAGTAGTACCTACTATCAAATGAAGTACTTACAGTAATGACATACAGTTTTTGCCCTCGAAATATATTTTAATTATTGTTATTGTCGATTTTATTTGATGTAAGAAAAAATATATTTGTCGATATTGAAGTATACATTTGGTAGTGGTCTTATAGATAGATAGACCGAACGCGTCTATACTCGAATTTGTTGCTTGTGAATTGTGAATATCGTATGAAATATATGATGGAATTCCCGAATTTCCTGAAAGTTTTCATCAAAGTTCAGGCTTACTATCAATTATGAATATGAAATATTCCTTATAGTATAGTATAGTACAATATATTATGTTTTTCCATATGAAATATCTCATTTCCAGTATAAAATATTTATATTACAAGTACAAGAAAATTAAAATTTTCACTTGTTATTATAATATCAGCATTTTGTACTTGAAATGAGACATTCCATATAAAAATACACTATATTTTTAACTATTATACTGCAAGAAATATTTTATATGCATAAATGAAAGTAAGCTCAAACGTCGATAAAAACTTTCCTGATAAAATAATTGATACCTACCCACCTTGGAAACTGCTGATAATCCCCAAACTTCCATTAATTCCATCATATAGTTCACGATATTCACAAGTGATAGATAGATAAGCATTATTATTATACTTGAAACATTCATATTTTTGTATAAAAAGTCACACGGTAAAATATATAACAAATAAATTCGTACTATGTACACATTAAGAAGAACAACACGCATTGAAAGTCTGAATAAATAGCTCTCCTCATCTCACAGTTCATAGAAAAACTAAAAATCAAGTTTTCCTCTAGAGGGTAGAAGCATTTTTCCACGAGAAGTTTCTTGACATATTTTCTAAATTACTTTAAGTTATTTATGTCTGTTATCACCTTGGGTAAATGATTGTAAATTTGTTTGCTCCTGTTAATCAAGGATTGTTTCATCAGGGTGGAAGTGGGAAACGGAAGAACAAGTTACTTCTCCTGACGAGTGCGCCTTTTTACATGGGCATTCACGAACCTATCTCTTTATTCTTGTAACAGATAGACTGACTCTAGATAGGCCTACATGATTCTCGCATCATAAATTTAAATATAACACGCAGAGCTCGTTTGTGTAACACGAATATACTTTGCAAGAGAACCTGGCTACAAGTACCCCAGAATGGAATTCCATACCGTAAGTGGGACTCAAAAAATGAGTGGTAGGCAGTAAGTGAGGCTGAAAGTCCAAGTTCGCGGGAGATAACATTAATAATATAACAACCTGAAGACAATTTTTTTCTGAGAGATGTTATATGAGTCTCAAATTTAAACTGCTATCAATGTGCAAGCCAAGGAATTTCGTAACAGGTTTATAGGTAATCGTTTGTGACTGTAATGTTACTTGGTCTTAGTCCCAGTTGAATGTTATTAGGTTGGTTTTCGAAATATTCAGAGTCAGCAAATTTGCATTACACCAATTTTTGATATCTTTATATCTTCGGGGGTGGATTGGATTGGAGCAATACGCAAACATCGTAAAGTTTCCAGAAATATCAAAGCTAGCCATATCGTTGATATAAAGTAAAAAGAGAATAGGGCCCACTACTGACCCTTGGGGGACTCCATTCCAATTGTTTTTTCCTCAGAACTATTTTCTCCCATTTTTATTCTATGATACCGACCAATGAGGTATGATCTGAACCAATCTAGAGCTGTACCTCGGAAACCATAATGATTAAGTTTCCGCAACAGAACTTCATGACTGCCTCTTTTTCATTTAAGTTCGTGTAGATTCTTTCAAGAAAGTCGAAAATGGCGTCTCCTGTGCTTTTTTCATTTCGGAATCCGAACTGTTCTCTGAAATATATTCGAGTAAAGATGCACCGTTCGGTCTCTCTATCTATACGTCGCAATCATACATTTCACACTCTGATCGAACACTGATATGTGGAAGTATTGCAAATTTTGCAAAGTGCATCCAGTTACTCGGGAGACAACTGACAAACGCGGAAAGCGATACCTACTATTGCGTTGGTGATAAGTTTGCGCATGCCCGTGATCTTCCTAATGACGCTGATATTTATGAAAAGTAGTATGTTAATTATAAAACGAAGACTGATAGTAACGAACACTCTGTGTTATTTGAAATTAGTGCAGTCCTTGATTGAAGTATGGTAATAATTTGATAGTGGTAATTACTTTATTGTTGAGTTTTTTTTCATTTGCAGCAAATACTGCACTTTAGTTAAAGGAAGTGAAAAATGTATTGCCATTATTAAAATATTATCAAGTCCACTAGTGCATTTGGACCGTTTTTTCGGTGTATATTTATGGAATTCTGTATGTTTAGGAGTATGCCAAAGCCTGGCATTTTTTCATTTACTTGTTCATTATTTAAAAACAACTGTTTGAGTTGGTTCATCATTGTTATTAGGTAATTATCTGAAACCATAAAATGATTGAATTTCTTGTTTTGTATAAATATAGAATGCAAATAATTATGAACGGAAGAAACAATGCTTTAGAGTGTTATTTGGAATAACAATCTTTCGTTTTTCCAGTAAGATATCCCTCTTGATCGAAATCAATAACATTCTATATTTTCACATGCTATTCGCTGTACTCTGAGTAAGTATTGTGTCTGATCGACCTACATTAAACTTTCAGAGCCCATGAAATAAATTTGCTGGAGACTCGCTGAAAACCTCTTTCTCACTTCTCATTTTCCTCGAAACGGCAAAGATCTGAATTGGGAATCATAACCTTTAATTCTTCCAACCTCGAACAAATACCAGATCCTATATCCTTTCCCTGGTTCTCATGATGTTCTCTGTACATAACCAGATTTTGGTTTCCGCCTAATCTTTCATTCATAAATTAGATAAAAAGGTGTTGTTTTTATTCAAAACTTGATTTTCATTATGGTGACTGTACTAAGAAAGTTTGAACTCGAAAACATGCCTTGAAGAATTACATAATTATTTCTTATCCAAACAATGCACCACATTCGTTAACCCTTTGTGGGCAGGTGGTTCCATATAGACACCACGAATAAAATAATTTTCTGGAAGCGCCTAGTAAGCGTATTCTCAACTGTAATAATAGACCCCCACCACACTTCGTTCGATGTTATACATTTCAGTGTCTCTCAGTGTTTATGCTTCGGTCATTTGATGCACGTGTCAATTTTCATTTTGGACGCAACCCCAACAAAAGTGTTTTTGTGATTATTTGTGCAAACTTATGGTGAGTGTTTTATTATATTATATTCGTTAGGTGTTTCAATTGATTCGTGAAATAGATTTCATCACTAGAATATACAAAAATACGTGTATTTGAGCTTATGAAACTGTGTGGTTCCATACGGGACCACAAGGCTTCCAGGGCTTGTCTATATAAGAAATAATTTTTTACAGATAATTCCAACATGGACCTAAGTAATCTAACATCAGATGACGCCTATGCTCTGGTTGAAGAGATCCCTTCAGTTGTAGGCTCTTACACTTCAGGTGCTCCATCTGAGGACGATATAGACTAACACGAGGACCTACTTGATGATGATGATTTTGTTGAAGTTCAAGGTACTCCTGATGAGAATATAAATTTAGAATATGAAAGTGAGGATGAACTACCACCTTCAAATTTCGTCAAAAAACCAAACCATTAGCATTTACGGAAGATTCTGATCCCAACATTCCTGAAAACATCGAAACTCCAACTGTACTTATTCACAACAGAACTTATCGGCAAAATAGTTTTCGAAACTAATTTATATGCTACACAGCAATTTGGTGATCGCTTCTTGCCAACCAACTCAGACGAAACCAAATATTTTCTTGGTATAAATCTGATGATGGGGCTCACAAAGAAACCTATTTACCGCGATTACTGGTCTTCCAAAATGCAGATGAGAGATAATTTCATAACATCTTCCATGTCTCGTGATCGTTTCAGTTGGCTATTGACTAAAATGCACCTCAATGATAATGCTGTCCAACTAAAAGTAGGTCAAACAGGATTCGACAATTTGTATAAGATACGACCAATTCTTGACATACTGTCAGAAACTTTTGGAAAATGTTACAAGCCCGGTGAAAATCAAAGTATTGACGAATCAAGGGGAGAATAGGATTTCGCCAGTATATGCCACTCAAACCAATCAAGAGGGGCTACAAAATATGGATAAGGGCTGACCAGTCTTCATTTGTGTCACAATTTCAGATTTATACAGGAAAATCTGAAGGGGGTGAAGAAGGGTTAGGTCCAAGAGACGTCAAAGACTTGACACGTCCACTCGAAGGAAAACACCACAAGGTGTTTTTTGACAACTTCTTCAGTTCCGTCGCACTTCTGAATGATTTGCTGAAGAACAACATTTATGGTTGTGGAACAATAAGAAGGAGACGCAAAAATGAACCGGACATAGTAAATAATAATGCAAAAGTAGGTAGAGACACATGCGATTGGGCACTCAGTAAAGAAGGTTTACTCTATCTGAAGTGGATGGACAATAAACCAGTTTTATTTCTGAGTAACTTTCATAGTCCAACTGATGTTGAAACTGTTCCTAGAAAGCAGAAGGATGGTTCGTCACAGAATATAGATTGTTTGTAACTGGTGAAAGATTTTAATTCCCACATGGGATATGTAGATCAGTCCGATATGTTCGTTTCCTCATACAAAGTGAACCGAAAATCGAGAAAATGGTGGCATAGGTTGTTCTGGCATTTCTTGGATCTTACCGTTGTAAATGCCTTCATAATATTCAGAGACAGGACACCAGATACACGAAGAATGAATCTGAAAGATTTTAGACTGGCTGTTGCTATAGGATTGATTGGTGCCGACCCAAGTATGCCTAAGAGAGGCAAAAAGACTGCAGAAAATATAACCAATATATTCAAGATTTCGATTCCTGCTGAAATAAGATTTGATAAATGTGCACATTTACAAAGGTTAGGTTGTGCTCATTGTAGCACACGTTTGCAGCCTCACAGAACAAGATGGCAGTGCTCAAATGTTGGACGCTGTTTAACCGAAGCCTCATATTGTTCTTCAAATTCCATCAAGCAGAATGAATTTGTTACTTTTGATTTCCTTCACCTTTTTTTCCATAGTTTCCTTGTGGTCATGACTTGGAACCACATGATTTAGAAAAAAGGATCATAAAATATAATTTTTTTAAACTAATTTGTTGTTTACTAACCTTTTTATTGTACCCTACAAACTAATATTAAAGTTTTTCGAAAAAAAAAAAAATTTACTCGTCCTCAAAGGGTTGAGGAATAAATTGGTGGCACATTGATTTTCTCTGTGATGGCATCCGTGAATACATAACAATGATGTCATTCGTTCATGGTTGCCAATACGGTGATAATTATTGTGCCACCAATTTATTTTTTAACGAATATGGTCCATTGGTAGATCTTCATAAGGACATTATTTAGATTATTAGTATTTTTTCAGTTTGAGTAGATTTATATATACTGTGGCGGGTGATAGACCAGGTCTTGACGTATATTAGAAAACCACAACTTGATCTCAGTAAAAACTTCACGGATTTTGAGATAATGCAACTTTTATAAAAAAATTATAATTCATATCTCAGGTTATTGTTTTATGCACCAGGCATATAACGGACGTTTTATGTCCATTCTTATTTTCGATGAATATAAGTGAATGGAGTTGTCAGAATCAAATTTTCGATAGCCGCCATTTTCGGCATTCAAAAAAATTGTATTGATTTGTATCCTTGGAGATTTCTATAATGAAACTTTAAACTCATTCTGTGACAAATTGATCTGATAGAAAAACCTAGACCTAGAAAACTTGCTTGTTTTGTCCATATTCTCAAAAGGTATAGAAGTTGCCATAATTCTTTTTTCGCTAATGGAGTAAGAAAAGGGAGTACTTTGTGATGCATTACAGTTTTGTTTCATTTTCATTTTATCAAAATATGGACTGTACTTCGTCACAGCGGCCACAGTATTGGGCCAAGTCGCCCAATTTATCTCTGAGCATATGCCCTGCCTAAGTTTTCAATTACTTGTCTGCCGTAATGAAAAGGACACCCATCATGTTGAAACCACATGCTCCGTAGGACTTCAGAAGCACATCTCCCAGTAGATGGGATAATTGGTTATCCAAAAATTCTAAATAGTTTTCGAAATTCAGTGTCGGTGGAAGCTCGAATAACCTAACACGTAGCATTTCAGTATAACGGTCCAAAGCTTTATTTTGAATTGATGTTGAAACCTGCCTCGTCTCATTATAGGAATGAGGATTCTCAAAGTGCCAACTGTGGAGGTTGTGGATATTGAAAACACCTTGAGGGTGGCATGATGATTAATCTGTCTATAATATTTTAACGAAATTTCGGTCCTCTCGTTGTTTTCTCAACATATTTTGACAAAAAGTTTTTCCTTTTGGTTAATATGTTGGCAGCAAAGATTGTAAACACGATACGTGGAAGGGGTGCAGTTGATGTCTTTTCAAAATATCATGACCGGTTGATTTTTTAATGCCTGTTCGTCGCGGGATAGCAAGTACAGATCATTTTCAGTTTCTTCAAGGATCGTACCTTCAAAGACTGATCACCTTGAGCACCAGGAGTACTGGTATGAATGCACGATAATCAGGATATGTATACCTATTGGGACATTTTTCATGTTTGCATTGCCTCTGCATTCACTATAAATGAAATGCATTTCGGCAAACTCACGTTGATCCAAATAGATTTTGCCAAGTTTTCAAATCCTATTCACAAAACAAGCTAACAGAGAAAATAATAACAGATAATGTTCAATGAGGAGCTATGTGGTAATACTACACAAACGAAAGCATTGTGTTGTCTCTGACTATCTGTCATTCAACTGTCAGGTCAGACTAGGTGCATGTAGTTAGCTTAATAATCGCCGTGCTTAATAATGAGCAACGCACTGCAGCTAACACTGTGATAACATTAAAAATAAATACATTTGTGTAGACCGAAAACGACTCCTATCGAAAATCTGCCTTTTGTTTTGACACAACTATACTATTCAGCTAAATTAATGTAATAAGAATGTACATGAAACGGCTGTTATATGACTGGTGCATGAAATATTGACCTGAGACAGGAATTAAATTGTTTCCAAAGTCTCGAAAACCGCGAGGCTCTTTCAGAAATCAATTTGTGGTTTTCAGATTGGTTATGACCTGGTTTATTATCAGCTTCAGTATGATCCATGGTTTAGCTGGCACCCTGTATGATATCATGGTACAAATCAACAATGGACATTAAATGAAGCTTATTTATTTCAACTTTCGGTCACTACAGTTTTTCCTGGATTTAAGATGTTGCGTTTCAGTCACATATGGCAACAATTATTTGTTCCATCCAGTAGCTATTGAAACTTTTGGTGTTTATGGCCCGGAATCTCTGTTATTTGTCCATGAACTCGAAAGGAGATTGGGCCGAGAAACGAAAGATTACCGTTCTACAACTTTTATAATAGAAAAAATTACTATTGTTATTCAACGTAGTAATGCTACTTCGGTTCTTGGAACTATTCCTCCATCGCATAAATTGGATGAGATCATGCTGAAATGAGGGCAATTCATTTCAGTACGGAACTAAAATCTCAAGCCGATATATCTGTATAGTCATTAGTCTCCTATCAAGGTTAATCCGCAAGTGATTGAAACACCTTCTTCTTTCTCAATGCGGTCAATGGACATAGGTCATTCCTGCCCCCCAAATATGATTTGCAGTCCTGGTTCTGGTTCCCTTTCAGTGGAAGAGCTTCATCGAGCAAGAGCCGAATCGATTCCTCTACGAAACCCTTCATCACTTGGAAGGATCGATTGAAGCCTGCGAAATGGATCTCATGCAGATTCTGTCTGCATATTACATATTATTTTATGAGAAAGAGGACACTGGCAGATCAAGCTCTTCAGATGATGTGGTGCTGCAGGTTTTTCCGGGATTTCCTGCAGCTGAAAAAGCAAATGCGCCACTAGAATCAATCAAGTCGCCCAGGAGCGCCAATTAATTTCTGTTGTTGTTTTATAATTTATATTACCTGTTAAGATTTTTGTCACCTGATCCTAAAGCTGATTATGAAGAATATTCTATACTTTTTTTAGTCCTATAGTGACGTAACCTACAATATTTTTTAAGTAGGGTGGAAGAAACATCGTTGGAAATACGACATATTTTTTTCCTACGACCAAATAAGTATCGTATATCGCACTATAAAGACCCACGGAAATAGCCCTATGTCCACACACGTGCGAAAAGCACTTTCCGCACACGTGTAGAAAGTAACTTCACCCATGCGTATGCGGATAAGCTGTCAAATATATAATGTCCAATTGGATTTACCTATGTAATATTTACATTTGAAGCACAAAAAATAATCTATTTGAAAAGTGCCAAATTTTTATTATCCATTTTTCAAATTATCAAACTCAAACTCTCTCATTGAAAGCATTGTATTTTTAAATTTCCAATTGGTATACGGTGGAGAATAACATTTTTGCATCACGAGTCCTTATTTTCGATGATATCGAAAAAATTTATTGGGTTTATCGGGGCAAGGTAGCCGAGTGGTTGAAGCGACATTGTTTCAATCACTTTTGGCTGCCAGCCTAGCGACTGCAGACATTTTTCTGATCGCCCGAGAAAGTGCTAGGAATCGCACGTGAAAAGTTAAGACCACGTGAACCCTTCTCGCAAAAATTTCGACTTCTGAGGGCTGCCGACAGCTGGTTAACGGAAAAAACAATTTTAACAATTTTTTAATTTCAACAATTTTTTAATTTTAACAGTTTTTAAAAACAAAATTGTAAGTACTTCCTTATTCCTTCCATATCCTAATTTAACACCATGAATTAAAAGATTGTAAACTATTATTCAATTATTATTTCATTCACTCGTTTTTCACATTATAATATCACATTTGCACCGAAAAACCTTCACAAATCACAACCATTTCCAACAAATTTGGATAGTCTTGTCCAAATAATGCATCGGACCAAATTCTGCATGGAAATATTGAAGTGATGGTTGGAAGATCTCTAGGTTTATTCGTTTGTTGCTTAGGGGGCTGTGATTCCAAATCTAGAAATTGTTTTTAATAGTGAATACTATCCTGAGTAAACGATTTTGATTTTATCGAAAATAAGGGTGCTTTACTCCTTATCAAACATTCCTATTTTTTGTTTTTCCCTTCATACCGTTTGGCAATTTAGAAATCTGATGCTTCCTATGGAAGTTTACTGCAATTCACCAATAATAAAAATGTTACTCATTTGATTCAAACTATTTGACACTGAATGACATGAAGTGAATATTTTGAATTTGAAAATTATTATTGAAAATAGATAAAGTTATTTGAAATTGTTCTCAGTCAGCCTTTTTGCAAAACTGATTTTTCATACTCGTGGGATTCGGCATGCGCCTTGTGCCACAATATTTCCTATTCGTCTGAAAAAAGTTACTTTCCGCACTCGTAATACTTCTGATCCTCATTAAAAGGCAAATCCTGAAATGCTCAGAGAACATCGTGAGAACCAAGAGGAAAAATTCGTGTTTTCCTTGAATTTTGAATACTGTATGCTTCTGAGGCCATCTACCTAGGCGACGAGTTCCAATGCTTAGCCGTTTGTTGATAGAACGAACTCTGAGAAAGAGATAATTATAAAAATAATGCCTCCTCGGGAATATTCTTATAGAGTTATAGACCTGAACCGGGGAGGTATGTATGCGCAGGGCATCGCTAACGATATCATCATTATGGGCAACGGGAAGTATATGGAGGTCTGTGAGGATCTGATGCAATCAGATCAAGGTCAACCCCCAAAAAAATACGATTGTTCCCTTCACCAGAAAAAGAAACCTAGAGACCAACAGAGCTCTTCGAATCTTTGTGGAAAGAGTCGAAATACTTGAGGTTGAATACTCATCTTGAACAAACATCTGGAAAAAGCGCTGACAGAGACAAGAGCATCATTAAAGGGGACTAGGCTATCCACAGCGATAGTAATGCACACGATAACGTATGGAGCCCTGCCTTGGTGGCCAAAGGTAGAACAAGTGACAACCAGAGGCAGGATAAGACTGCAAAGACTGGCCCTGCTCGGTGTCAATGGTGCAATATTCGGTAGTAGTAGTAGTAGTTCTTAGGGCAGGCCGCAACCACAGCCAAGCAAGTAGGCCCTCATGGACCCCTTTTGCCATCCCCTGTTCTCCACTTATCTACATTCATCATCTTAGTCTTCCTTTTCGAACCTTTGTGACCTCCTAATGAAGGTCAGTATGTCCGACCACTCCAAGTCGATTAGTTCCTATTGTTGGAGTTTCTCGACTATGAAGGTTCCTAATCATAGCCTCCCGTACGCCTCACACTCGCCGAGGAAGTGGGATGAAGTTTCTTCGTGTTCTTCGAATTTGCGGCAAGTGGGGTTGTCTTTTATATCTATAAGTGATAGGTGTCTGCCTGACTTGTTGTGTCCTGTTAGTATTCCTGTTTGTCAGTCAGACGCGATCCATGACTGGGAGCGGTGGCAGCCTCAGCGGTACCTCCACCACTGCGGTTGGAGTCGTTCTCATTGCGCCCAGTATTACCAAACAGGCCAACCTCTGGACCTTGCCTGTGCTGCTCTGTGCGCCTGGCCACCACACGGCTGACCCATAATGGATCATTGGTCTTACAACTGCCGTATACAGCCAGTGCATGATCTCTGGATTGGTGCCCCAATTGCTTCCTACTATTCTCCGCAGTTGCCATAGGATTGCTACCGATTTTTGAATAACCCCATATACGTGCGGCCTCCAAGAAAGTTTGGAGTCCAGGACCACCCCCAGGTATTTGACCTACAG
Source organism: Chrysolina oricalcia (assembly GCA_944452925.2). Classification (NCBI taxonomy): domain Eukaryota; kingdom Metazoa; phylum Arthropoda; class Insecta; order Coleoptera; family Chrysomelidae; genus Chrysolina; species Chrysolina oricalcia. The sequence goes on along the minus strand of OX101809.2, from coordinate 52,848,999 downwards.
GACCAACTCCAGCTCTTGCCCAAACATGGTAGGTGGCCTGAATCCATATTTTTTCATCCGTTTGGTGAACAGGATCATCTCTGTTTTTGTCGGATTCACTGAGAGTCCTGCTTCACCATCTCTCAATTATTCTGCAGGCAGCCTGCATACGGTCGCAGACGACTCCGATGAATCGTCCACTGATCAGGACAACTCCGTCGTCCGCGTATGCCTGCGCCTCGAAACCTTCATCTGTGAGTGTACCCAGGATTTCATCCATTACTCAGCACCACATATGGGGACAGAGGTAGCTTCTCTGAGGGCAGCCCCCATCCACTTCGGATTTCAGTCTGATGTCTCCCCGGAATACCTCGACCTTTCTCCTCGTAAGTGACGATACAACCCAGCTGACCATCGAGTGAGGCGTTCCTCTGGCCATTAGTGCTGCTTCTATTGTCGCTGTTTTTGCCTCATCAAATGCGCCTTCCACATCGAAAAACAATTATAATCTTTGAACCTTAGTGTCCTTTCGATTCTTCGCACTACAGCGTGGAGGGCGATTTAGTCAACCTTCCCTTTGTGTATGCATGTTGATCTCTGTGGAAAGGGCTCACACTTTGGGGCCCCTCCAACAGGAATCTGTCCACCACCTTTTCCAGCGTTGTAAACGGGAACGGTGTTAGGCTGATATCGACGATTAGCATGGAGGTGATCGTGAACCTCCCTTCGCTGCATTTACATATTACAGAGGAGGCGAGTATAGAAAAAATGCCTGGGCCAACAATCCGGGCCACTCCAACATAATGGAGGTCATAAGAATGAATACATCTGAGGCCGTCCGACAAAATGACTCCAACCTATTCCTTTGATGGAACATACATCACCATCATATAAGATGGAACGTCACATCAGGGGCCTTGCAATGGCAATGCGATTTTTGTCATTCTGGAACATATAGAAACGGAAGGAATCAACTCGTTCTTCAGTTGAAGTTAGTTACTTTTTCAGTCCGCTTAGTCCAGTTTTACCTTCAGTTGCAACTGAGCGGTTCTCAGAACATACGTCGGCCTCACAACCCGAAGAACCATCATGTAAATAATTCTGCTAGTTGGTCATAGAGGGCACTTGCAACTGCCTCCTCTGATGCTTTGAGGAACGTTGCACATGTATCTGTTAGATTCAATTCAATGCCCGTCATGGTCTTAGCCAGGGGAGTAGTTGTTTTCTGACAGGTACTTGCCATAATAAGCCTACGTAGTAGATGTATATGGGAGTAAAGGGTTCATTATCGGTCGGTAACGACTGTTCGTTTCTAAACGATCTCCCAAAGAACTCTGTTTTTTTCTTCTTTTCTGTTGAAATTCTCCGTGTGTTTGTGGATCTCTATTGCCTCCCGTACGAGTCGGCTATGGTATCCCTGGTTGGTGGCAAGAAGTTTTACGTCCTCAAACATAATCTTGTGTTTTCCTCCGATGAGCGCGTGTTCTGCCACTGCCGACTTCTCCGTTTGGCAGTTCCTCTGATGTTCCTTCAGCCTTGTTCCCATCGATATTTTTTGTGGTTCCGATGTATACCTTTCCGCAAGTGCATGGTATACGATATACCTCCGCTGCAGATAGTGGGTCTCTGTTGTCTTTTGTCGACCTAACGCTTTGTTGTATTTTCATGGTGGGTTTGAAGACCGACCGTTTTTATGTTGTGTTGCCCCAAAAGTTTTCCAATTCTGTCAGTGACCTTAGGAATATATGGAAGATACGCACGTGCAACTATCTGAGCCTCCTCCCTACTTTGTCTTGTGGAAGTCCTCGGTTTCATGGCTATATTCATTTCGGGTGCACTATATCCGTTTGGTCTCAAGGTTGCTTGGAGATGTTTTAGTTCATCCTGTAGGTGCTCAGGTTCACATATTCTCCGACCACGTTCCGCCAGGGACCCTATGTTTGAGTTCACTCGATGCAATATCGCATGCGATTTTTGCACTTTATCGAAGGATACCCCAAAAATGTTATGTTCGAATATCACCAGCGATAATTATCGACCATTAAACAACGAGGGGATATTTAGCATGCGATAAGAATTATCGATCGGAATAATTGACTTAAATCCTAACCTCGATAATAATCCATTGTTTACATTTTACTCGTGATATTATGAAATGGCAAATTTTGATGAAATTGCAATGATCGCTATAGCAGAAGTAGTAGACGATGCTGCGGGAGCAGCAGAATAGCGAAGGTCCTTCTACCCTCGTATGAATGCATTGAAACTATGAGATATACAATTTGTTAGAATGCGTCGTTTATCAAAAGTATTAATTCGTGAGTTGAGTCAGCTATAAATATTGAGACAAAAGTAAGTTACCTTCAATCTAAATAGGCAGGTAAATGAATGTGATTTATAATAAAACATGCTTATATGAATGTTTTAATAAGTCTTGGATTCCTCGCAAGTGGCAGCTATACCAGCTAGACTCAGCTTCCAATATACACGTAGCATTCAGTAAATAATGTTTCAATGTGCCTTGATGAAGTGATTGATGCTTTAAATCAACCAGATATTTTTAATCGATTTATTAGTAAAACAACACAAGAAATACAAGCAGAACAGTTGTCAACGTGACGCGCCACGTCATGTGATTTAAATACCTTTAAGCTATTGGTTGAATTCGTGACCCAAGCCAAGACTTCCCTCACACCCTTCGAAACCGACCAACTCTGTATCGCATTCAGTTCGGGAATAGCGTATCGAACGAGAAGAGTATCACATGCGAATTTTTGGCGATGTAAATATCACGTTCGAAATTTATCGCGCGAACTCAAACATAAGGTCCCAGGGGGGAAATAATTCCTCGCTTCTGACTAGGATGGTGGTTTGATAGAGCATGCAGATACCTATCCGTGTGCGTAGGTTTTCGGAAAACTTTGTGAGTCAGTCTTGCGCCACATCTTCCTATGAGTACATCTAGAAATGCTATCCGCTGTTCCTGTTCAGTCTCCATGGTGAACTTGATGCTGATGTATTCCGTATCTCCAAATGACGAAGATGTCATCCACCGAACGTAGCCACATAGTCGGTTTTAAATCAAAAGCATCAACTGCTTTCTCTTAAAAATATTCCATAAAGAAGTTGGCTATCAGTGGGCTGAGTGGGCTTCCCATCGCCACGCCATCTACTTGCTCATAGAAGTTTCCATTCCATTGGAAGTAACTTTCCGTGAGACATGCCTTAACGAGTCCGACGATGTCATTCGGGAACACGTTAGTTAGCTCCCTCAGAGAGTCAAGTGGGACGTTGGTGAACAAGGACACCACATCGAAGCTGACCAGGATATCGCCCGGCTCCAACGTTCGGCCTTTAATTTTCCCAATGAAGTCTGTTGAATCCTTGACGTAGGACTTCGTTTTTCCCACATGAGGCTGAAGAAGCGAGGCTAAATGTTTCGCCAGGTGATACGTTGGCGAGCCTGGGGCACTGACGATTGGTCTCAGTGGTATGTTTACTCTATGTACCTTAGAAAGCCCATACAGCCTTGGTAGAACAGCTTCAGTTCTGAGTATGGTCCTCTGTACGGTTTCCGGCAATGACGAAGATTTTATGAGTTTATTAGTATTCCTCAACCTTGCTTGTGTTGGGTCTCCTTTTAGCTTGCGGTAGTGAGATGGGTCGAGAAGTTGTTCAATTTTGCTGTTGTATAGTTCCGTTTTCAGAAGAACCGTGGCATTTCCCTTGACCGCAGGTAGAATGATGATACCTCAGATCAATAAGTAAACATAGATCGGCCCGATGCTACGTAAACATCATATTCACTGAACCGAAGACAACTTTGTTTATTTACATACACCTCTCATCCCTAATGTTTTCAAACATTGACGCCCTGTTGTCAATTGGAAAAAAAATATGATTTTGGTAGGAACCTACCAATAAATGCATAATCAATCATATTTTATATTCAGATGTTTTATTCTAAAAATTCTAGAGAAATGTTTATGTCCAGAAAGGTGTGAAAAAATTACCAAAAAGGAAGATATATGTCGTTTTGAACTGATGAAATTTTAGGCACTTCGAGCGGTTACTAGAATTATTTTATTCTTGGCAACACCGCTTGTAACACCGGCCGTGGCGGCCATTGTACGTTGTCGTTTTGTATTGATGAAGATATTTTCCTGTGTGTTTTCGTGGTTTTTGTCCTGCTTAAACAACTTAAAGTTACATTTGGAATATTTTTCAAAATAGTACAGTGGTTTAGTGAGTCACAATGTCGAAATACTGCTTTGTTTGCCAAACAAATTATAGTAAACAAACATTCCACAGGTGAGGTTCCAGTGGCGTCGAATGCACGATGCAAATCATGCAATCAAACGTATTCGTCAAATATAATATTGAGGGACAAAGAAACTCATTCAAAATTACAGATACGAAAAGCCTATGGCAAAGTGGTGAATTCCTCAATGTTTGTTATAAATATCTGTGAGCAGGGGGAAAAACATTGGGATGAAAGGAAAATTGAATTTATTTTCCAATAATATTGACATTGTTAAAATTCTAACAGTGAGGACAATTAATGATATACCAAAGGACTTACTTTAAATTTTTGGAAATCATTTCTTTGAGGAAGAGCCTTTATCAAACCATAGTTTTGCCTTGGTAAAGGTAATAAGTACTTCAAATTTTTTTCAAAATCTGATTATACCTTGAATTGTCAATAAGCGGAACTGACAAAGTAGAAAGGGTCAGGTCTCTTTTGACAAAGACAGTTCTATTTAAAAATCAATAAATACCAAGTGTTGAAATCCTCATGTACTGAGCTTTCTTGAGAATCATTCTTTCACATACACTTTGACACTTTATATTTATACATTTGTAATATTGTATATGTTAGGCTTGAAATTAAATAAATAATAGTGATATTTGCCTATTTATTATAATAACGTGTGGATAAGCATATATTTCATTCAATCTGATAGAATTTTAACAATATCAATATTATTGGAAAATAAATTCAATTTTCCTGTCATAAGCTTCAATGTTTTTCCCCCTGCTCACAGATATTTATAACAAACATTGAGGCATTCACCATTTTGCCATAGGCTTTTCTTATCTGTAATTTTGAATGAGTTTCTTTGTCCTCTAATATTATATTTGACGAATACGTTTGATTGCATGATTTGTATCGTGCATTTGACGCCACTGGAACCTCGCCTGTGGAATGTTTGTTTACTATCATTTGTTTTGAAAACAAAGCAGTATTTCGACATTGTGTCCTGCACCACTGCACTATTTTGAAAAATATTCCAAATGTAACTTTAGGTTGTTTAAGCAGGACAAAAACCACGAAAACACACAGGAAAATTTAAACAACACTTCATCAACACAAAACACTGGCACTTGCGTTCTCTGATGCTTTGAGGACCGTTGCACAAGTATCTGTTAGATTTAATTCAATCCCCGTCGTGGTCTTATCCAGGAGAGTAGTTGTTTTCTGACAGGTACTTGCCATATGAATGAACTGGTCCAAAATTCAGGAAGGATTATACTCAACAGAATGAACAATTTATTTATAGATGTTGGAGAAGGTTTCTTAACTCATAGGGCCAGTTGCATAAAGAATTTAACAGACAAATAAATATTTGATTTGATGATTACTATTGCAACGCATATCTAAGCTCCCCAGGTATGTTACCTACGTTAACAAAAGGCTTTATGCAACTGGTCCATATTTATTCAAATATTCGTATTGATTAGTTGAAACTTGATCTACACAACATAAACCCCCAGGCACCAAACTTGAAATATAGTCAAGGAACTTGTTAAATCTCTCGAATTAATTACTTTAGACCATAAATAATGCTTTATTTTTGATAGGTGAAAACTCCTAGAATCCAACTAAGGAAAGAATATCATCATAAATCACAAAACTAATCCGCTATCTTGAATCCCCAAATTTTGATAAAAAGTTATTTGCTGCCAACCCCCGGCTTTTTATTGACCCTAGGAATTTTAAGACAAAACCGTGACATAACTTGTTGCAGCTCACAGGTACTGCATTTGCATAAGTAATTTTGACCCCCTTAAAAAAGCACGGCACTGTGCTAGAGGTGTTGTGTTTTGGTTCGAATGTCAAAAACCCGAAACAAAACAGTTTCCGCAAGAATTATCTTCGGTTCAGTGAATATGATGTTTACGTAGCATCGGGCCAATCTATGTTTACTTATTGATCTGAGGATGATACCCTCATCTGCGTTCAAGCTTTTTAAGGCTACAATCTCCGTCTGTTAGGATTTCTTCCTACCAGACGAGGAAGCGGAAGAAATTAGGATTCTGACAGTGAACATTCTACGCAAGGCACGACCCCCTAGATGCAATATACCGAGAAGGCAGATTGTAGCCTTAAAAAGCTTGAACGCAGATACTGTAATTAGCCTTCCGCCACTGAATTGGATTTCCAGCCACCATGACGTTTTTATGCAGTAATATCACCACCGGTATCAACTAATACGGTTGCAGATTTCCTTTAAAACCAATACTCTGTATATAAATTCGGATCAGGCAGATTTAAATATGTTGCTATTTGCTTCCCTTGAATTACCAAATTTATTAATACCATCAATGAAAAATTATGGATATCTATTGATTAAAATCTGTATCGTTATGAAAAATCTTTATCATAATGAATCTCTTTATGAAACGGATTCTGGGAATATAAGTGTATTATTATAGTACGGGTGTAGAAAATAGTTATTCTTACCCGAATTCCTGAACAATGGGATGCGATGTATTTGAACGAATCGTTACTCTGTCCTGAAAATAAAGAACCAATTATAATAATATGCAAATATCGTAAGTAATTCCGCCGTTAGTAAACTTGATCAGTGCGAAGATAATTAAATCTATCAACGCCGGTATGAAACAGAACGCTCAATTGAAAAGATTATGATCCGAAAAGCGAGGGTTGTTGAAACTCGAACCAAGCAAATGCCTCGCCGTTTTATATAAAATATTGCTACGTTCAATAATTGGTTTGCAATGGCTGAGTTGATACTCCAACTAAGTGCAAGAAACGTTTCAAGTTGATATATGTTCAGAATACGAATAACACGGATATGTCAATCGAATTGTTTCAGAGATAAACCAAATAAGATATCTTTGACATAGTTTACCCGAATGAAATGCATATTAATGTACTCTGACCTCTGACTATGTCCCAAGTGAATAGAGATGTGCTGGTTAATCGCTATTGTTATAATTAGTATGTTTAGCACAATTACTTCCAATCTGCCAGAATACGTGTTGCTCATGTGCAAAATTGATCACCAAAATATATACGCAAAATTCCGACTTCTTTTGTAATATATCTCTCCTAAATAGTGCAGACCTTACCAATAAATACTGGAGATTGAAATTCGCCACCTTTATGTATTGTTTTCCAGCAGAATCAACAACTTTTTTCAACTTATTGAAATTCATTAAATCTGAGTAACTTAACTGTTCTCGAAGATTACACCTCCATTTTTCGTTCAACCAAGGTACTCCTGTGACTTACGAATAAGTATATTTCACTGGTGCATCCAAAACTTTGCATGAAACAGGCTTTGCCTTTTTGATACCCTCTCAGAATGTAGAGAAATGGTATGAATTAGATGACAAATTCGCAATATTCCTAGCAGAAGCTGTGGCTATATTCGAAGTACTTTCATTCGTTGAAAACTGTTATAATGAAAAGATTGTCATTGTCTCGGATTCCTTGTCTAATTTGGAAACTTCAGAAAGGGTTGAACTATCAATTTTCAATTACAATTCGTACATACTACAAATGAAAAAACTGGTGGCAAACTTAAACCGCACTGGAATACAAATTCAATTCCTGTGTGGATGAAGGCACATTTAGGACTGGAGGGCAATGAACACGTGGATCAAATGGATAGAGCTGGTGTTGAAAACAGGCGAATGGTCATGAAGTATGTGCAACTGATTTTTGTGCTCACTTGAAAATGAAACAGCTGGAGTGCATACTGTCATACTAATTCCACTAGATACACACTGTTACAACCGTGTACACCCACACATAAATGGTTTTCGAATATCAATATATCCTATAGATTCATCACAACTCTTAAACGACTTAAGTTTGGTTATGTTTGTTACCTTCAACATCTTTTTCGGTTAGATACCATTTCCAGGTAAAATTGTGATCATATCAGTCGAATGAACTATAGTTCAAATATGCCTAAACCTTTCAATATCATGACGATCAGTGCCTCAAACAGCATAAAATTGTATGAAGTTTGATATAATTCCTATACAATACAAATATCAAGTTTTAGTAGATTTACGAGTTGTTAACCATATTGTGTAGACGTATCCTTGTGTTCCATGTGTCGTAATAAAACGTCGTCCCGAAGGATCCCTGGACGTGAACCGTGCGTACCACCTGTCCATACATGTAGTACGGTCTTCTATTTCAAGTTCCCATTTTTTGTTGTTTTTGTAGGTACTTATTTAAATTGAAATCATTGTATCATTCTATACCACCTATGCTCCATACCCCACTTGTGTCTGGCCAAATGACGAATGTCAAAGCCATAAAAAAAAATTAAATTCATTCATTTATATATGCACCTTATGTCAATTATATTGTTTCAGAAGATTTAATCATCAAGATGTAAACTGACTAATTGATTTCTAGTTTCATGGCTGAACTTGTACCTCACTGTGGAAAAGACATCGATGTACAGGATACTGTCATCCCAGAAACTGTGTACTAGCTGTATATGAGGTTTTCCCCACGATCGTTAATGTGAATAAGAAATAATGTTGGTTCCAGAATGAATCCTTGCGGTAGAATTAATAGGTAGAACGTAGTGTGGATTTGACGAATTTGAATAACGAACATTCAAACAAAGAGATGATTACATAATATATCTTCATTTTATGATTACAGTACCATTAGGAGGATATGAGGAAAATCATTTATGTTTAAGTTTCTGTAACTGAAAATAAATCTATAATTTCATATATAAGCAACTGTACACACAATATAAAATTTCATGCTCACAAAAATAATGCTCGGAAAGAATTGGGACAATACTAATCAACAATAACAAGAAAAGTTTGTATTCCAGTACGAAGGTACAATCGTTAAAAAACAATATTCTTCAATGCCTTAAAGCACAAATTTCACAACCAGAAACGGTTTCGTTATACAGGGTGTTTCTTAAGTACGTGTAGAAACTTTAGGAGCATGTTGCTGACGTCGAAATAAGAAAAAAAGTTCCCATAAACTCATGTCCGCAAGTTATTCGTTTCTAAGATACAAAGTGTCAAAGTTTAATTCTTATTTTTGTTTTTTGTGAATAAATTCCAAAATATTTGTGATATTCGAGTAAAGATTTTTCAACGACAAAATCAAATTTTATGTCAATTGTGAAAAGACTAATTTCTAATTGAATTTATTTCAATTTTAAAAATCTTGTCATTCCAAATCACTTGCATAGATTATTTCAAATCTCAATAACTCGAAAACAGTTGCTCGCAGTGACCTCTACAAAGAATATATTTTTTACACAAACTAAATAATAAATATTCCCAGATACCAAACTTTACCAAAATATCAAAATTATTTTGAAATTATTCACAAAAATTAAAAATAAGAATTCAACTTTGACACTCTATATCTCAGAAACGAATAACTTGCGGACATATGTTTGTAGGAATTTTTCTTCTTATTTTGATGTGAGCAACAAGCTCCTAAATTTTCTACACGTACTTAAGAAACACCCTGTATAGTAGATATCTTTTAACGAAAATTTTATTTCCAATTCGTCTTTTCTACGCATTTCTAACGATACGTGTCACGCCATACCTCCATTAAAAAAAAAGGATTACAAAACCTACCATAGGTAGTCATATGACGCTTTCGTCTTTATTCGGCCAGACACAACTCTATAGTATACAACAATTTCAAACAAAATAAATACGATACAAAAACAATAACAAATGGGAACTTGAAATGGAAGACCGTACAACAATGTCATGATGCTTCAGAACATTATATCCGATTCGGGGGCTCATACTCTATACAAGTTGATATCTTGTGTCATGAATCTAACGAAATCTATTTGTGGGTCAGTGAATGGTGATCTATATATAATAATTTGTTCTCAAATAACTGACGATATAAACATGCATTTTCATGCAGTTCTTGTATTCTCAGGGCCAAATTCAGCAATCATTTAATGAGTGTTACTTGTGTTGGGTAATTTCTGCAGCCATTGACATTATATTATAATCGCCAAGAATGCACTGTCAGCTATTTCGTTCTATTTTAACCATGAAAGTACCAAATGATGAAAATCCCTGAAAAAATGTTTATCTATGGCACAATTAACCGCATAAAGTCTAGCACATTCATTCGATACAGTTTTATCCTCCTCGTAATTTAAAATGTCGGTTTCAAGAAGAAATGAGAGAAAGGACTCTCATTCAAAATGTATCTGAGATTCAATTTATTTCAATTTAATTTCTCATCGAATGTTGAATCATTTCAAAATTAGTGGTATCAGCTATTCAAAACAATCACTTGCAAATGCGGTTTTGCCGTGGTCGTCGTTGATTAAAATATCCAAACGTTTCGACTGAAACTGCGGCAGTCATCTTCAGTGGTGTCAAAGAAGAACTCTTTTGAAACAGGAGCTCTCATTCCTGGCATCCCATTTATGATGCTGTGTTGGTGCGCATTTTCTGCGTGGGTGGGCTCAAGCATAGTTTTCGCTCGATTTGAGTGGCATGGTTAACTTTTGGCGCATTTCAGTGCTGTGTGTCAGATCTACACGATTTTCCCAGTTAGCTTGGTTACACCTTTTATGTATGGCAAATAGACAGTGCCTTGGGGTGGCTCTTCACTAGCGTTCATTTCTTCCCGCATTGGACGAGTAGCATGAATTATGACTTTTTTGATGAAGCTTGTAACACCGTTGATTTTTATTTCGTCACCGATAAGCATTGTTTACATATTCTTAAGCTCTCTTCACTAGGGTGGTCCATGAGTAGATATCGATCTGTGTGTGTTTTCTTCCTGTACACCTTACGGTCCAGTTGATTACTTCATTTGGTGACTAATACATCTAGGACCCCCAATACCAAATCGAGCGGAAACTACACGCGACGCGAGCCTTTACCCACGCAGAAAAAGGCTGCCAAAAAGCATCATAAATAGCATTGTATAAAGAGTAAGACAATCATATTGGATACCGATTGCATCCGATTGGAGACGACATATAGATGGCGTTATCACTCTGGTCTCCCAGTAAGGTCGTAGATCATTGTTTGATGAACAATATCCGTTAGTCGTAATGAAATAATCTGCCAACAGGTGGCGCTGAAATTTTAGATTCGATATCCTCGATAGATGACTCTTAAAAGATTATATCTATTCGGAATCTGAACTTTGGACCGGTGCAAAAAATGGGATACAAATTTATTTTTGAGATGGAGATGTCTGTGGACAAGAGTCATCAGTGTTTTGTGTTTGTTCTTTGAAGGTTCATCTTGCCTTTGTTATTGTGGCTATACAGGTTTGTGGTAACGCCCTGCTATATTATTGTGTTATTGTGGTATTTTTATTACTATATTCTACAGGATTACTTTTTTAAATTACATATAGGCATCAGTACCATACTTTCAACGAGGAAAAGTTTTGGTATCAAAATTTAAAATATATTCTTTAGATTTATATAAAAAACTAAACAACTATAAAGTTACGGAATACAGGTATCCTTTCGAAAACTGATCATTGCATTGGTCTTAACAACACTCAAGTAACCAGCCATCATGAAAAGTGAATGTATTGCAATTATTTGTGAATAATTGATTTTTTTTCTCTCCATCATCAATTTGTTAATCACTATTATAGTGATATTCTATGTTATGATATGATTGAGTCCTATGTTGTCTATTTTTATGCATATTTTTGGAGCTTTCTATCCATTTCTTATGTACATTAGGATATCCTAGTTCATTGAAGATTATATCATTTCTATACCTATTTGAACAGAACATCAATAATTTTTTTCATTTTTCTTAGTTGTAGTATGAGTCTACCACCACTATTTTTTTATCATCTTCAAGATCAAAGCATACTACTGTTAATGGGCGAAATTTTAGGGATTTTCAGTTGCTGTGATGAGTGAGTTACCTTTCATGTTGCGAGCACAAAGATTATAGAACTACCGGTAAGACAGTCTTACTTTTGAATAATGATAATATTCAATGGAGAAACCAATCAATTCCATTATTCAATTGTATATCATTATTTCACTCAATAAAAAACGTGTTATACACTTCTACAAACATGATAAATCACATGAAGATTTTTTTGTTCCTTGAAGCCTCGAGTGTGGCAACTTATTTTTGTACACTCGAATGCAACGTTTTTTCTCCGAAACATTCGACTAAAACTTTTTTTTCAAAACACTTGAGCAACTTTTTTTTCAAACCAAATTACCCGCGATACAAAGTTGAAGTCAATAAAATAGACACTAAATTACACAAAAATACCTACTTCATAATATAATTTCTGAGCCATTTTCATGTTTATGAACCTCCCCGTTATAATGAGAAATATTAAAACTGTCATTTAATTATTCTAATAACATTTTCTGAGAAATGAAGCATGAAAAAAAGGTTCTATATTCATACAACTTTCTTTAAATGGGATCAGATGATTATAAAATTTCTCATGATCCGTGTCTGGTTTGTATGCAGAAAACCAATCTGGAATGTTTTTTTGTCCCAGTCCGCCCTTGATAATCAACAAAAACACATTGAAAACTATCCATAACAGAGTTGAAACAAAATAACAATGTTCTCAAAACATTTCCATGATTATTGGGCGAATCCCACTCTGCTCCCACTGCTTTGATTTTTTTTTTGGAAGATATGGTGAAAGTGCAATGCAGAAAACTTTATTAAATGTTTTGTATTAAGTAAAAACCTTCAGCATCAAAATAACGTCAAATATTTATGTCTGAAAACTAAAAACGCTAGGTGGCTCTCGCGTTTTGATCCTCAACCCTTTCGACCCTGAATTCTAATTCATTTGAGAAAAAGATTTTTTGTGGTACAGTTTGCATCTAATAAATAAACAAATTATATACATATGGTTTTTGCCAAAAACTAATTTATTTTTCTCAAAAATTTGACGTACACATATGTGACCAACATCGTTTGAAAATACAATCAATGGCAGGATAATTTATTTTACATGGAATAACTTAAAACAATTCTGCGCTGACGTCAGACAAAGATGGATATTGCATTTTTCACAAAAAACTCTTGATCTAGAAGAACAAAGCTCTCTTTTACATCTATGTGGTTTTTCCTTTACAGTAGGCCAATGGCCCATTACGTCAAAACGAACATCAGTTTGAGGGCGAATTTCTGGAAGTATTTTTTGTACGTAGCATGAATATTTTCCGAGCTAGGTCTTCCCCCGTTTCTTTAGTGGCTGATGTCCGCGTTTAGCCAATGATTCGCTAACACTTATAGTGAATGAAAGGAGATCCATGATATCTTTCTTGGAGATATAATTCTTTTTTGCTAAGAGTCGATACTTCAACCAACTGTTTGTGAAGACCACTGACATAAAATGAAAAATAACACGCAAAGTCCACTTTTTTTAACATATAAATATACGATATAGACGATATAGTTGAAGCAAAGAATCTGTCTTTATCTACACCACCCATTGATTCATTGTAGAGATTTATAACTTCGGGTCTATCGACGAAAATAATTTTTTTTTTCAGATTTGCACCACCGCTTAGCTGAATCAATATTACCATTGCCGACACAAGTGAAAATAATTTTTACTACATAATTGTCTTTCCATTAGGTTATTACAATATCTTCTTTGTCAGTTACAATTTCTTGGATGGCTCCCCTTTTTGTTTTTGTATTGAAAGAAAGACGACATTTACCAGTTCTGTCTGCTCTGTAGTACCTGTATACCAAATCTGTCTATTTTTGAGTTTCTGCACAAGACTAATGGAGGAAAAAAATTATCCGCATACACCTTGTAATTCTTCTTGTCTGGAATTCGTTCTGACAACTAAAGAACTATTCCAGCCGTTATTCCGTACTCTTGGTACTCTTCGTGAATGGGTGTTGCTTTTTCTTGGTAAATGAGAAAATCATATACAAGGCCATAGTAACTACAAAACATACACTTTATACCCCATTTAGTGGGTTTGTTTTTATATATTGTTCAATACTTAGCGTACCTTTGAAAGGTATCATTTGTTCATCAATGCATAGATTTTCCTCTAGTTCTAAAGCCCTGCAACGTGTATGAATTACATCGAAGAGGGGACGTACTTTCCACAACCTATCATCATTATCAAGTTTCTGGGTTACCAAATGCAGATTATTTCTTAAATTTTCTAATCTTTTTCTTGACATATATTGATGGTATACCTGTTCAGGAATTCCAGTACAGACGCAACCTGGGAAATCTCAATATTCCCATAAGTATATGTATAGCAAATAAACTCCTTATTTCGTCCGCAGTGGTGTTAATGCTAAAGATTTGTATTTTGTGCCATTTGTTCAAAAATATCATCTGGTACATATTTCCTAAAAACAGAAAATTGATCTGGTAAATCAGTACTCTCACCCACTTCGATCATTTTGCCTTTCTAAAAGTGGACTGGTAACACCAGTTATTTTCCATTTATAGTCAATGGTCACTTTTTTAGGCTTCTCCACTTTTATATTGCTTTTGTTACTGTTTCATTTTCCCTTCTTGAATTGATGTTGAACTTCTGAATCTGGCATATACTCTTCCTCTGTATCTTAATCATACTCTTCTTCTGCTTCCATATTCTATTATTTCTCTTCTTTCTGCTACAATATTTTCGCCTCCTCTGTATTTGATTCTTCCACACTTTCTTCATTATCACATTGTCTGGTATACCTTCCGTATAACTCTAACTCGTCTTCACTTCCTGACAATTCTAGATCAGATTTATTTCCATTCTCCAATTTCTGTAAGATATTATCAATTTCTTCATGTAACTCCTTATCTGTCAAACTCCGGTGATGCATCCAGTCTTGTCTTTTTTTGATTTGATGGGCCTGAAAAAGGGGGTTATTTTATGTAATACGTTACGTATAGTGAGACCTGATATACACATTTGTGTACTTCGCTAAATTACCCTTGAAGCCTGTTGGTAACATTTGTGACCTTGTGACCGTTTTTGGACAAAATCAAAGCGTGTTAGGAAACATTTAATTGTTCACAGTAATTATTCAGACTTTTGAGAATAGTTTATAGTTGAAACTAAACTGAGTATGCCCAAAATCTGCAGAAACAATGACAATTATTTGTTCACCTGCAACTGCGTCTTCCATATTGGTAACAACTGTGATTTTCAACAAACAATGGGATCAACTTCAACTAGTTTTCGATAGATGGAGCCAAGTACGCATATGCAATGCTCCGCGGAACAAATTAGAACTGTGTTACGTTTTATTGTCACAAATATATGACGGGTACATATGTGACCGCTAGGGCCGAAAGGGTTAAACAATGGTGCTAGTAACTAGAGCTTCAGTTTCAGTTGATACGTCGCGTCGTGAAGAGTACTTTTGTACAGGCCACTGAAGATAACTGCCGTAGATGCAGTCGAAAAGTTTGAATATTTTGACCAAAGAAGACCACGACACAATTATGGGTCTTAACCATAACATTGATGCTACCCATTAAAGCCTCCATTGAATATACATGGTGTCTCAGAAATGAGTAAGCGAACGGAAATCTGAAATTTCTGAGGGCAAATATAACTTGAGCTGATCCAAGAATCATTTTCATCCTATCTCTGGGATTCAAACTAAAGGGGAGTGTTGAAATTTATAATGCAATAGTTCTCATTGTTTGATTACATTTTGTTGTTTATAATATTTTCAATCACCAATGTTTAAAAAAAACAAAATGTTGTAGTTGTTAATAAATAAAAATATCAATCTGACGTACATTTTCTGTCTTGAGTTGAAAAGTTATTTTGCCAGCGACCGAATGAAAGCGACTTATGACATCAATGCCGATGCTGGAGGCTTTCAGGTTGATGACCTAGTTTGGCTTTACAACCCGAAGCGTCGCCGGGGTCTGTCACCGAAATTACGAAATTCATGGGAGGGTCCGTACAAGATCGTCAAGAGGATAAACGACCTTCTTTACCGAATTCACAAGTCACCCAGAGGTAAACCCAGGGTTGTTCATTTCAACAGGTTGGCCCCTTACGCTGGAAACCATGACCAAGTCCGCACCCTCAGACCATCAGAGGATGCGATGACGTTCCAGAAATTCATGTACTTATACTCAAATGGACAGAAAGTATCACACGGGGTAAATCGAGAGGAGCCACGGGACCTTCTCAAAGTGCCAGTCGATTACGCCCTAGCACACTGCGTGGCAGAAGATCTTCGAATGTCCAGGGGCATCGCTGTGGTGTTAAGAAATTTAGCCAACTCCAAACAGTACGGAAACAGAATCCAGAAATTGGAGGTGTGCTACAGCTGAAGAAGGTTAGTATGATTCTTGAATCTTTTTCAATAATCTAATATTATTCAAGATTCAATGGTCCACCATAATAGCACCTATTATATAGATATGTCAAACGTTGAAGAATAGCTTGCACGAAACGACGCACGGCGACAAGCTTATTTCAGATCAGGAATACTTTTTCATATACCTTTGCTGAGCGGCTCAAGATTTTTTTTTAACTGAAACTATATCTACTCAGTAATTTGGTAGTGAATTCTATCTTCTTTTTCCAACTGATGATTTATTTATTTTGTGAAAATAAATGTTGAATTAGGTAGGTACTGGATAAAGAAAACTTTTATCTATATAATTTTCACTGAGTTCAGGTATACTTGTTACGGCCGGTTTTGGCTTATAAACCTTCATCAAGTATACCTAATACTACAGTTTATAATGAGGTCTTATAATATGTTCTTATGATATAGTTTTGATGTTATAAAATATTCTGCTCTAAAATAGAAAACGAAATGGAAATGAAAACCTCGTTCAATTATTTGACTTCTCTGATCCTAGCACCAGCTATCTGAAGGCACTGAAAGAACAGCAGGGCAGGTCAAAAAGTAGATTTCATCCTGATCGAACGGCTTATCAAATCCACAGTTCAAAACAGCTAAATCTGTAGTAGTTGGAAGTGAAATTAGTAGAATATCAAAGCAATAACTTCAAACTATGACAAAGAAAACAATTCAATATAAGTTTCATTCAAATTGGCAATATTAAATATAAGAATATTTTAAATTGATAAACTGAGACCAAATGAAATAAGACAGATGAAAATATGGTTTTCAGACAAGAAGACATAACAACTCTTGTGAGTAGTAGTTTAAAAAAATCTTATCAAATAAAATTCTTGTAAATAAAGTCATATTAGATTTTAATAAAATTTAAAAACCAGTTTTGTCAAAAATAAAAACCATTACAATTGGACAACTCAAACTAAGTGTGGTTGCTAGGAGATAAGTAAATTGGAAGTGCGTTAAGCTTAGAAGATCAAAGTCGGATGAAAAACCCGTTGAAATTATTTGCAGAAAATCCTACAAAATCCCCTGTACAAAAGTGAAAATCCTTAAAAGTGTTTGAAGGAGAGTCCCGAAACCACCCCAAAGAAAAACCATCAAGAAGAAAAGATGTAACTTACCAAAATCGAATCCAGCACAAATAGAAGATTCCAAGAGCAGCCTCCTGGGATTTGCAGTCACACAAAAGATATTGGTTTAGTGTATAATTATTGACAGGTACAAATATCTCACTTTCCCACAAACCTTAGGAAAAGAGCGAATCAACCTTTTCTGAACAGTTTACGTTGAAGCGTTTCACATTCTTATCGATTTCAGAGAAATTTTTGTAATTTCTTGTAAGTTACTTGTGTTGATGTTTAATTCGAAAATGATCATGTATTCGCATTGTGTTGTTATGAAATGCAACAAAAGTGGGGGGTTGACGGAAATAACAAAATAACAATGACAATGTTTAATTTTGACACAGAGTGAAAACTAAAGCTACGTTCACTGCGAACTTGTTGAATTTTTTTGAACTGCGCAACGTAGAAGAAATGACAATATACCGTTTAGAATCTATGAAATTAGAGTATTTAAATAGTAGTTTTTGATTAGATATTTCATTGGACAATTTAGTATATGAAGTTGGGAAATAGAAATAAGTTAGCTCTCTTTAAGTGATAGGTGAGTTTAAGATTAGACTGATATAATTTCATGCAATGAATATTCTTTAAGAGCGAAAGTGTATTTCATTATGATTTTTACTTTTCCAATATTTCATTTGTTTAAATAAAATTTAAAAGAAAAGAAAAAAACGAATTGAGTACATTTTATTTATTTGAGGTACAAATACTACTTTCAGAATAAATTAAGAAAAGAGTAAGAATCCACCTGAGATTGAGACTAATGTTCAGTAGCGCAGAATGAGCTGGAAAACAAGGTAATGAGGTAAAGAAAAGTAAAAAGGTGAGAACATCAAATAGCCAGGCAATCTAGTTTTCAAAGAAGTATATTCAAATAACATCAAAGCAATATCAGAATAACAAAAAATAACATATTCAAAAATATTAGATACAATATAAATTAATGTTGATTTCATTGAAAATATGAGAATGTTTCCCTTTATAACATAAAATAATGTATTAATATGTATAGTACAAGAAAGTAATTAATACATAATCTAGTAAGTGTGGTTAAAGTTAATAAGTTCAAATTATGTTCATTTCCAGTTCCAGCAAACTAGCATAATTGATGTATCAAAACAGGTTCGATGAGCTACCTACCTGGTAGAGTACCTATACAGGTCCGGAAATATACGGAGCTCAAACTTAGTAGCAAAAATTCACAAATTTAGAAACTAGTCAAGTCAAGTCAAGTATTTATTAATCCATTAAAACGAGCTTACAAAAGCAATTGGACAAGTCAGTATCAGGTACATATCAAATACAAATATATAACAAAACACATTCAGAACTAACAAAAAAGTATTAAAACAATCGAGTGACTAAGCAGGACAGCAATGCACATACAATGTACATATTTAAAAAATAACATAACAAAAACATTTATAACTAACAAAATGCATTAAAACAATCTGAGTTAGTACAAAGCAAAAAATACAAAACATTTTATTATTGTTGGTAAGAAAAAAACTCATCGATTGTGTAGGGGCTAATTTGAAAAAGTAACTGTTTTATTTTATATTTGAATTCTTGTTCCTTGGTAATATTTTTAAAAAACTCCGGAAGTGCATTATATAGTCTCAGGCCCAAAATCTCGAACGACTTATGACATAGAGATAAACGTGATTTGGGTATATGGAAATCATTTCTGACACGAGTGTTATAACCATGAAGAGATTTGTTTTGTTTAAAAACTTCTTTTTTTTATGAATGTACAACAGAACTTCCAGAATGTAGAGACCTGAAAGGGGCAAAATATTTAATTTTTTAAATAATGTTCTACACGATGTTGTTCGTGATGCGCTTGCAATAGTTCTGATAATTCTCTTTTGCGTCATGAAAACACCGTGTGCAGCTGAAGAATTACCCAATACAATCAGCCCATAGCTAAGTCTTGATTGTATCTGCCCGTGGTAATATAAAAGAAGACCAGAGTTGTCTAGAATTCTCTTCAGGTTTCTTAGCAGGTAACACTGCTTATTGAGTACTTTAATGAGATTATCGCAGTGCTGACGGAAATTGAGAATGCTTTCTAGAAAAATCCCAAGAAACTTTATACTGTCACACATTTCTATCTCACCACCGCATATTTTAATATTAATGTCTACCATGTCTGTATTTTGGGCAGTATGAAAAGATACTTTCGTTTTAGAAACATTTAAAAACAATAAGTTTTCACTGAACCAATTTTGCAGGCAATCAACGTCAGAACTGATGTTCTGTTGCAGTTCAATCAAATATTTTGATTTAAATAGGAGTGAAGAATCATCAGCATACAAACAAGTGAAAGAATTTTGCAATACAGAAACCACATATAAGTATATCATTAGATTGGGATTTTTATTCAGTTTTTTCATTTCCACAGCTTCCAACAAGTTCGCTCTTCCTTTATTATACGTATGGAGGTTTTTCATGTTACCTATCTTTATTTGTTGTGTGACGTGTTTCTTGTGAATGCCCTTACGTTACTGATTTTTCATTTGACAAAAAATGTTCACGATATCATATTTCAAAAGTTATGCTCGTTTGGCCTGTATAAGCTGACGAACATTCCCCACATTCCAGTTGATATTTACCTGATTTCTTCTATTTTTGGGTTTTGCGTTGAATATAAAAAAATAGTTCTCAACATTTTCTGAGAGTCTTCCTGGGTAACTATTCTAGCATACTTTCATTCTCCTCTTAGTTCTGCTTGGTTTGGGTACAGTTCTCCCATGTTCAACCTCGAGAGCGGACCTAAGTATATATAGGTAGTATAGGTATAGGTCAAAATATCAAATGCCACGAGTCACCAATATCAGACAGATGAGAAACCTTGTAGAAAGATAGTTTGTTGAGGGTAAGTGCCCAACTAATGCATTCACCCCGGAATAGTCTTGTTGAATTGGACCATTTTTGGTTTCCAGTTTCAGAAGGAACACCCTGCTCAATTTGAAGAGTGAGTATATAAGCTTGAAAGCGTCGGTTTTAGAAAATGTTTCAGATTCTCATGTTTCAAATAACAGTAATCAACAATAAAGCTGCTACGTATCCCAGAAGGCACGAAACATAAAATAAATAAACCTCTTAGAACAATGCACACAACAGAATATTAATCAATTCCACTGTTCTGATAGTAATGACTATTTCCCAAATATCTCATCGATTTCAAATTGTTCCTTGGTTCATAAAAACTTATTTTTGAAGTAACTATACTATGTTCATCTTTTTCATATGATAGGGGCAGTGGCCGCTGCATAGAGAAAGTAGGCAACCTTGACAGAAATATTCATTGCGCTCGCTACTACAAGTAGTGAACTGACATCAAACGACACAATTATTTTTCACAGTATTATTTTTTGATAGGAATGACCTAATAGCTCATCGACAAGGCTGTGTTTTAGTAAAGGAAGCGTATTTCTTGAATTTATTGATTTTCCTTGATTCGCATGAGAAGATATTATTCCACGAATAAAATCGAAATAGCGTGAGCCTAGTTAGTATATTTGTTGAAAACAATACCGTTGAATACAGTTATCCTGACTGTCGTTTTTGTTGATCAAAATAGAAATTCAGAGACGTAGATAGTATGGATCCAAACTCCAAGACAACGCCAATTTCACACGTCAAATGAAAAATGGGAACAGAAAAAAGAACTGTAGGTTAGGAAATGTGAAAAGTCAACAGTTTTTGACTTCATAAATCTGATAATTTCTAGCTTAAATGAGAAATGAATCATTCAGGACTTACCAATCTATTATACAATTATAAAAGAAAACACAAAACTTTTCTCACATCGGTTACGGCATTTTTTCTCAATTTTTTTGACTCGAATGATTCGATCAAGGATCAATTTAGGGATACCTTGAACTACTACAAATTTCACAAAACAAAATAAAATGTCGTTTTTGGTTGTCATTAGTTAATTATTCATTAGCCCCGTCTGGTAAAAGTGCATCGGAACATGAGAAATCCATTTCTAAATTATCTGCTCAAACAGGTTGGTATACTGGTATACATACGAATGTTTTAAATGAAAGGATGCGTATGTAACAAATCAAAAGATAGTCAAGTTTTCATACATTTTTCGTATTTCAATGACCTCGGTAGTGAATGCTCAACATCTAGGCAGTGTAAACAAAGAATGTGTGAGCTTGAATTTTTTTCTTACCTTGGAATGAAGTCTTCTTAATCTATTTGTTTTGTTCACAGGTCTATCCGTTGAGACTTATCATGAGGCACTAACGAAAAACTTACACATGCATCCTCACAAAATTTCAGTATTTCAACAGATAATCCATCTGATTATAGCCAACGGGTGCAATATTGCCACTGGTTCAGATAGAATATGAATGATAATTATTTTCTGAATATCCCCAAAAACCTACAGCATTAATCACGGTATAAAATAAAAATGAGAGCCAATGGTTCAAGGAACGACTTTCTATTAGCATTCAGAGGGGAGTAGGAGATTTGAGCCGGTTCTGGGCCTCCCCCCTCCACTATGACGTCATCGTTGACCTTGTGGTGACCTTCAGGGATGACCTTGGTGCATAGGTACCTTTGTGTAGGTCTATGACCTTGGCATGCCCTAGAGATGCCTTTGAAATTTTGTGTTTGACCTTGATTTATATTGTTGGGAGAGGTGTTCAGGGTTTGTGTTTGACCTTGAGATGACTTGGAATTTTTTTCATACACGGACAAGTACTTTTTGTAAGTACACATATTTTTTTTTCCTCCATGTCTTGCATGACCTTCATGTCTACCTACTCAGGTACTGTGTATGATCCTTGTAGAGTGCACATGAAAAGCTATACCGAAGTATGGAGACGGTACACGTCCGCACACCACGGAGATCCAGCCCGATATGTGAGCTCTGATTTCTCTCCCGTGATGTATACCTTGCGACGGTGGTGGGGGGAGAGGTCGCGTGACGTCAACGCTATGCACACGACGATCCACTGATGTGTGTCAGGCCCTCGCTCCCGACACGGTGGGTCCGCTGACGTCACACACCCATACGCTGAGGCGATGTAGCGACTACTATTAACTCTCCGTCCTCTCTGTATTGATATGCTGTTGGATGCGTTAACTGGTGGGGAGGGCTCTGTGACGTTGCATGAGTAGTCGATGCAGAGAGAATTTGTTTACCCTCTCTTCCACTCATCGAAATAATATTTAAAGGTGGTGAGAATGATTGTGAAATCAGTATTTCATTGAGTTTTGTGCTGAAGAGACATCGAGAAAATGTATTCCTGTGGATGTGGTAAATCGTTCACTCGTAGTGATAATCTCCGTCGGCATCAACTCCAAAGTTGCCAAGGTGGCCCTTCTGTGAAAAGGATTAAGTTAGATGCGGCAGCATCGACACCAATGTACACATGCAATTGTTGTAATGTGTCAATTCCTGCTTCCCAAGTTAGTTCTCACAAAAGAACTCTCCAGCACAAGAACAATGCATGTGTTCAAGTGAGTGATGGCATACAAATTATAAGGAATGCTTTCAAGTGTAGAATTGTGAGCTATCGCGTGGAAAGTCCAAATGTTTACACTGAATATATGCCATTCTTCAGTGAGATCAGAGAAAAAGTTATTGGATTACTTGAAGAGGCAATAAAGGTTCACAAGATCTTTAAAGTGAATATGGAAGTATTTGGCAGCTACATTGTCCAAACACGGGATTTGAGTGATACCAAGTCATTCAACTCACAAAATAAAATTGTGGATCAGTCTACGGATTTGGGTGCATTATTCGATGGATTCCGTGATGTCATCATTGCTCAGACTACGGAATTTGAAGAACGTGATTCAGGTATGTTTAAGGTTTTCTTCTAATTACATGAATATTAAATTATGTTTATGTTTCAGGATGGAGTTGTGAAAAAGTTATGTTCCTCGAAGTGAACATCAACAAGTATAGTCCACTCAGCGGATGTTCGTATGTGAAGCTGCCCGAATTCATTGAGACAAGAAAAGGTGTTGTGAATATTCGCAATGAAGATCAACATTGTTTTGCATGGGCCATCACATCTGCATTGTTTCCTGCGAATGGTAGAGTGTCAGAAGTTTCCTCATACCCCCACTATTCCAATGTCTTGAATGTAACAGGTATGGATTTTCCAGTTAAACTTTGAAAAAAGTTTGAAGACATAAATGATATTTCAATAAATGTTTATGGGTTAGAGTCGAAACTTGATAAGGGTAAAATGAAATATGAAGTGGTTGGTCCGTTGCGTTACTCACAGAGAAGACTCAGAAGACATGTCAATTTGTTACTTATAACAGATGATTCTGGCAATAGTCATTATTGTTGGATTAAAGACCTTTCTAGATTAGTTTCAAGTCAACTATCTGCGCATGAGCATAAAAAATATTTTTGTGATGGATGTTTATTGTATTTCTCTCATGAGCGATTATTGTTACGTCATCAGTTGCATGACTGTAATCACTTGAGCACTACAACACCATCAGTCAAGTTCAGAATCAACAAATATGGTAAAATGTTACCGGGGAATACACTTATGTTTGAAAATTTTGAGAAACAGCTGAAGGTGCCATTTTTAGTTTATGCCGACTTTGAATCAGTTCTCAAACCCATTCAAACTAGTCAACCCAACCCTAAACACTCATACTCGAACAAAACATACAAACATGAACCTTATTCATTTGCTTATTCGATAAAATGTTCATACAATGATAAATTAACTAAATTTGTGACATATAGGGGTGAGGATGCAGCCGAGAAATTTGTTACAAAACTTGAAGATGATTTAAGGAATATTTATCACAATCATTTGAGGTATCCAATTCCTATGGCTGCACAAACCCCCTCGGAAGAAAAAGAGTTTTCTTCTACTCAATTTTGTGGTATATGTGATAAACCATTCTCGGGTGGTGATGTGAAAGTGAGAGACCATTGTCATCTCACTGGAAAAAAAGATCACCTGCAGCACATTCTGTATGTAACTTGAATTTCAAACTACCTAATTTTGTTCCGATAATTTTCCATAACCTGAGTGGATATGATTGTCATTTGCTCATAAAAGAACTGTATAGAAACAAAGACAAAGTGGATGTTATCCCACAAACTAAGGAAAAATACATATCTTTCACCAAGCATTTATTTACTCACTCATACACTGACAAAGATGGAAAAGAGAAAAAGAATTATTTGAAAATGAGATTCATAGACAGTTTTAAATTCATGTCGAATTCTTTGCAGAACTTAGGTGCTAACTTAACATCCGATCAGTGTATTGAGATGCATAAACATTTTCCACAAATTGACAAATTCAATTTGATGAGACAGAAAGGTGTTTTTCCATATAACTTTGTTGATCATATTGACAAGTTGAATCATCCAACTCTCCCCACAAAAAATCAGTTTTATGACAATCTTAACGGAGAGCATATATCAGATAAGGATTATATGAGAGCGAAACGTGTTTGGCATTTATTCGAGTGTAAGAGTTTGGGAGAATACTCGGATTTATATTTGAAGTCTGATGTGCTTCTATTATGTGACATATTTGAGAATTTTAGAGACATATGTTTAGAGAAATATAAATTAGATCCGGCACAGTATTATACAGCACCCGGATTATCATGGGATGCAATGCTAAAGTATACAAATATTGAATTGGAATTATTGACAGACATTGACATGATACATTTTTTCAAGAAAGGAATACGTGGTGGAATAAGTCAGTGTAGTGGAAGGAAGCATATTGCTAATAATAAATTTTTACCCGATTATAACCCCAATGAACCTTCATCATTCATATCATATTTAGATGCCACCAACTTATATGGTCACAGTATGTCACAACCATTACCCACCAATGATTTTGCTTGGCTAACACCCAATGACATTTTCAATTTGGACGTAATGGCTGTGGCATCTGATAGTCCATACGGTTATGTTCTCGAAGTGGATATTCATTATCCCCAAGAATTACATGACAAACATGCTGATCTCCCTTTTCTCGTTGAAAGTTTAATACCTCCACATTCCAAATCGAAAATTCCTAAATTAATTCCAAATTTAAATGACAAGAGAAAATATATTGTACATTATAAAAACTTACAGCAGGCTGTGGCCAATGGTCTTATTGTCATGAATACACATAGAGTGCTGAAATTCAAGCAGTCATGTTGGATGAAACCTTATATTGATTTGAACACTGAAATGCGCAATCGCTCTAACAACAAAGCTGAAAAAGATTTCTATAAACTCATGAATAATGCAGTTTATGGGAAAACGATGGAAAACGTTGATAACAGAATAGATGTTAGATTGGTGACGCATTGGGAAAGCATCAAGAGGAAAATGGGTGCTAGCACCCTAATATCACGTCCTAATTTCAAAAGCTGTTCAATTTTTTCCGAAAATTTCGTTGCTATTCAATTGGGCAAAGTTAATGTATTGTACGATAAACCACTATATTTGGGATTCTGTATTCTAGAATTATCCAAAACAGTTATGTACAACTTCTTCTACGGATGTATTAAACGTCATTATGCAGAAAATGCTACCTTACTCTACACTGACACGGATTCTTTAATTTTGAAAGTAAAAACTGATAATTTTTATGAATTCATTACCAGCAATATAGGTGAGTTTGATACTTCCAATTACAAATTAGGAAACCAATTCAATATTCCCATTACAAAGTCAATTCTGGGTAATTTCAAAGATGAATTTCCGAATGATCCCATAATTAGCTTTTATGGTACCGGTGCTAAAGCATATTATGTTCAGTCTGTAGGTAGTGAATTCAAGAAAGCAAAAGGTGTCAAAAGATCCGTCATAAAGAATGAATTGACATGTGAAGATTATAAGAAAATTGTCGAACAGGGTGGTTTAATATTTAGGAAGATGAACTCGTTTAGAAGCATATTGCACGACATGTATACTGAATTGAAAAACAAAGTTGCATTGTCGTACCATGATGATAAACGGTTCATCATTCCCAATACGACACAAACTCTTCCTTGGGGTCATAGCGATATAGAATTCTACCAGAATGACCCAGAAGAGAATATTCGTTGGGTTTCCAATATTATTCAATCTTTTTCCCAAGAGAGTCCTTTAGATCAATTACTTCATTTATTAACAGCTGAATTGAATAAATGAAATATCATTCAAAATGGAAAATTCACCACCACTATACTTATTTATTTGTATTTCATATGTGATTACGCTTATTATATAAAAATAAAATTGTACTAGTCAATTTTAGCTGATGTCTTGTCCTGTACCGAATATATTATATAGTACTCTTATTGTATAAAAGTCAAATTATACTAGTCAATGTTAGTTTATGTCTTGTTACCAAATATATTTTTTTGAATAAACATGTTTTTCTGAATTCCTTTTGATTCATTTGAGATATCAACATACCTACACAGAGATATATACAAATGATTGTTTTAAAATCATCAGTATGAAAGATATCAAGGTGGGAGAAAGATGTCTAAGGCTATCGATAAATTCGGTCGTACACGAAAATGGGGTGCTGTTAAAGTTCGAGTTCTTCAAGGTTCTCAAGGTCCCCAAGGTATAGGATTCAAGCTTTCACCTGATGACCAATATGATGTGCAAGGTAAAAGACTGAAAAATGTTGGTGAACCGATAGATGAGAGTGATTGTGTAACCCAATTATATCTCAATGAACAAATCAAGGAGACGAAGGCACGTGTCCTCAAAGCCTTGCAGGCTGCCATACTTGCCACAACGGCTAAGATTGTACCTGATGCCCGTCTAGCATTCAATGAAAAAATAGAGGAGGTCACTGATGATCTAGATCGCAAATATAGTAATCTAAAAAGTGATGTGGATATCAAAGTATGGGATACCACAGCTACAATTACACGAAAAATAACAGAGTTGACTAGTGACCTCGATCATAAATGCAATCTGATGAAAGAGGATTTTGAAGTTACATCTGCAATGATGCAAAAATATGATGATTTGGAAAAGAGGTTAGCTGTATTAGAGAAGAAACATCAGAGGTTAGTCGATTTGGAGAGGAAACATCCTGATATTTGGCTCACACATAGACCAAAACTTTGGGCTCCAGGCAGTGATCCAGATCCAGCTGTAAATTGGTCTCCAGGCAGTGATCCAGACCCAGCTGTTTGAAAAATGAATTTGTATTATCATAAAAATAAATTTTGTCATACTAAAGTTATTTGTATTTCAATACCATAATGTTACTTACACATTCACATACACTGATCTTCTCGCTAACACTGTTTGGGAGACACGAGAGCTCTATACTCTTATGCAGAAGAGTTATGGTGGTGGTATCCCCCCTACTCTGAATGGAAGATATAAAAGACGGGCAGGTCACTGAATACTTCATTCGAATCTCATAATTCGAATATTGTGTTGTATATTTCATATTTATTATAATTTATTGATACCTGTGTGAGCGATGGAGAATTATATGGAAGTCCTGACGAGCCTGTCCCACATGGACGTCAACAACTTCGAGGAGGAGTGGGAAGACGACCTAGAGGTGGAAGTACCAGCGGTCCATGAGCTGGAGGAAATGGTGGACCAGCTGGTGTTCGTGGACTTGGTGGAACTGGTGGAGCCGGAGGACCCTGAGATGGATGCCGTCGACGAGGACAGCGAAGATGATGACGTCGATGAAGGGGTTGAGGTGGATTCTGCCAGCGACTTCGACTCCATCATAAGTCGTACCATACCTATCAACATGTCGGAGACGTTGAACAATTTTGCAACTAATTTGTATTGTTGCACATTAGCCTTCGTTGCAATTGATACCGGTGATGAAGGCCAATTCTTCGTCTGCCACATGTGCTATTTACGGTACTGTGGTATGAATGACAATGGTGGGTTGTATGCTAATCACCATTCACATACAACTGTTGAGTATGCTGATACTCCAACTCACCATTGTCATGCATGCCAAACTCCCTTATTTCAACTCACTCCACTAAGTACATGTATTTTTTGTAATACTTAGCGTTGTTGAAATGCGGGTGGGGTTATGATGGGTTTGATTCAGATGGTACCAGGGGAGGGATGTGCGCAATGGTCGAAGTAGCGTTTCGAGAGGGAGGGGGTAGAGTGGGAGGTGGGCCGATGGCTTAAAAGGAGAGTTCCTCTGAATATTCTTCAGTTGACTTCGAGTTCTCCAAGCCAACACCACCAGCACCAGCAGCAGTTTCTCGTCCAAGTTCCATATCTTCAATTCTAATTGGTGAGTACTCTATCTTATATTCATTATTTTGTTTAATTTTTTTTTCAATGTACAGCGATGGCTCCAGCTCCACCGGCGACCAACCTGTTGATGTTCGCAGCATTGACCAATGTCCTGGTCGACGAAAATAGGCCTCAAGGACCATCTCCGCCGCCTTCACCAGGACCATATCACTCGGACATCAACGAAGCGGACTTCACCAACGCCCTGGAGAGCCTTAAGGAGGACATGGAGATCCCTGAGCCGTTGACGCCGATGGTTTCACAGGAGCAAGGTGGGAGTGAACGTAAGCGACAAAGCGATTCCGTTGACGATGTTGCTCCCAAACAGAAACGTAAAATGAGGGCAAAATCGTCAATGATATGTAAGCCGATTGAGATTGTGGATAGCGAGGATGAGTTCGAGCCGACACCACCACGACCAAGTGGTAGCGGCGTGAAATCGTCATCGCGGAAGCAATCGGGCAAAAGCAGTAGGGTTGGTGCTATTTCCGCATATCGGAAGAGATGCGATCAAACCAACCCGTATCAAGCAGGATGGCCATCATCCTCAAGAGCTGCGGTCCCTGTTGTGACTCCTGTTGCAACTGTAGTGGCACCTATTGAACGTATTCAAGAGGTTGCACCTATAGTTGTAACCGTGGAGCCGACAGTCGTCGACTTACCGCGAGTCGCAGAAGTTGTACCACCACGTGCTGTTGTGCAAATCATCAGCGTTGATGTCGTACCACCAGCGCCCGCTGTACCTCCACCAGCCCCTATCGTGGAGGTAGTTGCCATCATCGATCCCGTCGCCGACGTCGCCTTGGAGGCCATCGCTCCCACGTTGGAAACGGATGTGGACCAGCTGATGGGTGTGATAGCCGAGGCTCAGCGCGACTTCCAGCTGAGCCAAGTAGCGCGGGCGGAAATTGCCCGTCAGCTGGCTGAGCTGACTGAGCGTGACCGTCAGGAAGCCATCCTGGAGGCCGAACGCTTCACCAGGTTGGAGACGGCCAGAGCTCAGGTGACGGCATTGACGGAGAGGATGATGGCAACCCTCCAACGACTTAGAAATAGTTAGATGTAAGATATTTTTTATAGGTTAAGTTATTTGTAAGTGTTGTAAAAATTAATTTAAATATAAGTTGCATGTGTAGAATTAGTTATTGTTAATAAAAAAAAGATCAAGTGACAAAGGAGTGTACATTAAATTTGTTGGGTGGTACACATTGGGCAATGCGATGTTGGGGCATTGCCTATCACTTTATCTCAATTGTATTTTAATTCAAGTTGTATATATTAAATTAGGTGTTAGTAATAAAAAAAGAATAAGTGAAAAAAAAGGAGTGTACATTCAATTTGTTGGTAGGTACACATTGTGCAATGTGTGGTTGGGGCATTGTTCATCACTTTATTCTAATTATTGTCTTTCATACTTATGTTAATCAATGAGTATGTAAATAATCTTTGACTCTATTTATTATTTTACCCGTTTGATAAAATATCATATTGTGTATTTCTCCTATCACACACTCTTCAAAGCCCCACCCTTCTCTCCCACCCTTCTCTCCCACCCTTCTTTCCCACCCTTCTCTCCCACCTTTCTCTTCCTCTGAACTACTATAAATTCAATGCCAGCTCATATTATAGTATCAGTCTTCCAAGATGTCTTTCCCAGACTCCACCTCATCTCCGAGACGCATCTGGGCATTTGAAGATGATGAAGTTCTGGATTTTCTTCCTCTCCAGGAGAATGTCGTGTACGAGGGGGAAAGGGGTCACTGGTATAGACCTTCCAGAGGCCCTATCCAAGTAAATGAGGTGAGCGACTCCACGGATATTTGGGATTATCCATCGCCGTCATCGCCATCATCAGAGGATGAGATGGACGTTCAACCGCTTTACTGGGAGGACCTGTTTTCATCCGATTCATCGGAGGATGAAGCGGTGGTCGACCACCAGGAGGAGGTCGTGCATTACGGCATCGAGGACTTGCACCTGCTGGTGGACGAAGACCCTGAGGAGGAGGTCGTGCATGTCGGCATCGAGGACCTGCACGTCCTGGTGGACGAAGACTCTGAAGAGGAGGTCCACATGTTGGTGGACGATGACTCTGACGATGACACCATCATCGTGGTGTCATCAGACGATGACGATGTCATCTAAGCCCATTCCGTGGTCGTCGCGCATAAATATGCGGGATGACACCCAGCTCTCCGGAGCACCCCAACGGCCCTTTTCAGGGCCACAAAAAGAACACACACACACATTTTCACCACTTAATGGTAGAAATGTACAAGGTCGTGGTGGGGGAAACGGAACCGGCGGTACACACCTACTGTGCTAGAATCCGCTGAGTACTACTACTTAGATTTCAAAAAGTGTTTGAAAAAATTTTTCCAATCATTTTTCCAGTATAATTGAATATTTCAAACCTTTTATCTGGTATGAAATTTTCTAATAAAACTAACTATTTCGTTAATATGAAACAATTCAGAAATTCCACCCACCGCTACGCCAATGCTCTAACAAAATGGATGTGACTGTCCATACTCTCACAGCTGTGTTGGAGTATTTGCCACCAGATGGAACTGGTCTTCAGTTTTCAAACGTTAAAATGAACACTCGTATCAGTGTTGCGGTATTTGGCACCAGATGGTAATAGTCTTCAGTTTTCAATATTAAAATATTGGATGTCTAACGTAATGCTAGTTGTATACATCTTGGCGAATGATATAAAGGCTAGAAGATATTTTGGACTTTTATTGGCAACCATAATAGACCGATGTGTTAGTTTGTGTGGAGGCCCACGGAATCGACTTCCTATTATAATGGTTGGGAGGTGAATAATAGGAAGTCTATTCCGTGTTTTTTTTAATTTGATGACCTTTGACCTTGCTATTGACATTACAAAAAAAATCATTGACATTTTTTTGTAGACTTTTATGAGGTGATCATAGAAATGTCAAATTTGAAATTTTACTTTTTTGAAGTTCCACAAGGTACTATCTTGGGTCCCAACTGCTTATATACAGTCAATATTCTGCTTATTTTTCAAGATATGAAAAAATGTTATGGGAACTTTTTGTAGACATTTTTGAGAGCAATAAAACTGCTTATATACAATTTTATGATATCTCATTCAGTTTTCGAGTTATTGGTGTTTTTAGAGAAAAAAAATGGAAGTTTAAATTTTTTCGATTTTGTAAACAATTCAATTCAATTAATCAAGGAAAGTCCGTGAATAGCCCCTCTACATCGCTAGTCACTGTGTACAACGTCCAATTAATATTATGTACTCCAATAGGACTTTCCGTAATCAATTATTCTCCTGAAAAAAAGTTTGCATATTTTTTTCTAGTTTCCTGCTCTCTCTTTCTCACAATTTCTCTTTCGATGTTCAGCGCTTCCAATTTTTCTTTCATTTGTGTCACTCTTTGTTTTGACTCCCTCGAATACAAAAACATTCTCTTAGTCTGATCAATCAACTCAACTATTTCTTCTTCTTCGCAGTTTGTGGCATTTCCACTACCTTTAGACGTACCAGAGCCCGGAACATTCCAATCCAATTGATACGATGGTTTTTTCCATGCGTTTTGAGAGTATGGGCTATTTTTTTCTATCACGCGTTTAAATTTATTCAATTTTGATGGCTGCTTACGTTTAATTTTCGACGATATGGGAGATTTGAAGGGTGACAAAACATCCGGTACTGATTTTTCCACAAGAATAGACTCAACATTGGAATCCATTTCCATTTGTGATAAGTTTAAACTAGCCATTATTCTCAATAAACAAACCGTAGCAAAGTTCAAATTACAACTAAAACCTGAAAGAATTGTCTAAGGAGTATCGCCTGCCTACCTGTTTCTGACCGAGTGCATCTTGAATATGAAATTATCCTTCACAAAGCACTCAATAGCAGGTAGTAGTAACATCCGATAACGTGAAATCCATAGGCGTCACTGAATATTTATTTAAATTTTTTGAATGTTTTATATTCGCGTTAGGAAGAGTTTTATCAAAAAATTGCATACTAGATAAATGATTGGAAATGTTAAATTCTATAGGAAAAAATATTTGAAAATAATTTTTAGAGTGTTTTTGAAAATAATTATTGGAATTTCTGAAATATTTCATATAACCGAAATGGTGAGTTCTATCAGAAAATTTCATACCACATAAAAGGTTTGAAATGTTGAATTCTACTGGAAAAATGATTGAAAAAAAATTTTCAATCACTTTTTGAAATCTTAGTAGTAGTACTCGGCGGATTCTAACACAGTAGATGTGTACCACCATTTCCATCACATATCCCCACTCCGATCACTATAAATACGGTAACAACCTACTCAAAGTATCATTCAACAATTCAACATGTCTTCAGCAACAGCACAGGAGATCCCAACTACCACAGCGCCACCGCGGCACTCAGCAGAAGAGCATGGGTCCGATGATGACAATGATATCGGAGATGCTACAGAGTTTAACCGTGTGTGGGCGGAGACGAAGGAGCGGGCTAGGGCATTCTATGCTAGGAATGTTGGCAATGTCGGTGAAGACTCAAGCTAATCAGTCTTCACCCAATTCCCCTTGGCTCTTTGGAGCAAAACAGCCTTTTTCAAGGCTACAAAAAAGAACTCACACTTTCTATTGGGAATCATATTCGTCACTATAATTATATGCAATACGTAGGTGTAAATCAGAACTATGACTCACTTTGATCATTTTGTTCTAAATCACACTTTCGCATTATGTTACGAAATGATTTCCATATTTATAGTTAATTGGGCAAAGCTTATGTAGGTGACATAGAACTATATACACATCTGGAGAAGACATCGGTTGGAAGAATACTGTGTGTTCTCAACACTTCCCATTACTATGAAATTTGTAGAGTTAACTCATGGGATATTCACCCCCTCTCCTTTTACGGTGGTTTGTTGTCATGTTCATGTGCGCATGTACCATGCGACTTGATTGTATAAAACGTGAAGTCGCATCAACATCAGCACCATTTCTATCCACATCCCATTGATATCACACATTCCTCCGAGCTAAATAATCATGAACTCACTACCAAATTTATCTGTTGAAGAAGGTGCAACAAATGGTGAGTTTGGTTTTGAAAATATTCCGGTATATCACTTGTCATCCCAAGATTCCACCGATGACTTCAACTTCGAAGCTTATCTAAAGATGACAGATAAACCGGAATCTTCAGAATGTGCTGATCCAACCCTTTCACAGCTGTCACTACCCGAATGCCCTCCACTCCTCTCTCCTCTTAGTGTGGATCATAAACCGAAACAATCTAAGAGGAAGGGTACATCTACTGTTTCTAAACCCAAGAAAATAACTAAGGGTGTACGGAAACCCCGTAAGAAGAAGGTAGATGACACCTTAAAGAAAGTGATGGGTGATTTGGGAAATGTATCGCTTCATTCTTTCGGTCCACTGCAGTGCTGTGGGGACATGTTGAAGAAAGCCAAATGCCGCATCGTAAAAGCGAAGGCCACCATCGTCAAATGCGATGACGATATTCAAAGTAGCAGCATAGACGAGGTGGCTCTTCAGGAGCTCGATGCAAAGATTGCATCAACAAAGGTTGAACTGATCAAAATGTGTGAAGATGCAGATAAACTCCGTAACAAAATCACACAGAATAATGAGTTCACCCATTGTTTGAAAGTGCAAGCTGAGATGGAGCTTCAGGAGTCCACTAAACTTTTCGATACGGCAGCATCTGTACGTGATAAGTGGAGAAAAGAGTTTGATCACGCTTTTCAATATGATACTGATTAGCTCTGAGGATAATGGAATGTCATTAATGTTGTGAGTTGAAAATATATAAGCGGGAATGGGGTATGCATTTAAATTGGTTTGGCATACACAGAACGTTGCGATTGGCTGGGGCAACGTTTACCGCTACAATATTTTTTCAATTCAGTCTACTTGAAATGAAAACTCAAAATCAATTTCACCACTTTATTAAAGTTAATACATATTTAAACCATGTCACGTTTATCAATCCATGAATTGTGTTCAATGGGAAGACCTAACCACTTCACATATAGTTTATCTTTTTTACTCTTCAGCACCTTCTCGACGAGATAAATGTCAGGATTTTCCGTTTTCAATAACTCTTCTTCATAAAAACATCCTCTAATCGGTTGGCCATCCATATCTTCAATTATATACGTTGTGGGATATGTCCTATTGATTTTAATGATTTTGAATAATTCAGTTGTGAAATTTGCAGTATATCCTTTTTCGAAAATATTTTTGTACTTGCTTATACGAACAATGTCATTCATTCGGAATTTGGGCAGTTTTTGTTTTCCTCGAATGACTTTGGCAACTTTAAATTTCAGTTTTGTTGTTGGTGTAACATTGATTGGTTCTATACCAGTTGTACGATGCACTTTATGGTTATATTTTCTTGTTATAATAGGAAGAATGTCTAACCACTTGTTGTGTCCCATCGCTGAAAATTCCCTATAAAGCCACGTCTTTATTGTTCGAATTACTCTTTCTGCTATGGCCGCCTTCATTGTGCTGAATGTTGAATAATGATTGATTTTATATTTACCCATTAGAGATGAGAAAGTATTGTTGAAAAACTCTTTTCCCTGATCGCTTTGTAGATGTTTCGGAGAATAGTCGGCTTCTTTCAGCACATCTTCCATTGCATCAGTTACAGCACTACCTGTTTTATTTTTGATCGGTTTTGTCCATAGATATTTTGAGTAGCAATCAATTACTACAAGGACATATCTATATCCTTTATTATGTTTAGCATAGGGTTGTAATTCGGCAAGATCAATTTGCCATAGATCTGCAAAACCTTTGAGGGTGGTGGTTCTTCTGGTGAAATTACGTCTTGCCGGTGTATGTAATTCATTGACAACTTGTCGTTTGAGATCACTTATTCCATTGTCCATCCTCTCACAATGACTGCTTCACTTTGTTTCCGTGTACAAAATGATCATTTTCTTGAATGTTTCAATATATTATACTTTCCTCACGTAATTCTTCAATTATTGAAATTATTTCATTGTCGTGTCCAGTATGTCCAGCTGATTTCGAGGATATCAATAGTCGTAAACGAGCGACTAACTCTTTTGGTGAATTCCAGTATACATAATTCGCAGGTTTGGGATCATACCTTTTTTGTATCCGATTAATCCCTGCACCTTTTTTTGTTCTACTTCTCGTTGTTAGATAATGTGATAAGTTTAGTACTGGTTTAATAACTTCACGGAATTTTTTTGATTTCGTATGTTTGAAACCATTCCTCAGTTGATGTTGTTTGTATGGTGCATTCGTGACTCTCAATATTTTAGCATATGTATGAAGAATTCCATCATCACTGACTTCAGGTGGGTTTTTTAAAAAAATCATATTATATAACTCCGGACTACTTGGGAATTCATGTTTTTTTGTTTTATTGGCATTCCAAAATAAAATATTTCCACCACTGAAATTTACATTGAGACTTCCCATTTTGAGTTTTCCCGTAGCAGGATCTGAACGGATACCAAATATTGTGTCATAGTCACCATTGTTTGTTTTGACATTTTCCAAATGCATCTTCAAAATATCTTCAATATTGCCTTCAGAAAGGGAGGAATAGTCCGAGTTACTTATTCGAGATGATGATGGTGTTTCGAATATAGACGTTTCACCGAATTCTTTGATGGTGTCACTGTCAGCAGACGAGGTGTCACTACCAAATTGATTCTTTCCCATAGGAGTACTCCTAACTAGAGTAGAGTGTGAGTTCACTTGCTTCGTTATTGATTGTCGTAGTGGTGGTGGTAGTTGTTTCGTTGCAGCAGCTGAAGATAGAACGTTCAATGGCTTCATTAGGGGATCGTAGAATTTTTCAAGTGCTATTCGATTTTCAATAAGTCCACTCTTGATAGAGTTAAATTTCTGGCGTACAGCTTCTGTTGTCTCAACTAGTTGACGTTTCAAATTCAATGCATTGTTTTTATCATCAACAACTGAATCGTTCTTCATTTTGTTCTACAAGAGAGATTACACCACTGAAGTAACCTGTGTGCAATCCAACGATCGATTGAATGTGGATTGCAGTGTCATGGATATATAAAACTATCAAATCCCATGCGATATCTACCTTCGTGCATTTTTCTATCTTTATCAATGACCATAAATCCATATTGATCCTCCCAACATTTAACACACATCAGTTGAAATTGTTTGAATGTTACGTCGGGTGACACGTGATCGGAATAAATATGGTGTAGATTCGTTTCATCTTGTTTGAACATTACGATAAAGTTGGTATTATCTCGCACTAACTGTTTGGGCACTCGTGAATATGTTTGAGCAAGATAAAAACAGTCAACATCTTTATGGCGTCCCATACAGAAATATGATCTTATAATGTCCTGTTTTTCACATATTACATCATCGAAAATGAAAACAGAATTTGGTTTGGCATCGGACGGTTCCACTATTTCTGCATTATTACTGAACGTAAAAAAACCCAACCCCTTTATAGGTTCCAATACATTCCGTAGGAATTGATATTTGGGTTGATTGAGTGATTTCGAATAGAGATAAACGTTTGTGAATCGCAGTCCTTGTGGATGTGTTAAGAGAGAGATCATGGCATTCGTCTTTCCACAATTCGACGGTCCGATAATGAGTCCTCGAACAGATGATGGAAGTAGCGGACCATGCCGCAACACTTTCTGTCCATTCAATCCACAACCGAATTTTTCATCTAAATTATCTACAGCAAACTTTTCTTTCTGCTTCACAATGCGCATCGTACCGTGGTTGGAGACTATGTAAGCGATGATATGTTGTGAACGTTTCATTTAAATGAGTACCATCAAACGAAACGGATGTGTTCGTGGTAGATGCAGAAAAAACGGTCGTGGATTCGTTAATAATTTGATAAACAAACTTCCGTTCGAATTACATTTACCTGGAGGATATCAGTACTGTGGACCTGGTACAAAATTGGAAAAACGTTTAGCCCGCAAAGATCCTGGAATCAATAAATTGGATATTGCATGCAAACAACACGATATTCAATATTTGAATCATCTTACTGATCTCACAGCGAGACATACGGCAGACAAAGAACTCGAATACGCAGCTTGGAATAGGGTTAAATCGAAAGACGCTGGTATTAAGGAAAGAGCAGCTGCCCTACTCGTTACCAACATTATGAAAGCAAAGAGACGTTTTGGTATGGGTTGTAGTACTACTATGAAGGGAAAGAAGAGGAAGCAACCGAAGAAAAAGAAAAATAAACTCAGAAAAATCGCCTTCGGTTCTGGGGTGGTTCATAAAGTGCGGAATGTATTGAAAACAGCTGGGGGTGAGCAATTTGTTACGAATAATAGGAAAAAAGCTACCGTAGTGGCATTGCATGCGGCACGTAAATACCTCAAAGCTGCCGGTGGGAAGAAAACAATCCGCACACCCCGCATAATTCCAATTCCTAAGGTTGGGGGGATTCTACCTTTGATACCAATTTTTGCAGGATTGTCCGCGCTAGGAAGTTTAGCGGGTGCTGTTGCAGGCATCACCAGAGCTGTGAATGCAGCAAAAGCAAGCAGAACAGCCCTGATCGAAGCGAATCGTCATAATAAGAAGATGGAAAGTGTGGCATTGGGTAAAAGTGGTAGTGGTATATACCTTAAACCATACCGTAAAGGACTCGGACTATACTTGAAACCATACAATCCAAAAAACTAATTGATTCCCTACCTCGAAGACCTCTCACCGACATCGATCTCAATTATTATGCCAAGAAAATGAAAATTCCATACTTTCGCGGTATTTTCATGCGTGATACATTACCCACTAGAGGTCCACGAAACTACGAGACCGCTATTGTCAATTTAGATGGAATAAGAGGATCGGGAACACATTGGGTGGCATACGGCAAATGTGGGAAAGACATTGCATACTTTGATAGTTTTGGAGATCTACCCCCACCAATAGAGTTGATTCAATACTTTCAGAAATGTCCGAAAGTGAAAATTATATATAACTATGATCGCCAGCAGAAGTTCAACACAGTTTTCTGCGGTCATTTGTGCCTGAAGTTTCTCTCTGAATCATTATAAAATGGATACAACTCCAGCAATGACGCGAGAGGCTATTAAGGGAATGGGATTTTCACTCAAGATGTATTCAAAACATCGCACTTTGACAAAAATGGATCGAGTGATGCTTGCAACTATGCCGAAGGAAGTGATGCTTGCATGTGCTGCACATGAGATTGCTCATGTTTGGGAAAAGTTACCCAAAAGTCTACAAGATGATGTCGACATAATGAAATATAGATATTGCAATGAACACCACAATCTTGACGGTGACAGCATTCCAGATTCTGATGTGAATGATGGTCCTACACCTCGAAAAATATTCTGCTGTTATTGCAATATAAACGATATGAATATTGGTGCTAATAAAAATGAACTGGATATTGATGAACCATCTCCGAAAAAGCGTAGGTTGTCTCAAGTGTGTTGTAGACAACAATAAATTGAAGTGATATTCATAAAATGTATCAGTCATGTCACGGAAGTTCGAACTACAAGCTGTCGGGACGAGTGTCTTGAGTGCAGACTTTTTCCCACCCATTGAATTGGATAGAAACAGTCGTTATGGATTGGGACTTTCAGGATTCTATGGATGCAACACAATCAATAATATAACTGAAAAAAACAATGTAATCAGTTTTAGAATCAGTGCTGACAGTTCACCAATACTTCAGAAATACACAATTGAAATTCCATGTGGTGCATATGAAATAGATGAGATCAATGCAGTTATTCAGAAACATATCATGTTTAGATTATTTTCTGGTAATAATCAAAACGATACCAATGCAGATGATATATTCTACCTACATGCCAATAATAATACTTTCAAATGTGAGATGCGATCAAAATTTGAAATTGATCTTACCCATCCGAATTCCATAGCAAAGATGATGGGTTTCAATTTTGATAGATTTCAACCGAATCAGATACATGAATCCTCACTACCGATAAACGTAACAACTGTGAGACTCATCCGCTTAGATTGCAACATTATATCTGGTTCATACATAAATAATGAAGAATCACATATTCTTTTTTCATTCGATATCGATGTGGAGCCTGGATTCAATCTCACGAAAGAACCACACAAGATTATATATATGCCAGTCAGTCCAGAAGGTCGTCAGTTGATTCACAACATCACAGTGCGTATTTTGGATCACAAAAACAATATTATTGATTTTGGAAGTACAGAAGAGATTGTTATTATTTTGGAATTGACGAAAATCTAATAACTATTATGGGTTTTTGTTATAATAGACAGAATCGTGGAGGATTTCAAATCATTCCACAAACCGCTAAAAAGGAAGGTTCGACTAGAAAAAGGCTCATTCCAAAAGTGTACGCTAAACAGTTAGCACACCACGCTCTGTCAGTGAGAGATTTCAAATTTTTGAAATCTATTGGACTGAAAGTAAGGAAAAATGGTGCTCGAAACAAATAGTGAAAAATTGAATATATTCGATGAGCCGATGATCGATCATTCCCTCACGAGTTTACATGAGCACACATACAAACCATATGGATCACCATTGTTTAGGAATTCAGATGAAATCCGAATCGCAATCAATAATCAAGACGTTATACTCGACATTACTGAGAGTTTCATTTATATAGAGGGTAAATTCACACCTAGGGATGAAACGCAATCATGTTATCTCTCGAACAATGCAATCGCTTTCCTTTTTGATGAAATTCGATACGAAATGGGTGGTGAACATGTTGCTGTCGTCAGGAAGCCGGGGATAACATCTACTATGAAGAATATGATTTCATTTGGACAATCACATGCCAACACATTATTAACAACTGGATGGGGACTTTCGGAAACGAAACAGGATATCTTGGACACAACCAGTCATGTATTTAGTGGTAAATTACCACTGAAATATGTGATGGGTTTCGCTGAAGATTATAACAAAAGTATCTTGAATGCCAAACAAGAAATAATTTTAATAATCGCTCGATCCTTCAAGAACTCATATATTGGTGCGGTTGATGCTGATTTGGAAATCAATAAAATTGAGTGGAAAATAAGACATATAGTGCCAGAAGATAAACACAAGCTAAAACTTTTGAATAGAATCAACAAAAATGGTCTGAATGCTAAAATCAAGTTGGCTTATCGCATGTGGGATCTCTATGAACTTCCATCACTACGTGGCACATCTTCAGATATATGGGCTATCAAGACAACCAATGCACTTGAAACACCTCGTTATATCATCATTGGGTTCCAAAGTAACACCACTTGGGAAGATAGGACAAAGGATATCACTAAATTTACAACTGCTGATATCAATAACATTCGAGTGTACTTGAACTCTGAAGTATACCCATATGAACGTTGGAATTTGGATTTCGATAAAAAACTCGATACTTCAGCTTATTATGCCTATGAGAATTTTCAAAGAAGTTATTATGATAAAGATATGAGTGAACCTCTCATGGACATTGGGCAATTTCGACAAAATCCACTATTCATCATCGATTGTTCACATCAGCCGACTGCCACAAAATCATCAACGATTGATATTAAGCTCGAGTTTGAAACCAGGAAAGCCAACTTCCCGGCCAACACCAAAGTATATGCACTCATTCTGCATGATACGTTTTTGAAATACAATGCATTGGATGGTTCAGTTCTCAGCAGATATTGAAGAAACACACACACATATTATGTATTTTTAATTTTTCTCATTTGTATTAATTTCTTTTTCATTTATTTATGTAAAAGAGGAATAGGTAAATAAAACATGACTAAATAATATTACGTTTTTTATTCAAATATCGCTAGCTTACAATTCAATTAGTTTTAGGTATATGCAAACAATCTAAAATTATGTCTCCTTCTTCATCACTATCTTCTTGGCCGTCTTCGATTTCTTCATCGCTATGATCATCCAATTGGTACTTTTGGATGATCCCTTCAGGTAGATATGGTAAGAGGCGATAAATAAATCTTCTCAACTCGCACGCAATCATACTATTGCAGAGTTGATCTAAATCCAAAGCACCATCTGAATATTGTTCGCAAAGATTCGCACCCCTCTTGTAGTTCTCGTAGTCTCGCAAGCAGTATTCAATTTGCTCTTCATCATAGCACACGCCCAAGTCGTAATTGGTGGCATGGTGAGCGTCCTCACCTAAAGCATCCAGTTCTGATGACAACCTTTCAACGGCTGAAGAGATATCTGTGGCTTTGGTCCAGTATTGGCTGGCATATTGCATCCACATCTTTCAAGAATGAAGCTATAATCAAGAGAAATTATTGAAATAACTATGCTACAAAAATAATTAGTATTACTCACATTAGACTTTTGATTATGTCTCTACCGAAGAGTGTGTTTAACAATGTATGAAAAGTTTTATATTTTCCTTACAATTATCACCTATAATATAAAGAATCAGAATTAGCCTATGACAAGTGGAAATTATATATTACTATTATTCAGTGAGATCAAATTTGACCAATGATCTCGTTTTCATGCCAACAATAGTCTGTTGACTTTGACCCAAATATGCTATCGTATATTTACCACCAGAAGAATTGATATAAGTAACATCAGCATCCGTTAATTGTGCTGAAACACGTTTTGGTAGCCATGTTTTGAACACTGTATCATTACTCACATCCACCAATGTTAATAGGATTGATTTACCAAACCGAGTAGAACAAAATGATATAGTCTTAATTGGGAAAGCTTCATTCAGTGGCAAAGATGATATTACTCTTTGCTCTAACACTTCCATCTCTTCTTTAATTATAGAATTGAGCTTTTGTAAATCCACCTTTGGAACTGACATGATGAAAATATATAAGGAAAATATAAATAATTTTCAATAGAAAAACACACTCACTGATCTCTCTCTCTCTCTCTGTGTGTAGGCACTGAATAACTTCACTACTCTTGCTGACTACTCAACTGCTAGGTATACAACTTCTGATTTCATATCACCATACCCACTTCTTTTATAATAGATAGTGAAGCACCCCCACCACAGACTCATGCACCGCGTGTGTGTTGCAAAGACCCCACCATGCGCGAGTTTGCATCGCATCGATAGAGGACGGAGAGTAAATAGTAGTCGCTACATCGCCACAGCGTATGGGTGTGTGACGTCAGCGGACCCACCGTGTCGGGAGCGAGGGCCTGACACACATCAGTGGATCGTCGTGTGCATAGCGCTGACGTCACGCGACCTCTCCCCCCACCACCGTCGCAAGGTATACATCACGGGAGAGAAATCAGAGCTCACATATCGGGCTGGATCTCCGTGGTGTGCGGACGTGTACCGTCTCCATACTTCGGTATAGATTTTCATGTGCACTCTACAAGGATCATACACAGTCCCTGAGTAGGTAGACATGAAGGTCATGCAAGACATGGAGGTAAAAAAAAAAGTGTACTTACAAAAAGTACTTGTCCGTGTATGAAAAAAATTCCAAGTCATCTCAAGGTCAAACACAAACCCTGAACACCTCTCCCAACAATATAAATCAAGGTCAAACACAAAATTTCAAAGGCATCTCTAGGGCATGCCAAGGTCATAGACCTACACAAAGGTACCTATGCACCAAGGTCATCCCTGAAGGTCACCACAAGGTCAACGATGACGTCATAGTGGATGGGGGGGGGGGCAGAACCGGCTCAAATCTCCTACTGAGGGGGAGCGCAATTAGTGTCCTGGGAACATTTGGTACTGCAAAACAATCTTTTTTATTTTTCAAATTTGATTATTCTTTAATACCTTTTTCTCTACTTGATTTTGAATCTTTCATTGTTCTATTATTATAAGAATTTATCTGTATTCGGTGTTTTACAAGAAAGCATTATTACCAAAATTGGCATCTTAGCAACCCCAATTACACTAGCATTAAGACACTCATCGAACTCGTGATCGAAAATGAATAGTTGTACATATTTTGCGCCAGATTTACACCAGTGACAGTAATTTTACAAAACAAGTGTACATAAGAGAAGTCGAGGGGTTCTTCGTACATAGCATATAAAAGAACAGAAAAAACAAATACAAATAAAATAAAACATAGAACAATCATTCATATTCACCAACATGTTACAAATATTTTATATGAGTGAAAACAATTTTTAGTAGAAATTTCTTGAGTTCGGTTCTGAACTTTTTGTGATTGTGAATAATTTTTATGTTTTGTGGAAAATAATTCAAATAATTGCTTCCAGAATATTTTAGCGATTTTTTGCATTCCATTAGTTAGAATCGTCTGATGTGAAGGTCATGCTTGGAACAATAATTGTGATTATGTTATTCAGCGGTTTTGGTATAAGTAAATACCTGTGAAAATATTATATTTCGAAAAACTGCCCCTTCGACATGACGAAGGCTAAAAATTGGTAGTAGAATGAATATTTTTAGATTTGAATACTCAACATCTACACATTGCGCCCAGAATATTATATTCAATTTCAGGACTCAGTATACAAAGGAGTAGTAGAGGTTGATGTGGTGATTCTGTGTCACAAATGTAAAATATGTTGTGTTTGGTTTGCTACAGATGAAATTGACGTGCTCTTTGAAGTTCAGTTTACAGTCAAGCTGTGAGC
The DNA here is from genome assembly GCA_944452925.2 of Chrysolina oricalcia. Lineage (NCBI taxonomy): Eukaryota > Metazoa > Arthropoda > Insecta > Coleoptera > Chrysomelidae > Chrysolina > Chrysolina oricalcia. The sequence goes on along the minus strand of OX101809.2, from coordinate 52,804,367 downwards.
CCGAAAATCTTGTATTTGTTGAAGTAAGTATTTAAAGTAGTATAATTGAATTTTGAGTTCAACTTGTTTGATGATGTCTATTGATGAATTCTGCGGGAAAAGCTTTTGCAATATTATTAGTGATCATTTTGGCACGAATTAGAGAAGTTACAGCTTGGCAAATATAGCTGCGACTCTGAGATGCGTGAACGATAAACAAAGGGTAAATATCCACCACCAAATTTAATCGAGAAGGACAAGAAACGACAGTGGCTGATCTACCGCGCACACAATACTCAGAGGCGCAGCTATATTTGCCAAGCTGTACAGATCACTATTGATAATTATTGTATCAAATCTTCCTAGCATCTGATGTCACTACAATTGTAGTATCTTCGGCATACAAAAATGTCCTTCCGTGTTCTATGAAACGTGACAAGTCATTTAAGTAGAAAATGGTTGGGTCCCAAGAAACCACCTTGCGGGATACCAGTTCTGTTTCTCGTTTATCTGGTATGTTATTTATTTTTCTAACATTTGTCTATTTGTCATACACGATCGTATCAAATGATTTATAGGCCTTCGAATGCCTATTTTATTCATCTTTTCACAGAGAAAATAAGGATTAATTGTTTCGAATGCTCTAGTAAATTAAAAAAAAATACCACATACATCATGGCCATCGTCGATATTTTCCTGAAAATATTGTACCATTTCTATATAAGTAAGTAATTCAATGTTCAGCGGAAACTATATACAGAAAGTAGTTATTTTCCGTATGACCTCGTTTCGTCAATATCCATCTATTGTATTATATCGGACAGTAAATCGTTCAGCCTTAGCCTAGGGTCTGGTTTCATAACCAAATCAGATGTCATCAGCATTTCATTCAATATTACAGCCCTACAAGTCATAACCTGATTCAATAACAATATTTCAAGTTCCTTCAAAGGAAAATGTTCCAAGGAAGTTTCTTAAAACAATGCCATGATTTAATGATGAAAAATTTATCATATCATCCAGTCTCTAATAGAAAACAACTACTGACCCCTACGATCATCAAATTATATCTGTTAGATTCTTGGCAAATTGTTCTACAATAACTACTTTGCAGTGCTCTTCGAATACCATAGCAGAAATTATTTTTCGATTCAATGGGGGGAAAACCTCCGTACCGGTTTCTTGGTTCTTGCCAATCATCAACGAAGGCTAGTTCTCCCAATTAAACCGAAAAACCACTTCAGCATATGTAGGGAATTCCTAAGATAAACACTGAAGTATATATGAATCCAGCGCCATCTCTGTGTTTTAGAGAGAACTTCGACTTTGATACCTACCTCTTCCGAAGTACAATTTTCATGAGAAAATAATGTTACTTGGCGAAAGACCATTAATCTAATAATGAAAAATGGATTATCTAATTCAGTCTTCCGCTTTTAAGCTTGGTATTTTCGTCAGCTAGTCTTTAAAAGAAAACAACTACTGCCCCCTTCGACCGTTGAATTATGTATGTTATATTCTTGGCAAAAGCGTTCCACAAGAACTACTTTGCAGTGCTCTTCAAATACCATAGCTAAAATTATTTTTCGATTCAATTGGGAGAACACCTCCGTACCGGTTTCATAGGTCTTGCCAATCATCAGCAAAGGCTTGTTCTCCCATTTAAACCAAAAGAAGACTTCAGGATTTGTGGGGAATTCCTAAGATAAACACTGAAGTATGAATACAGCGCCATCTCTAGGTTCCAGAAAGCACTTCGACTTTGGATTACATACGCACCGGTTTCATGGTCCTTATCAATCATCAGCGAAGGCTAGTTCTCCTCACAGGGTGTTCTGTGGGAGAACACACACATAGAAGAGTAAGCGCAATGTTGACAACTGGACTACTTTTCTCAGCGCCTATAGTGCTTGGCTAAGAGATATAGCGCAGAATTTTAATTGTTGTTTTGTTATTTCCGACAGCCGATTGCACCCCTACGCGCAACCCACGAAAGTCTTCGAGAGACTTGTGTGAGTTAAGGAAGACGCAGCCCTTACCTTTTAACGTGTGATGCCATGCACGAGACCGATCCATGCGGGGATATGAACCCTCGACCCTTCGCTCGAAAGGCGAACACTCTACCAGCACGGTCACCATGGTGGTTTTTCGCATTTCCCTTCTTTTTTATTGTTGCTTCACTATGGATCGCGTACTGACTCGACAAAAATTATGTGGATAAAACCCTGGTTAATTTTGAGTATAATATAATATGATAATGTAATAATAATGAAACGATATATAAGTAAAAAATATATTCCCGAAAAACGTATTGCGGAACGAAATGGTTTTATGGATCATGCGACGCCATCCTCCACTATTATTTCGCCAGCCTGAGCCTACTTCTATCACAACTGAAACACTTATGTATTTGATCAACTTGAGCAACTGGTATAAGTACAAGATCACCGCCACTACCATATCTATTCTATTCAAGTTTGGATATAGCACAGTTCTGAAAAGAATGCCGAAAGTTGTATCACTGGAAGGAATCACCAGTGGAGAGAGATAGAGAGAGAGATAAATGAGTTAATACAACATCAATTTGCTTGAATGCTTTCAAACTCTTTGTATATTCCACATATGTTAATTTTCAAAAGAAAACTTTGTGCACTTGAATAAGAAACGAGACTTCGGTTCCTAATTTGGTATATTGGTGGAAATTTCAGGTGAGAGATACATCAATTTGGAACTTATGATGAAATAGTTAAATTATTTCTGTAACATAGAGCAGCCAGGATGGAATGAAAATGGTTATTCATTCAACTTGTAACAAAACTGTAAAAAATGTCCTCGAGAGTCTTGTGCGAGCTAGGAAAGACGTAGCCCTTGCCTTTTAACTTGTGATGCCATGCACGAGATCCGTGACCATGCTGGGAATCTAAATCCATGAGTATAAAACTAAATTATAAGCAACTTTTTCGAATATTTTTTTTTTGACATCTTGCCAACTTACCTCGCTTTTTGCCCTTTCATGGTATTTTTTTCAATTTTCCGCCATACTTACCAGTGATCACGTGGCATATGTCAAAATCGATTTTAAGGTTGTCGGGCATACACAATAATGAACTTGTTTTTCATGTGTTACATACCTTAATGCAGGCACTGTATGTGTTTAAATAAATCTGTATATAAACCGACTTTTTCTACGACAACCTCGAAAAATGTTGGATTTATAAGCGTAACTTACAGTAAAATACAAGCACATTTTCTACAGAATTTAATTTTTGCCTCGGTTTCTAGGCAAGTTACTGAACAGCAAATGCCAAATGTAATATTTCGTGTTAGGTCTCGGTCCACTCTAAAATCACGGCGGCTTGTTAACTTATGACGTCCAGCGACAAAGTGATGAAATGTCAGCAGATCGTTTCTGTCAAAGTTTTAGTAGGTAACGAGTAATTTCCTAGTTGTTTTCTATGAAAACTTCATCAATTAAAATGGAAACTGATCCTCCGAACATAACAGAAGCAGCGAAGTTAACAACGCTCAATGTATCACCGGAAACAGAAGAATAAGTATAAACGCGCTTATAACCTTTTTTGGAATGAAAGGTAGATCAAAAGACAAAATCATTTTCCGAGAACGTTTTTTAATGGCTTATTTTGGCGAATTAGCTAAATAATTTTGAAGTTCTATTTTGTGGTCACAGTTCTAAATGCTAAGAACGACTCTTAGTATCTATAATAATATTAAAATATTAATAGAAAAGTTATTGGGTATAATTTCGAGCTTCCTGTTGTTGACTTCCTTTGTATCTATTTTTACATCCAAGTGTAGTACATCTTCCCACTTGATTTTACCGTACTGACAAGAGCTTAAGTTCGAAACACGTGTCTACGGTTGCACAACAATTTGAGGGTTATACCCAATAACTTTCCTATTTATATTTTCCTATATAGGCCCTCGATAAATCCATTCTAACTTGTATTTTCCTGGGTAGGATTGTCACGCTATAGCTGCCTCCGAGGCGACGTTAGTTGTTGCCTAGTAAGCACAAGGTCTTCTAACCAAAGCCATAAATGTGTGGTTGGCTTCCTGTTGTCGACTTCCTTTGTATCTACTTTCACATCCAAGTGTTGTACATCTTCGCACTTGATTTTACCGTACTGACGAGAGCTTAAGTTCGAAACACGTGTCTACGGTTGCACAACGATTTGAGGGGTTATACCCAATAACTTTTCTATTTAAATTTCCATATATAGCCCCTTGATGAATCCATTCTAATTTGTATTTTCCTGGGTAGGATTGTCATGCTGGTAGCTATAGCTGCCTCCGTGGCGACGTTAGTTGTTGCCTTGTAAGCACAAGGTCTTCTAACCAAAGCCACAAATGTGTGGTTGGCTTTCTGTTGTTGACTTCCTTTGTTTCTATTTTTACATCGAAGTGTTGTACATCTTCGCACTTGATTTTACCAAACTGACGAGAGCTTGAGCTCGAAACACGTGTCTACGGTTGCACAACAATTTGAGGGTTATACCCAATAACTTTCCTATTTATATTTTCATGTATGGCCCCTCGATAAATCCATTTCAATTTATCATAATATTGATATTGCCAAATATTTAAAACTGTATAGAAGCGTTCTTCAAGCGACTGTATATTGGCTTCAATCACAAAAAGTCGAAGATCTTTACAACAAAAATGGGTCAGTCTAGAAGACATGAGATATGTCGAATGAAAATTACTCATTTCAATAATCTTGGTTCAGATGTTTCAGACCTAAAAACCAAAATTGTACGAAATTTTACTATAACTGGTCAAACTACGAAATTTATAAAAAACACGCAAATCTTCACCCTCAAAATGCTAATGGTCAAAAAAGAAAGTGTACCATTCAAAGAATAGATCTGAATAAGTTAAGAGGTATGGGAAAAGACATTGCCAAGTATTTGAAATTTCCAAGTATTTAAAATTGCCAAATTACGAATTATACACTGGGCACTGCTTTCGCCGATCTTCCGGAACAATTCTTATTGATGCTGGAGGTGACATAACCACGTTAAAATGCCATGGTGGCTGGAAATCTACTACAGTCGCTGAACGATATATAGATGAATCGAAGAAAAGTAAGATTGACATTGTTTTTTTGTTTGTTGTTAAAATTGTTTTTTCCGTTAACCAGCTGTCGTCCCCTTACGAACAACAGCCCTCAAAAGTCGAAACTTGTGCGAGCCAAGGATTAACGAGGTCTTACCTTTTTACGTGCGATTCCTAGCACTTTCTCGGGCCATCAGAAAAAATTCTGCAGTCGCCGTGGTTCGAACCATCGCCGACTGGCATCCAAAGTGATTAAACCATGTCGCTTTAACCACTCGGCTACCTGCCCCCCTGGCTACTAGGAGATCAATTTATAGGCTTGTAATTTCGTGTACCTACTAGAAATAGCAATAAAGCACTTGTTTATATATTAATTGTAATAGGGAGCCCATTAGCGGCGAATTCTGAGTAATGGAATGGAAGTAATGGAATATCAGTACATTTCTTTCAACGTTTTTGAAATGTATGCATGTATTAAACGTGATCGATATGTCGTAGAAAAAGTATAGTATGCAACTCGCAACAGAATGGCCATTTTGCATTTGTCTTCGGCTAGTGCTGCAAATTTCATACTCGTGCAAACGGACATCATCTTGTGCTCATTGCCTGCTATGTATAGTATTTTCCTCACAGGATATAAATAAATAAAATAAAAGCAACCACAATCTGGTTAAGATCGTGAAAAGGAAAGCGAGAGCAAGGAAATAACAAGTCACCCATGCAAAACTGGACTTGACTTGACTTTTTCATTGACTTGAACTGTGATTGTTTTACTCGCAGAAGAAAACAAGGGAAGGCGTAACAAGAAGGGAGTCCAGAATTTGTTTGCTCAGAAAAAATCGACAAAACTTGCTGATGATACAAAATTGGAAGCAGTGGATGAAAATGATGCTGTGTGTTTGTACTGAGGAAGCACCTGCATGTGTTCCAAGAAAACAGAGGGATGGGCTTGCTGTTATCAGTGTCATCGCTGGACATACATATGGGAAAAAGTTTATTGTTAAAGTATTGAAAAAAAAAGTTTGTGCATGTCCGATAAAAATCGACTTTGACACATGTCACGTGACCACTAGTATGGCAGCAAATTGGAAAAACATACTATGAAGAGGCCAAAAGTGGGGTAAGATGGCAAGATATCGAAAAAAGTAAATTGAAAAAGTTACTTGGATTTTAATTTTATACTCACATACAGAGTTTCAAGCAATAAATATATATATATATATATATATATATATATATTTTATTTTCCGATCTCTTCACAAAAATCCCAGTTTTTTTCTGAATGGCTTGATTGTTTTTTCCCTTTCGGATGCTGGTCCTGTCACCAGCTGCACCTCAGCCTCTTGGGATTTTTGTGCATTCCAATTGGTTTCACAGCACCCACTCCGTAACTCTAGTCCCCTGTACCAGTCTGTACAGGTTCTTCACCGGTTTACTGTTGTATTCTTCGAGAGTTAGACTGGGTTTCCCGAGTATTGTCTTTTGCGGTCTAATGCCTCGCATTCTGACAGTACGTGTTTGGTTGTTTCTGTCCCTTTGCCACATTGTCTGCGGTAAAGTTCACTGTTGTACAGTCCCATTTTGTGCAGGTGTTTTCTCATTGGGCTGTGACCAGTGAGAACGCTTGACTGTAGTGGAACATTTGTATTTTGATGATAATGACACAACTTTCTCATTTTCTCCGCCATAGATGACACTGAATAGGAAAATATGGTTTTTGAAAGAACCCTTGCTGTTACATTGATTCATATCAAACAGTTATTTCAAAATTCCAAGACTATTGTGGTGATATAGCGATCTAGAAACATTCTGGTCCCCTGATTATAATCAAGTTTCGATAATAATCGTGCATAATTAGTGCATCAAATGAAAGAGGCGTAAAGTTTATGTGCAAAGTGAAACGCTCATGCAGCATTATCGTCAAAACTTGATTGAAAATTATGTTTCTAGATTGCCATATCATCACAATAGTCTTGGAATTCTGATATGACTGTTAGATACGAACCAATGTAACAGCGAGGGTTCTGGAAAAAACCCATTTTTTTCACTATCACAGACTTTTGTCATTATCATCAAAAACAAATGTTCCACTATAGTCAACCCATTCAGAAAAAAAAAAATCGATTTTTGTAAGGAGATCGGAAGATATTAAAAAAAAATTTCAATTTCGAACTTCTCCGATTTATTGCTTGAAACTCTGTGTGTGAGTATAAAATTTAATTCCAAGCAACTTTTTCAAAGTATTTATTTCGATATCTTGCCCTCTTACCCCACTTTTGGCCTCTTCATGGTATTTTTTCCATACTAGTGGTCACGTGACATGTGTCAAAATCGATATTTAGGTTATTGGACATATACAAACTTTTCCCCAGAAATGTGTTTCCAATACTGTAACAATAAACTTTTTTTCCCATATGGTATACATACTTTTTGGTGGTCACTGTATATGAAGAATGCGTAGGGGTTCCTGATGATAATGGTGAATTTATTTGCGATCTGTGTGTGCAAAACTGAAGTTGTGTTACATTGTTCAACTTGGGAACCTGTCGGTCCAATGAAGGAAGCTGCCCAAATTCACTTTTTTCACAACATTTTTGGTGAATGCTGTTTTAGTTAGTTTTTGACATATCTATGTATTCTGTTGTCATAGTAACACATTGCCATACAACAACATGTTGTAGAAGTTATTATTTCGCAAATTGGATGAATAAAAATCAGTTGGAAGTATGTACTGAGTATTTTGGTTCAATTTATGCAACCCCACTGTTGAACGCGAATACCACTTTCGTCGTATTGCATATGACACATTTTTGTCATCGTGTTTTATATAACAGTTTCATTACAAAGGACATATTTGTTATCACGTTTCATGTTATACTTTGCATAGGTCAGGGCTATCTTCGCCATTATTTTGTGAAATCATATCTGACATCGATACTAACAGTCAAACTGTAGATAATTGCCAGTTAAATGAATATCGCATAATGACTCATGTTTATTCAAGACATTGTACCTATTATGAACGGAGTTATGTGAGTTCATATTTTATAACGTGTCTTCGGAATATAATTTCACTCCAAGCAATTTAAAGAAACAGAAAGTGGTCGTCGCAAGGTTGCATGAACTCTGGCAAAATTCACTTTCAATGTGCGAAAAGTAAACACATGGAGATACACGAAAATATACATTAACTCTCGATTTATTCAGTAGTGAAAATGCACTGATAATGTAAACGTCATTTACTCTGTTTATTTGTAAAGTATGTTGAAAATTAAAGAAAATTCAATTTTCCACAGTTACAAATAATAGAATTTATCATTTTATTTGTTTCAATATAAACTGTCCGAGTTCAATGTCATGACATTTTTTTGCAGAATTTGAAGTTACACTGTTGAACATTTTCGTCGTTCTACGAAAATAGCGCATACAGAGTATTTGGATACAAGAACGCCACCCACCTTCTTCAGTAATATACAGACTAGTTTATATTATTATTATCATCAGTTATTCCCTATTTGAAAACCCATTTCGAGTGAAGTGAAACAATAACTTAGAAAAGGACCAGGGAGCAGCCTTATGGAAAATTTGTCACCTGTTAATTTTTCTGAAATTTTGGTATGTTGTAGAATATGACCTCCTGACCAAGAGTGTTCATGGACCCAATTCAATCCTATTACTAGTTTTCGAGATACAGGGTGTCGAAGTTGGAAAATGGATATTGCTCGTAGGAAAACATTTCGAATGGAAGAGTTTTGCGCGACAAATATTGCTTACCCATAAGGCAATCATTTCAGACTGGTTTTTTCGTAAAAAAATATTGCCACATACGGGGTGAGTCAAGCATTATTCAAAATGAGATTCTCATTCGACCCTATGAAATGAAGATGTGATCAAACCAAGTAATATACTGAAATACACATAGTTTGAATATGTCAAAATCGACAAATTCAAATTTTATACTGGGTGAGTCAAAAAGTCACAGTTTTTTGGTGACATTTGGTACATTTTCATTTTATATTTTGAGCTTTAGGGATACTCGACTACGAACCATTCAGCATACTGCTTGTCCGAAATCGATTGATATACAGTGTGACAAAACTAGGAGATGACAAAACTTGCGAAAAGGCGTTTACTCCATAATTCACCCTGTAATTAAAAAATTCGTCAGTGAAATTTTCCAATTTTTGTCATTACTCTTAGTTTGAGTTAACTATTATGATGTCAAACGGTATTGGCTTTGCTATGACCAGTTTTTGAGATACATAGGGTAATATATTTGGAGAGGCGACCGGCTATACATCCGTTATTACAAAACTTGTCAAAAAAGTGTTATGCAATGAAAATATCATACTGAGTAACGGTAAGAGACACGCTGGCGGTTACTTATTGTTATTTCGTTATACTACAATGAAATACATTGTGTTTAGTAATAAAAAAAAAGGATTTTATTCGCGATTTAATCAACAGCTAATTTGTTTTGTATTTACATCCTACATACAGATTCATCTTATCAACAGTTTTTGTGACGACCCAAATAAATTTAAAATCGATATCATATCATTCGTTTTCTCAATGCATTCGCTTTTCAGAATGCAGGGTGCGTTTCTTTTTCACATTGTTAACCCACTAGACTCTTTTCACGGTTCACAGAACATTAAACCAAACAACGATAGACAAACCAATAATAAACAAGAACAATAGTGGGTAGAGGTACCTACTTACCTGTCTATTATTTCTGGACCATAATCAATACTTTCCGGAAGGAGTCTTCCAGCATCATCGGTGATTTCATTTCGATTCATACATATCCTAAAAACCACAACATATGCATCATGGTACTTGCCCAAAATTCAAGCCTCAGACATAATACACATGGAACAATATGCATATATGTGTTTATGAAATGTGCATTCAGGCAAATATTTTTTATTAGTGTACTTTTTACATTTTTCTTCTGAAGGACTACTTCCATACACTATCGAGTCTCCCTGTATAACGTTAATCACTATGGTTCAAAATAATACCTCATAAACATATTAATTCTCCACTCCACCCTCGGAGGCTACGTTCAAAAAAATATAATTACCATCCAGAAATTATTACAGACCCTGTAAAACTCAGAACAATGTTGGAAAATATAGAAAAAAATTTGGTTCATAACTATTTTTGATATTTTCCGTACACACAATACCACGTCCAATATTCTCAGTTTATTGTCTATGGCAAATAATATTATGTGTTTATCAGTAGGTACATACCTACTGTTGTTGTCGTTCATCAATTGTTTGTCGATTTTGTGTTTGTTTTAATGTCCTGTGTTCCATGGATTGTGTCTATTGGAGAAACCATGTGAAAAAGAACCCTTCTTAATATATTACCATGTGTATCTCAAAAACTGGTCATAGCAAAGCAAATACTTTTTGACATTATAGTAGTGTATTCAAACTAAGAGTAGTGACAAAAAAATGAAAAATTTCCAGAACCAAATTTCTAATTACAGGGTGAGTTTTGTCATCACCTAGCGTTTGTGTCATACTGTATATCAATTTCGGACAAGCAGTATGCTAAATGGTTCGTAGTCAAGTATCCCTAAAGCTCAATAAAGCTCAAAATATAAAATAAAAATAAATAAAATGTCACCAAAAAAACTGTGGCTTTTTGACTCACACAGTATAAAATTTCAATTTGTCGATTTTGACATATTCAAACGATGGGCATTTCAATGTGTTACTTGGTTTGATCACATCTTCAGTTTATAAGGTCGAAGGAGAACTTCGTTTTGAATAATGCTTGACTCACCCCGTATGTGACAATATTTATTATAAAAAATCAGTCTAAAATTATTGCCTTATGGGTAAGCAGTATCTGTCGCGCAAAACTCTTCCATTCAAGATGTTTTCCTACGAGCAATGTTCCTTTAAAGAAACTGCCATTTTCCAACTTCGTCACCCTGTATCTCAAAAACTAGTCATAGAATTGAATGGGCCCGTGGAAACTCTTGTTCAGGAGGTCATATTCCACAACATTCCAAAATTTCAGAAAAACTAACCGGTGACAATTTTCCATAAGGCTGCTGCCTGGTCCTTTGAAATATAAGGTAATTTTCGAAACATTTTGATTATGACATTTTTTTCCATTCTGAAATAATAGTATGATTGACATATATTCTATATATGGTGATGGGAAATAAACTGATTTTGTTAGGAGTTTTGTAACGAAGAGTAATGAGATAAATGATACAAAACTCATCAAAGTTATTACGTGATTCTTTTTGATATGTTTGGTGATGCCATATACGAATACCAATCGCAGAACCATGAGAAGCGGTAATTTCACTGCAATAGCTTCATCCAAAAGAATTGGGAATTTATTATATGGTTGAATTCGAATGAAACGATAGACGATATGACAAAGATAATGTGACGTAACATGTGGAACTACTTCTTTTAAATACTGTAGGAACTAGGGGTTGAATTTTCTGAGATGATCAGAATTTCTGTCAGTATTCTTTCAACATGCCATTTGAGAAATTACCGCTTCCAGCAGTACATCTCTCATTATACAAATTCAAAATGGAAAGAACCGTATATTGCAAATTATTCTAAAGGCAACTCAGTTCTTCATACACAGATGTATTTTTGTATTTTCATGGATCTATCTATACTAAATAATGCGCATCCTCAGATATTGTCGCAGCAGAAATGTATCGTCATGGTAGTATTTTTAAGCGAGAAATACACTGAAGCTTGTATTGAACTGTGAAATAGAAAAGGACAATGAAATTATTTGAAGCGTTAAATGAATTTGTCTCAAAATAGAATTCCCAACAAGCATTCTATACCCCGAAGAGAAATAAGACGTCATGTGGATATTTAAGCTGAATGATTGATACCAATATTGAAAGGCAAACGATGAGATAAATGTATTTCTGTTTGTTATATTAAGTAAGAACCGAAATCTAACATCAGATTGTATTTGAAAGACTGACAAAAAAAACAAGAAGCAAACTTTCAAATTAGAAATGAAAATGAATAAGGTATACACTGAAAGAAAATTGTCAGTTATAATTATTATAAAATGTTTGTTTTTGCCAACTTTGTTAAGAATTACTAAATGAGATTCACAATTAATATGGCTCATTTATTGAAATTATAAGTAATTTATTCTAATATTCACTGAAAACAAAGGATTTGGTACTGCTATATTCAGTTATTATGAACAAAATATTTTAATAATAAAGATGTTATTTATTAGGTACACAGTTAGAACTATGTGTAGTAGGAAGGGTAATCGATAAGTTTGCAGCCCATGTTTAACCAGACTTTGTGAAACTGGTTGGTTAAACATGGAAAACAGGCGAAAACTCAATGCTACCAAATTCTACAGAAAAATAGTATGGAATAAAATACCAACGTATTTACACAGGACATTGACACACCTTAATGATGTACACAATTCAAATATTAGGCCTACACCTACACCTCCGACTTTCATTCAAAACGGAACAATTCAGACGCTCATTTAGTTATAATATTTGCCATTTTATCAATATTTTACCAAAAAATCTAAAAACAGAAACTCCATCACTCTTTCGAAATGAGTTCAAACAAAAATTAATGAAGCAATGATCTGTTTTATATTATAATGTGATTATGACTCCAAGTTGGTTGTTTTTAGCCACCTCATATTATTTGAGTCTGGTATTGCTGTCAACTGCTTGAGAGAATGTTTAAGGTTGACTTTTAAGAGCAACTCAGTGCCTATGAGTTCTACTTCACCTTTTATTTTTAGCAAAGTGCCTTTATCCGTTTTTTTTCTGTTTGTATGATTTTCATAGCTGAAAATAATAAAGACAAGTTATTATGATTATTCCAACAACCAAAAATTACGAAACGGTTCAAAATTTCAGGTTTGAAATTGATTGAGGAATCTGACTACTTTGTTAGCTCAAAATTATGCTGTACCTGTCGAAGAAATCGATTCAAAAAGGGGCCTCAGTTAGTGATAAACCACAGCAATTACCCAAATGAAATACTGGTTATTGACCTGTTATTGATGGAAATGAAGAGGGATGCGTCAAGTACATGCAAAATTCCTACGGCTACCAGGGGTTCAACAGTCTTGCAAACAAGAAGTACAGTGGACCAGCTTACCGTCAAAACTTTGGGTTTCGATGCACAAACATGACTTTCCAGGTACGGTCCAGATAAGGTCCTTTGGGACAACACAAACATTGCAGAAGACATTTGCAATGAGGTTAGCATTCATGAAACGGCGATACCCTTTCGACAGTTCATTTGACGTCACTAGAACGTATTGATGAGAATGGAAAGAAAGTTCACCATAACACATTTCCAGATGTGTGACCAGTTTCGCAAACGATTCAACTACTGACAATAAAATGAGAGCTGGAATAAACATTTAAACTCCCAGAGTGATCCAATGCTAATCCCACAGACTGACCAGGACAATAAGCACGCGATACAACAATGTATCGATGAAAATATGAGAATAGGTCATATGAATACAAATTGTTATTGTTGTTGAAATTGTTATTTCCGTCAACCGAGTCACTATAGTGAGGTGGGCGAAAAACAAAGTTCCACGATATATTTTCTCGCTTTTTCCAAGATCCTCCGTGTGTTGTGGATAACTTGCCGATCGCTGATCAGGCGGAAACCTTCTGAGCCACTCACTGGACCCACTGAACCGCTCAATATAAATACTTCAGCCCTAGCGCAGTTCGAGGCTTTCAGTAGAAGGTCTCGTCAAACTGATCTCTATGATCTGTGCAACCCGATAACTCCAGAAGAAGTTTGACTGGCCCTCAGAGGCTCGAAGACCCTTGCTGCTCATGTCCAGATGGGGAGAAACGGACTCTGGATTTGTTTGTCGTGGGGCGAACCATGCTCATTTCAAAAAACGGAGATTTGTCTGAACCAAACAATTATAGGCCGATAACATGCCTGAATGCGTGCTGTAAGATGTTTACCGCATCTTCTACTGCGATTATTGTCCGCAAGGGAGAAGGGCCATCCGTGAGACACCTAGTGTCTCTCGGAAAAACGTATTCGCCATATCCGCACGGTATAAGAACAGATAGGGGATGAAGAACAAAGTTGCTCAATGGAATCTTCTTCAAGACATTGAAGAACTCAACTTATCAAAAAATCTGAACTCTTCATACCTCAGGTCACAGTGGACTGAAATCAAAGACCGAAAGATTCATAATGGCTTGCAGGATGGTGTCTTCAACACTCTGAGTAGTCGCGTGATGGGTATAAAGGTCCCTGACACTAGATGCAGATCGTGTCGTGGGGCACCTGAGACCATAGTGCATTTGCTGTCAGCTTGTCTCAGCCTATATCGACAGGCATAACTACCATCTACGACAGTCGTACGGTATAGATGAGATACTAGTGTTGCCTTTTGCACCGGAGGATATGAGTCCGTTGTGGAGAATGAGAAGTGTCGAATCTGTTGGAACATCTCATTCCCAACCTTCAGGCGAATACAAGCCAGAAAGTCTGATGTAGTCTTCCATGGAGACACTACTTTCCAATCTGAAAATTATACCCGCTTGCCTTAATACGGAAGAAATCCTAGCCGGACGAATGTAGGACGTCCTTGATTAACTTCATCTGCTAATGGCACATGGTTCTTAGACCCATTATTCACTAACCCGACTAATGTGGGGAGTGGTTATTGGGTTCAATGACCCTCCGGAAGTTTCGGAGCATCGGAAACAGGGACTGACTGGTATATTCCAAACGAAAATAATGATGATATTACTCGTAGAGTGTACCCAAAGGCATAGCCTGTGCGAGTGGAGGACAGTTATTATTATTTTCTGCAGTGGCGCACCAGCACCAGCTGTAAGAAATCCCAGAAAAACCACAGCACCCGTCATGGGTGGTCGGTACGTATTCCAAGCAAACAATAGACATCAATCAGTATTAGCATCTAGACAACCCACATCACTCTTGCATTCTAACAAGGCATGTGGGAAAACATTTCTGTACCATGGCACGAACCAACCACCAGCATCTAGTGCGTTTGGTTATAACCAGACTGGTTATAACCAAAAGAAGAAAAAAGAGCGATGGTAACTCACCCCGAATTTTTTTACAATTTACACAAACCTATTCAAGATTGAAAATTTTCAAACAATATCTCAGAAGGACCCTAACTAAAACTTATGTTAAATAATTCATGTGAATTTTTTATCAAATAGAACTGCAGAAATCCTGATCAAAAGTACAGATATACTGCAAATTCAAGTTTGTTTATTGAAAATTGCCACAAATAATCTTGAACGCTCAATATACTCATAATAACCCCAAAAATTAGTATGGAAACTGTTTTGTGTAGATATCATCAATTATAGCATGAATGCATTAGTACATAAAAAACACATTGCTGCAATTTTAGTATTCAACGTCGTTAAAGTGAAGTTACCTCACCATCACTTGGGTATTCCGAAGTGTATCCTTGAAGACCAATTTCCAGCATAACTGAACTCAATTTCATACCAGGTGAGTCTGAGAGATAGCTCACCCTTATTTTTGAGAGAAGTAATTCGATTCAAAACACGAAAAAAAGGCGGAATTCAGCCGCTGCACATATAAAAATGTTAGAGACTGCTCTTTCATTCAACTGATGTAAAGGGTTAATATTGAAACTCTTGACGCCCCTGGAAAATGACCTCATATTATATCTTACGTACCCCACATATTACCAAGTAATTATATACATATGAGGAAAAATTGATAACAAAGGATAAATTTGGTGCCTGAAGTGTGGGCTTGAAAACACTGTTAATATTTTAGCATGGGTTAATTTTATTTCATTTGTAGTGCTTATTTGATGTGAATTATATATTCTCATTGTCACAAAATTTAGTTGTCTAGAAAGATAAGAAAGCAAACGAAGCAAAAACATGGAATACAAAAACGTGTAGGTAGTGTTATAAAAATAGTGTTCACGGTTTTAGTCTAATTTATTTTCACTGCTAATAACTAGTTAATTTATTTCAACAAAGTCACATTTATATACAATAATACTGCTAAGCCACCTCTTTATATTCCACTCTCTTACTACCCTCTCTTCGGCTGATGTGGCTTCTTATAAAGCTGCAGAGTTTTTCTCGATTAATTTGTGTATCATCTTTTACAGTTCGGCAGTTCGACTTCAGATGGCTCTCGAACTGTTCTAGAAAAGCAAACTGACATACCAAATCGTTGACAACTGACATACCACGATGATATCGTGTCGTCACCACGATGGAGAATGGCTCTGCGGTGGATCTTTCGCAAGCGGTCAAGTCCGGCTCCAGTTTGTTACACTGCCCCCTTCTTAGAGATGTTTCATCCCGAAATGTCATCCTTAGAGTGTGTCGATACCTGCATAATTCCCCATACCTGCAATATAAAGGTCCATGGAAGTAACACTCGACAGTCTTCAGGTTTGGTCGTGAAAGATGATTACAGCATACCAAAATCTTGACGCTGCTGGATCTGAACATCGGCTTCAACATGCTTCTTCAGCTATTTGCAGACTCCCCAAGACTCACGTGGTGAGATTGGAGATGATGCAGAACAAAGTTTTCCATATCGTCTAAAATAGTGATAGATACAGTCGGCTAGACGCATTGAGGGAGCTATCCGATATTCCATCCATCGAAGAATTTATCGTAAAAGAATTTGTTATGTTCTTACTTCGATAAGAAATAACTATTTTATCAACTAGATGTTTTTTATTTTCTGTATCAAAATTATATTATTATTTTTATATCTATAACAACCCCTTTCTTTTTCCTATTTTCCATGGCGATCATAATGATAATTCCCAACACTTCTTCCCCATCAATCCTTTTAGATTGATAGTATCTAGCAGGCTTCTTCTTTCTTCTTGAGGATCTTCTCAGCATCGTCGATTCGTTCAAGTTTGGTACTATTTCAGATGTTGAAGGTGTTTCATCATTTGACGTAGGTATCGAAAAAGGAAATACTTCTCCATGATGTGGAGTATTCTCTTCAATGATAGGTGCTGGTAAAGATGATTCCGCGACAGTGGTTTGTATCTGTGGAACATTAGCATTCTTCAAAACTTGATCAATATGCCTTTTTACTAGGTTTCCTTGTTCATTTCGTATTGTCCATCAACTTCTTGTATGCTGCCTGGTACCCATTTATTGTCACTTGAAGTATAGTCTCTATACAATCCTCTCCAAAAAAGTATCATGTTTCTTATGAACGTTCAATGAATATGCTCCTGGATGAATGAGATCTAGTACTGATCTTATTTTCCTTCCCATCAGTAGATCGCATGGAGACTTTTCAGTTGTTGTACTCGGTGTTATCCTCAGCATGAAAAGCAGATCTGAAAGTTGATGATTGAAAATTTTTCCAGGATCGAATTTGAATAAATTTTGTTTCAAAGTCTTGACTTATCTTTCTGCTGGTCCATTCGTAGCTCGGTGGTATGGAGCAGAACATATATGACGAATTCCATTCTTCTTCAGAAAATCTTCAAACTCTTCAGACTTGAAACATCTCGCATTATCTGAAACAATGCTGACTGGCAATCCATGTGTAGAAACTGTTTTCCCCATCTAAATCGCTCTAGTAATTAAATTCAAGATTCATAAGTTTACTCTCATTTTAGTACTAAGCATATATCAGATAAGTAATCCGCATCTTCTACCACACCTTTGCGCATTCCATTATCGTCAAAAGTACTAGCCTGAAATGTCTCTTGACGAGCAATGGGCAGTGATACACAATAGCGAGTCAGATAAACACGATAGTGCCGGTTTAACGTGTGCTCTCCACATACACCCCTGATACAGTCCGCTAACTTCCCTACCGATTAGGTGAATGCATCCCCTGCACCTGGATAGCCAGAAGAGGAAAGACAAGGTAAGGCAAAACCTTTGGCGATATTCCGAAGACAGGTGGAAGCGTTCATAACTTAATCAAATCCGCAACAAAAACAATCTTCTTAAAATATCAATCACTGCCTTTGAAGATGTGGACTGAACTACTGAAATTTTCGGTCACTTGGAAAATGCATCTATGAGGATGAAAAACATTCTTCCATCGATCTGACTAGTTCTTCTATCTGGGAGTCTATTTTTGGCCACCAAATATACCTTCGTGCCAATGCTTTGGTACGATTGATGCCAAGGTGGAGGAACAACCACTTTGCTCCCTCTCAATAAGCAATCTCGTCGAACTGACATTTCTCGTAAAAATTGATCAAACCCAAGAAAGCCTGGAGTTGTTCTTTATTTTCTGGAACTGGTGCATTCTGGATAGCCTGGATTTTCTGTTCAGTTGGATGGATACCGGAGTGATCGATTTTGAAACCAAGATAAAAGATTTCTTTGACAGCAAAGTGACATTTTTCAGCCTTCAAATGCAATCCCTGGTCTTGCATTCTCCTCAACACTTGATTTACTCTGAACCATTGTTCTTCATCGGATGATCCTGTTATGAGTATATCATCAAGATAAACAACAGTTCCTGGAATGTCATTTAGGAGTGATTCCATATTCCCCTTGAAAATTGAAGGAGACGAGTATACTCCAAACGGTAATCTGGCCACCCTTTATAATCCTCGATGAGTATTCATTGTCAGAAATTTTGACGTATTATCTGTCACTCGAACCTGGATGTGAGCTCGATCTAATCCAATTTCGTGAAAATTTGTCTACCAACAAGTTTTGAAAACATCTCTGTATTCGTGGGCAAAGGAAAAACTACACTGATAATAACCTGGTTGATTCTTCCATAACCACCGCAAAGTCGAATTCTTCCATCAGTTTTCAACACGGGTACCACTGGTGATGCCCATTCAAAATACTTGACTGGTTCCAATACTCCTTCTTTCACCATGAGATCTATTTCTTCTTCAATTTTCCCTCTTAATGCAAAAGGGACTGGTCTGGCATGGCAAAAAATAGGAATAGCGTTTTCTTTGATTGAAATATTCACTGGTTCACCTTTGTATCCTCCTAAATTATCGGCAAAAACTTCACTGCAACTTTGTAGCTGGACAGGAACTGAATTTGTGATTTTCAGGATTGAATGTGGAATTTCAATATTCAGAAAATCGAATCAATTTCTTCCTACCAAGGCAGGTCAATTTCCTTTTATCACTATTGAAGGTAATTGGACTATATTCTCTCTGTTTTTTACCTTCAGTGGAACTTCACCGATAACTGGCAATTTATGTTGGCCCCAAGTGTGAAGTTGTATATTTGACTTGTTCAACTTCTTGTGGGGTAGAACTTCATTGAATTGTGCTTCACCGATGATGGAATATCCAGATCCTGAATCGACTTCCATTTCGATAGAATGCCACTCAATTTCTACGAGTTTTTTTATTGCTGTCACGTTGACAATTGTTATGATAAATGATGTATTCATCAATATGAACTACATTCTGGTCAATTTAGCTTCCGATAATGTGTTTAATGAAAGTTGATTTTTCTTGAAAACGGTCAACTTTAGAGCTTATGACCTAGAATACCTTTTTTGTGTAGAAAACATTGGCGATTCATATAGGAGGCTCAAAACTGTACTTTTTTCAGTGGCGTAGAAGTTGGAGAAAAAAACACCCACTACCCCTTCAAAATCTTCACCAATTATGAATTTTAAAAAATAAAAAATCCGCACAAAACATAGCTTATTATGAGTAGAAAATGTCTACGAAATCTGTTTCCTGTGCGATAAACGGTTCCAGAGATATTCGCAAAAAACGATTATTTTTTTAAAATTTCAACACTCTCGAAAATGGTGCATTTTAGAGGGTAAGTTGATAGGAACTTTTTTTCATATTTTTGGACGAGCTATCACATCCTGAAGTCCTGCGCATTTATTATGAAACACCCTGTATAATATATATACATGAATCATTTGAATATACAGGGTATCATCTGTAGCTGGTAGCATTATCAACTCTAATCCATAAGTAATGCTTGGAAAATTTCCAAAATGTCTTCTCTTGTCACAGATTTCCCAAAAATATTTAATTAATACTCTGAAAAATAGCCAAATATCACTTTTCCAAGGCTAACTCTGATCAGATGAATAGTGATCAGATGATACCCTGTATATTCAAATGATTCAAGCATTGAGATTTGGGGGTTTTAAGATGTTCTGAAACAGAATCTGGTATTATTTTTGCGATAAAAAAATGCCTAGTATGTTTTCATTTGGTCGTAGTTAGCCGTGGAAAATGGATATACAAAGGTACGTAAACATAAAGGTAGGTATTTCCGAGTACTACAACTTGAGTCAAAGAAAATTTCGAATTATTTCATGCTCAACGAAATATGAGGGTGTGGCTGCTCAAAGTGGGACACACTGTATAAGGCGTTTTCGGTTAATGCAGATCTGACAGCTCCATTCAGTCTGCTCCGTTTTCCACTACAAGTACAGGCAAACCACGCTTACAGATTGAATCGAGCTGTCAGATTTGCATTTACCGAACGAGCACATAACAGCAGTTGGACAGGACATAACAGGACAATAAAGCATGGCGGGCGAGCTCATTTGACAGGCATTGGATATTTTCCACGAAAATACGGAAGAACAACGAAGGCCCAAACCCGTTCTTTTTCGATATTTTTCCGGGCGCCGATAAAAAACTCCATGAAATTAATGGTCCTGATAGCATGTGCGTTACATATGAGCCAGCTACTTGGTGGAGGCAGGGAAAATCAAACACCTGGACACTTAGACTTGCAGCATCTAATGGCCTACACAACATTGTAGGTTCAGCCCTAGGGCGGATCTGTTCTGGTTTTGCCTCCCATGAAGAGCAGGATGAAATCCTATCACCGCAAAATACTACATTATTTCCCCCTAATCCCTCTGTGGTGATAGTCTTATCGTTGTTTGATTCATTTATTTGCTGTGAAGTTACTTATCACTTCAATGTACATTTAATCAATGAAAACTCTTTTGTGCTCTTTGCTTTTAGTACTTCTAGTAGTTTCCTACCCTACGCCAGAATTCTTGGAACTAAAGATCAATTTTGAAAATGATTTGAGTATGTCATTGATTCGAAGATAAGCTGATCCTCAAATTTTGCCATATCACAGTACCAGTAGTGGCCTTCTGATGTCATAATCTAAATAAATGATCTATAATGACAGCACCTACAAAGAATTATTGACTGACTTCACAATTCCTGAAAGAGCTGTAAAATGTATGCCTGTTGTTGATGTGATAATTAAGAATTCAGTACACATGAAATTACGCATGCAAAGTCATTTAAGCAATGAATTGTTGATTACCTACGTAAATATATGAGTTGTCGTGAAATCCCATATGACATCTAAATCGCTTAATACATTTTTCTCAGAAAGTACACTGCTAGAATAAACACATTATGATTACGGTGATTTTTTAATTAATGGATGGAATTATTCATGATGAATGAGTTTGTTATCATTGGACTCTACAATTGATTTATTGTGAAGATGCTTTTATATTCTAATTCCTACACATATAGTTATGAAGAAGATGGAGAAAACTTGTTAAATCATCAATCAATAAGGTACCTATTCGGAAGATTCTACATTATCGATTTTTTCAGGTAGTAGTAAAGAACTTTTCAATAATGAGTTTGAACACTCAAGTGAACTTGTACAGAGATTTCCTCCCATTTCATCAAAGAATTATTCATCAAAATTAAATCAATATGTCCTTTCAGATCAACCATTTTAGAAATTATGTTGTCTACCCTTTTATAACCACACATTTCAATTAACTTCTAACACAAGTTGGGATTACATTTTATTCTTTCACTTTGACAGATGAAGTAATTTGTGTCTTTCAAAATACCTGACACATCCAAATAGCCTTCAATTTTCTAACATGATTTTCGTTGAAATTAAAGCCGAAAATTTTATAAAATACATTCAAGATGTCTTAAAAAATTCTAATTCTTCCTTTTACCTGACTCGTAAGTACTCATCAAACTTTAAAACCTTTTCCAAATTTCATAACCTACAAATTTATTAAATTCAAATTCAAGAATCTCTTACATTCAGGAAGTACTGAAGATGACGAAAGTCGAAAGCTCTTTGCATATTTGAGAAATTATACACTTTATACAAAAATTCCCTCTTCATTTATTTTTCATTTATGATTGATCAGAGCAAGTGTGAAGTGGGTTGCAAATCCTGGTAAGGACTGCTGGCATGGATTTACTGAAAACCCGGGAAGATGGTATATGTTTTCCAGATTTTTCTATAGCTGAAAAATTTAATGCACCACAAAAAAACAATAAGTCGCCACTGAGGGCTCTACGGCAAATACCAATCATCCTATACCCGCAAAACATATGCCTTTGGATACACTCATGAGCACATTTATCAGGGAGATTATTATTATTGATATATCCATTTAATAATAATAATAGTAATCACAATATCTATTTTTTTACGGGTAACATCCAATTTGAATACAAGTATCATAAATTATCATATTGCCTTAGATTAATCATATTACCGATAAGAAATAGTAAATAATCATCATTAACAAAACTAGGACAAAGCCATTACCTAAATGCCAGTGGTCAGTAACTTGTATGCTAACTACTTGTCGTAGGAGTACACAAAATACACATGCAAGTTGTGAACATGCCAGTTTTTGAAATCGTCTCTTCAGCTTGGTAGCTTGGTAGCTATGATCAGCGTAGTGAAAGTGTTGGTGTTGAATTGATTTGTTAATTATCCCATAATAAAAAAACGTGTTTTCGAGAGACAATACTTGCTTATCTTCCTTCTTTGAGGCGAGAATACACATGCCATTAAAATAGCATGCCAGTGGTGGTCGTGCTGGTAGAACGTTCGCCTTTGGAGCGAAGGGCCAAGGGTTCAAAGCCTCACATGGTCATCGGTCTCGTGCATGGCATCATGTCTTGAAAAATAGGGGTTATTAAATGTCTGTTGTGCCCCACGTTCCGCGCCATGTTTTGAAAAATATGGGTCACGTCTGGGCAAACATGCATTAGACTGAAGAGGAGGGGAGGATGGAAGCTCTACTTGAGTTTGGCGGTTTTCCCGAGCTTTTCTCATCTGTTTGAATTCAACAAACCACTTCCATTCCTCTTTCTCCTCCTCAGACATCACTTGCCGAAAAGCAGGGATTTCGCTATTCGTGCGGGCCGTTTGATGAACGTTTCCGCGTGCAAGTGGACCCCTTTCAAGGCTGTTCCCTGTGCTAGCTCGAGAGACATTGAGACCCGAAATTACTGAAATATTGTCAGGAGTTCGGGGGCGGTTTTGGTCAAACATTCTCACTTCATTCATTCTCGACTCTATTTGCGAGTCTGCAGAAATATTAAGTGGACTGGAGGTCCCTGAACGTAACGTATTACGTTCTAAATTCTGGAATGCTTCCAAAATTCGGCGTGGAGTGCCGGTATTTTTCGGGGTTTGAAATTCCCCAGCGGGTTGGCCGCCGAAAGTCAAAAAACTAGGTGAGGCCCTCAAAGGCCTATTATCAAAATTTTTAGCTGAAATTTCCCTCAGACTCAGATCACGCTCTGTATTCTGATCAACAGAAAAATTGAATCGAGATTCATCATCATTGTCTTCATCAGGACAGCCCACAACGTGACTTTTATCCACATTCACATCATCCATACTACAATGCACAGAGTTTAACCTAGGAGATGCAAATAAATTTAAATGAACCGGTTTTTGAGAATCCAGGTGGTAACTAGATTCTGTAGCGTTATTTTCGACGCGACGCGATTCAACAACTAATTGTGAGCGCTTCGGGAGAAATGCGTGGGGCTCGCCTTCCTTGACGGCCACGCTTGGTGAAACCCTTGGGTTTCTATTTATTGTGGGGCTCTCCAAACTAGAGCCAAAAGAAAAATTATTTTCAACAGAAAATGTACCACTTATAGGAGCAGTTAGGATGGGCGGTAAGGCCGGATGTTTCTCAAACAGAGAACAATCAAGAGCTTGGTTAGATATAAAACTCGTGAAATTTTCAGCGGGGTGAAGTACACAAGAAGTTGGTTGAACTTTTGTTTGTCTGCGAGTCCTCGGACGTAAATTGTAGGACATTAGGGGAATGTCAAAAGTGAAGTTACTTCCTAAGAAAAAATAATCGCGTGCCGTGATTTATACTTAGTAAATTCCCCTAAGACAGAACTAAACAACGCGTACAATGCTAAACCCTATATTCAAATAATCTCTGAAAAAAAAATGGGTGAATATCACCTGTGCGGAATTCGCACACAGGCACTTATGCAGGAACGCTATATAAAAATAGTACCCTCAAATAAATGCTGAAAATAAAGGTATGGTTATATTATCCGCTCTATACTCGGGAACGCTAGTGCCAGGAACGCTTTATATACAAAAAAATACCCTCAGATAATTGCTGAAAATAAAAGGTAAAGTTATGTTATACGACCTGTACTCAGAAACACTAGTGGCACAATCAATAGTGCCAAAAAAAGGAGAAACGCAACACTGCACTGCAATAATAGCAAATCGCAAACCGCAATTACACTGCACAATAATTAAGCCGTGGCAAGAACTCTGTCTCGTTGACTTATTATCACTTTTAAAAAAAATACCGACTTATGCCCGCGTCTCGTCCGTACCGACGTCCGACGCTAAGTGTACTATATCCGCGTCTTGTTCGAACCGACGTTCGAAGCTAAGTCTACTATACCCGCGTCTTGAACGAACCGACGTTCGAAGCTAAGTGTTATACCCGCATCTTGTTCGAACCAACGTTCGAAGCTAAGTCTACTATACCCGCGTCTTGTTCGAACCGACGTTCGAAGCTAAGTGTCCTTTTTCACTACTTCAAAACTCTCCTCTGCCCTATTCGAAAGCTAATTTCCCAGAACTTTCTGCAAGGCATAAAAAAACCGTTTGTGTCTGCATACCATATGTCTCCTTTTCCACAGAACTGCATTCAAAAACATTACTTTTCCTTAAAATCTTCAACATTCGTTGAAGAGGCAAACAGTAAAAATAATATTCTTTAGAATATTTCAGACCCCCCTGTGCTGAGAACATCTTTTAGTCCGAAAACAACTCTAGTATTGTTTGCCCGCCTAGAATAGTTAACAGATGTCTTAATCTCTTCTTTTTCTAAGCAACCCATTTCGTGTACTCGGTATCTACTTTCTCTAGCTAGGGTGGCCATAAACCAGCGCCGAGAAACGGATGAGATCGTCGAAGTTTTTAGAAATGCGTGTAAAAGTTTTATTTCAATAAAGTTGACATATCATTCGCGGGGAGATTATTAATATAGATTTCCATACGACAATCACACGTTAAAAGGTAAGGGCTGCGTCTTCCCTAGCTCACACAAGTCTCACGAAGACTTCCGAGGGTTGTGCGTAGGGGTGCAATCGGTTGACGGAAATAACAGTTTTTAACAGTTTTAACAGTGGTCAGTAACTTGTATGCTAACTACTTGTCGTAGGAGTACACAAAATACACATGCTAGTTGTGAACATGCCAGTTTCTGAAATCGTCTCTTCAGCTTGGTAGCTATGCTCAGCGTAGTGAAAGTGTTGGAGTGTGATGAATTGTTTGTTAAAAATGGAAGTTTCTCAGTTGAGAAGTGAATTGAATAGTATTTGTAATTTTATTAGCAACACAATGCATAATTGAACTGTATTAATGCCCTCCGCTTCGCGTCGGGTATCAAACTATCCGCGGGAGGAAAAGCATGATTTTCCTCCCTTGGTATGTAAATAGCTATTTTCTACTACCTCACTAGAAAACTTTATTTTCGACACCTAAAGAAGGGAGGAAAATGGTACTTTTCCTCCCGCCTGGAGGAAAATAGTACTTTTCCTCCCGCCGGGGGGAAAATAGTACTTTTCCTCTCGATTTATAAGGAAGAAGAAGCATTGAAATCAATTTTGCCTCTTCAGCGAGATCTTTTGGCAGGTCATCTTCGCTAGAACTCATTTTCAAAACTTAGAAGCAACTTAAAAGGGTAAACAACGTGACAGCCTATGACAACTGTTATGTTTGTATTACCAAACAACGCCAAACAAATCGTTGTCAACACGATGACAACGACGCAACGCTTACTTAATATTTTGTCATATAGCCTCATTATATAGTTCCACAACTTTCTGCAGTGGTTCTTTTAAGTATGCACGCATTATAATTTTTAGGACGTTATAAAAATGACGACCTTAAAGGTAGTAGAAAAAACTATATACATACCTCAGGAGGAAAATGCTTTTCCTCCCGCGGATATTAATGCCCACCGCTTCGCGTCGGGCATCAAACTATCTGCGGGAGGAAAAGCATAATTTTCCTCCCTTGGTATGTAAATAGCTAATATCCTCCTATGTAAGTTCCCGTGGTGTCAGAAAACTATGATGATGTCAATTCTTTTACTCATGACATTGTTTTTTTAATTATATCACATATACATTTAGAGTGATTGTGAATTTTTTCTCGTCAGAATATGTAATCAATTCAATATCGATTGTTTCGATTATTTAGATTGGATTGGTTTTGATCTGAGAGGATAAACTAAACATTCCTTACGGATCGAATGCCCACATTAGACGTGAATAACAAGTCAAACAAATCATAACGATATTGTTGACCACATCAAGTTGCAACACCTGGAACTCATTTCAGGAAAAATGCTTGGACCAAATTGCTCCTTTCGCTTGAAAAATTGTGTGAATCATTTGGAAAAATATATCCTCAGGAACACATAAGGAAACGAAAATAATCCATCCGTTCTGGGAATGTTATTTAAACTATTTTTAACTCTCCAAATAAACATCATACTTTTTAGAATTTACTTTACTTGAGTATGTTTATTAGCACAAGCTTAATGCATCATGTTGTTGAAAAATGGTTCAAACGTTTTCATTATCGGAAATCCCCAGACAACGACAATTTCAGTAGTATTCAATTGAGCATGACGGTTTGAAACCGCTCTTTCTGTATTGGTAATGGCCAAAACGCTGGAAAACTAGAAATCATAATGCAACTTCTCAGAACTAAAGTATTAAACATAAAGTTAGTAAATTTTATCAACTGAAGTGTTGCAATATGGATATGGACTGACATAAAATATAAATGAAACGGATACAATAATAAAATGAATTGAAATCACATGTTCGTTCTAAATAAAACGGCCATCTCAAATAAATCACAAGGACTAATCGAATATGGGAAATATTAACAGTATAATGGTAATGTATAGTAAAAAAATATATGAATATACAAAGTATAGGTAATACTGAAATCTGTTCGTTAAAAACTTGCAAAAGTCTATCAATATGGATGAAATACAACAAAGAGGTATATTAACGAACAGTCGTTGCCGACCGATGATGAACCCTTTACTCCCATATACACCTACTACGTAGGCTTATTATGGCAAGAACCTGTCAGAAAACAACAACTCCCCTAGCTAAGACCACGACGGGTATTGAATTAAATCTAACAGATATTTGTGCAACGTTCCTCAAAGCATCAGAGGACGCAATTGCAAGTGCCCTCTGTGACCAACCAACAGAATTATGTTGTGATTTGGACAGGGTGACCACCTGCAGAATGGTTTCGAGGTTGTTGCCTCTCATCAGTGCAAGGGTAGGTCAACACAGACAGCACTGAAGCCATCTGTTGCCCGTCCAAATCATTACACACTCCGCTGCTTGGTCAACTCTGGTTCACGCGATGAAGCGGTTTCTAGGCCGCCCCACCTAGCGAGCAGAGGGAGAACACTCCGAATCTCCGGGTTGAGAGATTTAATCGAAGAAGACAGAAATCTTTGGGAGATCGTTTAGTAGTTGTTACAGGATGTCAAAGTTGGTAAGTGGCCATTTCTTTAAAGTAATATTGCTTTCAGAAAAACATCTTAAATGAAAATGTTTTGCGTGACTAATATTGCTTGCCCATAAATCAATACTTTCAGATTGATTTTCAATAAAAAAATATTGTTGGATACAGGATGAGTCCAGCATTATTCAAACCGAAATTCTCGATCAACCCTATGAAGTGAAGATGTGACCAAACCAACTAACACACTGATATGCTCATCGTTTTGGATATGTCAAAATTGATAAATTCAACATTTTGTACAGGGTGAGTCAAGAAGTGACAGTTTTTCTGCTGACATTTTGTATATTTTTATTTTATATTTTGAACTTTAGGGATTGGTGAAATTGACACCGGAAGGAGTCAGAAAACCGATAACCAACTTAGAAGAAGAAGAAGAAGAACTTTAGGGATACTTGACTACGAATCATTCAGCATACTGCTTGTCCCAAATTAATATACAGTGTGACACAAACGCTAGGTGGTGACAAAACTTGCGAAAAGGCGTTCAGTTCGTAATTCACCCTGTAATTAGAATTTCGTTCGTGAAATTTTCCAATTTTTCGTCATCACTCTAAGTTTGAGTACACTATTATAATATCAAACAGTATTGGCTTTTCTATGACCAGTTTTTGAGATACACAGGGTAATACATTTAGGGAGGCAATTATTGAAGTTACAATTTGAATTTTTGTCGATGAGGAGTAAATAAGAATAAATTTCACTTAAATGGTTACGATCTGTTCTCCTACTTAAGCAAGTATCTGATTGAGAAATAAAAGCCATTTCCATAAATAGTCTTTCAGTGGCATTACTTTCCTTAGTCAATATTTTGGTGTTACTATAATTCATGTTATGGCCAGTGTTATTAACATGGTCACTTAATGCACATCTTTCAGGATGGCATCTACGATCCCTTTTATGTGATGAGACTCTATCTTTTAATGTCCTCGAAGTTTGACCTATGTAAGTTTCATCGCAATTTGAGCAAGGAATGCAATACACTAACTGTGATTGTGAAGTTAAAGGTGTTTTATCTTTAACTTTGGTAAAAAAGAAATTAATAGTTAATATTGTTTTATTTGCATTTTTATCGATTTTCCGAGCATTCGAGCCAGCTTCGGTGAGACATCTTCGATATATGAAGAGACGTGAGAAAATATTGAATTTGGATCCTATCTGCATCATTTACAGTAGTGATATTATTTTGTGAAATGTTATTATTACTATTTAATGAAACATGTGTGTCTATGGTAGACTGTACTGTTTTGAAATTCTGTTGATGAAAAGAGGAATCAGAAATTGCAAATGAAACACTATCAACCATTTTTATTTTCGTTGGTGTTTTGGCATAGACTGCTATGGTCATTAGCCGTGTGTTCTGGATAGGCCTTGTTACTACCTCCATACGCCACCTTAGGAGCAACACTGTTAATTGGAACGCAACAGTGAATCGTGCAGGACTCCCCAGCCGAGCCACGAGATTTTAATAATTTAATAGGTCGAATTAAATTAAGAAATCCCAGCCGCATCTGGGGCTCGAACTCCGGACCTTTCGACTCAGAGTCGGACGCTCTAACCACTGCGCCACGCCCCGACATACTATCAACTATTAATTCCATTTTTACCAAAGTTAAAGATAAAATACCTTTAACTTCACAATCACAGTTAGTGTATTGCATGCCTTGCTCAAATTGCGACAAAACTTAAATAAGTCAAACTTCGAGGACATAAAAAGATAGAATCACATCACATAAAAGTGATTGCAGATGCCATCCTGAAAGATCTGCATTAAGTGAACATGTTAATAACACTGGTCATAACATGAATTATAGTAACACTAAAATACTGACTAGGGAAAGTAATGCCACTGAAAGACTATTTATGGAAATGGCTTTTATTCCTCAATCAGATTCTTGCTTAAATAAAAGAACATACCTTAACCATTTGAGTGAAATTTATTCTTATTTACTCCTCATCGACCAAAATGCAAATCACAACTTCAGTAATTCTCCCTTCTCTCATTTGAGTTGCAACAATTGGCTATTTTTACCCATAAGCAGCCGGCAAATCGTGGTTTCGTCTCATACTTCAAAAGTGTCTGACTTCTAATGTCAATTGTGTCAACTGTCTGATTCCTAACGAAACATTCTCACATTTTACTTGAATCTCTCCACGTGCGGAGAAGAATTCTAATAATTTGAAAAATAATTTTTTCGTCGACCTCTGCAAAAAATGACATTTTACGTACTAATTTCCGGACGAAAAATCGACTATTTTTGAAGGCAAGTACTTTTCGTCCGCAAACACTTTTCGTCCGCAAACTCTTTTCGTCCGCTGTGGTCACTATGATACAGCACGGTACGAGAGCGGCGATTGAGTCATTTTCGTAAATCCACGTTTTAATTAATACATAGGCGCCTGTGACAATAACTGTCATTTGCTGTTGTCAAATTAATTATTTACGAAATCCGCTAGATTTTACGTGTGAATTTAGACCGTGGTGTGAATATTAGTGTTCATAATAATCAAGAATTGATCGAGTCTGCAGTTCGAAGAGTTGGACGTAGCTGAGGCCAGCAAACATGCGAGTACTTACTTTCATAAAGGTATGTAGAGGTCGACGAAAAAATGTAATATGCACCTCGGCGAAAAACTGTCTACTGTCTCGCCTGCTTGCTATCCTCGGCTGCGCCTCGGCTATCAATTTGCAGGCTCGACTATAATATACAGTTTTTCGTCCTTGGTACATAAATAACTATTATAACAATGACGTAGTATTTTCACATGTATCTCACATAACATGTTGTAACTTATATCAATTATAATATCTATAGCAATCATTCTCATCAATACAGTAAGTACTTCTTTTCATCTAGCTTTCAGTCCATTTAATCGTACAATTTTGCCTGTTTCTTGTAGCTTCCCTGAAAACAGTATTCACTATTGTAATATCGGAAATATATTGTTAAAAGAGTACACGTTTTGATTGCTGCTATACCCAACATTTTTCCTGTTCGTATGATATACAGATGTCTAGGAATTGTCTCCAAAGGTTAAGAGGACGATATAGTAGTCCTTGTATAGAAAAAGTGTGCCCAAATAACCTCTGAGCTGATGCAAAATGCAATGAGAACCGTGGAAGAATGATGCACACTCCTTCTCTTCACACTCAAAATAATTTTGGGGGCATGAAACTGCCCAAATTCTTTGAGCTACGTTGCTGACCATGTCAAATATTCAGGGCTGTTCTTAGATAAAAAACTAAGTTGGTACATGCATCTGCAACTAAAATCAACAAAAGCTAACTATCTGACGAATAGGAGAAATATGGGGACTGAAACCGAAAGTCATACACTGGCTAGACAGCGCGATCATAATACCCAGAATCACATATGGCTAACTTTTATGGTGGAATAAAATATAACATAGACAGTCAAAAACCAACCTTGGCAAACTCCAGAACTTTCCTCCAACCACTGCTATGGAAATCATCCTAGACGTTCCAGCTTTGGACATCACAGTCATGTAGGGAGAGGCGAGGATGACTGCAAGCAGATTTATACAAAGAGGAAACTGGGCACGCACACCAAAATCATCCATGAACTCAATATTACCGTATCAGACTAGATGCTACCCCAATACTCATGCGAAAAACCATTCAGAACACAGCTCAAGTGGAATGAATGGGATTCGGGAGTACAATCACTGTCATTTGGAAACCTAATCTGAAATACAGGAGCAGGAAAATATGGAGTGAGGCCAAAAGTTATAGTTCCACTTGGCTATAACACCATAGTATTCCAAGCTGAGGAACATGCCGTAAGAACATACGTACAGATGAATCTAGACAGTGGGTATAAAATAAAATACATCTACATTCAATCCGGCAGCCAGAGCACAAAAAAAGCTCTGAATTCAGTACAGAAGTCAAAGCAAGTTTTGGAATGCCTTCAGAGCCTCGATGAACTGGCAAAACATAACAAGGTTATAGAAGGCATTGTAAGAGCAGACTAATTTGCAAGACAAGCATCTGACTAACCATTCACAGGCCCTGAACCTGTATTTTGTATGAGCAACACCCGATGCGGAAATCTAATAAATGAGTGGAAGAAAACAAAACTCCAAACATAGTCGGACCAAATCGAATACATCGATACAGAACAGCTATATTGAGGCTATATTGATCTAAGATACGCAAAATGACAGGTACGCACAATGAAAGATACGCATGGAGGACTTTGTGGTGACAAGGAGAAAACAGCCTCCTCTCACATCATCTTCGGACAGATCAACCTAGAAACAGGCATGAGGGACAGGAAAGATAAAAACACCATACATGTTGAAGAAATATTGGAAAAATTTGCTTATCGTTAAATGGTGGATTGGATACGAATCTTCATTTATTAGCCTACCGTGCAGTTCAGAAATATTCTCAGTGTATACCTGACGTCTAATGATGGGAGATATGGTATCTTTTACAATTTGTTGAACTGGTACGTGCATTTTCATTTCTGAATATGTCGCGCCTGGGGGATTTTTACTCAACTGGTATGAATTGAAAATATCCAGAAGCAATTTTGTATTCATATCAGATTTCTTTTGACAATCTATATAAAAGTTCCTACATAGAATAATGAAGTTAGAATGGTCAAATGCTAGGTTGAGTGCTTGTGCTTGTGGGTTTGTTTCACCATGTTGACAATTTTTTCTTTCATGGATAGAGTAGAGATTTTTAATCGGATAGATGTCGGTTACTAGCGTTGGCAGTGAGTTTCAAATGTTATTCGGATTACCTAGGGAAATTTTGGGGGATAAAAAATCACCTAAGTTGAGGTCGGATAAACTAGTACAGTTTGGCAAGAATAGCTGAAAGTGTGAAATTCCATCTTCATGCGCGAACAATCAAGTGAATATCACTGGATTGTCCGTCTTTCGACTAATGCGCATCATTGGCGTGCATATTTTCACACTTGCAGCTATTTTTCACATTGTACTTTATCGATATTCCGTAGATCTTCAGCTATGGGATTGAGTAGTCTCAATCAAACATTTGATTCGTTTGGATGATCCGAAATATTTATTCATATAAATTTGCTACAATAAAGGTAATTATTCCTTAATCGATATCAACTCAAATAGTTTAGAATGTAACGGACTATTATTATTATTGAGCAAAGACAAATTTTAACTGTTATTATGAATAGAAATCCTCTCACTTAATTTTTTTTTGTAAAATTTGTTTTTACAAAATTTCAAGGCTTTCGGAAATAACCCCTCAAAAGCAGAAGCTTGTGCGAGCAAGGGAGATCCGAGACCGACAGGTTATATACAAGTGGATTTCGAATCACTTCAGTCCCGTGACAGGCGGTGGGATCGAACGCGGACCGCCTAGGTGGAAGGCAAACGACACGACCACTTCGCTTCATCAACTGGTTTTACTAATTTTAAATGTTGATTTTATAGTTGAGTTTCTAGTTAGTAAATGATCTGTAACACTCAATTTATTTTCTCGTGAATATTTAGAATGGGCCAAATGTACGCGTACACTTGGTTTGGCCATCTTTGTTTGGCCTTAACATATTTTATTACAATTTTGACACCTGATTTCGTTAATTCCTGATCTACCCAAAGTTGGGATTTTGATTTTTGGATTAACTAATAACAGTATGGCTATTCCAAGAGATCTATCATGCTGAATGGGAGAAAATAAATCACCAGAACATTTATCAGAAAGTCACCATCAGCATTCAAATTTCAAAATTGGTAAAACCAGTTGATGATTACAGGAAATTGACAATATTCCACAGGCTATCGGTGATCGTTTTTTTCGCTGTCAGGTTGGTTATGAATTTTGTTTTTAAATGTTGGAAATACTGATTCAAATCAATTATAGATAGATAGATAGATAGATAGGTAGCTTTATTAAAAAAATTGTACTTTTGCATATGTTACAATGCACAAATTCAATTGGGTGAACCGGCGTCAAAAATTATATGTTCAGTGAACAAAGCACTAACATTTTAGAAATACTTAATATATACTAACACTATTTCAAGTGGACACTTTAAAAATTGTAAATAGACACTTTAGTAATTGAAAACTTATTAAGTAAAATAAATTAAGTAAAAATTACATGAAAGAGAAAGTTTGTTTGACAATGTCTCAAAATGAGTGGGAATCAAGAAATTCGTCTACAGTGTATGGTTCTATGTTAATCAATAACTTTTGTACAGATTGTTTGAATTTTTTGAGGCAGTGCTCAATTTTCAATTCTGTCGTTAGTCTATTATAAAATTTTATAGCTGAATATAATGTGGTTTTTTCTGTCAAAATTAATCTATGGGCTGGTATATTTAAATTCACTGTTCTTGTCCCATAACCATGCTGTGACTCAAACATTTCGAATTTTTCTCGGTTTTTGAACAGAAACATCAGACACTCACTTATATAAATACCTGGTACAGTTAATATATTCATTTCTCTGAATTTTCCTCTGCATGACTGTCTATAACTGTTTCCCAACAAAATTCGAAGCGCTCTCTTCTGTACAATGAAAGCACGTTGTGCTTCACTGCTCCCTCCCCAGAAAATGACGCCGAAACGCAATAACGAGTGGAAATTCGAAAAGTACACTGTCCTTAGAGTGGTATTGTTTAAAAATTTTGCTGTTATTCTGAAAGAATAACATACCGAGTTCAATTTATGGCACAGTTCATTGATATGGATTTTCTAGTCTAGATTTTTATCAATATGAATTCCTAAGAATTTTGTGCTTTCCTCCAGCGCCACTTTTTATGAGTGAAACTGTACATCTTCTGGTATATTGTTCTTTGCGTTTTTTGTCGTGAAACAGATATAAGTTGTCTTTTCTCCATATAGCCCGTTTCCAGGCTCTACTGAAATTCTCCTGTTTGAACTTTCATAGAAGCGTATAAATCAGGAAGTTTTGATAGATGTTTTTCACAGATTACTTCTGGAAAATGTTTTACTAGAACCTTCTTCAAATCTTCGGAGTTTGTATTTGGATTAAGCCGTGTAACATGTAGAGAAACCATTTTGGGTACTGTAGTGACGCCTGAGTTTTCGTCATTTCCACCTACCATGTATCTTCTATTATTCCTGAAGTTATTTCTGTGCGAAACTTTCTCCCATTTCTGTTCGTCATTGTTGTCTCCTAATTCCTGTATCTCGCACATTTTATTAGTGCATTCAGCTGCCAGAATAGCTGCATTCACTTCTTTATGTGTGATAGTTTTTGCTGCTGAATTTTTTGCCGCATTTCTGTTTTTGGCTACCGTACTATAGGCAGGTTTAATTGGTAATTCCTACGATGATTCATTCGTTGGTGGTATCGGTAGGTCATTTTTTATTCCTGTTTGGAATTTATCGGTATTTTCGTTTTTACTTGTGTTGTCCTTTTTTTCTTCATACTTGTTTAGTTTTTCGGTTAGAAAAACAACTTTGTCTCTCAACAAACTGCAATTTTCGTTGATAATGTCGCATTTTGATTCTAGTTCTTGCACTAACTTACGCAAGAGTTTATTCTCCACTGAGTATGGATTTAGGTCGAGATTTACTTGTCCGAACATTCCATTTTTTCTCACTTCTACATCAGCCGGCGAACTTTTGATTTCATGCCGACATAATGAGTTTTTCATTTGAGCTGCTTGAACCATGCAACTTGGGTGGAATATTTCTATGCATTTGTAGCAGTTCACTGAATTTACTACTGTTTTTCTGCAGTATTTACACTCGTTTTTAGCCTCCGAATTCACAGATGAACCGCTTGCTTCCGCCATCTTTACTAGACTTTTGTCATCTGTCAACTTCAACGGATTGTTCATTTGTTCTGATATTTAGGACATTGAAAGTTAAAATCCATGAAAAATCAATCAATCAAGGTTCAAAGATTTTTCACATAATCTTTGAAGTAATAAAATCTTGATAGCTGGATAAATTGTGTGTTCCTATTCAATTTCTGGAGTTGAAAATATCAATATTTGAGAATTTGGTAAAGCTTTCATGGCTGTTGTTCATATTTGTCATTTAGGCCAAAATTGGGAAAGAAAATTTGCATTGACTGACGCCTTACGTTTAGTTACGGGTCCAAGTTTGGAAGATGTAATCCTAGTCATTCGTTGTCTTCTCCAAATTTGACATGAAAATGGGTTTCACCAACTTCACACAGTTTCGACATAAACGTAGTTTTCCGCGTCTTTTCAACCTTTCACTTTTCTGGAAATATCTCCACAAATTCTTTTATATTTCTTCCTTTATATTTAGAGTATCTATGAAATGTTAATTTTTTTATATAATCGTATACATTCCTGCACTATGGAAAACATTTCCAACATGCTCGATTTTTAACCCTTACAATTTTTTGCAAATGTTTTTTCAATGAATTAAAACTAAATAAATATGAATTTGACACATGTCAGTGTATTAATTCAGCGTTTCAAACATTTAAAAACGAAATGTATTACCAACCTAACAA
This sequence comes from Chrysolina oricalcia, assembly GCA_944452925.2. Lineage (NCBI taxonomy): Eukaryota > Metazoa > Arthropoda > Insecta > Coleoptera > Chrysomelidae > Chrysolina > Chrysolina oricalcia. Next base: position 52,767,960 of record OX101809.2, on the reverse strand, counting down.
CAAAAAAACGATCACAGAGAGCCTTGGAATATTATTCTGAATTAGATTGTTATGAAAGTATTTCCAAAAACGGTTTCAATAATGATAATGTTCCACAAGGCTCGAATCTTGGACCTCTCGTCTTTTTACTTTTTATTAACGATTTACCTTCAAGTCTGAAATTTTCAGACTGCTTACTTTTTGCCGACGACTTAAAGCTTTTCAAACGTGTTCAAACGGTCCGAGACTGCATAGATTCACAGAGAGTCTGAAGAATAAATTATATTTCAATTTAAAAAAATGTTCCGTACTCTCTATAACTCGTGTAAAGAGCCATTTTTTAAATATGAAATAGAGGGGATGTCCTGATGAGGAAAATTGAAATAAAGGGTCTCGGTGTCACTTATAATTCACAATTCAACTTTTCCACTTATATCAAAAACATGATCAAATCTGCTAATCGTATCTTGGAAATTGTTATAAGACAAACATCGAATTTCTCTAATATTGATACATTTAAATTACTTTAATAATCCCTGGTCAGGCCTAAATTGGAATTTGCCTCGATTGTTTGGTTCGGAGAATATCAAACATATTTAAATGAATTAGTAAAAGTCCAAAACAAACCCTTGAGATATTTGTATTTTAAACAGCACCGCTTTATGGCGTAATTATAAAACCACCAGGACATCGCACTGGAGATCGGAATTGAAAATATTATCCTTAGAAGAAAGACGAACTCTAACATCAATGTTATTTCTATACACGATAATAAACAATATAACAAATTCCCCGAAATCCTCAATTTGCTCCCATTTAATTTACCTCCACGTCGCGTCGTACAGGTTCCGCTTCAATGTTCAATATATCTGCAGTTTGTACCACAGCAAGAGCACCTTTGTTATCTATGCTTAAATTAGCAAACAGTTCTAATGTACTCATGGATTTAGAATGGACCTTATCTCTATCTGCTTTCCGCAAGAAAAATGCTAGAACAAATATTGAACCTGACCTTATGACACTGAACATCTATATAACAAAACAACTCACTACAGTTCTGGATGACTCCCTACAGTTCTGGACGGCCCCCTTCAGACTCCATACAGTTCTGGTTATTTATTAGTAATGACATAAAACCAATATATAATAACTCCTATTATAGATTATTGTCAACAAAGTTTATCCATGTAATTAGGCTGTAATAGTCTGTGTGGGTAATAAATGAATAAATAAAAACAAAATAAATAAAGAAATTAACTTTTCATCGGATTATTCAATTCGTTAACAAATTCAAAAGTAATAGCCGTTGAAAATATTTAAACTCTAGGTCACTTCTCACCAAAAAGCTTGTGAAATGAATTCTGTTTTCATATAAGTTAGTTTCGGATAATCTATGAAAATACCCTGTATAAGCTGAGGACAGTGGTTTCCAGAATCGGACTAACTCTTAGATACTTTTCTGTGAGATTTATCACTGTCTATTTACAATGGTAGGAATACCAACTTTTCACACGTGCCTCAATTAATCATTCCCTTCTACCACTTGAGCATCAAGATGACTAGAAATAGCACATCTTGTTATTTTAGTACTCTACTAAAAGTTAATGGCCCTTCTTCATCATTATTACCACTGCTGCAGACTATTCATTTTATGTGAACTTGGATCACCTTAATTAATTAGTTTGAAGTTCTTAATGTATAGTTGAGCTTTGGAACTATTAAAGCTCCCGCCGTGAAATTTGGCAATTAAACCAACAAAATGCCCTGCTCAGTCTCATTGTTGGGCTCTTGGCACGTGCGTATCTCTCGAACACTGAACATAAAAATAGGTGAGTCAGCTGACAAGGGCACAGTGTGTTATGTGTCTAACTGTGACAAGGGTCTATGCTGATTTTTCAATCAGGTTTTTCTAATTGAAGGATTTATATTAGTGACGTGACTAATTTAGAGCATTGCTGATGGACCATAAAAAATATAAAAGCGGAAATAAATATTTACAGTATGAGACCAACTAGAAGAGGAGTAGAATATTGTTCGAATGACGGGAAAAATTAAAAATGGAGAAGGGTGGACCGGGGTGAACTTTTAGAGGTTGAAAGTGATATTTCATGGTTTTTCGCGATTGACAACGAAAGTTGACCTCCTATCAAAAAAAGATGAATGGCAATATTGTTGAAAATAAAAAGATCTATTTCTGTTTTAAATATTTTTCCTTATTACCTCAAATTTTCCGGAAAAATCGGAAAAACCAACTTTTTAGTTTTTAACTTTTTTCTCGAGCAAAATTTTTTTTTTCCACGAAATTTGGTGGAAATATAACTTATTATGTTTCAAGTACGCTGTAAATTTTTTGTAGCGGAATACAGATTATTCTCTTTTTTGTCGACAAATTCCAAAAAAATTACCTCATTTTCAACTGAAAAGTTTCACCGATAAAGTTCGTCTTTTCAAACTCGCCAGCCGCCAGTTTTTTCGTTGAAGCGTCTACTTTTAGATTATGTTATGAGAGAGAGAGCACTACTGTGGAAATTTCTTCCAGAAAACGCGAAAAAACAGATTTTTCAAAAATCTATTTTTTTAATTTTAGTTCTGAACTCATAGTTATTTATTAAAATTATTGAAATTACTAGTTGAAACCTTCTGATGACCTTCATTATTACCTATCGTTCGAAATAAAGATAAAGAATAAAAGTGTGTGTCCCTTAAAAGATTCCCAGGACCGGATTGAAGTATCTCATGAAATAGTTTGGCATTTCAATAATAGTGGGTTATTTTACCTAATATCATTATATCTAAAATTCAATGGCTAGGGCAGGTACAACTCTGTGTAGAATCGACTGCTTGACAGCCTGCTGAGCTCAAGTGGTTGGTGATTTACGACCTTCTTAGAGTTATGGTTCTACAGTACCTATACAGTGCGGCTTTTCTTAGCCCCCCCTCACCCCACACTCATGTTAACTTTCGAACGGTTTTGAGGTAAAAACATGGAACAAAAATCATTTTGAATGAAATCACTGATACTTCTTTTTGAAATAAAAGACATTGCGATTGCCTCATAGTAGGCGCGGGGGGCACATTAATTGAAAAAAATTCAAATGGCATGGGGTCAAAATACACATTGTTGAAAAGAGAATTAAATTCTCTTTTCAACCTTATAAATTTTTGTTCTGTTCGTTAATACGTATTTTTTAAATTTCTATCTCTTTATTATTGCATTTGAAAAAAGTTTATGTGCCCCCAGCGCCATCTGTCGAGTAAATGCAATATATCTTCTCTAAAAAAAAGTGGTGTCGGTAATATTTTTGTCCCATTGTTCCACAACGAACCGTTCAAGATAAGGGGTACCATTCAGATTCGCACTTATACTTGATATTTCGAGTGCATATGATGGAAAAAAAAATCAACGGAATCCAAAAAAAATTAGATGGTTGAAAAGAGAATTGAATTATCTTTTCAAAGATGTGTCATTTGACCCTCCATGCTATTTGAAATTTAAAAAAAAATCCCTCCCGCCCCCTCTATCAAGTAATCACAATGTCTTTTATGCCAAAAAGTAGTATAGGTGATACCATTCAAAGCAGTTTTCGATCCATGTCTGTCAGTCAAACCGTTCAAAAGTAACAGGGAGGGCTAAAAAAAGTCGCCCTGTATATTATGATGTCTGGGTTATTGCTACTCAGTTTGATATATTCGCATGAGAAATCAAAGATGATTGAAATTCAATTGTTATTAGGATTACACTGAGTAGGTACTTGATGAAATACAGCTTCTCCTAGTTTTGAAAATGTCATCTACAATTCAATCTACTGTTTCGAAGCTCAGTTCTGTAACGCGCTGTATTTTCAAGCAATAAAATGGGGTTGCAAGTTATGAAATCAGTGAACTTTCAACCCTCTTCCTCGTTGTAATTTCCTGCCAAAGTCGCCCCATCATGTTTATGGTTAAGATTCGATTTGGACTACTCTTTCGGATGCATAAAAATAATATGATAAGTCAATTTCGAGTAAATGTTTAGGGTTTGTTTCAAGTCCTAAATACTACATAGGTCTAGCCCACATACAGTAAATTTTCTTGTTACCTCAGTTTTTAGAAGTGAATAGAATACTTATAGGCCAGTGCTGAAGCATTTTTAAGATAAAAAAATTATTAACAGCATGAGACCTACTGAAAGAGGAGCAAAATATTGTTTGAATGACGGAAATATAAATTGGATTCTAAAAAATGGAGAAGGGTGGAACGGGGTGAACTTTTAGGAGTTGAAAGCGATATTTCACGGTTTTTCGAGAATTGCAACGAAAGTTAACCTCCTATCAAAAAAAGTTGAACGACAAAGTTGTTGATAATAAAAAGGCCTAGAACTTTTGTAACGAACATTTTTTCACATAATACCAAATTTTTCGGAAAAATCGGAAAAACCGATTTTTCAGTTATTAATTTTTTTCTCGCTTAGCAATCAATTTTTTTCACGAAATTCGGTGGATATATAACTTATTATGTTTCTAGTAAGATATAATTTTTTTGTAGCGAAATACAGATTTTTTCTTTTTTTTTCGAAAAATTCCGTAAAACGACCTCAATTACACCTCAAAAGTTTCATATATTTTTAGATTATGTAATAAAAATTTTCCAGAAAACAGATTTTCAAAAATCAATTTTTTAAATGTTTGTTCCAAACTCATATTTATTTATTAAATTTATTGAAATTACCAGTTGAAACCTTCCGATGACCTTCATTATTACCTATCGCTCGAAATAAAGATAAGGAATAGAAGTGTGTGTCCTTTAAAAGATTCCCAGGTCCGGATTGAAGTATCTCATGAAATAGTTTGGCATTTTAATAATAGTGGGCTCTTTTACCTTAAATCATTATATCTAAAATTCAATGGCTAGGGCAGGTACAACTCTGTGTAGAATCGACTGCTTGACAGCCTTCTGATACCTCAAGTGGTTGGTGATTTACGACCTTCTTAGAGGTATGGTTCTACTTTACCTATACAGTTCGGGTTTTTTATCCCCCCTCTTCCCACACTCCTGTTAACTTTCGAACGGTTTGAGGTAAAAACACGGAACAAAAATCATTTTGAATGAAATCACAGATTCGTATTTTTGAAATAAAAGACATTGCGATTGCCCCATAGTAGGCGCGGGGGACACATTAATTGAAAAAAATTCAAATGGCATGGGGTCAAAATACACATTGTTGAAAAGAAAATTCAATTCTTTTTTCAACCATATACATTTTTGTTGTGTTCGTCAATACGTGTTTTTTTAATTTCTATCTCTTTATTACTGCATTTGAAAATTTTCAAGTTTATGTGTACCCAGCGCCACCTGTCGAGTAAATACAATGTATCTTCTCTAAAAAAAGTGGTGTCGGTAATATTTTTGTCCCATTGCTCCACAACGAACCGTTCAAGATAAGGGGTAACATATTCAGATCCGCACTGATACTTGATATTTCGAGTGCATATGGTGAAAAAAAAATCAACGGAATCCAAAAATTAGATGGTTGAAAAGAGAATTGAATTATCTTTTCAAAGATTTCAAAAATCAATTTTTTAAATGTTTGTTCTAAACTCATATTTATTTATTAAAATTATTGAAATTAACAATTGAAACCTTCCGAGAATAAAAATCTCATGTTACCTTAATAGGCACAAAAAATAAACAATGACATAAATGTGGATTTGATTATTATAGAAAGGCGAAAGGAGGTGAACTTCTGGGTGTAAAAATGGTTTCTCACGATTTACTGCGAAAATTAACCTCCTACGGAAAAAGTTGTTAGCAATAAAAAGATCTACAACTATGGAGCAATAGCAATGTCTTTTATTTCAAAAAGAAGTATCGGTGATTTCATTCAAAATGGTTTTTGTTCAATGTTTTTACCTCAAACCGTTCGAAAGTTAACAGGGTGTGGGGGGAGGGGGGCTAAAAAAAGCCGCACTGTATAGGTAAAGTATAACCATAACTCTAAGAAGGTCGTAAATCACCAACTACTTGAGGTATCAGCAGGCTGCCAAGCAGTCGATTCTACACATAGTTGTACCTGCCCTAGCCATTGAATTTTAGATATAATGATATTCGGTTGAAGAGCCCACTATTATTAAAATGCCAAACTATTTCATGAGATACTTCAATCCGGACCTGGGAATCTCTTAAGACACACACACTTTTATTCCTTATCTTCATTTCGAACGATAGGTAATAATGAAGGTCGTCGGCTAATATTGATTTACGATCTACTATACCAGGAATATTCCTGAGATATCTTAGAATGGACGTAGGAATATATTCCGAATGATCTATATATCTTTGTGCCCTGAGCACATTCAAGGAATATTCCAAGCGGAATATTCTTGAAGGAATATACCAGGAATATTTCAGTGCGAATATATTATGCTGAATATACCTGGAATCTGATCTATTGTATTTTTCTCATAGTAGCATTGTCAAGCGGGCTGATGCTCCAAAAATGCACGTAACCTCTATCTCTATTCGTTTTTGAAAAAAGCGTGGAGCAAAGTAGAAAATGGGCAAATCCAAGAAGTCAGGCGACGAATCGTCAAGAAGCTCGAGCTCTCTCGATAGAGAGAATTTTCGGAAATCTTCGACGACGAACGACGACGACGAGGATATAAACAAGAAGGAAGAATCGAGGAGACAGCTGAAGCAGCAACTCCGCGATGCACTGGAACCAAGGCCGAGACCGAAAGGAAGAAGACAGAAGAAAGGCTCACTGCCATGGAAAAGCAGTTCAGCATCCTTTTGACGAAACTTGCCTCTTCTGAAAAGAAGGAGACAAATGAGAGCACGCTACCAGTGCACGTGGCCTCTACCCCCCCAAAACCGACGGATGTGGAGATGGAGATCACCCCCCAACCCGACCCCGAAGGCACCGAAAAAGCGAATGCAAAGAAGAGACAACACGGAGACTCTTCCGAACCCGAAGAAGACTTGGACGGATTCCGAGTGGTGGGCAGACGCATTAAGAAGGCCGTTCGCACGAACGAGTCATCGACTGCACTACCATCAACATCAGACGAGAACACCCCCAAGATTACTGTTATGCCAACAGCAGAATCGTCCTCATCAAGCACAGGAGTGTTTGTGCCCAGCAGCACTGAGGATGAAACGAAGGACCCTAAAAAACCTCCCGTGATAATAATCCGAGAGAAGAGCAAGTGGCTGTCGATTTCGACAGCCCTACGAGATAAGAGAATTGGATTCTCGAAAGCCCAATCACGACAAGATGGGATTTATCTCCATACGAACACGGAAGCGGATTGGAGGAACGCTACCAGATTCTTTGAGTCTGATAAGGTGGAGTTTTTCACCTATCAACTCAAACAAAACATACCCCTGCATGTGGTCATCAGGGGTATCCCAGAATCAATCTCGGCGGCAGACGTCCAACAGGACCTCGTCGAGAGAAACTTCAAGGTCCTAGAATGTCATAGGATGACATCGAGAAGGACAAGAGTGCCCCTACCACTGTTCCTGGTAAAAGTTCCGAGAGAATACAGGGACATCTTCAAACTAACCGAAGTGGTTGACTTGAAAGTCACCGTGGAAGGACAGCGACCCCAAAGAGGCAGAGTGTTTCAATGTCATAACTGCCAGTGGTTCGGACATGCACAGAAGTGCTGCCACTCCACAGCACGTTGTGTCAAGTGCGGCGGTAGCCATGCTACACATGAGTGTAAGAAGGCAAGGAAAGAACCCTCCAAATGCGCTAAGTGTGGTGGAAACCACACAGCAAATTACAGGGGATGCCCAAAATTCCCCAAACCAAGGTTGGTGGCAAGACAACCTACCAAGCAGGGGCCTCCACCCCCACGGCAGGAGTCAACAACCCCAAGGCGGAGACCAGACCCTCGAACTGGTCCACAACCACAGCCAAAAACCGCACCACCAAAATGGGGTCCTTCGAACAAATCCTCTAGTGCTCAGGGCACAAGCAAGCAGGAGCAACTGTTGCAGACCTTGTTGCAGGTTACCCCAGAGGTACTCGACAAAATCATGGCCGTTATAAACGCCTTAGTGAAACCGTCGAGCCAGTAATGCCAGCACGAATACCGAAGATCCTGCAGATTTGTTCATGGAACATAAATGGCGCAATTCAGCGAAAAGATGAACAACTGGAACTTATCTCCAGAATCTCGGTAGACGTGGTGACACTACAAGAGACCAGGCTGAACCAAGGTAAAGTATTTGATATTCCAGGTTTTATAAGTTACCGGAATGACAGGCCAGGACCCCGAGCTCGAGCAGGTGGCTCGCTCTTGCTGGTGAAATCAGACCTAGAACACAATGAGGACGCACTTTCGGAACTCTCACTCGGTGAATCGGTAGCGATCAGAGTGAAAGTAGACGGAATAAATATCCTAAGAATTTCCTCAGTCTACATTCCTCCAGGCCCCAACCTCAGGAAAACGGACTTGGAGAAACTCTTTCCCGACCATCACCCAACGGTGGCTATAGGAGATTTCAACGCGAAATCAAGAGACTGGAACTGCCGCAACACCAACCCTCGAGCAGTGACAGCGACATACGAACCCACACACTATCCTGGGAGGGAAGACCAACACCCAGACATTTTGGACATAGCCCTCATACAGAGTATTCCAGGCTTGGTGGACATCTCTGTACTAGACGAAGGATCATCAGACCACAATCCAATCCTACTAACAATAGGGGAGGAAGAAGCTGAAATCGTTAACACGACAAAGCGGTCACGATTTCAAAAGGTAGTCCATAACGAAATAAACATCCCCAGGATAGACACGACACGCCAGCTAGAGGAGGCGATGACCGAACTGAGACAATCAGTACTGACATCAATGGAACGGTGCTCTAAAGACATACAGGTCACAAACTTCGATTTCCAAGGAGGGATCCCACCTGAGGTCAAGGAGATGATAAGCGGCAGCTCAACTTTGCGTCTCGACGGCTGAGATAAGGGCTGAAGCTACTCAGAGAGCGACAGTGGTCTGAACGTTTGGACGAACTCGACGCCGAAGACAACTTCTCATGGAGAATGCAGAAAGTCCTCAGACAAGGTCGGAGGAAACCGTGCCCTCCCCTTCATGGTGAGATGGGCATCGTTTTCACGGAGATGGACAAGGCAGAAGCTTTTGCGGACTCCTTCGAACGTCAGTGCCGTGACAACGAGGTCGATTACACCGACGAAGTCGAGGACACGGAAACGCACGTAGACCAGACGATCAGACGGCTTAGAAGAACTGACGACTCAGTCATTCTTCTAGAGCCGACATCTCCAGAGGAAATCAAGGACATACTTAGACACGCAAAGACCAGGAAAGCACCGGGCCCAGACAACATCCCAGTCAGGGCATTAAAAGCCTTACCTAGGAAAGGACTAGCAGCCCTGACTAACATCATAAACGCTGTACTCAGACTTAGACACTTTCCTTCCAGCTGGAAAGAAGCAACGGTCATCATGATTCCGAAGCCCAACAAGAACCACACGTTCCCGCAAAACCACCGCCTAACACCTGCCATGAGTAAGGTCGCAGAAAGGGTGATCAGGACTCGACTTGAGACAATGTCTGAAGAATTGAACATCCTACCAGATGAGCAATTCGGCTTCAGACAGGAACACTCAACAGAACTCCAGGTCACCCGGATAGTGGACGCCACCATCCAGAGCTGGAACCGCACGAGAAAAGGACATCTTTCAGGAGCAGTCTTCCTTAACGTCTCCAAGGCCTTCGATAGAGTTTGGCACGATGGGCTGATCGCAAAACTGGTTGATGCCGGATACTCCACACCAATGGTCAAGCTGATAAACTCCTTCCTAAGAGGTCGACATTACCGATGCAAAGTCGGAAATGCTCTCTCTTCACGAAGGAGGCTAGAAGCAGGAGTACCACAGGGAGCAGTACTGTCGCCACACCTGTTTTCGATCTACACTGCAGACATGCCTATGTCGGACAACCCCATGACCAAACTTGCTCTCTATGCAGATGACACGGCAATCTTTGCTGAGTCATCTCATGAGAGAGGAGTAACATCGAAGCTGCAACATCAGATAAACAAGCTGGAACCGTGGTTCAATCGTTGGAAGATCGGAATCAATGCAGACAAAAGCAAGGCCAAACTGTTCACGAGGCGACGTAGGACACCCGAGAGCCATGTTACTATGAACGATGAGATAATTCCATGGGTAGACGAAGCCGTATACCTAGGAGTAACCCTGGACAAGAAACTCACGTTTCAGAAGCACGTCTCCCACAGATTGGGTATAGCGAAAGCCGCGAGGCATAAGCTGTATCCACTAATCGGGCGTAGGAGCAACATGGCACTCGAGTTGAAACTACGCCTCATCAGGACAATCCTTCTGCCAATCATGATGTACGCGTCTACTGCTTGGGGGCAATGCGCGAACAGTTACAGGCAGAGGATGCAGGCCTTCTTCAATGTCTGCCTGAGAATGGCAACAGACGCACCACGATATATGCCAAACAGGTTTATATATCGAGACTTAGACATCCATCCGGACTACATTGACAGACTGATCAGGAATCACGTGGGGACTACTCTAGACAGAGTAGAGTCCCACACGAACCCGTTGCTCACGGAGCTCCTCGAGAACAGACGTGAGCAAGACGATAGAGACAGAGACAAATACAGACGACCAGTGAACCAGGGAGACAACGACACCCCTGAAGAAGTAAGACGGAAGCGAAACCTTCGGCGACGCCAACGTCTACTTCAACAGGCTTAAAATTTCGATAATCATGCTTTTATGTTTCAGATTACAAGAAGAACCGACCAAGTGGTAAACTCAGTAAATTCAATACACAACACTTGGCCCTCAGCCAAGTGTTTTTCAGGCCTTCAGCCAGTTTCAGGGGGGCACCATGCACATTAAGTAAAGTCATTGTTAAATCAAATTCAACTCATGTCAGATATAAGAGAGTTTCAGGCCGAGAATTGGCCGAGCACTCCATATCAAACGATCGTACGAGTGCTGGGGCGTTCATCCTTCCGGGCCTCAACCTTAGGGGGTGCATGGTGGTGGTCCTGAATTCAGTCATCCAGGAGCCACAGACCCAAGTGTAGTAGTCCTACAGAGTGGTAGCCCGGTTGGCTCACTTGTACATATTATTTTAAATGTAAATAATAGTAATAAAGTATTTCTGGCCGGGTCATAGCTCCTCCTGCTGGAAATCTACGGCCTCGCCTAGATAGATGAAACGTCGTTGGTTAACACTAACGACATTAAGAAAGAATTCGTACTGTTCCTGACTGATCATGAAAGAAGAGTTCCGGAGTTGCTGGATATTTGCGACGATGTCGCACTTGGAGATGCTTGAGCTAGCCGGATGAGGCAATTGTCCTCCGATTTCCGTTATCCAAGTGCAGGCAATTGTTGACACCCCATGGCCACTTGGAGAAAAAATTCGACAGAACGCAGTTTCTCGTATTGAGAAGACTGAAAACCTATATTAGATCAACCCTGTCGGACACTCGTTTAACAGGCCTTTCCTTGCTGAATATACATCTATTATAGGTAAACTGTTTTGTTTTTTGTCTGTTTTGCTATGTTTATATATTTTTAGTTATACGTTCTCTCATTTTTGAGTTATTGTTTTCGTATTGAAGAATATTCTGTTCATTTATTTTTAGTTACACATTCACTTATATTTGAGTTATCATTTTCGTATTGGATAATATTCTGTTAATTTATTTTTATATTCGAGTTATTGTTTCCGTTTCGAAGAACATTTTTTCTGATATTTATTTTTGGTTATACATTTTCTTATTTTTGAGTTATTGTTTTCATTTTGAAGGATACTCTGTTTATTCATTTTTACAATCCCTCATATTCGAGCTATTGTTTTATAGAACATTTTGTTAATTCATTTTCCTAAAGATTTAAATATGAATGCCTTAGTGTTACTGATATTTCACTTTTTAAAACGTAGTAAAAATTGGGCCTGAAATGGGTGATTACCCCCTCCCCATGGAATTACCCTAGGCACCCGCCTAGGGTTGATGAACAAATAAAATAAATAAATCATCACTGATTTTGTTGAAATTTTACAGGTGTGTTTCTACAAGATATTATGTTTTCCCGTGCCTGAAGATTTGTGAGGAAAAATGTGAAATGCCTCAATGAGTATGGACTTCGCTAAATCGTGGAACATATTCAATGGTGAATCTTGAGCGTTCATTTGTTTACAATTATGACAAATCCAAATCTGGCACGGTGAAATGTAAATGTCCCTGACACTTTAAAGTTACGTTTCTTGCTCAGTGAAAGCTAATCAAATATTTTTCTTCTTATTTTTACTAGGATAGTCTATGATATTATATGAAATAAATTAGTTTTCTTGGCCTGTTTATGACATAGTTTATGTCTTCGCCCCACCTAATATTTTATGAACATTTATGTATTTACGTTTCCTTTGAGGCTGGTCCTTTTGAGTGAGTGAGGAAGCCTTCAATTTTGTTTTCGTTATGTTCGAACTAAACCGATTAGAATTCAATCCTTCATTTAGTTCTGACCACTCATTCGTGTTATCTACATATATTATGATATTGCAACGCCCTATAGAAGTTTTTAATTTGTACCCAGTACTTTTTACAGATGAGGAAAAATAATGGACTATCCAATACCGCCACTTGCACAAAATTAAATGTTTTTTTTTCTGAAGCAGAACTCTCTCTATTCAATAAATATTTTTTCAGTGTTTAGAAAAATAACCGTCGCAAAATAATTTTTCCATATATTATTTGATTAGTCGTGATTTATACGTGGTGTTTAAAATTCGATCTTCTCCATTTGGAGATCTCGAAAACTATAAGTTTTACGAAGACGGTTGAATAGGGGTAAAGTTAGATTATTTGAGCGAAGTTTTTGCCGATAGGTGGATTGGAAGACGTGAAACGATTTAATGGCCGTCTAGATCTCCCGATTTCAATCATCTTGATTACTTTTCATGGGGTTATTCAAAGTCATTTGAAAGTTATGAGACAACAAGTATAGCTGACGCACCAGCACACTGATGCTCTTCCAACAAGACTTAACCTCTGGCGGAAGCATCAAACTCTTACGAAGATTCGAAATAGATGAACACCTCAATCTAAAAGACCACTATTATAATCTTTATGCAGTCATTGTTCATTGTGGTTCTGGCGTTGAATCTAGTCATTACTACGCATTGGCCGAAGACAAAACGGACTGGTTAAAGTTTGACGATAGTTGTGTCACTAAATATTCTGACGATATCTTGAATTTACTGGAGCCTCTGGAGACACCCTACATTTTATTTTATGAGAGAGAGAGAGAGAGAGAGAGAGGACATTGGCAGATCAAGATCTTCAGATGATGTAGTGCTGCAGGTTTTTCCGGGTTTTCCTGCAGCTGAAAAAGCAAATGCGCCACTGGAATCAATCAAGTCGCCCCGGAGCGCCAATTAATTTTTATTGTTGTTTTATAATTTGTATCAGCATTTACTAATTAAATATTTTGAGAATTTATTAATTTACAAATGTTATCATTTTTATAATATGGAAGAAAGAAAGGAAAATGGTAAATAAAAATCAATAAACACACACAGCACAGTTGTTCGAAAGGATTCCTGCCTTTAATTTGCCACCACCACAGATTTCGGGAACTTTGTCAAATTTCCAAAGAATGAAAAAAAATACAAAATTGTCATAATCAAATTTGGTTGCAAACAAATTTTTTTAGTGTAAAATGAACAAAAAGAAACATGTTGCTGAAATGATGCAAACGTTTTTTGAGTTGGTCGGAAACGTAGGTAGAAATTTACTAAAAAACATATAATTTGCCACCATCACAGATTTCGTGATCTTTGTCAAATTAGAAAAAATTTAAATTTTCATCCTTTTCAAATTAATTTTCTGAAAAATTACCCCCTACGTTCCCGACCAATACAAATAACTTTTGCATTATTTCCATAATCAATTCAGGTTGCGCCAACAAATTTTTTTATTTTAAAATAAACAAAAGAATATGTGTGGCCGTCATCGGCAGAGGTGGCAATGTTCTGAAATAGAGAGAAACGATGCTTTGCGTTTGCCACTCTTTTAGATTTCTTTTGGTAGAGTTATTAAAAAAATATGAATAAATTATTTATTTACTCGGATGCCAAACTTGGATATGGTCGCAAAATTGGGAAACCATAACGGATGATCTTTTCTTTGTTTTCGTTTTGCGGCTCTTTTACATTTTTCTCTACAAAATAACCAGAACTGTTTATAATTTACATTTTTAAGAATGTTGCCGACCTTGTGCAAGGGTTCAAATATACAGGGTGAGTAAACAAGATTCCCGTGGTCGATTGCTCCGTTGTGAATCCCTATTTCGATTTCTTATATTTTTTTTGCCAAACGGACCATTTAAGACTATCTTCCAAAATTATTCTTATTCATACCGGGTGCATCATTGAAGCGTTGCTGACCACAGTTGGTCTTTTTCAAATGAAACACCCAGTATATTTTCATATATTCCGATCCGCTGTTTCATTGGCTACTCAACGATTTTTTCAATTTTGGATTCCGTTGCGACGTTGCCGAGTTATATAAAAAATATCTATTTTGCAGACTTCTTTTTGAAAAATCTCCTATTTCACGTTTCGAAATATTCAGTTGAGATAACTCGGGAATCGATAGTCGAAATGGTGAAGTAAATTGTGAATATGGTGAATATTGTATAAATTATACAGGATGTTCGGTACAACAATACAAACTTGGCCATTTTCAAACATCAATAATTTGATTTTTTTGAATGGAACACCCTGTATATTATCATTCATATCAACTCCTTTTAATGACTCTTCAATTTTTATTCTTGATGTCATGTGACTAAAACAACCCGTTTCCGAGATATTCGACATCCTAAAGATGGGGTTCTTTCAACAGAAAATATTGACAATATTCTTATTTTGTATCATATTTGGAATGAAACTTCATAAATTATATTAAGTCAATAATAAAACAAATTATCATATCAGAAGAAATAAAACAACAATAATTAATGCAGCAAATGTTCAATGTGCTTGCCATTTTCACTAATACACAGTCCCAATCTATATTCTCCACACGTTCCAGCATGTCTTCTGAAATTTCCCTGAAAGCAGTCCGAATTCTTGCTTTCATATTTCCAGGAGTTGTAGGCGGAGTTTGATAAACAACCCATTTAATGTATCCCCATAGAAAGAAATCCATTTCCATTTTTGTGAGGTCCGGTGACCTGGGAGGCCACTGAACTGGCCCTCCTCTACCTATCCAGGTTCCACGAAATGTATTGTTGATGTATTCCCGTACATCAGCCTGGTAATGTGCAGGCGCACCATCTTGTTGGAGCCACATTCTCTGCCTTGTTGCCAATGGATTTTCAGTTACATAATAGTGCATATTATGCCGATTCACATGGCCATTGTTGTGAAACGTGGCTTCGTCCGAAAATGGAACATACTCAAAAAAATCATGTTCTTCTCTGATTTTATTTACACCGCATTGGCAAAACCGCATTCGATTTGGAAAATCTCTTTCAGTTAGCTCCTGCATCAACTGCATATGGTATGGATGGAAATTGCATTTTCTCACCATTCGAGAAACACCACTTTGTGATATTCCCAACTCCCTACTCAGAATACGTGTACTCACATGGGGATTCTCGGTAACATGTAATGCAATATCAAGAGTATTTTCATCATTCGTTACAGGACAGGCACGTTCAAATTTTTTGTGAAATACTTTTCCGGTTTCCTCAAATATTGTTTTGAAAGCTTGAAATGCTCGCATGTCTGGGTGTCTTTTCTCAGGAAAATTTGTTGGTATGATCTAGATGCCAGTAAGCAGTTACCGTCACTTTCCCCCAAAGCATAAACCATTTGAACCATATCCTCTAAACAATAATTCATAATGCCACATTTGTCAACACAACTGGATTGTAGTTTGACAGTTACCTCTATTTACAAATGCCGATAGTAATTTTTTTAGCGGTAGTCAAGGATAACTAAACTAGAAAAAATAGTTACTTTTCAAAATTTCTTTTGCTATGCTAGTTATTCATAATTTTTCAAGAATGCTCTTGAAGAAGGATGAAATAATTAAAACGGCATTCAGTGTCAGTATTTTCTGTAAAGAAACGTGTAGGTGAAAAATATGCAAGATTGTTGATTTGCCATTGAACAATTCCTTTAAAAACCACAATATCTCGGAAACGGGTTGATTTAGGCACATGACACTAAGAATAAAAAATTGAAGAGTCATCAAAAAGGAGTTGATATGAATGATAATATACAGGGTGTTCCATTTGAAAAAATCAAAATATTGATGTTTGAAATTGGCCAAGTTTGTATTGTTGTACCGAACATCCTGTATAATTTATACAAAATTGACCATATTCACAATCAACTTCTCCATTTCCACTATCGATTCCCGAAATATCTCCACTAAATATTTCGAAACGTGAAATAGTAGATTTTTCAAAAAGAAGTCTGCAAAATAGATATTAAATAACTCGGCAACGCCGCAACGGAATCCGAAATTGAAAAATTCGTTGAGCAGCCAATGAAACAGCGGATCGGAATATATGAAAATATATTGGGTGTTTCATTTGAAAAAGACCAACTTTGGTCAGCCACGCTTCAATGATGCACCCTGTATGAATAATAATAATTTTGGAAGATAATCTTAAAAGGTCCGTTTGGCAAAAAAAATATAAGAAATCGAAATAGGGATTCACAACGGAGCAATCGACCACGGGAATCTTGTTGACTCACCCTGTATATTGTTTCACAAAAATAGTACAAAAATACAACTTTTGTGAAAGATTGCATTCTTTTACTATTTTTCTCGATTTTTGCTAAGGTGATTGGCCTATATGTACATTTATCAGCATATCAGTTTCTTTTGTCTTAGTGGAGAGTTATCCATCATGCCTGCGAGAAGAAAAGAAGAATGCGAATATTGCATCTAGAATGCCACTATTGCGAATATGGTTTTTGACATGCTGTTTCACAAGAAAAATATTATAAACAGTTTGGTAGACTCTTGACTTTACAATATCGATTCATACGATTTTTATTGCAGGATTACTTGCGTAGTCCTCAACGTGGCATGTGAGTCATATTGATGTCTTGGAGATCTGACGACTATTATTCGGTTTCATTATTTTGAACGAAGTTCGAAAAGTACGCCGAATGATATTGAGTGAATGAACCGAATAATTTCGACGAAGTCGAAAGACCCCTCTCTCCACAAATTCCAACAAAGTGGCAAAAATGAGGCAAAAACAGAACTACAAAAACGACTACTACCCCTTACAAACATTGAATTACATATGACATCTATTGATGCACAAAATGACATAGAACGGGATATTTCATGTGGAATATACTGCATGCCAGCATTGATAAAACCACCGACAATTTCGTAAAATTGTAAAAGAGAGTGAAATAGGTCGAAAATGTCTTCGGATTCGTAATCAGAACCACTTTTTTTACTACTAATTCATTTTGCACCTTAAAAAATTCCGTCCTGAAAAATCCAAATTTGTCCAACTTCTCATGGAAACACTTCCGTAACTCCTATTAGGATTTTTTTAAATGTTGCTGTTACATCGCTGCTGTCGTACAGTGTATATGACTAACTCTAGTTAGTTTTTTCATTTTTGATATATCTATCGATTCTGCAAATTTCACAAAATCTACGTTAAACATTACGGGGGCGTTTCCATGAGAAGAAACATTGTTAGATTATTTAAAATATTCAAAAATGCGTATCTGAGAAAAGCAACATGAAAAGTTGACAAAACTTTCACATGTAACAATCAATATTTCCAGAATAGTGTGAGTAAAATAACTTTCAAATTAACGGAATAGTTTTTGTGCTATTCAATGAAAAATTCACGGTTTTGTAGCTTAAAATAGACTGAAACTATGACGTCTTGCCAAAATATAACTTGCTGGTTCTGGAATAGTGCTCGAAAAAAAAATCCCGAAAATTATGATTGACTATGCCCCGTATACGCAGGGCCAGTTAGCCGAGTGGTTAGCGTCAATGTTTAAATCACTTACGCTGCCGGTCGCTGGTTCAAACCACAGCGACTGCAGAATTTTTCTGATGGCCCGAAAAAGTGGTATGGTAAGATACAGTGGGCATCTGCCTACGTGTCATCGGGTCAGCCTTGGGTGGCTGGAAGAGTCTACCACGCACGAGGTGGAGTGTTTAGTGGGTATACCTAAGGGGGATTCAATTCGGACTCAGGGGACTCCCACACTACCTTATGGGATGTGTGAAACAGGCCGGATAAGGTGCCCATAAAGGGTTTCAACCACCTCGTTCAAAAAAAAAAAAATGCCCCGTATACACCCTGATATACTATCAACAATAAGATTATAATTGGACATTTTAACGAGTTTTCATAAAGACATTTCGATCCTGAATTCGACTTATTTGGACTAACTAAACAGTACTCAAGTACGATATGTTTACGAACTTTGACCGCTTGCTTATATCTAAGGAACGACACATACAAAATTATTTAAAATCACACATTCTTCTAACGATCCATCTCACTATAACATAATAAAATTCCAGCTTGTTTTACCGTTTTCCCATATGTTTTCGTGCGTGGCCAGTCAGAATTTTCAGAACTGATTTTTTTTTTCAGGTACAAATAGGATTGGTATGTAGTGAAATGGTTGTTCTGATTGCAAATCCGAATAAATTCTTGACCTATTGTGCGTCTTACTTTGATTTTCCGGAATTTTGATGATTCCATCGCTGCTGGCCTTGTTGTGTATATCACTTGAAATAACATATTCTAGGCAATTTTTTTAAATTTTGGTGTTTATATTGATACACGTATATAGCTTTGTCAATAATAAATAATCATATCTACATTAACTTCGATAATTTATTCCCTAAAATATCTGAACCCACTTATCATGTTTCACTAAAAATGCCGTTACATCCTATATATTTTGCAATAGTCATCGTTACTGTAATTTGTATTACTAAAAATAACCAAATTATAATCCCTACCATCTCCACCGGAAAATGGGAAAGAATAAACTTAACCAAGTAGAGTGATACACTTTTCAGGACAGCAGCATCATTCTTTTGACGTGCAGAATAAATTAAAATTAGAAGATACCACCAATACTTATAAATTCCTGTATTCCGTGCGTAGTTTTTTCTTATTTGAAATAATTTTGAGACAAACAAAATCATAAATAACCTCTGTTTGCCCCGTCCGACGCAGTAAGCAGGTAGAAAACCCAAGTATGCGATTTAAAGTGACGCATTCTACTACAACATTTACTACAACAGTCTGTTGATTCATTGCAATTTTGTTGAAAGTCTTTACGAACTCAATTGAGACAGCACACAACCAAGCGATCATACGAGGTTATATCAATATACAAATTGCCATGAAAATTTGCATAGGCATAAATAATACGTTATTCTCTAACCGCTGCTCGTCTGAACTCGATTGGCAGTCCATGTGGAGATGATATATTCTGTCACATACAAGGGGCGGGCGAAATGAGAACCGAAAGCCTTTGGTTGGCCGCTGTTCTAATTGGTCAGAGACCGAACTTCTTTAACCAGCCTTTATCAAATTCCAATAAGTTTATATTTGCTAGAAGATTTAATTACTAGACAGTGCGGTGCAGCTAGGCTCAGACGCATATTTACAAATATCGTTATTTAGTTGTCTTATTTAGATTGATCAGATTATCTCTGCGGTATGCTATTATGGAGACTCTTCGATGCTGATATCGTTGAAACAGAAGATTTTGATGCAAATTCAGAACCGATCGAAGTGGAAGTTAATTCAGAACCGCTCCAAGTGGAAATTGACCCAGAACGTCTCCAAGTAGGAGCTGATCTAGAGACGCAACATATGGAATTATTTGCTAAAGTCTTACACATTCAAACTCAAATGGTTATTTTGAATATGTATTCGCGTTTGAATTATGAGACAATCAAATTGTGAAAAGAATATGCGAATTAACCAATAATAGCAAAGCCACTGTGTTTAGAGTAATTCAAGCCGGAGACGTTGTCGCCTATTCTGTCAAACGAAAGAGAGGCAGACAGAAACTCAAGAAACTTGATTCAGCTTCCAAAGAACACATTCGCAGATGAGTGTATACGTTTTAGCAAGAAAATAAGGTGCCGACATTATAACTGATTGTTTGATGAATGTTTAGAAATCGTTAGATACTTTTAGAAACATTCTACTTGATTGCGGTTTCAAATGCAAAAATTTGGATAAACTCATGTGGTTATAATGGAGTCAGCACGAATCGCTGTCCATCGACAAGATCACTCAAGAAAAATAAAAGAATATCGAATTGAGAATAGAGGGCTCAGTTCACGTCTGGCAGCCTCGTTTCTACCGGAAGCCCTTACATTATAAACATTTTTCTGAATTGAGCTAGGACGTTTTATTTCCCGTACAGAAAAAATTTCTGCTTCACACAACTTGTACAATTTTTATAAAAACCTATGCCAACTTATAGGATTAGTATTAATAAATTTTATTCTACCATGAAAAAAAAATTTCCGCCGCAACTGTTTCATTTCAGTTTTTCTGCTGTCTCAACTGAGTTCGTATAAACTATACCGCCTACCGGTCCTTTCATTTCATTCCCGCGACCGCAAATTTTAACAGTTCGACGCGCCCTGTCCATTTTTAGATACCTCGTCCATATTGTACCCGTATTTTTCAAATCCTTGTTGGGTGGAACCAAACTCTACGAGATCTTAAACCAATAACTTTCCGATAACTTTAATATAGTCCGATGAGGTTGCCTTCCTTCGCGATCGATATTTAAATACATTTCCGATGTCTCAACACTGTTTCTGTTTTATTATATCTCTTGTCTTCATTCGTACAAGCAATTTTTGCCAGAAGTACGATCACTCATACATTGTGGCTTTTTATAGTCCCTCCCTGTTTACTTTTGAACGGCTCGACGTATAAACACGGGACGAAAACTGTTTTGAATATCAAATTCTTGGACCCTTATGTTTGTCGAAATGAGACACTATTAGTCAAGAAGTCAAGAAGTGTATTACAAAGTACATTTAATTTGGTTAGGTATCCATTGCAAATTGGCTGAGTTTTATTTTAACTGAACAAACAAAAAATACAATCGAAAATATAGGGCATAATAAAATGATTACCAGAATCTGAAATCTAGAAAAAAAAAACACTTTAGAGCGAAATCAAAAATGCACTTATACGATGTGTCCTCCCCTGTTCTGTATTGAGGGCGTTAATGGTATCCATTGGGATGTTGTTCCATTCTTCTTGGGCCGCGAGTGTGAGTTCCTAGAGGGTGCTAAGAGGATGAATTCTGTTTGAGATTGCTCGCTTAACGGAATCCCACATGTGATCAATAGGATTCATGTCTGGCGAATTTGCTAGCAACGGTAATATTTGAATATTCTATAACTCTAGTGCATTTTGTACTTTTCTCGTGCCATGAAAATGAAATTGGCTCCAATTTCATTTCGGAGTGTCTGGAATGGAAATAAGCTGCTTACGACTGCCATGCATTTATGCCTCCCCAAAACATTACTGATCCTCTTTGGTATGGAACGACTTCTCTGGCAAAAGATAGTCTTTCTTGTCGCCCTGGCACTCTTCAAACTCTGTGTCGTCTGGTTTCGTCCGAAAAAAGAAGATTTTGCCAATTAGCTAAAAGTCAGTCTCTGTGTTCCTGTGCACAGTAGAGCAGAGCGGGGATGTGTCTGGGAAGTAACCTGGCTACTCTCAATAGTCTTCTGGATCGCAAATTGGGTCTAGCAAGTCTCCGCCGTATTGTGATATTGGAAATTAATCGACCAAACGTTCTTCTTATGAGTTGGGACAGCTGAGACTGTTATGGTTCGATTCCGACGTACATATCCTGCAAGATACCAATCTTCTCTTGCATAGTTACCCTAGGACGCCCAGTTACACGTCTCCAGTCAACGCTGTTAGTTTTCTGGTACAAAAAAAATGCAATATTAGGATATCTGAAGCGCGGGGAATCCTTACCCCCATACACGTTCGAGCATGCTTGGCTCGAACCCAACTTCGAACCGAGCATGCTCGACGGTTTCCATAAATGTACACACCGAACATGCCAACTTCAGTCCAAAATTTAGAATCGCGATCCTAACTGTTTCATCTCCCGTCGAAATGAAGCTTTTTAAGTTTATATTTTTGCTTTTACGAATTTTTCATCGGCAGCCGGAAAAATTTCGGTAGC
The DNA here is from genome assembly GCA_944452925.2 of Chrysolina oricalcia. NCBI lineage: Eukaryota > Metazoa > Arthropoda > Insecta > Coleoptera > Chrysomelidae > Chrysolina > Chrysolina oricalcia. The sequence continues at coordinate 52,745,701 of OX101809.2, read as the reverse complement.
TCTTTTCACAAGTACATACCATAACTATCCTTTTTTATGTGTTTGTTGCTGTATTTTTTGCTTCCTACGTCCCAAAGGGACCTCTGATCCCTGTATACTCATATGAATTCTGTCCAAAAATATTTATTATCAGTGAACTACATAATCGGGAAGAAAACTGACAACAAATTGATGCAAACACTACCACACTACCAGAACCTACTGCTATTCACCAACATGCTCGTGAAATCACCATACATGTTCGACTCTCGGATCGTGTTGGTAGGGATCGGCAACCCACACACCGAGCCGAGCATTACAACTACACGTTCACGCATGTTCGCCGTGCCAACTGCCAGCTCGTTTCACCAACATGCTCGTCCAACATGCTCGAGTGTGTATGGAGGTTTTAGTCTATCCGCGATTTGATGATTCGGCAGACCCTCATCATGCAAAGCCACTATTCTTGCTCTATTGAACACTGAAATTGCATTGCCAGGCATAATCGTTACCAATTGAGGGGCCTAGTTCCAAAGTGTACAATCTCCATTGAAAGATTCCACAAAGTACAATCTCCCTTAATTTTAATAAATATTTTTGAAAAAAATTTTTTTTCTAAAACATCATGAATCATCTATAGATAATGATAACTTATAATATACAAATTTCAAGAAGAATGTACCACCTTCAATTGCGAGGTTTTTCCTGTTATCTGGAAATTTGTTTGAACTGGAGATTGTACATTTTGGAACTAGGCCCCTCAATTATAGACCCATTTCACTGATAACGAACCTATCAAAACTATTCGAAAAATAATTGAAGAAAAGACTCTCATCTTTTATAAATAAATTTAAACTTTTTTCGCCCAGACAATTTGGCTTTAGAGAACAAATCTCCACAGAAGAAAATACCTCTGGAAATAGGAACTCCATGTCTATGCTTATTCATTGACTTGAAAAAGGCATTTGACACTGTCATCCATGAACTACTCTTAGAGACGCTTGAAAAATAGGAATAAGAAGAAACTGTTATAAGCTTTTGGAGTGCTATTCGAATAAAAAAAAGAACCCAGAAAGTGAAAATTGGTGATGACTCAAGTAGCTCGAAAATCATAGAGTATGGAATACCCCAGGCACAGTTCTGGGTCCAGTGTTATTTAACTTATATGTAAATGAACTATTCTCAGTTGCTAGTAAAGGTGACATAATAGAATTTTACGAGATTTACCAGAACACTTTTTATTTAAAGTTTGAAATCTGCACCTTTTGATTTATTAGTTTTCATTTTAGTGTTATTGCTAGTATTTGAATTTATATATGCATGTGATGCCATGCATTTTGTATATCAGTAGACACTTTGCAAGATGCTTATCTACTTTTCTTATCGAAAACTTTATTATGTTTAGCATAATCGGAAAGCATGGTCAATGATACTGTATCATTGACCATGCTTTCCGGTTCGATATACATTTTTAACAATTTTTTTTTATGATTATAAAACTTTTGTATAAAAATGTCAGATTAACTTATCTTGTGTTATGAAGTGGCTAGCTTCCTTTAAACTCACGATATATGTCCTGAAGATGAAAACAAACATTTCTCAACGCTTGACATAATACCTACTCCTACTTCCATACTCCCTGGCATCCTCAAAATTAACTGCAACCCGACGTTTGTTGTTTGTTATAATTTAAAACAATATTCAAATTTGAAATCACAGCTGACTACGAAAAAAAAATCCATTATTTTATTGTTTTATCCTCATAAAGAGTAATGGGTATTTTATTATTATTAGATGGCGGGGCTAGCCAGCAGCTGAAATTCAGGTAGTTCTGTATAAAACCTTTCTGCACCCCGCTATCAGGTTTATCTCATGAGTACTCCAGATGAACTCCTGGAGATTCCTCGCAAGGTTTTTCTGCGCGATACTATCTTAAGCACCGCAGTTTCCGAAGATATCCATCCTCATGCGAGCCAGAGCTTCACATTCAAACATTATGTGGGAGTCTGTTTCGTCCTCCTCATCACAAAATCTGCATTGTGTGGACTCTTGATGTATCCCCAACAGTTGCAGGTGTTTTCTCAGGTGGCAGTGGCCTGTCATCAGTCCTACCACCTTCCTGAGAGAGTCTCGGCTTAGTTCAAGAAAGTGTCTTGATAGCCGGTCGGTTGGCCCCATCATTATCATTTTTCCGTGAGTATTGCCTGAGATACTATCCCAGACACATTGATGATGGTTTTTAACCCATTTCTGTGCGCTCTCATTTTCCTGGACGCCCTTATGATCTGGTACCCAGACAAGTTTTACCCTGTTCTGTGCTCCCAGGTCGTTAGAGTTTTGGTGTGCCTCCCAAACCAGTTTGGAAGTGAACCTGCATGAACGCAGGGCTTCAATCGCCGCCTGACTGTCGGAGAGAATCGCTATGGGTTGGTTTGTAGGACTCCTCCTTAGAATCTCTCTCGTGCAGACGGAGATTTCCGTTACCTTGGCTTGGAATATAGAGGCTTGAGAACCGAGGCTTAGACTAATACCTTGCCTCGGTATCTCCCCGTATATTCCAGCCCCTACTCCTTTGCTAGTCTTTGAGCCATCCGTGTATCAGATTTGCTCTCTTGACAGCATTGGTATGGCCCTTGATGTAACTTCCCCATCTTCTATGATGGTGGTGTATGTTCCATCAAAGGAGTCCGACGGCATCTCAGACGTGTCGATTCTTATACCTCCAGTATGCTGGAGTGGCCTTGGTTATTGCCCCTCCATTGGCCCAGACATTTCAGCCTGGATGCTTCATCCTCGCCTTTGCTGCAATATGCAAATGCAGGGAAAGGAGGTTTAGGATAACCTCTAAGCTAGTTGTCGATGTGCTGGACATGGCACCACTGACTCCGAGCATGGCCAGTCTTTGTAAACTAGCCAGCTTCCCCCTGGTTGTAACTTGTTCCACCTTTGGCCACCACAGCAGGGCTCCGTACCATATCGAGGGACTAAAATTTGCTGTGTATAGCCAGAGAGACTGTTTGGGTCCAAGTCCCCATGTTTTGCCAAAGGAGCGTCTGGCCATCATTGATGATGTCCTTGTTCTTATCAGCACTTTTGCCAGATGTTTGTTCCAGGTGAGCTTTGAGTCTAGGTTTAGCCCCAAGTATTTCGTCTCTCCTGACATTTGTACACTTTCACCAAAGATTCGAAGAGCTCTGTTGGTCTCCATGTTTCTTTTTCTGGTGAATGGAACTATTGTGATTTTTTAAGGGTTGACCCTGAGGTTATCCCTCGTTCACTACGTCTGTACGTCTGTAAGGGCTGATTGCATCAACTCCACACAGACCCCCTTGTACTTAGTAATAGTAATTGATAGTGATAGTAGGTATCTGATATACATTTCCGTACCTAAGCTAGGACCTTTACAATTTTAGACGAATCATAAAATTTACTGGTCACAGATGTGACATGGTTTACAACATCGACCCCCTACTATAAAAAAAATAGAGAACGTTCTGACGTCATGAGTTTCGATTTTTACTTGCTTGATATTTCCCAAATAATGGAGGAACGCAAATATTTCAATGAACAAAAACTTAATAGCAATTTTTTTGGTAGTCCTTTATGAGCACGATTCTACCTAAAATTGTCTATAGAAATCCTCTATCTCACAACTGCAACAGGCTGGGGTTGGGTGTTATAGCCAAAAACTCACGATTTCATGTTAAGCCTTTGGATTAAACTTGATTACCGAATTTCTTCCCGTTATTGATATCATTGTTGCAAAAATACAATTCTTCTGTATATTTTATTGATATTTAAAACATACCACCAAATACATCTTTCATGATGATGTATTCGAAGCAATTTCAATGTTTACTGAACGTTGAGAGTAATTTAATAGTAATTGGAGATTTCAATATTCACGATTATATTAATCTTTTCGATGCTAACTCACATAATAATAAATCAATCAATTATCTAGAAAACATTTTGAATTATTTATTCCTTACCCAACATAATGAATCTCGTAACATCAACAATAGAATCTTAGATTTAACTTCCCGAACTTTATGATAAGCTTTTGAAAACAGAATGGACTTTTTTGGAAAATCATATAAATAACCTCTTCACAGAATGTATTCCTGAAGCCACTAGTAGAAAATCATACTACCCACCGTGGTCCACAGGTAATATCTTACTGAAATTGAAAGCAAAACGTAGTTATTTGAATAAATATTAATCAAGGGGTCATGTGGAACATTTTGAAAAATACAAAATTCTTCGCAGAGATTTGAAAAATGATATTTCCATTGTTCATTCAGTTATATTCGTAAGACTTCGTAAGACTGAAGTTCACTTTCTCCTGAAAGATTGTGCTATAATATTTTTACTATTTTCAACTTGACTTTGGCGTCACTGTGTTTTCCCAATAGGTACATTTGCCCTGTCTTCAAGAAAGGTGACAAAATATCGTTGAGAATTACAGACCGATTGTTAAACTATGTAACTTGCACTATTATAAACTGTATGAAAAAATGGTCTTATCTAATGTTTTATATGCCCTTGTCAGATGTCAGATTGTACAAAATCAGCATGCGTTGCTCAATTCATAGCAGATGCCTTGAACATAATCCTCCAAGGTCGATGTCATTTACACAGATTTTACAAAGCTTCTGATAGGCTTGAAATCACGGTATACTTCTTAGAAAACTTCCATCATTTGGCTTGACCAACAACTTCATTCATTTTCTGGAGTCTTATCTGATCGGAAGACGTTTGAGTGTTCAGTACTATGGTTTCAGGTCTGTCGAAATAAAGTCATCCTTAGGTGTCTCTTAAGGATCTGTACTTGGTCCATTATTATTCATAATGTTTATAAATGACATTTGCCTGGGTATTGCCTCAGAAATCTTCCTGTATGCAGATGACTGTGAGCTGCTTCGTCAGATTACCCCTCTGAGTGATTGTAGCTGTCTTCAAAACGACATCAACATATTGCCAATCGAATTCACCTACAGAAAGTGGCAGAGTTCAAAGTACTAGGAATAATCTTCGATGCAAAGTTTACATTTTCGTTAGTTACAATGCTAGAAATGTTCTTAAAATTATTGGTTTTATCATAAGAAACTCCAAAAGGTTTACTGAAACTGAAACTCACTACTATTCAATTCACTTGTGAGATAGAAACTTGAAAATGACAGTTTTGTATGGAATCCTGGATACAGCACTTATATAGATAACTTAAAGTATTCAGAGACGATTTCTGAAGTACATCTGCTCTCAAAATATCAAGATAACTCTCTGTATAAACGTCGTGAATATTTAGGAATTCTATTTTTGCACAAAATCCTTGTCTCGCGAATTTTTGCTTTCAAAAATAAATTTACATGTGCCCCGGCTACCTGTGCGTAATATTTCTACATTTTACTTCCCCTTTCCACTAACGAATGTATTTTTTTCTCGCCTCTATATACTATATGTCGGGATCCATTTTTTATTGTAAGCCAATCGCCATCAAGTGGGCTATTCTAACATGATTTTCTCATATTATAATTAAGTACTTTGAATCACTGCTGTGGTGCCGTGTGTGAACTTTTTTCTCACTCAGTTTTCTTTAGTTCATTCACGGAATTCCTGTAGGTACGTGTCTTATTTCTTTGTATATGTTTTTTAACTTTCCTTTTTATTATGTAATACGGCCCTCAATTTTTTTCGCCTCATTGTGTAAAATGGTCCTGGTTGTTGAATGATCAATAAATAAACAATTGCTGTCACAGACAAAACTACGAAACCCGCTAACGGTGAAACGATCGATGATATGTTACAAGAGCATCGTTCATGAAAATATTTATAAAACAGAGACAGGCCGCCAACCTTTCTGTGGTGATCCAGAGAAGTAAGCGAGCTTGTAAGTGAAGCATTATCGACAAGACAAACATCTGTGTGTGTGTGTATGTGTGTTTGGAAGACAAACATCTGTTTTTTGGTCAGAATCTAAACGTTTCAGTGTGTGTTTAGGGGCTGCACTCCATATACAGTGTGACCCAGGGTTAATCCGCCAAACGTTTAGAATTGGGTTTTCAAGCAAAAATACGATTTTTGTTTGCTTTGTCTTCAATGTACAGGGCGTTAAAGTTCCTTGACCTGCGAGCTCTCCTGATTTAACCCCTATGGATTTTTGTATAAGGTGCAATGAGAACCAAAGTTTATGCTGAGCCCATCGACGACGGAGATGCTCTACGGGAAATAATTGTTCCAGCAGCACCAGAGATCACACCGTGCAGCTGCAGAATCTGACGTACGCAGATGCAAACTTTGCATTTAAAAAAACGGTGGTCATTTGAGCAGTTTTTGTGAATGTTTGTTTTCCCGTTTTTTAAAACCACCCTGAAAAAATTAAACATACAAAAACACAATAATTTGTCCTAATATCAATTATATTACCCTTTGGGACGCCACTGTAGTTAATGATTTTATTATAAGTACATTGAAAGAAGGCCCTTATTACCGCGGATACCAGGTTTAATTGAAATCAGAAAAATGGTTTTTAAATAATTGATAAAAAATTGATTTTTCTAAAAACGTTGAACACTCTGTATTTCGAAAACGTAGCAAGTTAGAACACATTCTTATGAGGAAAAAAGTTTCCTTTTTATCTGAACAACCGATCCTAAACGTTTGGCGGTTTAAACCTGAGCCACCCTGTATATAGGAACAGTATTCCAGGATAGGTCGGATCTGTGCATTATAAAAAAAAGTGATCAAGTAGACCATGCAAACCAACATTGTTAGTCTTATACGATTTATATTGATTATTGATGAAACAAAATTGGTCGATATCGTTCATCGTCTCACTGAAATTCATTTGCTTTGAAAAGTAATATCTATATAAGTTCTAGATCGTAATAATGGAACTACGCATCCTTGAAATTGGTCCCTTGTATACGAATAGTGTCAAAAAATGTGATTTTAGTACAGGAGTACTTATAGCACTTTCATTTGTTACTTCGAAGATGGTTATGAAAAGGAAAAAAGTATGGAATATGGGTAAAACCCCGATTTTGATGAAATTTTCACAGATCACTTAAAACATGATAAAAATGAAATATCCGTTGAAATTTTTCCGCGGAAAGAACATTTTCACTATTTCTTTAAATAAAATGTATGCCGGTACCATCATTCAAAACAAAAACACAATCCGTTGGAAGTAGTATTCAAAATGTATCTTTTCGGTTGAAACGCACTGTGTTGATTCAAAAATAATTTTATCTATAAGGTTTTAGCAATTTATGAATGAAAATAATACTCAAGAAATAAAAGTAAAGTAAAAGTTTGGTCATTTTGAATGGCAAATGACAGCATTTCAATGACGTAACGGCAAAACAAATTTTGCACAGTGGCCAATGTGAATTCAGAAATTCAATTTACGTATTAAGTCTCGTTCAAACTTCCGCGAATTTCGCAATTTTTCTGCGAATAAAATGGCTGCCGACATGATTCTGCATCAACGATTGGTCCGGCATGACTGGCAGCAATTTTATTTTATTTTCAATGCAAAACTTGGTCATATATTCACTATCTATACCAAAAAAATATTTTTTTTGCACTCAAAACAAAATATATTTTTATTTCAAAATAGTCATATCTTACAATAAAATGGGATTTTTATAACAAAAATTAGTTAGTATCAATGTCTGTCATTGAATCGACAATGAATCTAATTCGTTTGAATCGGATTTGCGACAATAAAGGAGATTTGCTTGTTAACTTGAGAACATGGGGTCTAATACGGTCTAATACTCAAAGAAGGGGAGTATATGTGCCCATACAAATTTAGGACAAAATTCACCCCTATACAGAATGGCATCACTCGCCAACCTCATAAAAGTATCTGATTTATTTTCTTCGACATATCAGCAATTCAAAAGACAAATTGAATCGCTTCCTGAATATTAATTTAAATTCAATTAACCAACATTTATTATATATATATATATATATATATATATATATATATATATATATATATATATATATATATATATATATATATACCGGGTGACCACGGGGTGAGGTACGCCCCCCAATTTTTCTATAGTTTTGAAGATACAGGTTTCAAATTTGGCAAGTCGATATATTACTCAAATACGCATATTTTGACTCCATAACCGAAAATTCACCACTTCCGGTTTAACCGGAAGTGACCCCAAACTTTTTTTTTTAAATGACACCCTGTACAATTTTTTTCATTATCAGGAAGAACACGCAATTTGTGATAACACTGTTCTCCAAAATTGAAAATCGGTTGAAAAATGGCGGAGATACAGTTGATTGTTCAATCGAACAAAGTTGGCCATGAACATCAAACTCAAATCATCACAACTGACGAACGGCGTCAGCATTTACGAGAGGAAGGTTCGAGGTAAGATACAGCTGAAAATTGAGCTTCCCATGTAATTGCAGCAACCATATTTCCCATCAATTATCAAACATTTCCTCAAAACGGATTAGTACCCATAAAGAAAGGCTCACAACTGCCATTTCTCAAATAGCAACATACTCTTTTCACATTGTTATGTTGAAAGATGATGAATTATCAGATTACTCGAATGAAAAGATTTGAGTAATATATCGACGTGCCAAATTTGAAACCTGTATCTTCAAAACTATAGAAAAATTGGGGGGCGTACCTCACCTCGTGGTCACCCGGTATATACAGGGTGTGTCAATTTGAAAACTTCCCACCCTTAATATCTTCCTTCCAGTAAACAATATGAGAAATCGAAAAAACAGGTCAATTTTATTGTCAAGGGGGACACTTTCACGGACTATTTGTAGCCCTCGTGGTTCAACCCCCTAGGAGGGGTAGATGTTACCCTTAGAATTTTAAATGGGAAGGGGGGTCAAGTGGCACATCATTTTGATGGGCGTTCAATTCTTGTTCCAATGGTACCCTGACTTATTATTTTGTGATGAGCATTTTCCGAAAAATTGCGTTCTAAACTAACAGAAGTAATTATTAGAACGCCTATACTGAGATGCATTATTGTATTGACTCCCTTTAATAAAAATGGTTAGAAGAGTAGGTGGCACCGCTCCAACCCTTGAATGACAGGAATAAATTTATTACGCATGGGATTTTTTCTTTGGTGGTTATTTTCCTTCTACACAATAAAATTTAATTTGCGAGAAAGACATTTCCAACATAAAATCTACTTACGCTTATCTTATTAGCTGTTCGAAATGTTGTCCATTTTTCTCCAAACAGTAATACAGTCAGTCTGTTTTCGAACTCCCCTCTAACATTACGGAAAACTTCACTAGGAATTGACCGGCATGCTGCTGTAATTCGTCTTTTAAGTTCGTCAATATCAGAAGGTTGTGTTTTATAAACAACGGATTTAAGATGCCCCCAAAGAAAGAAATCTAAGGGTGTTAAATCCGGTGATCTCGGAGGCCATTCAACTGCTCCCCTTCTGCCAATCCATCTACCCGGAAATCTCTCGTTTAACCACTGTCGGACGGGAAGAAAATAATGAGGTGGAAATGTAACAGATCCTCCTGCAAAAGTTCATTACCTTCTGCATCAATTTGAGTTTCTAGCTCGTGAGTTATAAGAGGATCGATAGTCTCTTCAAGCATATCAAGGTACAGATTGCCAGTCAAGTTTTCTTCCAGAAATAATGGACCAAGAATGGCATTTCCAAGAATACCAGCCCAAACATTAACTTTTTGTGGGTGTTGTGTATGCCCTTCCCGAAAAATATGTGGGTATTCGTCACTCCAATAGCGACAATTTTGTCTATTAACATTGCCATTCAGAAAAAATGAACACTCATCGCTGAAACAGATGTTTAACAGAAGATTAGGGATGGTATTGACTCGATGAGACATGATTTCACAAAACTCTATTCTTCTATCATAATCATCCTCGTGGAGCTCTTGAAGAATCTGCATTTTATATGGATGAAATTTATGCATTTTCAATGCTTTTCTTATAGTCTCGCGTGACATTCCCGTCTGTTCTGATACTGATCGTAAGGAGCTCGTGGGCTCTGCAGCAAATGTTCCCAAAACTTCAATTTGAGCTGCTTCATTTAGTACTCTGGGGTTATTTCTTTTTTTTTTGTCACTGAACCAGTTTCGTAAAACTTATTCACCAAATCAAGCACATACCGGTGACTTACATTACAATTTGGATGTCTTTCGTTAAAAAGACATGCCGCCCTTCGTGCGCACTTTCCAACTTCGCCATAAATTACAATCATTTCAATTCTGTCTTGAAGAATGTAAACCATTTTTACACTTTTATACACTTATTAAAGTAATTCCTAAACAGCCCAACAGGTACAACGGTATTCACAATACTACCACATAGTTCAAATTTGCTAACCAATTTTTTGCCGGAAAACAGAAACTTTTTACAGCAGAAGTAGCAAAAAAGGAAGGCTATCTGTACAATTTCTGCGATTTCAGCATTTAATAAACACAACTTTACTACCATCTACGTTTTACTATTAGACTACTTTTTTATGTAAAGTGTTTGGAGCTAATGGCTAATGTTACCCCTAATAAAGGGTTGAAACGGTACCACCTAATATTCTAACCAGTTCTGGCCAAACCATGCATCTCAGTATAGGCGTTCTAATAATTACTTCTGTTAGTTTAGAACGCAATTTTTCGGAAAATGCTCATCAAAAAATAATAAGTCAGGGTACCATTGGAACAAGAATTGAACGCCCATCAAAATGATGTGCCACTTGACCCCCCTTCCCATTTAAAATTCTAAGGGTAACATCTACCCCTCCTAGGGGGTTGAACCACGAGGGCTACAAATAGTCCATGAAAGTGTCCCCCTTGACAATAAAATTGACCTGTTTTTTCGATTACTCATATTGTTTACTGGAAGGAAGATATTAAGGGTGGGAAGTTTTCAAATTGACACCCTGTATATATAGGGTTATGATAAAGTAATGCACAAAATTCATAAAACGTACAACGATCACTTTTGAAAAAAATGCAAAAACACGTCAAACTGTTTTTTTTATTCCGCATCATTTGACATAAGTTACAAAAATAACACGTCAAAGTTGTCAAAGTTATGACGTCATCAACAAATGTTTTTAATGGGAAGCTAAGATTTTTATTACATTATGTGATAGAGCTTGTGTTTTTACACAAAGGAAAAATAGTTGTAGTAGGGCTCACATAAGAAAAAAAAACGAGAAAATGAATAAAAAACGAAATAAACGTAAGTTTCATAATAACTTTTCAATTAACTAAACAGTCCATTAAACCAACTTTGACGTGTTATTTTTGTAACTTATGTCAAAAGATGCGGAATAAAAAAAACAGTTTGACGTGTTTTTGCATTTTTTCCAAAAGTGATCGTTGTACGTTTTATGAATCTTGTGCATTACTTTATCATAATACTGTATATATATAAACATCTGATCAATCCAGTTATGACTTTGTTTTAGATTTAAATTTACTTACATTCACCTAGGAATAATTATAAACTACATTTTCACTGTTGAAAACCACAGAAAAAAACACAACTCTAAATTATCAAAAATGTAACTATTACTTATACAGGGAATTCCTCTAATTATATTTGGTTAATGCAATACACAAATCAACAATTTTTCTTAATTTAATTGTTTGGTTTTGTTCTTTGTTTAGTTAAGATTGGGACTTGTACTGATCTATAATTTAGGAATAGTTGAGCATAACTTTAAACGTGTTTAGTCAAGCTGTATTAATTGTAATCACTTATTGGTATTGTATATACTGTAGATTACAAATGAATAAATAATAATAATAAAATGCGGTTGTGCCTTTACACTACGAGACGATACTTCCAGGTTATTTCATTTGATCGTTTTCGTGCTAGCAATATTGTTTCAATTTGTTATGATGAATTTCATGCCATGTTATAAATCGACAAATATACAGAGAAAAATGATAAATTATTGTTTGTTTCAATCATTGAAAATTCTGTGACACCATATAAAGGAACTATGAAAAATGAAGGGTACAATGCGACGTTGTCAGTTTTCTTAAAATTTTTGCACACCGAGTGAAAATAAGATTTTTTAGTGAATAGTTTTAACAAGTATCGTTGCCCTTAGAATTGGTAAATTTTCTTTCATAATTATTGAAAAAACAAAGTTGATAATTGGCGGAGAAGATCAACAACCCAAAATAGGCGAGCGCGCACCTTTCTACTCCTATTATGTTCATTTTTTCAACTTTATATAAAAACGTGCATCCCTTTATGTTTTGGTGATTATCTATAGAAAAAAATACGGGAGCGAAGCAAGCGCACTCTGCCGAAATTTCGAAACATCGCGCGGAATTTCGAAACATCGGCCGAGCGCGCGCCTTTCTACTCCTATTATGTCCATTTTTTCAACTTTATATAAAATGGTTCATCCCTTTATGTTTTGGTGATGATCTATAGAGAAAAATACGCGAGCGAAACGAGCGCTATCGGCCGACATTTCGCAATTCGGCCGAGCGGGCGCCTTTCTACTCCTATTAGGTCCATTTCTCCAACAATATAAAAAGGTTTATCCCTCATGTTCTGGTGATAGATGAATACGTTTGCGCATGGTTTGCGCACAAACAAAAAATAATTTCTGTGATCTATCACGATATTTTAATTCTGCCATTCTGCATTGATTTGGAAATATTTTAAGTACCAAGGTTACAAATGAGCAGTTATAATGTGTTGTTGCAAAATGGTAATTGTTATATCTGCTAATTTTTTATGACTCATTCTCTATATTCCATGTAAAATCTTGTTCATACCCTCGCGAATTTCGCAATTTTTTCTGGGAATAAAAGGGCTGCCAATCATACCGGACCAATCGTCGATGCAGAATCATGTTGGCAGCCATTTTATTCGCAGAAGAATTGCGAAATTCGCGGGGGTATGAACGAGACTTAATACGTAAATTGAATTTCTGAATTCACATCGGCAACTGCGCAAATTTTGTTTCGCCGTTACGTCATTGAAATGCTGTCATTTGCCATTCAAAATGATTGCTTTAAATGTCTGGTGAATAATTACCAAATTTTCACTTTATTTTTAATTCTTGAGTATTATTTTCATTCATAAATTGATAAAACTATGTAAATAGAAGTATTTTTGAATCAACACAGTGCGTTTCAACAGAAAAGATACATTTTGAATACTCCTTCCAACGGATTCTGTTTGTGATTTGAATGATGGTTACGGCATACATTTTATTTAAAAAAATAGTGAAGATGGTCTTTCCGCGAAAAAATTTCAACGCACATTTCATTTTTATCACGTATTAAGTGATCTGTGAAAACTTCGTCAAGATCGGAGTTTTACCCATATTCCATACCTTTACCAAAGACTTTTTATAGATTTTTCTCATCATCGGATAAATTCAACGAAAACACACAATAAATCTCAAATATCCGATCAGGGTCGCGTCATCCATTCCCATTCTTCTCATTCACCTGAACTTATATAATAAGTCGTAAAATATGACTTTATGATGTTGTCGATGAGCGGAATGCAAATTTTTAGAAAATTAATTCATAACAGGTGTACAAAATAACGCAATAGGTTTGGGCAATTAAAAGAAAGTATGGCATTGCAAAACATCATTTAGTGTAATATTGCTTCGTTAGGATAAACACCTAAGTTAAATAATAAACAAATCTTTGAAGTAGAGAAATAAATTCTTTTTTTAACAGATAGCCTTTTGTTTGATTAAACCATAATTGGTAAGAAAATAAATATTGACTTGGCACGGGCTTGAAGTTAACGAATTTCAGCTGTGTATGATATAAAAGATAGATCTTGAAGAGGCTATAATTTCATTCTTTATTCATGGCACGCTTGAATTAGAATGCATTAGTGACTGATTACGGACATGAATAATGAAACTAGGACCACTTACATCATTATGTATGTATTTGAGTTTGAATTGAGACATGTTACAATACTTGATTGCGTTTATGCCACGAAGATAGAAAACATAAATGGGTCAATTTCTTGAGAAATTCCACTTAGATCAATCATTCAACGACTTTGAGTCAAATAGCAAGTGATTAATATACACAAATGCATTATCTTATACAAAAACATTGAAATGGGTACTTACTATTCTTTTCAAACCGTATTTTCTTCTTGTACGTTTGTTGCTAAAATGGACAAATTCTACACTGTTGATTATTGATAGTGCAATACTTGTCAAAACCTTCCAATTGACCCAAAAGCAAAAACATTGAAATGGAAGAAATGGGCATTTTTCCCGAACTGAAGAGAATAATTAACGAAAAATATGCTTTTCTTTGCATTGTCCTACATTTCCCTTACTTTCGTTACAATGTTTAATTTCAACAAACATTTTCAATTAAGTTTTCATTAAGTTCTCTTGAAAAAACTGTTCTCTCAGACGAAAAAAAAAATCAAATTGATGTTTGTAAAAATTGCATGAAAATACATATAAACAAAGTTACATAATAAGTAAGATCCCGGGTGTCCCCTATAACTATTATGTTCATAAAGATAAGGAAAAGAAATTGGAAGACATAAATCTAAGTTTTTTGTTAAGTAGGTAAGTCAAGCTCATGCAACTTCCGGTTTCACCGGAAGTGCCATACTTTCTTTTGTCCTCACTTGTCATTCTGGATACAACCATGTACCACTGGTCAATTTTCGTGACCAATTTTTTTTTATTTTGAAACTAATGTCAGCCCTAAAATATTGGGAAAATTACAATTCTACAGTTTTCGGTCAAAATGTATGTGATATGTGGATTTTTAAATTGAAATAACAAATATTTTTTAAATAGCTACATGGTGGCTAGGAAAAAAGATCATTTCATTACGATTAATACGATTTAAATAAACTTTCGTTAAAATTTTTAAAAAATAACCCTAAACCTCTCTTGTAATAAAATCATCTTATGATAAATTAAGATTCAAATGCATCGAGTAACCAACACAACTGTTAAAACAAAATTAGCAAGGAAGACGACATCTTGGTTTACCTCGCTTCTGTAAAAGTAAATTAGGTATTATGTAAGTTATTATATACAAAACATGTTAATAATAATATTCATGTAAGGAGATATATTATCAAGTTTTTTAACAGAAGTATCTTCGAAACCTAATTATGTAGGTCCCAAATTATTCGTAATTACATGCTCGTTAATCTTAACCAACTAGCAACCAACCATGTTGTCATTCAAAAAAAGTTGTATTTTTCCAAAATTTTAGGAATGAAATTAGTGATTTGAAGGTAGGTCTAGAATAAAAAATGTATTTCAAAATCAAAAATTTATTTTGTTACAAAAGTGACACGTGATACATGATTGTCTCCAGTATGTTATATGGAGACAAAATAATTGAAAATATACCGGGTGTCCTATTTCAAAATCGAAAGTTTATGTCATAAATCACTTCTGGTGAAACCCTAAGTTGCATGAAGCTGCCTTACTTCTCAAAAAATACAGTTTCATGTTTCATACAGATCTTCCAAATTTAATTCCATTACCTAAAAGAACAAAAAGTTATAAGGACGAGTCACTTTCTCCGGACACCCAGTATATCACATGTGGACGAACACTTCACACCAACCTCCTTCCAAAGGGCGGAAGGGGAAAGAAGGTAATGAAAGAAAATGATCCGAAACTATCTAGGTCGGCCGAAACTACTCATCGGAATGCTGAAGATTCAGTCGACACCCATGAATTTCATTTGATAATGTAAATTGATTGATCAGTTGATTTATAATTGAAATTCATTCAGTAGTCAGTAGAATTGATATAATCATCAAACTGAAGTCAACAATTCAGTCGTGAGTTTTGGTGAAAATTGATTTAACCCTAGAACCACATTGTGGGGTCACCGGCGACCCGACGATTCACATTATTGCAATTATATACGTAAGCATAGAGATCACAAATCTGTAAATTGCGGTACTTCATTATTCGATGTCCTTTACTGATGTGAGAACGCACTTCGCGATTGTCCAATCATTTGAGTAATTTACAATGGTTCGTGTCGTATAAGACCCCACAGTGTTATTAACATTATTTAATTTTTTTATGTGAATTGACTAAATTTATTGAATTTAGTCATTTCAACCGATTGTTGACTAAAATAATCAAAATGGACACAAATAAGCGCTTCCTCTTTGAAACAATGCTCTGAAACCATCTATATGAGGATTACAGTGAAAGTGAGCAAGAAAGGGAATTGCAGAGTGAATATGAAAATCTTGTTATTTTCGACCGATGGAGATGAAATAGATGATGAATTTGGTTCTGAAGATACTTCATAACAACCCTCTACTGAGAACGTAAGAAGGCATCTGAATACAGACAAGGTTTTTTTACTTTTTTGGAACCTTTCTATTCAAACTATACCAGGACATCGAAGGAACATTTTGTTACAAGAAAGGAAGAACTTTTGTACTTAACATTTCCATGACACATGTAACGATTGCAAATAGTTGTGAAGTGCTAATGGTATTTATTCATTATATTATGTACTACAGTTAATTTGTTTTATGTCGTTAAGGGAGCTGAGATTACATATCCATTCAAAATAATTTTCATTCTTAGTTTTGTATTATTTCAGAGTCAAATACTATGTTTACATTGTTTATGAGAAAATACATTTTCAAATTTTCGATAACTGAGTTTTATTTTAACCATTTGCTTCATTATAAATCCCATTTTCCATGGGGTCACATAGGACCCCACAATTTGCTATAAATGAATCACCGTGTAGTTCTAGGGTTAATCAAAATATAACAATATTGAAACAGACACATTGAGAGAACGTAAACATCGGCTGAAAATATTTTGAAAATATCTAAAATAAGACAGGTACTGATCCCACTCAAATTGAAGGAGAATTTCTGGAAGACCTGTTGAATATAATTCAATATGAGTAATAGGTTATCCAGGTTTATTGTTTTTGTCTGGGTAGTACTGTTCAGGAGTGCTTATAAGTTATTGTTGTTGTTTTTCAATTATTTGATCATGTTAACTATTGTAACTGGGATCTTCTATTCGAATAGATAGGAGTATCTTCACAAAAATACATAAGTGCTGGTACAATAAAATATGCTGCCAATCTCAAACTACATTCCAATGGATAAAAACACAATATAAAATACATGGCAATAAAATAACATCAAAATTTAATACCACTGTGGAAATATTTAAAATTGTCCTCACAAAATCCTTCCAGACAATAAAATTTTGATATACTTTTCTAAAATTTGGATAATCACTCGATATTATAATGAGACTAGGTGAGTGATTACATATTTTGCAGCCATTGTATATAAAAGAGTCTTTGACAAGTGAGGAGGTGGGGATGGGCAATCCAAGTTCATTAAACTGACGAGTTGAATATATTGAGGAGCGTTCTATGAATTTATGTTTATGTTTATTGATCAGCAAAACAGTTTCCAGAATGAAGTTAGAAATTGAAGTCAGTATTCTGTGTTCTCCAATTAGCGTCCTGCAATATTGTTGCCGATTTGCTTTACATAGTTACAAAATTGATCTCTTTTGCAAAACAAAAACTGTCTGAAGTTGGGTTTAATTACATACTCCTCGGAATGGAATTCCATATGGTAAGTGTGATACCGTTCTGGCAGCGCTTATCCTCAGTTCTTTTGATGTGACCATCACTGCACAACAGCCAGTCGATGATTTCGTATCGAGATTTTGTACGTGATCCTCGAATCTGACCTCAACCACCACCCCGAGAAACTTGGATTGTGGCTGATGTTCGATTACCATATTTTCAGTTGTTCGGCATCTTGATCAAACGAAAATTAATTACACTAGCCTTCGAAATATTCAAGGAAAGTTCGTTGCAATCTACTTAACCAATTTTTGATTTTTTCGATATCAAGGCCTATATTTTCGTATAAATCATTTCATTTTTGCTGTTCAATAATATTATGGTGTTATCTGCAAATAAGTTGCTAAGTTATTCATATAAAGAAAAAAAAGTATAGGGCAAAGTACCGATCCGTGTGGAACTCCGCAGTCAATGCTGAACAAAGACGAAGAAGTTGTCGTTTTGACGATTTGTTTTCTTCCAGTTAGGTAAGATCGAAGCTAATTAAGTGCAGTTACATTTATGTCATTGTTTAAATTGTTATTGTTTAAATTGTTATTTCCGTCAACCGATTGCACCCCAAAGCGCAACCCTCAGAAATCTTCGAGAGACTTGTGTGAGCTAGGGAAGACGCAGCCCTTATCTTTTAACGTGTGATGCCATGCACGAGACCGGTGAATCGGTGGATCGAACCCACGACCCCACGCTTGCGAGGCGAACGCTTTACCAGCCGACCACCACGGCCCATAATGAGATAGTTTCTGCAACAGTGTTCCATGATTTATACAGTCGAAGACTTTAGATAAATCACAAAACCTTACTGCGACCACTTCGTGTCCATTCAAAGAGGTGCAATCTTTGTATGGGAACGAAAATATAGCATCCATTCCCATTTTTTTTCTTACATTTATATTGTTATATATTGTTTCTAGAACCGCTTACAAAGTAGCCTTTGACGCTTTCAGGGGTGGGATTCCGTGTTATGTCTCTGTCTCTCCCATGAATTCAACCATAATGTTATCTCACTTGTTCGATGAAAGGTAGAATTCTATGGTACACGGAATCCCACCCCAGATGTCAACACAAAGTTGACGTTTTCTATAAAATATCATTTTGTGACAGCTTTTTCGCTCTAGAACGACAATATTGAAAAAAAAGCTCGATCTCCAATACTTTTGTTAAAAATAAACCTATTCTTGCATGATGGAAAGTACAGACAATAAATTCATAGCACCCTAAGCGACTTCGGTGGCGCTGAGGTTACGTCGCTACCTAGTTCAAACTCATAACCTGACGGCATCGGGTTCGATCCCGGCTTTCAGAAGTATTTTTTTCTCAATCAATTTATTTTCCTTTTGTTACAAATGAAAATTAATGGGTATTTGGATAGTTTATACATTTGGGATTACTATTGAGTGTTAATTTTTCTCATAGGTTATTAAGTGCCTATTGTTGAAAGTAGTGTCTATCGTTTTTATGTTTGAGAGCTGCGTTTGTAGAAAAAATCTTGTGTGTATTTCGAGTGTCATTGCCACTCTCCAAACATCATTGCACTCCGATTCGCATCGCGCGGTAACTCGAGCGGAAATCAATCACTTTGCGCTTAGATACACAAATAGCAATTTTTAATCAAATCAAGTTTTTGAATAAAATAGTGCGAAAAGTATTTTATTGTATACAACATAACAAATATATTATTTCAGTCACTTGTTGCCCAATCAGCATTATATCAACAAGCAGAGGATCTGTCTAGAAGTTGTTATTGCATCGTAAGGAAATTAGAGGATAATAAAGCGATTCCAAAATTCAAATCGATGTTTTCGAATCAACTACTACTAATTTGACACAATTTTTTTGGAAAGAAAAAAGAACTTGTACGGTTTGGTATACTATTGAGATGTTATTAAATAAAGTTAAGTTTTCTTTTTACACATTCCTCATGAACGATTTGTCTCATCTGCAGTCGGGATTTCCAGTCGCATATATGATGTCATTGTTCAAATAATTGTTTCAATTTCGATTTGAAATACCTTCCCAATCATTGTTCATCATTTCATTAGAGTTTGTAGTTTCGTAAGTTTTTATTTTATTGAGTTACATACTGAATTTCATAAGTAATTTAGGCATGTGAACATTGGGTGTAATTTGAAGAAATTTCACATGGCATAAACTAGTTACTTCGACCAACCAACAAAGTTATTCAGATGAAAGGAATCTTGATTAGCAAATGAAAAAGTTGCAGTGAAATAAACGATCGTCTTCAAAAACATTCTCATTTGAGTAAAATTATATTTTTCTCTGTGAACCACAATTATGACATATAAAAGGTATGAACACATTATTCTCCATTTCATTTATCAAAAGGTTTCCAAAGAGTTTGGAATCGACCTCCAAGTTTGAAAATCGATTGTAGCTTGATTCAGACTAATTGCGAAAAATTAAAAATACTGAATACAAGAACAGAAAATATCCAAAAAAGAACGGGGGAGGAACATGAACGAATTAAATACAGATTCAGCAAAAATTCTTTGATGGGAAACCAACAACTTGGTAATATTCAATGCGAACTAATCCAAAGCTTGTCTTTTTTCTGAAAAGGCCGATCTCACAGTAGCCAGTGTAATTATGTCGGGAGTATCCATACCAATGAAGTTCTACATTTCAGTGCTCGGTATTACCATCAGCAGTGCCCTTTTATGGGAAAACCTTATGAGGTCCATTGCCAAAAGTGCCTTCCGAAACTTAGTTTTCTCTTTTGTGCCAAAATCTATTTCTCTTCCCGTCAAATGATTATGATTTATAAGACACAGATCCGACTTGTTCTGGAAATTTATGAACACACACTGATACTTTTACATTCTGTCCAACAAAGAACCATTCGTCTGGTAGCTGATGCTTCGCTTGGAAGCTCGCTCACTTCTCTGGAACACCGCAGAAATGTTGGCGATCTGTCTCTGTTTCATAGATATTTTCATGGAAGCTGCTTTTCTGAAATATCATCAGTCCTTCCACTGTTAGAGGTCCCATCGAAGTTGACCTGTCGAGCTCAGCCCTCATATCCATTTTTCGTCCCTTTGAAGACATTCCGAATATCTCTTTTCCAGAGCTCGTTTTTACAACGAATGGCAAAGCTTTGGAACTCACTTCCTCGGAAAGTGTTCCTTGAGGCATACAGCCTGCAGAAATTCAAGAAAAACAACAGTTCTTGTTTACTTTCCCTCGGCTCTGTTGAGGGTTTTCCTTTTCGTGAGAACCAGAAACAGAAAAAAAAAATCCAGTTGAGTTTCTGATATGGAAATATTTGGTTACTCAATTAGCATTAGGTAATTGCTATTATCACGAATGAGTTTATTCGAAAGATCGAATAAAATCAGAAGGAGTCATTTGACTGAATTAAATTCCATTCGACCATTTAGTTGATTTGAATAATTTTATTCTTAGTAAAAGTGAATTTTTCACGGTTTTGAAAAGTGATAGTTGAAAGAATCAATTTGAAATCCAATAATCATTGCTATGAGAACGCGTTGAAATTAAACTTGAGACATACAGTGTTCACATTGAAAAAGTTCAACATCCTCGACAGAAAGTTGTTGTTTTTCAAATTTCTATAAAAATCGCAATGAAAAAATGTAACTCAAATTTGGTAAAAATTATTTGTTAACTTTGAGGAAAAGGACAAAAACAGATAAAGTTGTAGAATAAAATTTGTCCCAATAGGTATTTGAAATTGGAAAGTTTCTGAATAGAGTTAATAAAATAATTTCATCGATAGGAAATTTTCGAAACTGAGAGAAACGAATGACATGGAAAACAAATGATGGAAAAATGTAATACTGAGTCAAGATTTCTTAATTGAAATCAATTGTTTCCAGGTGTAGAACAAAATATCAAATCATAACAAATCTTGATGAACAAATAGCTTCAAAGGAATTAATTACGCTTTGGTTCACAGAGAAACAGTATTTTTTGCTTCAAATTAATAGTTCTTTCAATTAGGTACTACTAGTTGGGACGAACAACCTTCAAGATTTGCAGAGGAACTAGCAGAAATTTCAGTAGCAGAAATTTCAGCTTTCTGAATGAAATATGAGTAATATGAAGAGTTTTTTCTGGAAGGGAATATCGTATTCTAAATTCTCAGTCCCAGACAATAATATTTTTTGTTGTACTCCATACCAATTAGTATTAAAATTTTATCAGGAACTTTAAGCCTCAATTTTTTCTTGCGATTCAAACAACTCCACTGAAAAAATATGTTTTCGTTAATTTTAAACTGAAAGTATATTTTGAAAATTGAAATTTGTACATCGCTAACCACAAAAAATAATATAGGTATTTCGACATGCAAATAAGAAACAATCAAGAGTAACAATCGTTTAAAAAAAATTAATAATTATCTCACCTCAAAAAGACTTCTTTTCTACGATTGTTCACTTTCACGAATTCACTGAACGACCACGAGAGTTTTGGAGCGATGGGGCTCCCGCCACAAACAAACACAACGGAGATCGAGAGAGTACTGAAACTGAACACTGAACCTAAATATTTCGTTTGGTGCAAGACGGAAAGAATGTATGAAGGCTTCGTATCGTAAGCGCGCGTTTGATTTCCGAAAGTTTACAGGATATAAGCCCCTCCTGCTAGGGGTATGATGATGGGAAATGTTGTCACGTGTGAAATTAATGATAATTGTTACGAGTGTCGGAGTTTCTTCAGAAATCACAGAAAATATTTCATAAATTTGCGCTAATTATATGTTATTATTTTCTTATGTGAAGTTATTGGGGGTCAAATAATGAGGCTTATTCAATTACTGTTCCTAATTCATTTAATTATTAGATTTTTTCCATTATTGTTGATTGCTTCATTTAGTGAAGAAAAAAATGTATTTCATCTAGACAAAGAAAACTAAAATGCGTTGCGATATAGTTCAAACATCAGATTCATTCATAAAAGTTCGAGAATGTGAGCCAAATATCGTAATTCATGAGATGCTGGCGTCAATTACGGGATTGCTGAACATATCTTTCTTCTTCAGTGTTAGGAAAGAAACTTTATATAAAAAAATATATATATATCATGGGGGATGCAGGGAAAATTAGACGATAAAAATTGTTATTTCCGTCAACCAGCTACTCCCTTAAGCGCATCCATCAGGAGTCTTCGAAAGACTTGTGCAAGCTAGAGAAGACCATTTACATTTCGACGTATGATGACATACACGGGACTGGTGTCCTTGCTGGTATTAGAACCCTGGCACCTAACGATGACTGGGTAAAGAAACGGCATACCTAAAGGAAGTTCAAACCTTCATTATATGAGATGGCCACGTCCAAGGATATCACCCTGTGATTACGTTTCTCAGGTAGCACATCATATTTGATGAATATTGGTTTTATATTGGGCCAATATAGATATATTGTTACTGCAAAAATAGTTTTGGTGCACGGTGCCCGTGAGTGTAAAACATTTATTAATTGAGTGCCCCAAATATGAAAATCTTGGACATAAATATAATTTGGGCCCGGATCTTAAATCTAATTTGAGAGAGAGTTGTGATATAACAAATTTGATATCATTCTTAAACGAACTCAATCTGATTGACAAAATATAGACATTATTTGAAAACTTTCTAGATATCGGTGCCTTATATAATTTTAAATGTTAACTGTTGAAAAAATATAGATATATTGTTACTGAAAAAATAATTTTGGTCCAATGTGGGTGATTATTGAAAAAAACAATTATATATTAATAATGTTGATGGAATATTGGTTCAACCTATTCTGAATGTCGATTGTTACATTTAATATTGGGTCAATATTGATTGAATAATTTCTTCCACTATCGATAATACAATACAATGCATACATACAAAATATAACAGAAAGGAACTTTATTATGTAAAGTAATAATGACAAAGTAACAACAAAAAAAATAATTGGCGTTCCGGGGCGGCTTAAATTAATTCGGTGGCGCGTTCGCTTTTACTGCTGCAGGGAAACCCGGAAAAACCTGCAACACCACATCATCTGAAGAGTTGGAATTGGTTGAATGATAACTCCTAAAGAGGTTCGTCTAAATTTTAATATCTGCCTTCCGGTAAAACAGGATGTATGGTGTCTCCAGAGGGTCCAAAAGGTCCAATTTGAAAGAAAACATTTTATTCACGCAACTATCATCAAATTTATACCAGTCCTTTCTGTCCTTGGCCAAAGTATAGTAATGGCCAGAATCAACTCCAGAACCACAATGAACGATGATTACGGAAAGCTCATAACGGCAGTCGGCTAGATAGGGGTGTTCTCTAGCTTGACACGTTGAATAATTTAATACATCTGCGACATTTTGAATCATAACTGAATAGCTTCAAAGTCAGGATCAAATTTGGAGGTGTTTCAACAAAACTTGTTATTTTATCTGTATCGGTTGTTTTAGCGCAGAATTAGCAATACAGTTGTCTATCACCTGGTAGGTGATCGGTTCACAAGTGATGATTGATTAGATTCTGTACGGACTGGATTTCCAAAAGATTGGGGAACGCGAGATCTAATTCAAAGAAGTTACTGGGGTTTCTGATCTTCAATCCGCATCCTCTGCGACTCAAAACTGCAAGAAATTCCCCTCCAAAAGATGTTTTTACTGAAGAAGCGATAGTAAATGATTCATCAAAATCAGGGCTTTCTCCTGAATTGAACAAGAAGTGTACTCAAAGTTATTCCAAAAATTCGAAACTGTTTTGTTGTCCTGATGAAAAAGTAGTTGGCCCCAAATCATAAAATCAACCGGAGAAATGGAAACCCTTTCGGCAAATTGAAGTTGGTTGAACATTTGCTTCAGTTCGAAGAATAACTGGGAAATATCATTATTATTGGTTATTATATGTTCCCTAAAAGACTTCGTCATAAATAGCGCTATTCATGTAGCAAGTATTTCCCAAATTGCTCAATCCAACTTTACTCCTATGATTTTTGAGGTAACTTGTAGAACTATCTAAAGACTTGACTGGCAGAACAGCAATATCTGCAACCAAACTCGGCACACAGCAATCAATCCTTCCTACTTGAGTTTTGGTGAACATCTTATTAAATCTCAGAGAGGTGTACAGCAGGGCGATCCGTTAGGTCATGCACTTTTTTGTTTGACTATTGTAGAACTCGGAACTGATTATCATTTCTATGCAGTTGCAGTTAAAACTTTTGGTGTGTTTGCACTCAAAGAAATTTACCAGGATATGCAACAGGAATTTGGCGAATTCTACAGGAAATTCCCCCTATATAAGTGACAGCAGGAATATTTGTTAATTGTACGTGACAATTCCGGTCTATTAATTCCTCTAGAAATAACAAGTTTTAGATTGGTTAATGCAACCCAAACTGCAGTTTGTCATTCCAACAGGAAAATAATAATGTGACTAAAACCGGAACATAATTCAGTATTTACAGAATCGTTACATTGATTTAACTGGAATTTTCCAGTTATTTTAATGAACTACCTTACTTTTACCGGAGCTGTAATTTTGATTTAACAGAAATTTCCTGTTTATCAAACAGCAATTATAGGAATTTTCCGTGGAATTAAAAAACTTTCGTTAATACATTACAGTACTAGTTAATTGTATTCGAATCTTATAACCTGAGCTTTTACAGGAATTTCCTGTAGTTACCTAGTATTTAACTGGAATTTCTTGCATTTCCCATTTAATTAACTACGTAATTTTGACAGTAATTTCCATATGCAGTTGACATTTTTTCCATGATATTTCACTGGAACTTTTCGGTTAGTTCTACCGTGGAGCCTTGTTGTAATTGAGGGTACTTGCTGTTAGTATCCAATTGCTATTCTGTAATTTTTGTAACGCATTCTGACTAAAGAGAGACTTTGCAAATATGTGTCAGAAATCGGGGGAGTATTTTCCATATATTTATTATACAGTATCTTAATATTATTATAACGCATTAGAGAGAGATTCGATTTGTTGAATACCAGTATTGAGATACTTCATAATAAATATAAAGAGTATGTACTTGTAATATAGGTTGGGTGTAAAAAATATGAAATTCAGAATTTTCAAGTTTAAATTCGTTTATTAAAAACCAATAATACAATATACAAAATTTAGAAGGGTCCTAATATGTTATAGTGTGTTAGATCCTTATTTATTCATATCTATTTTTATAATTAATAATTTGGCTAATATTTAGTTTGAACAGTTGAGTAGGTATAATAAAATTCACAACTTTTATTTGATAAAGTCAATATAGTTCAGGTGTAAAAAAAATAATCACAATTATCGGCCCTGTTGTGTAAAATATAACAAATTCAAGTAGGTATTCGTAATTCTATGTCACCTTTTGTGGAAAATCTTTTTTTAATTAATAATTATGGACCCACTTACATTTCTCGTATCCTGAGAAGAGTGATGCATATGAGTTCTGTCTTTTCCATACTTGTGGATGGTTCCCTGCTCGGTGATGATGATGATGTAGGAGCACTATGCATTGGCGCCTTCCATTTTTCCCAGTGGGTCAGAAATTGAGCTTTGTGCACTAATGAGGGAATAAGCTCTTGAGCCATATATCATCTTTGAGTAGTGGAAGGCTTAGCAGAGTAACATCGTTTGCTATAACAAGTAATAGAAACAGGTTTCAATGATCTATTTATGCCAACGTCCCTATCTCTTAAACAATAAGAGATACTGGGTAGGTTAAATGTATTAAAAGTTACTTATCTATATCGGCTAAATTAAATTGTTCTCTTTAGTTTTCGAAATTTCTTTATTTTTTAATTTGTCTGCACTCTGCATACGCAAATCAATAATACATCAATTAGCCAATTTTCATTACACTGTAGCTCATCATCAACTTTCGAACTTCTACAATTTAAAATATCCTTAATTTTTTCCTGAACAATATTTCACTATTTACTACTACTATTTGATGAGTTCAATGATAAGGTTTAAAAAAATAACACAAGAGTACTCTTCGCTTCTCTCCATTCAAATATTGATCTTAAATGTTTGCTGTATCACTTTAAATCAAATATTTATTGAGCAAATAGGTTATTTTTAAAATGCTTACTATCATATCGAACACTACATATATCTTTTCTTACATTTTCTTAAAACATAAATATTAACAAATTATAAAATTTTACAGTCGGAGATATAAACAAATAGTGATGAAGTTTCGACCATCTATGTAATTATTGAATATGGTTGTTGGGGTTAGGTCGTCTTAAAGAAAAATACTGGTTTTTCTTTAAGACGACGTAACCCCAACAACCATATTCAATATATACAAATAATACCGCTTTTTAAATTCTAATTCTGAAACAGTGCGGATTAATTTTGATTAGAACTAGGTATGTATGGGTATGGGTCTCACAAAGTGAGAATCTCATCATATCAGCCACACGCCTGACATTCAAATTATTAAATTTCATTACCCCATGTTTTGAAAATATTAGTATTTCAATGTGTATTCTACTCAATTTATTGTTTTGTACTCAATACTATTACCATTTTTGATATCAAATATTGCCAAGTTTACATTATTTTTGGCTTATGACCGCTACGGTTGGCAACACTTACCTAATGCTTATGCGTTGATTGACGATTACTTCATTGAACATTGTTTTAGTGATAGACACTTTATAGCCAAACAATTTCAAATAATGAAATTTACTTACTTCTGAATGTTTCGGTGTAATTGGCCAAACTCAATCCTCTTAAATAGCCGGGCATCATCATCGTCGCTGGATGTTACTATATACAGTGACCGCCAAAAAGTATGTACCATAATGGGAAAAAAAATTATTATTGGAGTATTGGAAAAGATATTCTGGGGAAAAGTTTGTGCATGTCCGATAACCTAAAAATCGATTTTGACACATGTCATGTGATCATTAGAATGGCGGCAAAATGAAAAAAATTGCAATGCAAAGGCAAAAAAGGGGTAAGATGGCAAGATATCAAAAAGAGTTATTTGAAAAAGTCACTTAGAATTCAATTTTATACACACAAAACGAAGTTTTAAGAGATAATTCAAAAAAATTGAAAATAGCAATTTTTTTAAAATATTTTCCCATCTATTTAATTTTTTTTTTTCTTATGAATAGCTTGACTATACTGAAACATTTGCATTTTAATGATGACAAAACTTTCTCATTTTCTCCACACCAGAGGGCACTG
The DNA here is from genome assembly GCA_944452925.2 of Chrysolina oricalcia. NCBI lineage: Eukaryota > Metazoa > Arthropoda > Insecta > Coleoptera > Chrysomelidae > Chrysolina > Chrysolina oricalcia. The sequence continues at coordinate 52,717,917 of OX101809.2, read as the reverse complement.
AATTGAAAAAATGGGAATTTGTCAGAACCCTTGCTGTTACATCGGTTCGTATCTAACAGTTATATCCGAATTCCACGACCATTGTGATGACATGACACTCCAAAAACATGGTAATTTCCAGATTATAATCAAGTTCCGATGATAATCGTGCATGAGCGTTTCACTTCGCACATAAAGTTGAAAATAGTGCGTCAAATTAAAGATTCTTAAAGTTTATGTGCAAAGTAAAACGCTCATACAGCATTATTATTGAAACTTGATTAAAATCAGGAAACATGGTGTTTCTAGATTGCCATATCAACACAATAGTCTTGGAATTCTGATATAACTGTTAAATAAGAACCAATGTAACAGCGAGGGTTCTGCCAAAAACCAATTTTTTTAATTTAGTGCCCTCTGGTGTGGAGAAAATGAGAAAGTTTTGTCATTATCATTAAAATGCAAATGTTTCAGTATAGTCAAGCTATTCATAAGAAAAAAAATAATGTTTTTAAATAGATGGGAAAATATTTTAAAAAAATTGCTATTTTCAATTTTTTTGAATTATCTCTTGAAACTTCGTTTATGTGTATAAAATTGAATTCTAAGTGACTTTTTCAAATAACTTTTTTTGATATCTTGCCATCTTACCCCTTTTTTTGCTTTTGCATTGCAATTTTTTTCATTTTGCCGCCATTCTAGCGATCACGTGACATGTGTCAAAATCGATTTTTAGGTTATCGGACATGCACAAACTTTTCCCCAGAATATTTTTTCCAATACTCCAATAATAAAAATTTTTCCCACATGTTACATACTTTTTGGCGGTCACTGTATATAGTCTTTCTACCCCATCTTGGATTTGATCAAAGTCTAAGACAAAGGGGCCAAATGGTTAGAATTAGCAGCACTTTACGTTGACATAATTATTTTTCAAATAAGTATCACAATTCACAATCAAAATCACTGCACTTGCACAGAAAAAATGGCGCAACAACCAACACGAATGACTCAATATCGAGTTACCGCGACGGCGCGTACTGCCAGAGTATAGCGAATTGAATTTTGGGATTAACAGGAATTCTGTTAAAATCAACGTTCTGAGCTGTTAGAACAGTAGTGGGGATTGTGGAGATAACAGGAATATATTACATTCATTGAAATACTGTTAGCTGAACAAGATTTATTCCGGTAAAATAATCTGAATATCTGTGAGAACTACCAAACACTTTACTGTTGAATTTAATGTATTCATACTGTCAGTCGTACACATTTTGTTGGGTTATAGATATTCCAGAACATTCACGGTGTTTTCCAATAGCACCAATGGTTCCGACCAACGTATGTTTTACAGTCGTGGCTTGTAAATATATCAAAATGTTATTCTATATACACAGGATATTTTCCTTATAAATTAAAAGTACCTTATTACTGCTATACATTCCGTTTTTCCTGTTCATTCTACTTAACTCACTTTAACCGGAATCGGCATGATAGATTTCAAGAATAGATTGTTCTCAGAACGTTTTATTTTTGTCATGATAAGAATAGTTGCGTTTAACCAACAGGAATTCATTTAACCAGAAATTCCCGGGATTCGTTTTTTTCAGTGTAGTCCTAAATCTCTATTGTTTATCAATTAAATAGGAAGGAGATTATACCAGGCAACCAATGAGAAACGGTACACTTCTTTTTTGATCCAGAGAATTAGTCTTGCTATACAACGTGGAAATTCTTCTTCTGTTTTTGGCACCATACCACCATCCCACTCTTTGGAAGAGAAATTCGTTTATCCTACTAATGATTCGAATAATAAGGATAGTTTCCTTGGAAAAAAATAACATCACAAACATTTATCAACCTCTCCAAATCTCTCAAGATCTGCCATATCACCTTTCAAATCAATAGTCAGTAGTCTCAGCACTCTCAACTCGAGTTCATTATCACGCCGCTCCAATAACATAGGCAACCGCCATTTGAGAGACCAGACCACTCAGTTGAAAATAAGAGTGATGAATGCAGCAGGGTTGCAGTAGTACATAACAACGTCAAAACTCTCGGTTCCAACGGACTTGACTTGCTATATGAACAGTGCGTTATCTGGTGCTTATCCAACACAAGATGGCTGTTGGAGTATTTGAGAAGTAATGCCTACACAATGGATATAAACACGACCATTTCCAGTATGGAAGGAGCTTTAATCAAAGCCTTCGCATTAGTGATCAAGAAGCTATGGTCAGGTGAAATATCAGATTGTGTAGTAAACACTGTCCCATTGAAAAGTGAAATTCAAAAGTTTGCACTTCATTTCATCGGTTGCGCCCAGCAAGATTATCAAGAGTTCTTACGATTTTTTCTGGATCATTTGCATGAGGACCTAAATAGAATGACAGATAGGCGTAAACCTATTTTGTCAGAAATTGACGATAAATTAAGTGCCACTGAAAAAGCTGAAGAATTATGGTCAAGATTCATGATGGTGGATAACTCAAGGATTGTAGATTTATTTGTTGGCCAACTAAAATCTACATATTGTGGTCATTGTTCAGTTACTTTTGATCCATTCTGAGACCTTTCATTACCGATTCCGCAAATAAAAGGACAAAAAGTCTGGCTCATTGTTTGGATTCTTTTACCAATGAAGAAACATTGGACGATGATAAACAACCAACATGTTCGAAGTGGAGAGAGAAGAGGAAGTGCACGAAGTACCTATTTGTAAATTTCCCAAAATTCTAGTGATCAATTTAAAACGTTTTTCTCATAGAGAAAAATTGAATATGGTCATTGATTTTCCTATAAAAGGACTGGATATGAGCAATTATGCAGCGGACAGTGTAGCACCTCATACAACCTTTATGCATTGTCCAATTACAGCGGTACTTCCGATTTTGGTCACTGCACGCCTTACTGTAGACACCCTTATGCAAATACGTGGCATGAGTACAATGATTCTTGTGTGACAACAATTTCATCGAAAATTATATTGGGCAGAGAGGCATATATGTTCTATTCTACTCATAGAAAATCTTAATTTTTGAAGTTTATTATTTTTTGGTTGAGTTCAGTTATTATTTATATATATATATTTTTGTCTATTTGGAAAATTATATATTACTATTTTCTGAAAAAATAGTGGAATCTTCTAGAGGGATCAACTCATCGGCTTCTGAATGATTGAACTTTTCTGAAAAGGAAATAGGATCAAAAATCTGTGTTTCGTCATAAATTGGAGTCTTTAAATACACTGTTTTCTGCTTTAGCCAGAGAGATTTTGGTTTCTTACTGGAATGAGGGTAATACATAATTTCATCCAAACAATGAGAGGGGGGAATAGTTCCAAGAACCGAAGCCGCATTACCACGCTGGATAGAAATACTTATTCTCTCTATCAAGAAAGTATAGTTGAACATCCAAGTTTGATAGCAGATTGGTTGAATATTATTTCAACAATATTCCAAAAATCATATTAACTTATATTGGGTCAATATTGGTTTAATAATATTTACCAATACCGATAAAACAATATTATCCATATATTCCATACAAATTGTTTTCAACTAGAATAAATGTTGTAATCCCAATATTCCACTCCTATCGATTCTAGGGATAATGTACTATATTGTATTTCCAAGTATGATAGCACATTGGTTGAATATTATTTAAACTAAATTCATCAAATTGTATTAACTCATATTGGGTCAATATTTTTTAATGATATTTACCAATATCGATAGAACAATATTGTCTTCATATTCTTTCCAACATCTAGAATGAATATTGCCTGTTGACCGAGAGGTTCGGTGGGCTTTTTTCATTTTCAGATATGAAAATTTAAATGATTGAGGCTCGTGTCGGCTGAGAATAATCCTCCACTAATCACTGTTGCATTAATAATTAACAGTACTGCTCCTAAGGTGGAGTATGGAGTAATAACAAGGCATAGCATTCGATGCCAAAAAAATTGCAATCCCAATATTCCTCTCACAACTATTCTAGGAATGGAAAACTATAATGTAAATCCAATTTTGATTGCACATTGACTGAATATTATTCCGAGAATAATCAACAAATCGTATTAACTTACATTGGGTCAATATTGGATATTTACCAATATCGTGGAAACAATATTGTCTTTATATTGTTTCCAACATATCAAATAGATATTTCAATCTCCAATTCAAACCGACAATTCAAAAGTTGCAAAATATAATACCAATACTCAAAAAAATTACCTATACTCGAAATTCAAAAATGAGACACCATTGATGGAGAACATTAATGTTATTTATTGAATACCGTGCAACGATTGTGATGCGATGTATATTGGACAAACAAAACAGTACTTAACACGAAGGTTACAATAACATCACTATTACTGTGCTCCTAAAAATAAAATCAAAAACAATAAAACAGCACTGAGCTCACATCATTTTGAAAAAGGTCATCGATTTGAGTGCAATTCCACGGAATATTTAGATAAAGAAAATTATCTTAGCAGTGTATACTGGAAGACCGATTGTAACAATTTAAATAGTATTTATAGGAATATTTTGACTACACACAAAACAAAAGTAGACCATAAAAAAATTCAATCTCCTTACGTTCTTCAATCATCGAAGAACTGCAGCTTAAATTCAGTTCAGCCAAATCAGTTGTTAAGGTATGACCTCGAATCTAAACAGTATCACATCTTCCATCCATACTCTACTACATTTTACGACGATATTTATGGATTTCGCGATCAAAAATCGTATTTTGATATAACTAACATCATTATTCTAATTACACTAGAGGTGAGTAGGAAAATAGTCACTTTTGAATTTGTTCTGATACATGTTTTGGGTTCAACAGGATTATATCTTAGTGATAATATGCTTTTTACATTTTATTTATATACAACTTTATCTATACCGGGTGTCCGCGGAAGGTGGCTCGCCCCTATAACTCTTTTGTTTTTGAATATAATGGAATGAAATTCGGAGGATCTGTATAAGACAAAAAACTGCGTTTATTGACAAGTAATTCAAGTTCATGGAATTTCCGGTTTCACCGGAAGTGACATAAACTTTCGATTTTTAAATGGGAAACCTAGTATTTTTTCACCTATTTTATCTCCACATGACATTCTCAATACAACCATTATGGTCACTTTTTGTACTAATTTTGTTTTATTTTATTTTTTAATCTAGAATGCTATGGAAATATACGTTCAAATCACTAATATTGCAGCCCTAAAATTTTGGGAGAAATACAACTTCAGTGTTTTCGGTCAAAATGTATGTGATATATGAAATTTCATTTTCAAATTGAAATTGCAATTTTTTTTCAATTAGCAACATGGTGGCTCGTCGGGTTGGGAAAAAAGACCATTTTATTACGATTAGTGTATGGTATGGAATTGAAGATCCCTTCTTTTTAAGACAAAGTTTAAATGGCGAACGGTATTTGAACTTTTTACACAGATAAATTAACTCCTGTATAAAATGTGTCATTTAAAGATGACTGTATTGTCATTTTGACAGCGATAAAAAAGGTGCATTGTTTTTTATCACCGATGAAAACGCCTGTTCCTCTTTAGCGTCTACATCTAGTATGCTTACGTCACTTTAATGTCTGCCCTGTCAGTTATTTAAGTATTGTTGATAGTTGATACAGAAACATTACAACATGAGTCGTTTTTGGGAAGTTTCGACTCAACAAATAACAAAAAATATAGAACAAGCAATCCCGCAATCTACAAAAAATACTGAAGCGTCAATATGGAGACAATTTATATTCGGTCGTTAATTTATCTTGCCAAAAAATACTCGAGCTTTTCTTTCAAGGATAAATTTCTTTTTAACTCAAAATTTTTCCATCAGTAATTTTGCTCGAAAAACTGACATTTGACAAAATCGCGAGACCGAAGGTCGTAAAATTACTGATTGGCAAAATTATTTCGTTACAAAAAGAAATTTATCCGATAAAAAAAAAGCTCTTGTGTTTTTACTGTTGATGAAAAAGATTTCTTCGATCAAAAATATACATACTCTTGAATAGGATAATCTTCTGAAAAGAATAATTATTTCTAATTGATGAATATACTCTCATTTCAAACTTATTGAGATGTTTGTTTCTTTACATAAATTCTCTTGAAATGAATTTGCTTGCAGTGAAAATATTCTACTCTTCATCCCAGAAAACACTCACATTAACTCATTGTGAACATAATCCTCTTGACACAAGAATATAATTCCTTGGTAGATATCACTAGTGGTAGATATCACTAGTGCCACGTGACAGATTCAACCAATGAGCAATCAAAGCAGGTGGCGGCACCGCGACCTATACAGACGACCTCCATTTCGACCATTTCATTCGTTTGACCATTTGGATTGGAGGTTAGAGGCTATGCGTACCTATATGAATGTTAGTTTTGTGCCTAGTGGAAACTGTTTCTATACAATAAACAAGACAACGACACTCCTGAAGAAGTACGGCGGAGGCGAGACCTTCGGCGACGCCAACGTCTACTTCAACAGGCACCAAATCACGATTAATCTTGCTTTTATGTTTCAGATACCAAGAAGAACCGACCAAGTAGTAATTTCAATTTCAGTTAACTCAGTACACAGCACTCGGCCCTCAGACGAGAGTTTTTTTTTCAGGCCTTCAGCCAGTTTCAGTGGGGCACCATGCACAGTAAAGTAAAGTCATTGTTTTAAAAGACAACTCATGTCAGATATAAGGGAGCTTCAAGCTGAGAATTGGCTGGGAACTCCATATCAAACGGTCAGATTTTATTCTGCTGATCGCCAGTCATCAGGATGAGGAACCGCTTTAACGAGCGGGGGTGGTGGATAGGGGGGGTGAGCTTTCGAGTACGTACGAGTGCTGGGGAGTTCATCCTTCCGGGCCTCAACCTTAGGGTGGTATACAATAAAAATGCAATATCGATAATTGAGTTTGGCTCATTATGGGCCAGTTGTGGAAATGAGTGAAATATATCTTCTACTGTTTTGTGTCTAATAGCGAGTGGCGTTGTTTATGTATTCAATCAAACTGCAATGTGCGTCACTACTAACTGGTTTTATTGAGAATACAGTTATTAAACTTAAAACTATTCTCATATAAAACCATTATTTATACCTCAATTGTTCGTAGTTGTGAATCTATGCTTTGTTTGATCTATTCAAAGTTGCCAAAATGAAAATGGCTTCCATTCTATATTTTATAACCGAATGCAAAGTGCAGATTGGAACTCATCCTCCAAGTTGCAATATTCTTGTCTCAACCTACTCCCAAGATTCAACAAAAAAACTGCCTATTATTGAAGCTAAAATATTCTTGCTTCAGCCAACTTACGAAGCAAGTGTTCACCAGTATTCAAAATATTTTTCTTGCAAGTGGCCAAGAGGAATCCGTCAAAAAATCAACCTAATATTTGGTTGGACCTATTTAAGAGTATAATCTCTTTGAATCAACGCAATTATGAATATTTATTGACAACCTACCATTACAAGAGCGGATTCATTTGTGCTTTCAACAAGATGGGGCTTCTATTCATTCTATACGAAATGAAGTGCGAAAGTGGTTGAAAAATGAGTCTGGTGAGCAGTGGATAGGTCGATATTCAGGTAATCTTTGGCTTGACAGGTTTCCAGACCTTAAGCCATGTGATTTTTTTGGAGTTACCTGAAAAGCCAAACTTATAAACAATGTCCGTTTTGAAAGCACTGGGCAACAGAACTGTGCTGAAAAATATTCGACATGAAATTTTTTAGTAGTCAGACATGCAGAAACGAACCGCCCGCCATTGGAGTTTTTCAGAAATATCAATAACAATTTCTTTTCCCATGTGTAGCCAACTTTATGGTGGAAACTGTATATATGTATAGATGCATTTATGAAAAACCGGTATGTATACATGCAAATATTTGTATGTATATTATGTTCTACATTTTCTATATTTTCTTCTCCTCATATACAGGGTTTTCGCGGAAGATGGAAGATTTCGAAAAATATGGAATGAAATTTAAAGGATTTGAATACGATATAAAACTGCGTTTGTTAACAAGTAACTCGAATTTATTCAACTTCTGGTTTATCCGGAAGTTAGGTACATAAACTTCCTGTTTTTAAATGGGACACCCACAATATTTCCACACCTTTTGTATCCATATGATGTAATGAATGAAACCATGTTTCATTTGTCACTTTTAATAATATTTTTTTTTTACTTTTAATATATCTTTTTCAATCTAGAGTGCTATGGATATGCTCAAATCACTTATTTCAGCCCTAAAATTTAGGCCAAAATACAACTTCACTGTTTTCGGTCAAAATATATGTGCTATGTGAAATTTGGTTTTTGAATCAAAAATAATTTTTTTTTTCAAATGTCAACATATAGTGGTTCGTTGGGTAAGGGAAAAGATCATTATATTACGATTAATTTGATACCGCATATTGATAGGATTTAAACAAAATTCTGTCAAAAACTTAGAAAGTTACGTTGGATCTTTCTTATAATAAAGCATCTTCTTGTAATTAAATGACATTTACATGCATGTGACCAACACAACTGATAGAATAAAATCATTAAGGAGATCGACATCTTATTTTACTTCGTTTCTGCAAAAGTAAATTGGGTAATTATTGTTTGCGTTATGGTTTAAAAAACATGTTAATAATAATATTCATGCAAGAAGATGTGTTATTAGCGTTGGTTTAATGATTGTGTTACATACGTTGTGTTGGTTACAGGTTACTAGATGAATTTGAATCTTATTTCAATCTCAAAAGATACAACATTTTGAGAAATTTTTACTTTCAGATTTTTTCTTCAATATAGGGTCTTTTTCAATATCTATCAGATGTAGTTCAATGTCCAGCGTGGCTTTAGCCGGGGAAGTAGTTGTTTTCTGTTAGATATTACAAAAAAGTAACTTCAATTTTATCGTAGAGTTTTCCAATTTCCAGAGGAGTCACGTATTGATTCAATTTTCAATTGAGAATGTTTCTCTTTAAAACATGAATCCCTTCCAAGAGAGGTTATCTTGTACGATGGAAAATAGCGACTAAATTCCAACTTTCAGTCGCAGATGATTTCACAACTGACTTTATGAACATCCGGTTCATATTTTCAATGAAATCAACATGTAATGTAAACTTTAAATGTGTTTCAAAGGAATTTTGTATAAATCCTATTACTGTACAGGATCAAATTATTCGTAATAAAATAAATTTTTTTTCTCATCCCGACAAGCTACCATGTTGCCATTTGAAATTAGTGACAAACATTTTAAAATTAAATTTTAAGTAGCAGATACATTTTGACCGAAAACAGTAAAGTTGTATTTTTCCAGAATTTTAGGACCGTAATTAGTGATTTGAATGTAACCATAGGGTAAAAAATAAAAAAATAAAAAATTGGTTACAAAAAGCTCACACAAGTCTCTCGAAGACTTCCGAGGGTTGCACGTAGGGGTGCAATCGGTTGACGGAAATAACAATTTTAACAAAACAGCAATTGAGAGATTTGCTTCTTTACATAAATTCTCTTGAAATGAATTTGTTTGTACTGAAAACATTGTGAAATATACACAAAAATATAATTCCTTGGGAGATATCACCAACCGTGCCACGTGACACACTCAACCAATGAGCGAATGAGCACTCAAAGTAGGTGGCGAAACTGCGACCTGCGAATGCGACTATTGCGACTTCCATTTCATTATGTTTGAACATATGGGTTGGAGGTTATGGGTTTATGAATGTTAGTTTTGTGCGTTGTGAAAATTGTTTCTATACAATAGAAATGAAATATGGAAAATTGAATTTGGCTCATAAATGGACCAGTTGTGAAAAATATCTTGTGTCTAATAATGATTGACGTTGTTTACCTATGTATTCGATCACCTTGCTATAAGCGTCACTGATAATGGTTTCTATTGGAGATACAGTTATTTTAAAACTATTCTCATAAATTATAAACATTACTTTTACCAAAATTATTTTTGATGTGAACTTCATGCATTACAACTCAAAACAAACAGGTGGTTTACAATATTCATCAATTATTTGTATCAGCAATACGCAATAACCTATCCGGGCTCATTTCATGCACAATAAAGAAATGTAACATGTACCTGCGGAAAATGGCTTCTATTGCACATTTTAATAACTGCGAAGTGCACATTTGAACTCAACCTCCAAGTTGATAGAAGGTATTCATTATAGAAATTGCAATACTCGTGTCTCAACCGACTCCCATGATTAAACAAAAAATGTACTTAGAATAGTGTCTATTATTGAAGCTGAAATATTATTACCTCAACCAACTGAAGAATCGAGTGTTCACTTGTTTCAAATATTTTCCTTGTAGGTGGCCAAAAGGAAACCATTAAAAAACAAACCAATATTTGGTGGGACCTATTCAAGAATAATATATCCGCAATCGTGCGTTGATGCAAAAAATCCTTTTCATCAGTATTTGCACAACGTTACAACCACCAACCAGAATATTTTTTCCAAAAAATGTGAAAACAATATTATGTTCTGTCGTATCGTTCCATAATTGGTTAATGATTCTTATCATCATCATCATTAGCATTATTATAATACTGATATTTTTTCCTTGTTTGTGTTGACAATATGGATATGGTGATAACGCTGAAACCGTTGGTATAACCGTAAATTGGAAAAATTGGTTGTTGTGCTACACTTTTAAATATGCGGAGAGATAGTAAACATCTTCAAGGTAAAATTTTACCCTGAAACATTTTCCAGTTTTTGAGGTTTTTATCGATTATCGATATTCAGTATTCAAATGTCATTGAAAAAGTAAAAGGGCCACATAAAAATTAAAATATATATTTTCCACTAATTTCCGACTTTGAACGCGGAATTTAATAAAATTCCATGAAATTCCTAGTTTAAAGTCAGAATTTAATAAAATTGGCAAATTTTCCAATATTTCATACTCCTCCATCACTTCTACTTTCAACGACCCCAACTTGGGAATTCCAAATGGAACACCCTGTATACCTATATTAACTTTTTTGGATTCTAGGAACGATTCTAAGAACGATCACCTAATTTTGAGAAAACACACTCGATTATTGAAAAAAAAAGCCTCTAGATTGCGTTGGACGCACTTCAACCAATATGATCGACCTATGAGTAAAAAATACTGTATACCATTGCTTTTATCTAGGTGAGTACCTAGCAGTTTGCAATTTCTAATACCACTAATTGATGAAAAAAGTCTATTTCTTCAAAAGACATCTTTTAGACAGGCATTTTCACGACGAATCCATTGATGGTTTCGGATCGAGAATCGGATAGATAATAATCCTAATACTCTAACTATTGGTTGAAAAATCATCATACTCCAGTGAATAAACGAACTTCACCCTCCATCAAATGCGGGATCGTTAGTTTCTGGTGCTGTTTAGGACCATTAGGTAGTTATTGATTCAAGTTTCCGTCATTGCTTCGTCCGCCATTTTGAAAAACTGTCTGAAATCGGCACTTTCTTCAGTCTTTGGCCTCTAGCTCATTCCCAGTTGATGTTTTTTGGGATGTATATGATCAAGAAAATGTGGATTACTAAATTTACAACAAATTTGATGCGGAAGTTTTTCTTGTATAACCAGGCGTATTCGATCTACGAGAAGGCGAAAAAGGGTGAAAATTGGCGATTCGGCAAATTTTTAACTTTTGTACCACTTTCCATCGCAAAAACAGTATTTTTACTGAAAGTTGTAGAGAATTTCTATTTCCGTTAAAAATTCATGTATCAAAAACAATACGAGGTATGGGTAGGAGTGGGGGTAAATTTAAGAATAGTTAGAAGAAATGCGTTTTTTGTTATTCAGCCCTGGAGTGCCGTGTTGGTTGTACCCAAAAACTTCTTATATTCGACTTTTCCACCTTTTGCATGATTTTAAATATCTAACCAATCCTATGAATAACAAATAAGAATTACATGGAAAATTGTTCTCTGTAGATCACAAATAAACATATTTCATTATCAATAAATTCACCACCACTCAACGTTTCTCCTTTAATTATCTAGCATTATTTTCATTATCAAACCAAACCATAAAGTTTGAAGTGTAAGGTTATGTTGTCTATTGTCGATTGTTACAAATATTATCCACAGGTATGTGAGCTTTGATAATTTATCAACTTCATTAACAATCCATACCGATAAAATGCTTGGTAGGATTTCGAAATTTGATAACAGTATCAATTGAGAACATTTTATTACAAAGGAGTGAAAAGGGGTACCAATTGTTGAGGTAATCAATTGTAAAATAATTTGTAGAATCCCGCTTCAGGTCACATTCTTCCTGAATAAAGGGGATCGTTACTCCTGACTCTTCAGTTGATGTTCAATGAAACATGTGAAAATATTTTTACCGGATTCAAAAATAAATAGTCCAATCTGCGCAAGGGTGATTTCAACGCCCCCTAGTAGCAAAACTGTTAATTTTTTTGGGTTGGCGTAATGGTAACATTGGCTGAGAATTACATGGACTACATCATACCAAAAATTCAAAAAAATCAACTGGGACCCAAATTCCATAAGGAGTTTGCGGTGTCCTTTATTAAATCTTGATTAAACTCGGAATTTTAGTCAATTCCTTATTCAAAGTCAGAAATTAGTGCAATTTTTTTTAAGTTACCTGGCTTTTCGTAAATGTCGAATGAAATATTCATACAATTCTGTCAATTGTGATATGGGTCTACTTTTTGTGTGTTGGTTCAGGCCAAGAATATAAGGAAACAGAATTTCCCAGACGAAAATCTGAAAACTGAACTCGTGTACCTATGCAGTAAAATAAAATATTAATGCAGGAGTCGTCGAAAATTCATGTCTACTCGGATTGTTGATTGAAACTTAAGAACCTTGTACCACTTGATGAAAGTTATATCGCATTATCTCCAAAACATGCTTATGCTGCCGTGTTCTTCTGACCAGGCTATTTTTATCCCCCCAGTGGCGGCGTACAGAGGAGTGGTGAGGGGCGGTACGCCTCGGGTACCATGCTCCAAGCTTGACAGTCCGCGACCGCCTTGTGCTAATCACTCCCTAAATCTATGTGGAGTGGGTGCATTCTTTTGGGAACATGAGTTCAAATGTGACATTTTTCGGAACAGAAGAAATGGTCTTTTCATCGTAATGAAAAGTGTATGCGTATCCAAGGGCGTCTCCAGGATCTGTTCTAGAGTGGGGGTAGTAGCAAAGTGACGACGACTTCTAACAAAACAAAACTTTAGAAGATTCAGGAAAATTGTTTTTATTCATTAATTTTTCTAAAACCTTCTTTTCGACCATTTCACGTTTTTTTAAACAAAATCTCGATGCACGCTCATCAAACATATAACCCCGTCAACTCTTCGAAGCGTACTACGATCGCCGTAGTAGGTGAAATTGCAATCAGAATTGAGAGAGCTTGCCTCGTGGCGCGGAAAAAAACATTGGTTTCATTTAAAAGGTCAGTTACTTCAATATCCTTTGATTTGCCCTCAGTCAAACTTTTTTTCATTCCTAAGTTAACTAACTTCTTGCGGTTAGGTGGCTTCATGTGAAAGAATATTTTTTAAATTTATTTCATATGTTTTATACGAGATGAAATATTTTAGCAACATAAAGTCGCGTAAGCATGATTGGTATTTGTTGTATCATTTCACGGGGAGCTGAATAAGAAACTGCCCTAGGTGGTAACCTATGCTACGCCACCAATGCCCCCCCCCCCGTTACAGTTTGATCTTTTTTTACCCTTCTCTCCAAATATTTCCAGAAACTGAAAAATATGAAGCAGAAATCTGACAGAAAACAACTACTTCCCTGGGTAATGCCACGACGATTAGGAAACCTCCAACAAATTCCGTAACCATGCGCTACATATAGGTTAAGCCGATTTATATGTTTCAGCAGAATCTGCCACAAGAAGGTCAATGTTGGAGGAGCCATGCTTTGAAGCAAAATATTGAAATTTTGAAATCAATTTAGTGGTGAAGAGAATTGGTATTATAGACCGGGATCCCACGCCTATTTTCAAAAATGATTATTAACTGGCTGAATCTTCCTGGGTAGCTTTATTTTGCCGAGACGCCCAACTTTTTCCTCTACGAAAATTCTCGATTGTGGTAGCTAATAAAATGCGCAGGCGTCAGTCATGTCGGTTTGGTGGGTATTAACAGTTAATTTTTCAGTTGAACCTTTAAATAATTCGATGAAGTACTCGAAAAAACTTCTGTCCTACAAAATGGATGATAGGACTGAAGAGTCCCCCACTCCCAACACATACCAATGATGTGGTCATAAAAATTCATTAATAACCAGCGGATTTTTTTACCGTTGCTTGGTTAATATTTGTGTAATTGAATGGTCATATTGTCCTACAAATTGAATGGTAGGTGTTCCCGTCCTACGCTCCGAAATTGTCAATTTCATGCTAAAATTTTTTTATTAATAACTGTAGGACAATGATAACACATGGAATGTTAGTGTATTCATCAGCTAAATAATACAGTGTCCTACAAAAAAACGGGTATGTAGCGCTAGTCCTACAAAAATTATTCAAAATAACGAATTATTTAGAAATTGTGGTTTAACTAATTTAATATAATTTTATTCGTAAATTAATGTTACTTTCAAAGTATAATTGTTTGTTCAATTCAAAAATATCATAATTTACGTGAAAAGTTTATGAAAAAAGTGGGAAATTTTGTTTAGCTTTCATAATTTTTATAAACATATTGAAAACAACTATAACAAAGCAAAAAGATTGAAATAATCAATCTGCCCTCAGGGGCGGCTTAAATGATGTCGCATTCGCTTTAACAGATGCATCAGGGAAAAACCTGCAACACGACATCGTCGTCTGAACAGCTGAAATTTATAATTGAAGGTCGAACTTGCAGACCTCTCATAACACGTATCAACGAACACCTGAAGAAACCTGATAAGTCAGCATTTGGAAACCATTTAAAAATCAATAATAATAACTTTAGCCCTAATAGAAATTCAAAAATTTTACACTAAATTGACAATAAGAATTATTTGAGACTGGATTTGTTCGAAGAACTGGAAATTTCAAAAGAACTTTCAAATAATGATTTCTGCTTGAACACTCAAGTGAACTTTATAGAGATTTCCTTCCACTTTACCAAAGAATTGTTCATCAAAATTAAATCAATATGTCCTTTCAAATCAACCTTTTTTCAAAATTAAACCTTCAATTCCATTATGTTGTCCACCCTTCATAACCAAACATTTCAATTTACTACTAACACAAATTGGTATTATATTTTAGTCTTTGACTTTGACAGATGAAGTAATTTTGTTTTTCAAAATACTTGACATACCCACATGGCCTTCAAATTCTAACATGATTTTCGTTGGAATTAAACCAGAAATTTTATAAAATACATATAAGATGACTTCAAAAATTGTAATTCTTCCTGTTACCTGACTTGTAAGTACTCATCTAACTTTAAAACCTTTTTCCAAATTTCATAACCTACAAATCAATAAATTCAATTTCAAGAATCCCTCACAACCAGAGTATTCACTTTCAGGAAGCACTGAAGATGACGAAAGTCGAAAGCGCTTTGCATATTATTATTTGCATATTATTATTTATACAAAAAAAAACCCTCTTCATTTATAATTTATATACTTTCAAAGAGGTGAAAATCTGCACTACGGTAAAATAGGATGTATGGTATCCCCAGAGGCCTCAAAAAGTCCAGTTCGAAAGAGATATTATATTTTACGGGGTGCAAAGTAGTTAAAATACCGATCTTTTATCCACTCTGGTCGCCGGTCGTGGGTTCGAAGCCTAGCGACTGCTTATATTTCTCTGGTGGCCCGAGAAAGTGGAATAGCACGTAAAAAGTAAGAATTCGTTAATCTTTAGCTCTCACAAGTTTCGACTTCTGAGGGCTGACGTTCGTAAGGGAATGACATCTGGTTGATGGAAAAAACAATTTTAAACAATGAGGAAGGGAAGGGAAAGGACTGGGAGAGCATTTTTCACTAGCTATTCAAGGAGGTATCACAAAAAGAGATTTCTGAAAAATGTAATTGGATGCGGGTGGCTGTAAATCAGAGAGTGACGGGACTTGCTGGAAATAAGGGGAGTTGATGGGAGGATTATTTCACGAGTTTAGTTTCACTTTAATTCTCATATCCTAGTAATAGATATGGACAATTCGTAATAATTATTTCATTTTGTTCCTGGGATAGAGCCTTTTAAAGCATTCAGATTGTCACTGTGTACATTGAAAAATATATACTGTTGAACTAGCAATCATAATATAAATCCTCATGTAATTGATGAAGACCCTTACTTTTTCAAAGAATTTGTAAAATAAAAATGATAATGGTATTGATATTCATCTATTTCTTTGAACAGTGTCTTGTCATGCAATGTTATGCAACACCCTTTGTGAAATATAATTTCTTATTCTAATGGAGGGACTTACAAGCTACAAATTAGATTTAATGTGTTTATTTCTAAAAAAAATCGATTTCGAATTAAAGCAAAAAATCAAATCGATTCATAATTCGCAAAATAGCAGTAATGGAACTTTTGACACCCTGTAGCTCGAAAACTGGCCATAAGATCGATCTGTGAACTGGACAACGTAATGAGGATGGCGGGATCAAAAAATATCATTAAAAATGAGGATAATTATGCCTACCTACACACAATTTTGATAATTTTTTTATTTCAGAAGGTATGGTCGAAATATCTGTAGGCTTATAGTTAAGCCCGTGGCTTACGATCAAACAGATTGATTTTACTGCCTTGAAATGAAGCTTATTCAATTGGTTTGTTTTACCATGAGCCATGAACTTTTGATTTGGATAAAACTAACAGTTAGCCATACAATTTTTGCACTCACCAAATCAACATGATTTTCGTCTACGCAGTTCATTAGCTACTAATATAAAAAATTTTCGAGGAATTGACAATTTCGGAACGTAGGACTGGGAACACCTACCATTCAATTTGTAGGACAATATGACCATTCAATTGTACAAATATTAACCAAGCAACGGTAAAAAATCCTCTGGTTAATAGTGATTTTTTATGACCACGTCATTGGTACATGTTGGGAGTGGGGGACTCTTCAGTCCTACCATCCATTTTGTAGGACAAAAGTTTTTTCGAGTACTTTATCGAATTATCTCGAGGTTCAACTGAAAAACTAACTGTTATTAATGACTTTTTTGCACTCACCAAATCGACATGATTGACGCCTGAGCATTTTATTAGCTATCACTTTCGAGAATTTTCGTAGAGGGAAAAGTTCAGCGTCTCAATAGAAAGAAGCTACTCACGAAGATTCAGCCTGTTATTAATACATTTTTGGAATTGACAATTTTGGAGCGTAGGACTGGGAACATCTACCATTTAATTTGTAGGACAATGACCATTCAATTATACAAATACTAACCAAGCAACGGTAAAAAAAATCCACTGGTTATTAATGAATTTTTATGAACACGTCATTGGTACATGGTGAGAGTGGGGGAATCTTCAGTCCTACCATCCATTTTGTAGGACAAAAGTTTTTTGTGTACTTTATCGAATTATCTCGAGGTTAGACTAAAAAACTAACTGTTATTAATGAAATTTTTGCACTCATCAAATCGACATGATTGACGCTTGCGCATTTTATAAGCTACCACTATCGAGAATTTTCGTAGAGGAAAAAGTTGGGGTCTCGGCAAAATAAAGCTCCTCAGGAAGATTCAGCCTGTTATTAATCATTTTTGAAAATAGGCGTGGGATCCCGGTGTATTATGCAGGGGTATGTTCCAAATTTTCGTGCATCTGCTATCACAGAAATATGATGGAATACACCTCTTGGGACATATGTTTGATTACAGCGGTCCGAAGAACAAATAATGTGCACCTATGATGTTTTGGAGAAATTGCATTTTTTTGACTCCAACTTGAAGAAGAAAAAAATGCTTGGTTGGGATTTAGTCATGGGCATTGAGGGTCACGCAAGGCCTGGTATTGAATCAAAGTTTTTCGATTGCTAACCCTGAGTTGATACAAAATTTGTCACATCTTGCAAATGCAAAAGCATTGGCCATGATTGCTTCATTCTATTTTCAGGAGTTAGAGTTCCTCCTAATACAGAGAAAATGTCACGTTGGTAATGATTCAAATGCTAAATCGCCCGAGCCGGACGTGTCTCAACGAGAATCTCCAAGCTATTAATATAGTGCAAATGTTTTGATAAAGGTTTACTTCTTTTTGCAAAAGTATTACTGTTTTAATGCTA
Organism: Chrysolina oricalcia; assembly: GCA_944452925.2. Classification (NCBI taxonomy): domain Eukaryota; kingdom Metazoa; phylum Arthropoda; class Insecta; order Coleoptera; family Chrysomelidae; genus Chrysolina; species Chrysolina oricalcia. The sequence goes on along the minus strand of OX101809.2, from coordinate 52,699,632 downwards.
CTATGTGACCCAATTCCACAAGAACTGCTGCCAAACATGGAACCTCCCATAAGTATCAGTACTGTGGACATTTTCATTGAAAGTTTCCCTATTGTTCCCAGGTATCACCCTGAGAATTAATTTTATTATTGAAATGCTACTAAATGATTTAATAATGATATTACTCATTATTTAGGTACCCAAGAACTGCTGCCCAACATGGATTATTCACAAATTAGTAGTACCAAAGAAATTTTAATTTAAAATCATTTTGTTGAGCCCCAGTTATTACCCCGAAATTAATTAAAGTCGTGGGAATGTTACTATATATGATCAAATAATGATCTTACAATTTATACAGTTCCTCAAGAACTGCTGCTCAGCATTGAAACATCTACACCTATATTAGTAGCGCGGAAGTTTTATCGAAAATTTCACACCTCTACTTTTTAACCAATAAGATGCCTTAATTTTGACTAGTTACCATGGCATCTAAAAAAAATTCCAGAAATTTTTTCGTCTCGCCACGATATTTAAGTGGAAATTTTTTGACAGTTGAAAAGGCAAACAATCATGAAATATTGTAGATATACCTGTGAATAATGCAAAATTTCTATAAGAATTAACATTATTATTTATTATTCCATATAAAGTTTCATTAAACAGAAAACACAAATTTGTTTAATTAGTATGCATTAACAATTTATATTTCAAAAAACGTAGGATCTACAAACATAGTAAGATTTAAATGTTGCTTGAATTCTAACCCATTCCAATTCCAATTCCATAACCAATTGTACTTTTCAAAGTATTTAATTTTTCTCAAATTGTTTAACGCAAATGCTCACAAGAAAGGTTTTACATAAGAATATCTTTGTTTGCTGGTTTACTATACAGTAACTCGATATAATTTACCAATATAAACCTCATTTGTCAAAAGCATGGCCGCCTATATCACGGCCACCTACTGCAACAAACCATGTTAATATTATATTTTTTACATTAGAAGTGTTATGGATTACTTCAACAAAAATACATTTCTACCACCTTTAGTAACCTAAAATTATGAAAGGGCGATAGACTGATCTAATACCCATCTAAGTTTTAGCATTTGGTGTAACTAAAGTTGGTAATATTTTTTATTTAATGTAACATGGTGGACTTGACAAGCAGTAAAATTAATTTGAAATGTCAGATTGGATAATTTTTTCCAAATTATGGTGTGAAATTTTCTTACCGAATACCACGCAAGCTTTAATTATTCCTGGATATTTTCTTTCTCCACGATCATCACAGAATTTGGCAATTCTGAAATCAAATTTGATTACAGAATGCTGGAATTCTCTCTCTTGAGATTGAAGAAATATTCTGCAACACCTCTGCCCCCATGCAATTTGAATATATTTACATTCTCTCTCTTGTGATAGAATAATATTCTCACACTGGTTAGCAATAATAACATTAGCCTTGACGCAGTTGATTGTCATCGTAGTGGCAAAATTTGAGTAAGTGTCAAAATTATTGCTGTCACGTTTCCTATCTTTGATCGTGGAGAAAATATAGTCTGCTACTCGGTTAGAACGAAAATTCGTGATGCTCCTGGTTCCTCACGCTCGCCTTCGGTTCGCGCTCGGAACTTTCCACTCGCGCTCGGAACTTTCCACTCGCATCGAATTTTCATTCTAACCTTGTTACGGAATATATTATTCGGGCACGAATATATTAAGAAAATTATCCCTTGTCGCTTCGCGACTCGGGATAATTTTCAAAATATTCGTGCCCTCAAAAAAATTTCCGGAAATAATTCAAGCTCTTGTGATATTATAAGTGAAAATTCCTTTGTATTTCCCAAGGACTTACTGAAAGTATGGTACTATATGAGCGTATGCTGTCATCCTTGTGAAATCCAGAATTCATCAATACAGTAGACCTTTCGGTATCACACTTAAAAAAATGCTAGATGATAAAATACTGATGTTGCTTTGTATGGAGTGCCCCAAAGAAATACTGTCAACCATGTAAGGTACATACAAGCTGTTTCGTGACAACAACGATTGTAGATATACATATGCAGTGCGGTTTTTTATTGTTTCCCCCCTGTTAACTTTTGAACGGTTACACGTAAAATCATGGGACGAAAATCGTTTTCTATATCACCGATTCTACTTTTTGAGGTATTTGAGGTGATTTCTTTCACGGGGGAAGGGCAGTAAATCAATAAAAAAAATCTCAAAGGCTTGGGGGTCAAGTGGCACATCGTTGAAAAGAGAATTTAATCTGAATGTTTGTGGATTTCGTATATTTTTTTACAATACCTCGATAAGTGGAACAATGGAACAGAAATTATTTTGTATGATATCACCGATACTACTTTTTGAGAGAACATACGTTGCAATTACCCGTCAGATGGCGCGTTGGGCATATGAAATTGAAAATTTCGAAAGACAAAGATATGGAAAATGTGAAAATCATTATTGAAGAAAATCAGTTTATATCGCAGAAGTGAATGATATGAAAGCAGATACTGTTCAGATATAAATAATTACAATGAAATTTAATGGAATCTGGAATCATGAGACCAGACCGTCTTGAATGTATTATGTAAAAAGAGCAATAATAATAATAACAATAATTAAAGAACACATGAAAAGCATAAACATACCTACAGTAGTAAAATATGACAAATACGTCTCAAATAGGTTATATGTACACGTATATACAAATATACACACAACGTTTGGTGCGGAGTATTTGACAATAGTTGAAACACATTTCTTCAGAGGAAATTTTACAACTGAAGGTTACCGAAATTTTTTAGGTAATTAGATTAGTGGAGTTTTGGGTAATACGGACCTTAATAGATAGATACATAGCACTTTATTTCCAAAAGTATACACCCAATTACAGGAAATGTACAAAGGTTTACATGAAAATATACATTAACTAGATATAAACATAAAAATGTAAAATGTAAAAATATACAACTAACTAGTGGAAAATAGAAAATATTACAAAAAAATTAAATAAACAATGGTTGATGATTTGATTGTGAATTCATGTCAGAATATAACTGAGAGAACTATAATTTTTTAGATTTGAAATAGTTTTATTGATGAATACAATACAGTATACAATGAATAATATGAATAAAACAGAGAACACCGACAATATTCAACATTGGACATCATATATTGTATATTTCTCCTAGGATGTCAGCATTAGGCATTGAGCAGATTTCAATTGAAATTGTTACAAGTTACAAGTTACTGACACTGGTGCTTCGAGATTGTGATTTGTTCTGATATAATCACAATAAAATGTCGTTTCATTTCTGAAATTTAGGCGAGGAGTGTGGAAATTGATCTTTTGTACATGATATCTTATTTTGTAACAATTTGCAAAGAAATGATATCATAACAAAAAGTCGTAGTGTATTTAGTGATATTACATTAAACTGATTCAGAAGAATGGCATAATCAGTTTCTCTTCGAGGATATAGTCCTGTGACCTTGAAAGACAAATATTTAATAATTTTTTTTGACCGCTTTTATATAACAATCTATTTGGAGATGAAGTCGCCTGATCTATATGGGAAGTGAAAGTGAATTTATGATCAGCAGTAATTCCAAGATCTGTCATTTCATTCACTTGACAAATAGCGTCAAATAGCATCAATAGCGTAGGAAAATTCTGAAAACAAATTTTTAGAAAATGATAAAATATGACAGTTTGATATATTTCAATGCAAATGATTCCTGGAGCAACAATCAAATACCAAATCGATTTCATTTCCTAAATTTAGGGAGTCTTCATAATTGTCTATTATTTTGTACAGTTTCAGGTCATCGGCGTTTAGAAGTATAGCGGAATTAATTTTTTAGTCAACTCATCGATTAATAGCAGGAATAAAGAAGACTGGAAACTTTCACATTTCAAGTATTGTATCCTGTCAAGAGATAACTTGTAAATAGTTCACTCAAACTTTCAGAAAAGCCAAATGATCATAATCGTTGGAGAACGATGTAAAAATCAATTTGTTCGAACGCTTTTTGAACGTCCGTATAGACTACATTGACCTGTACTTTTTTCTATCCAAAGCATCAATTCTATTTCGAAAATATACCATAGTTATAATACAATTCCCTATACCCAAAATATAATTTTGAAAACATTCCTCAAAAGCAGTTATTTTAATTTTTTTATAGGTTCAGTTTGAAACAACTTTACTCATGAGTCATCCTCAGAGACTGATACCTGCGTTTGTACCCATCAATTTTAATCGATAAAATTTCACTTTTGCGTAATTTTCATTGAGTAGGTACCTATCTAATGGATATTCAAGATTAGAATAAACAACAATTTCAAATTTAGTTTCAATGTTAAAAAAGAACGTGTGACACGTTTATTAACAGCTTTTTGCGAAAAATTTCAAAATACGTTGCCTTCAACTTCTAAGCATTTTTCACATCTCCGTATGACGTCTCCTACAGCTTATCGTGTAAGTTGGAATAGAGTTGAAAGTACTACGAACTCACTCCTGAAAATCTTCTTCTGTTGTTGGCGTGCGAAAATGCACCTTGTTTTCTATATAACCCCAAACATAAAAACCCATTGGGGTAGAATCGGGCGATCGCGGTGGCCTTAATTGAGGACCGTCGGTTCCAAACCATTTATCACCCAAGTTTTTCTCATGTATTTTGACCCTCTGAATCCGAATTTCGAGGGTGATAAGCCAGGAAAGCATCCGGAAAATTGTTATGGACGATTTTCCGTGGAAATTCGAAAACTTAATTTTTTCCAAAAACAAATGACTCCATAATATTTAAGATAAAATTTTCTACAAAAAATTTCCCAAAAATTGTTTCTCCAAAATGCACCGTTTTCGAATAAAACGAGCTAGAAATTCGAAAAAATGCGATTTTCTCAATTTTCAGTGCCCTCTTATTCTGTCAAATAATGATATTTTTAGAATCACCTTGTCCCAAATTATTAATATATATAAGTCATTCGTGTGGATTTCTCGGCACTGAATTTCACGATACTTTTAACTTGCATGAAAGCGTCATTTTTTTATTCACGAAGCTCACGTCGAGACGAATTTATCATAGTGTCATTTAAAACGGGTTCAGCACATATTCTGTCATGATTACAAAGCATATCAGTGGCGGAAAATTGGAAAATTTTTTTTACTAATTTTTTTCATTAGACCTTGGAAAAGTTTTGGGCAGAAATTGTGTCTGACAAAGAGTAAGTAAGACAATTTTTTTTTTCAACAGAGTAGTATTGTTATCAGTATATAACCAAATTTGGACGGACGGTACATATCCAAACAAGTGGAGAGAGACCATTATAATTTCAATCCTCAAAGGAGGAAAAAACCCCAATGACAGTTATAGACCGATTTCACTAACAAACTGCCTCAGCAAAATTTTTGAAAAAATTATCAATACACGCTTGATTTTCGTCCTTGAAGAAAAGCGACTACTGTCTGATTTTCAAATGGGATTCAGGGAATACATATCCACAAGTGACCTACTTGTTTACTTAGAAAATACCATGCAGAATAGCTTTGCTCAAAAAAATCACCTGATAGCTGTTTTCTTCAATCTGGAAAAAGCGTATGATACGACCTGGAGTTATGGAGTCTTAGAGGCAATAGGCAAATGGGGTATAAAGGGCAATATGGGTAAATTCATCGAGAGCTCTCTGCAATACAGGACTATGCAAGTACGGGTAGGTAACACGACATAGAAAACGGAATACTACAGGGATTCACGCTCAGTGTTACTTTGTTCGCCATAAAACCCTCTTTGTAGATGACTTATGTATATTTTACTCATCGAAAAACATTCATCAATCCGAAGAAGTTCTACAGAATGTCATCAACCAAATTAACATCAAAGCCGAATCTCGGGGATTCCGATTTTCCACAGAAAAAATTCAATGTGTTCATTTTTGCAGACTCAGAACTCCACACGATAATCCACAACTCGACATAAATGGACAGACTATACAATGCAAAGATGAAATAAAAGTCCTCGGCGTTATATTTGATAAAAAACTACACTGGGGTCCTAACATTCGAAATCTCGCCACTAAATGCAAGAAAGCCCTGAACGTCATAAGATGTCTATCAAGTATTAACTGGGGATCGGATAGAGAAACCTTGTTGAAGCTATACAGAGCGATGATCCTTTCAAACATGGAGTATGGAGCCATAGTTTATTGCGCTGCAAGACCCACTCATATGAAAATTTTGGAAAGAATTCACGTAGTAGGCTTTCGAATGGCCACTGGAGCTTTCCGCACAAGTCCACTGGAGTCATCAATATGCTGTGACTCAGGCATTCCACCACTCAAAACCAGACTCAACCAATTGCTAATGAACTACGGGATTAAAATATCCAGCCTACACCATCACTCAAATAAAAAACTATTATTCGATACAGAACAATATGATACTTTCCAAATGATACCTACAATCACTCGTCCCAATGGTGTAAGACTCCTCAAGGGTTTGACTGATCTCAACGAAACCATCATATCAACAATTCAAATGGGAAAATATGAAATACCTCCTCGGACACAGATAGCCCCGAATATAAACTCAGAGTGCACATAATTCCGAAAAAAAGACATCAACATCATTGTGTATCAACAAATGTTCGAAAATATCGTCCATCAATATCCTGGGGCAATGGCAATGTACACTGATGGATCTAAAACTGCCGAAGGAGTTGGAAGCGCGATAGCAACTCCAAACGGTACTTTTGCATGGACGCTTTCCGAGATGACTAGTATATATACTGCAGAATTATATGGCATCTGGCAAGCAATGAGATATGCTGCTATCTGGGAAACATCAAAACGGTTGATATGTATAGACTCTTTCAGTGCTATGGAATCCACATTGGACATATATTTTCCAGAGGCCCGTTGGTGAAACAAATCCTCTCCACGCTTGAGTGGTTGAGAGATGTGAGAAAAAAGTGACATTCATCTGGACCCCAGGTCACGCTGGATTAGAAGGGAATGAAATTGCCGATGAAGCAGCACAGAACGCGACGAGAAGTTGGCAACCAGAAGACATCAGCATTCTCCCAGACCATGTGATAAATTATTTTAAGAAAACGATATTGAACCAATGGCAGCAGGAATGGTCGCGAACTAACAAGTAGACGGGAGCAAGCAGTGGCGGATCTAGGATGCTGTCATGGGGAGGGGGGCTTGATTGACAATAGGAAATATCAAAAACTCAAAAATGTTACATTTTCAGAGTAACAAGAGATCAATAAAAAAATGATAAAACTTTATGTTGGACTCAATTCTTCTTCAGTACATTCTAATTATTTTTGAATGCTTTGAAAATATGCATAAACTGTTTCAAAATTTTTGACTTTTTCCTCAATTTCGGATACCCCTGGTTTACTTTGTTGTAAATTATCAATATATTTTCCTAGATTAGTCAATCTATGTTTCAAACTACCTCTGGTACGTTCTAAGGTTGTCATTTCAAAAACTCAACCAATATGCAATAGGTAATAGGTAAATAGGAATGGACATAAGGATATCAGGAATGACTCACGAACACGAACTGTCAAGTTAACTTTCGGTCGCTTCGTGTACGCTCGTACGCATCAAGTCGTAATCGGTAATCGACCAGTTCAATTTTGGCATGAACAGCAGTTCCCTGGCTCAGCTACGTCGTTGGTCGACTCAAATCGGTGTTTCTTTAGCTTACAGTGGTCCAGTTCAACTTTGGCGTGAACTTCCGTTCTTGAATTCAACTACGCCGTTGGCCGACTTGCTTGAATCCAAATTTTGAACAAACTTCTGTTATCCTGGATCGAATGGACCAAACTTTATGTTGGTTTTATGGTGAATATCTTCAATGGACTTTACTTTTATGTTTTTTTTTTAATAAACGATGTATTAAATGATGAAATAGGTATAAAAATAATGGTTTGACACAACTCGGCTAATGTAAGAATATTTTTCACTGTCACTAATAATGCGTTACCTAGTAACTGGCAATAATCAGGTATTTCCTAACAGTCACAAAATATTTTTGTAATTATTATAAAATATAATTTCCAAATTCATCGATAAATATAACGTATTTTATTGGTTCAGTCCCAATTTGGCATTTCCAAACGACGAGGCTTTTTTTTACAAAAGGTAGCAATTGCTTCCCATTTAGCCTTTCCTCACCCATTGTACTTCGAAGGTAAGTTTTGAGCCTCTTTAAAACGAAAAAACTCCGCTCCGCGGTAGCTGTGTTACCGGTAAGGATTAACGAGTTCTTACCTCTTTACGTGCGATTCCTAGCACTTTCTTGAGCAATCAGAAAAATGTCTGCAGCCGGCATGGTTTGAACCATCGCCAAATGGCAGCCAAAGTGATTGAAACAAAGTCGCTTTAACAAGTCGGCTACCTGGTTACAATGAATATATGAAGCAACGTTCTTAAATTTTGGAAAAAATAAATGATGACATTCTTTTAGAGCATCCAGAGCAGTTTTTGGAATTGCTTGTTGACCCTGCCACTTCTGCCTCCAAATTTTAAGCTCAGAACTTAATTCCATAACCGATACGGGCATATCTATTTCGTATACTGCAGATGCTTCAAGCATTTGTGCATCTTCATATTTGTGAAGATATACAAAAACATAATGCTGAAACAATCCAATTCAGTTAAATATCTCGGACTACACATTGACCAAAATCTCAAATGGAAAATGCATGAAGACTATCTTTGTAAGAGACTCAGAGCCCTTTTATATGTTTTTAAAGCACTTAAAAACGTACTGAGTATAAATGATTTGCGCAGTATATATTTTTCTGTAGTCCAGTCTCTCTTGATGTACGGAAATCTAGGATGGGGTAGCGTCTTTAATACAACTGCAAAACCGCTTATGGTACTCCAGAAACGATTATTGAAAATTATCTAAAACTTAGATTTTCGTTTCCCATCGGCACAAATATTTCAATATTGTGAGTTGATGAGTTTGAAATATCTTTATTTCAAACAAGCGTTAATATTTATATTCCAAAACAGAAATAAATTCAAAAAACATCAACATGGACATGGTACCCGCCTGAAAGCGAATAACTTAGATATACCAAAAATGAACAAAACTATTGGACAAAGATCGATCACATATATTGGACCCTAATTGTTCAATCTTGCTCCAGATGAGATAAAAACGGAACGAGTATTTAGAATATTCAAAAGTTTACTGATCAAATAGCTCAAAAACGAAAATATAATAATACTTTGAATAACTTCTGCCGAATTAATTCCTGACATATAGTTTAACATTCTTACCAATATTCTAGCATCTCAAATATTTCAAACACGTATATGTATTTTATATTTCAACATTACGATATCTCTCTACATGTTTATAAATCTATGTTTTTACTTTTTTACATTTTACAATTTTACATTATTTGCAATTTTACATTATTTGCAATTTTACATTATTTACAATTTTACATTTACATTATCTACTCTTCTATAGTTTTCGTACGTTCAAATTTTATATATTTTGTGTCTTTTTTATATATCTGTTATTTATTTATATCATATTAGGACTTATTTATTATTATAATCATTATCATCATATCATGGCTATCTTCAGAAGAAAGATTCTTAATATTGATGTTTCACAGACAAGTTTTCTAAACACTTAAGTGAATCATTGATACATATGTGACCGCTGATGAAAATCAATTGATATACAAAATATGTTTTGACAAACTCTTTCTTCTGCCTGTATTAATCACCCATTTTTTCTTTTATTATATACTTTATAAATGTATGTAATTTGGTGATTAGTAAATACTACTACTACTACTAAATAATGGAATTAGGCCTTCGAGTACAATAACATTGCATATGCCATCAAAACGGGGTTCAATTTGAGCAATTATATGATCCATAAATGGTATAAATAAGTTGATTCTGTAATATTCTTTTGTACTTGATGATCCGATATTGCTTTTCTCGGTTTTCCGTTTACATATTCGAGGCATAGAAATGGTCGCACAAATTTCACTTGCAATGTTGTTTGCCTGATTATATAGTAATCTAAATTCCGTTTCAATTTTTACCCTGATATTTTGAAACACTTATTTTATATTATTAACGTAGGATAGGGCAGTTGATAGATCCTGTTCAACACTTTGCAAACAGTTACTTAATGTTAAAGTATGAGATAGGCAATACGCTGTCACTTCCATGGAAATCGCTTCGTTTTAACGAGGAGCTAAACATAGCGGCTTTGCTTGAAGTATTGGCATCTTGGAAAAGTAATATTATGGTATTATTAAATAAGTATATTCTACGTTTACGAAATTGTCTTTTTTAATGTTTTCTCTTTGTTTTCTCTTAAGATTTTTTAAATTTATGGCCGTTGTTATTTAGTGGGTCTAAAGCCCCTGTAGCCCCTCCATAGATCCGCCACTGGGAGCAAGTCGCCATAACACGGTTGAGAATTGGCCATACTAACCTCACCCACAGTCACCTGCCAGTATGCATTCGCGGTAACCAGCCATTATCAGTTTCGCATATTCTCTTGGACTGCTCCGAATTCACTTATATTCGAAAACAACTATCTTTTCCCATCACAGTAAGAGACATTCTTCAGCCAACCAATGAGAAAAATACAATTGAGTTCCTAAGACTTACCCACCTAGTTTCTAAAATCTGATGTGACAGAGCAACCTGGAAAATTGTTGTAATTTTAAGCAAAATTTTCCGTTTTTCGGCCACTGAAATGCTTTGCAATCATGACAAAATATGTGCTGAACCTGTTTTAATTGACACTATAAGAAATTTGTCCACGACGTGAGTTTCGCGAATAAAAAAATGCCGCTTTCATGCAAGGTAAAAGTATCGGGAAATTCAGTGCCGAGAAATCCACACAAATAATTTTTTCAGGATTGTCTCTTCCGTTATTCATAGTCGAGACATATTAATAATTTGGAACAAGGTGATCCTGAAAATATCATTATTTGACTGAATGAGAGGGCACTGAAAATTGAGAAAATCGCATTTTTTTCGAATTTTTAGCAGGTTTTACTCGAAAACAGTGAATTTTTGGAAATAAACTTGTCGGTACCTTTTATGTAGAGAATCTTACGCATAATATTATGTCGTCATTTGTTGCTGGAAAAAATGGATATTTAGATTTCCATCGGAAAATCGTCTATTACAATTTTCCGGATATTATCACCGGCTTATCACCCTCGAAATTCGGATTCAGCGGGTCAAAATACATAAGAAAAATTTGATTCCGTCGCACTTCATCGGACACGAAAACCCTTCCTGCCACCGAGCTATAAGGACAGTCTTTCATGCAATGGCACAGTCGGTTTCCAAATAGTATTTTTGTCAAAAAAATCACTAATTTCATGCTCTATTGATTAGTGTAATAATACTAGAGTACACACCTACTTCCTTGAACTCTGTGTATAACCTAATTATTTTCAGAGTATTACTCTTAATCATTTATGATTCATTATAAACATCAATACTCTCCATCTTTTATGCTTGCTTATAAACTCTGGGTTTTTTCAATGATCGAATGTACCTAATTGTCACTTGATTATCATTTGCATTCTAGGAATCGTGATATCAAAAATATAAATGATACAATAGGAATAGGGCTCGGGCAAAGAATTGTTGATTGAGCTGAAATTGAATGCCTTTCCTGAATCCAAATAATGGTTATGACTTAATATAATGTTCATGTGAGAGTAGCGTGTGATATTTAAAAAAACCGTACTAAGGAATTATCGCAAAATGCAGCAGTAATATTTTATCTATGGGATTCGAAGATCACATTTCATTTTCATCCACATGAACTCAATTGGCTGTTTTATTTTTTTTCGTCTGGGTGGATATTAACGAATGTCATGTGCTGTGAAATTTCTTTGTTCAAGATTTGAAAATGCTGATTTAGAATATTTTGAAATAAATAAAATAATAAATATATGTTATGAGGCAAACATGCAAGCTGTATCAGCAACAGAGAAAAAAATTGAATACAGTGTGTCCCACTTCGAGCAGCCTCACCCTCATGTTTCATTGAAAATAAAATAATTTGAAAAATGTTTTTCTTCAAATCAAAGAACTCAGGAATACCTACCTTTATGTTGACGAAACATTCGTATTTCCGTTTTCCACGGTAATAGATAGTAAAGTATCGTAGCGTACGGACGTTCGTTATCTTGCTCCGCAGTTAAGAAGGGCTTTACCTTTTGAAAAAGGTCAAAGTACATTTGCGGTGTAAAGGGGGAAATAGGAATCCCGAACGACGGAGGCGGAGTCTAATATTAAAATAAATCTAATAGCGTCTCACTCCAGCTCATTGTCCATTTACGTTATAGTAAAATTGGCCTTGAACGCGTATATGCCGCTTGAAATTCCAAACACTTTTACAACTCGGCCTACCAAATAAAAATGTGACCTTCGTGACGGCGATCCTCGTCGGGGCTTTGTTACCTGGATATCAAAGGATACCGCAAACTGCGGCGGACAAAATGCAAAATGCATTGTTTTCTTCCTTGGATGAATATTTCGCATATTGATAATTATTGATAGAGGTAATAAAAAAATATATATGTTCATCTGTTTTCTAAAAAAATAATTAACAAAAGTGGAAACAATCAAAGACAGATATTAATCTTTCAGATATTCGGTTTATTGTTTTCAAACACAACTGTACCCTGTTGATAACAACCTGAGTGTGTTTTCTTCGGAGACTGGCTTTGATCAACGTCTGACACTCAATGCATATTATAATTGAGGCACAGAATACTGAACTCTGTGCTTGAGGTCTTCGATATTTGCAAGGGCTCTAAGTGAACAAATTATTTGAGATAGGACCAGATGAAAAAGTCCAGTGAGGTAAGATTTGGCGACCTAGCAGGCCAATTAACCCCAGTACTATTCGATGTAACTATGATGAAAATGTATAGTTGTACTCGGAATGACAGTCTCTATCATAATTCACAATAAAAAATATGAGCACTCCTTTGAAAAAAACTGTAACTATGATGAAAATGTATAGTTGTACTCGGAATGACAGTCTCTATCATAATTCACAATAAAAAATATGAGCACTCCTTTGAAAAAAAAGGGCCGCGAACACTTGGGCGAATCACCGTAGGTACAGTGAAACATCGAATTGAATAATTTTTGGCAGTTTTCGGGGCGAAGGTTTAGCCATTGATGAGATCCCTGCCTCACTAATAACAAGATTACATGAACATTACATGTATTGCATCGTGAATACATGAGATTCACTCGGTGACTGCATGATAATACATGGTGACTGCAAGGAAAGTAGATTCAGTTCAAGTCATTCAATTATAGAATAGTTACAGACTAGTAGCTTAACATTGAAGGTTTCAATGATAGTTTAGATACATAGGTACGAATTTGTATGAATATAAAGTGTTACATTTAGTTACTAGTTAGTTAGTATTTTATTTTTTTAGTTAGTTTTTAGTTTTCAAGTAAGAGAAATATTTTAATTAGTTCGTTAGGGAACCGTTTGTATTTCTTTTACAATAACTAAAATACCACATTCCTATAGTAATAGAAGAGTTTAATGATAATCCAGGAAATCACAAAAAATATATTATAGATTTAAAATATATTCATCTCAAAATGAAACCTCTAATATAATAATAATAAAAGTTAACGATATCAACACCACAGAAACAACGTTCATTCCTAATTTCCATATTCCTCTCGAATCGACTATCCATTATTTCAGGAAGCATGTATTGTCTTGCCAAAATGTATCATCGTGAAAAATTTTTTCGACTTTGAAACCTTGATATGTCCATACCATGAAGTTACAGAAATCGAAACCAGTGACATGCAACTGCCCTTGAACCTGAAAATATCTGAATTCCCCATTTGTTTTCCAACATTTCATCAGCCTTTAGCAATGCCTTCCTCAGGAGTCAGATCTCTTGCAGAATAAGGGCACTTTACTTCGACAAGAGCTTTGGTTCCTTCGATAACGCCATCAGGGCCTGCAGCGATAAAGTCGATGTTCTGATCAATGAATAAACCACATTTGGAAACTTTAATCGCCAAATAATCCTCTAATTGCTTTATTGAATTTTTTTCATTTTCCACGCCATGTTTTATAGATTTTGCAAATATTCTTTTTGGATACAATATTGATTTGATCAAATTTTTTCTAGACGATTCAGGTTTTTTTTTGCAAATTTCCGCAAATTTTGATGCTGTCACTCTCTTTCTTCTTTCATTTTTCCACATTTCCGAATCTGCCTGGTTTCTCGTTATTTCTTCAATACTTTTTTTTCTCAGTCGAAGTTAACTGTAATTCCTTCAGGTACTCAGAAATTGCCTGCTGTAATACCTTCTCTTCCAGGTCTGGTTTCTCGCAGTGGGTCCCATAGGACTGTGATGACTTTATCCCTTGAGCATTGGAATAATTATTCCGTTTCTTCAATTTCACTATTCAAATTTTCATCGTTCATAAAATAGCGTTCATTACCAAACAAAACACATTTATTCGAAATTGTACTTGATTTTCAACTTCGAACACAATATGTGGATTTTTTGAAGCCCAAAAATGTCGATTGCGCCTATTGTAAACTCCCTGCTGACAAAACTATATTATGTTGTCTAAGAATCCGGCATACTTGTATTTTCAAACACAACTGCGTTTGTATAATTTTCCATATTTGAATCAATTTTATTTAAGATTTTTACTTTGACAGAATATCACCTTCTTATTTACAGTTGTTTTTTGTTTCCATGGCATACTTGAATAAACACAAAAGCATTCGGCCAGATAAGGCATTTCTTGATTTTTATTGAAAAACTCGATAGAGGTTGAACTTGGGTATAGGAAAAGCTGAAATAAGTCATCCTTAAATTCTATTTTCTTTTGAATGGTTAAAAAAGAAATGGTAGGTGCCATTTGAAAAATTTGAGTTTTTGACAATTTTATAATGCGACTTTCGAAAATCAGCTGTGACCATATGGTACAAAATGGGACCGTCGAAGGGATATCAGGTATTAGCCTGGACTACCAGCTAACTGCTCCATGAATTTGGTGTCCTAATTTTGAACGGTTTGCGGACTACACGTGTTTTCGTAAACTACTACAGAATTATTTTTTTTTCAGAAAATGAGCAAATCTCAAAAACTAATAGATAGTCAACATAACAAAGGTTGTCTAAAGTTATAATCAGAAGGCCAATCGAACCATGACAAAAAAATAGGTTTCCATTTAAAATAAGAAAGTCGGTGCCAACTTTTGTCATACCCTGTATAGTCGTAGGACTAAAAACACTTGAGGTAGACCGCACATGATCAATTATGACAGCATACCAAATTTCAAGTTTCTAGTCCAACTGTAAGTTGAAAAACTTCTAATGCACGACCTACGTAAATCACTATAAATGTCACTTTTGACTTTTCAATAATTAGGTGGAAATTAATTTATTTCAATCGAGGGAAAAATTGCTAGAATCGTACAAAAAACGCTATAACCACCACCTCCTACGCTCCTTCTCCAAACAATTGTCTTAGATCGGTAAAATGTGCTTTTCGTTTTTTATACTCAATATACTATTCAAAGGTTCAGTAATATAAATATTCACTTACCTTATTTATTCTCAAGATCCTCTTTTTGGCTGATAATTTTTTTAAGAATAGTCGTTTACGGTATTTATTACCAGTTCGATAATTTGAATTGGGCATAATGTTGCTTAATTGACAAACAAATATTGAAAAACATAAGTGTAACTATCACAATACAAGAGCAAACTAAACTTTAACGGTAGCCCCCTCCCCGACCCTTCTCTGTGAAACTCATTTCGGGATAATTGGTCCCTTTGTCACTTGCCGCCAGTCGCTCGCCAGCCCCTTGCAAAACAAATCCAGTTTTTAGTAACTGATTGTGTGAGTGACCTGGAACGTAATCACGATCCGTCAATAAATCATTTCTGCTGCTCATTACTTATTATTTGTCCATTTCCAGAAAGAAAATGTTCAAATTAAATTGAATTATGAAATACATAAGAATTATAATTTGATAATATATAACTTCATTATTCTTATATAGGCTACTCAATTCGGCATATTTGCAACTTCAATAAACCCACTTACAACTTCTATTGTTTTATCTCCAGTGCTAAAATTTATTTCCGGAATAGCTTCAGAATAATTTTTCAACTCATGAATGAATCTGCAATTCATTCAGTTATCCATAGTGTCCATGTAAAAGAGCATAGTTATGTGAGGGCGCTCGAATCAGTGAAGATAAATGCTCGAAAATTGAGTATGTAGAGGTTCAACAGAAAACGCTTTGACGATGTAATTTTGAATAGATCATTCCAATTTTTTTTTTGAACATAGATAAAAGTATAAGTGAGGCATCTCACGAAGTACTTTTTCGAAAAAAAGAACAAATCCTGAGATAAAAGTTAGTGAATCTGGTCAATGTTCTGCCTATTTTTTCAACGTTTTTCTTTTTTTTATATGAAAAAGTACTTCGTGAGATGCCTAGAGCCAATATTCGAAAATCGGATGATGAAAAAAAATCTCAAGTTTATTCAGCGAGCTCCGAGTATTTTGTTTTCTTCCGTTCCTTGTTTTACTAATAGTCACTAATAGGGTTAAACCCCTCTTAATACTGTTTTAGTGAGCTAAACTACCAGATTTCAGCATAAAAAAGTATCTTACCGATAGCCGTAACTATCATTTGCAACGACAAAAAAAATTATTGATAATGTCAAACAAGTGTAAAATATGTGCCGGTATCGTGAACCGCAAAAAGCCTGGCATTTAATGTAGTATCAGTCTTTGTGATGAATATTGGGCCGTATTCATAAAACTGAAGGATATCCTTGTGAGCACAAGGTAGAAGTATAAGGTTTCGAGTTGAAGAAAAAGGTAGGAGTATAAGCATTTCCTTTCATTCGTATTCATAATGATTACCTTATCCATGCAAGAACATCCTCCAAGAATAAGTAAAAAGTGCATGGTGGCTTGTGACTGCCACAGCAGGTTCCAACCTTTAGCTATGGTTTGTTTTTTTTCGGTATTTCTTTCTTATCGGTGTTATTTGTATAGAAAAAGATAATGATACAACCGAACTGCAATTCATAGTAGATGCAATTGCCAATGCCAAAAGCTAGAAAGGATGAGGCTACTAGAAATGTTACCAGGAAGTACGAGGTGACATTTGGTAAGCACTGGATGCGAAAGGCTTTTTAAAGAAAATATACAATATGAAAAGAAGGTTGAAGAAAAAAAACTGGAAATAAAGCAATCTTTGGAATGGGAGAAAAAGTTATCAAGGCTATGGACGGCGATAGTAATCCTATAATTGAAAGAGTCGGAGACGCACTGCAAATTGGTATTGAATATGAATCTGTTCAGCATAGAGTGAGTGAAGCTTCTACTACGCTGACGAAGAGGTCGATCAACTTTGTCATTATTATCATTGTCATCTTCTTCTGGCACTTCTTCTTTTGGCACTTCTTCTTTTGGCACTTCTTCTTCTGGCACTTCTTCTTCAGGTGCTTCAAAATCCATGTCTTTTAAAGTTTTTGCAACGTTATGGAGCACAATACAGACAATAACTATTTTTGGCACATTCTCCAATTTCACTCAGATAAACATATCCACCATCAACACGACGTTGTTTTCATTTTGTAAATGAACCCTTATTTATGAATTTCTCTATATTCTTGAATCCATGCCAACTAACGTCCATACTAGTGAACATTTCTCTTGCATCTCAAGTGTCTTGCACATTCAGTGTGGGATGACCTTTTTGGTTGACATACTCATCACCATGGCGATTTGGTTTCAGTATTCCGCCAATTGCTGTCGGAAACCTATACTTGCATCCAGTAATTTGATTGCTCCACTATTCTGTCAAATCACGGCCAATGTTTGGGATTGTCAAGCAATCAGTTGGATGCGCTACGTCTTGAAGGCGCGTCATGGATGTGTACTGTAGGGGCGATCGGGAACAGTCGAATCGCCGCATCTCACAGAACTTCATTCCAAAGCCATCTCAACAATTGCCCCAACTCTCAGGTATGTCGTGTAGTGGAACGGCCACTTCGAATGATGTACTTGATTCGCTACGATAACTAAGGGAAGAAATGCGTTTGCTCAGGGATTATGTGTCCTTTTGCAGCGACAGAATCACTTATTTTCATTCCGAATTGACCATGCTGAAGGAGTACTTAAAAAACATTGATAATTGGTTGCCGAGAACATTCAACTGAAAGATAAAGTCGATATACTTACTTTCAAACTCAATGAAGTCGATCAAGTCTCTCGTATCAAGAATGTAGAAGTACACGGTGTTCCCGAGAAAGAGAATGAAAACCTACTTCAAATCATGACCAAAATCGGAGAACAAACACATCAACTACCCCATTGAGGAAAATATGATAGAATTTATTAATCGTGTTCCCAATAATAGCAGATACCCTCCAAAGGATAAACCTCAAAAGATAATTGTTTTTTTTACATGTCACAGATATCGTGATTCGATGCTGACGTCAGCAAAAGCCAAGAAAATGCGAGAGGGTTCAGCTACTTCTGCTTTGTACGTGCCTGGCGTTTTAAAGAAACTTTTTATTAATGAACAAATAAACTTCTACACAAGGAAATTCGGGAAGTAGCTAAAAATAAAAATTACAAGTTCGTTTGGATAAAGAACGGCTCAATTTATGTGAGAAAACTGAAACTTCCCAAATTCTCAATATTAAAAACCGTGAAATTCTACAAAAGTTGTGATGGACATCCTATGAAAAATGGAACCGATAGATTTCTCTGTGAAAATGGCTTCACGTCTGAACATTTTTTATCAAAACTGCAGAGGACTTCGTTCTAAAACTAACGAATTTTATCATAATGTTTCATCTACAGACTTTAGTGTCATTTGTCTTACAGAAACATGGTTGAACTCAAGTGTAATATCCACGGAACTTTTTGATAGTAACTACAATGTATTTAAGCGTGATCGTTGTGAAAGTGGTTCCTAGAAATCAGAGGGTGGTGGCGTGCTTATAGCAGTAAAACAAGGGTTTCATGCAGCACCTCATGATGATCTGTAATCCGAGGCTGAGGATCTGTGGATATCTGTGGACGCGGAAACTGGTAAAAAACTTTACATCTGCTGTATCTACCTACCCCCAGGCGACTCTGTAGCCTATTACTATTTTTTATCAAAATGACGGTTTAATCAAGATATAGTTAACAACAACCCAGTATTAATACTAGGCGACTTCAATTTCCCAACTGTGGAATGGGTTCCAGTGTTACGTGAACTCTACTTCGAACCCACAAATGTAGAACACAAGTTTTCTGGAATAATTGATATGTACTCCTTTTTAGAACTTATGCAATTTAATGGAAATCTTGATAAGAATGGCAGAATATTGGATCTCATATTTTGTAATGATATTAGTATCAAAAGTGTATCTCACAGTCTAGACACATTGGTGAGAGAAGATTCACATCTTCCCCCACTATATTTTGACTTCGGACTATTGAAATTTAAATACTTGCTAGATAAGTCAAATAATAAATTCAATTTCAATAAATCAAATTATGTAAACATTAATTTTGAGCCAAGTAAGATGAACTGGATTGATTGCTTTGCTGAAAAAAACGTTAATGAAGTGGTTGAAATATTTTATGAAAAACTCCAATGTTATGACAAAATGTACCAAATTTTGTAATAAAAATGGGATATCCAATTTATTTCAAGCCAGATACCATACAACTTTTGAGAGAAAAGAACAAAGTGCATAAAAATACAAAGTCTATGGAGGGCTTCATATCTATCAACTTTTTTCTCAATTACGTAGGAACTCCAAACAATTGATTCAAAGAGATTACAAAAACAATATAAATAACATCGAGAATGAAATTCTTACTGACTCCAGAAGCTTTTGGAAATTCATCAAAACAAAGAAACAAAACTACACCACAATACCCCACTCCACTCCACAGTTTGTTGTGGACAGTATTGTAGATATTTCAGAGCAACAAGTCTCTGATGTCATTGACAACTTAAACGTTCAAAAAGGTCCCGGTCCTGATAATATACCCAATACGTTCATTAAAAATTGTAAGGTTATTTAATTGTAAGGTTAATCTAACATCACCCCTTCTTCACATTTTCAATTTGTCACTTCACACAGGGATATTCCCGTCTAAATGGAAATCTTCTACTAGCATGCCTCTCCTTAAAGGAGACAACAGGAGTAATATCAAGAATTATAGACTCATAAACAAACTCTGTATCTTTGGAAAAATGTTCGAGAAAATTGTTCATGAAAGAATTGTAAAATCACGAAATAAGATTATTCCTCAACAACATGGCTTTTTCCCCTGCAGATCCATATACACAAATTTAATAGAATTTACAGATAACATCATAGAACAAATGGATGATCAAACGCAAGTGGACGTAGTTTACACCGATTTCAGTAAAGCTTTCGATAAAATCAACTACGTATTTCTCAATAAAAGACTCGCTGAAGTCGGTGTAGGTTCGTATCTTCGCAAGTGGATATGGTCTCATATTAGTCAAAGATCTCAAATCACAGAGATTAACGGTTACAAATCTGACCCCTTTATGGTAACTTCAGGGGTGCCTCAGGGAAGTCATTTGGGACCATTACGCTTTATAACTTATATTAACCATATTAGTGAAAGTTTCAAAAATTCAAATTTTTTATTTAATGCCGACGATCTCAAAGTATATCGTACTATAAAACATTTCGATGATTGTAACAAACTACAAGAGGATCTGATAGTTTGTTTTTGAACTATGATAAATAATATGACAATAACCTTCACAAAGAAATAGGAATATAATTGAACATCAGAACAGAATAGATGGTCATATAATGAAAACAGCGTCATTATGGATTCTAAAATGATTTGTAAGACTCATATCGAAAAAATGGTTAATAATTGTAATTGCTTATTGAGATTCATAATAAGGAACACTAGTCACTTCACGAATGCTAAAACTCTCTTGAACCTTTATTACGCATTCATATATATTAAATTGAATGTTGCTTCAATTGTTTGGAGTCCCCAATATTTCACTCAATCAGCAGAGAATCGAAAGCATCCAGAGCAAATTTGTGAAACAACTAGCTCGTAAATCAGATATTCCAATAGTAAACAGTAATTACAGTCCAATTCTCAAAAAGTATTGCATGTTGTCTCTCACCGATAGAAGAAGCATGTAATGACATATAAAATATTCAACAACCGCATCGATTGTCCCGGACTATCGTCAAAAATATCCTTAAGTACACCTATCAGAGATTTAAGAAGCCGTGAAACCTTCAATAAACACACCTTTTAGAAAAACAAATTCAGGATTGAACTCTCCCATTTACAATCTTCAGACTTTCATTTTTTAAGAAACACGTGAAATCCTTATTCTGCTTTCGTTGACCAGATAAAAATTCACTCGCACTTTCAGTCCATAGATAACGTTTTAATAGTATCGTAACGCTAAGAAATGGAGTTGAAAAAATCAACCATATGTTGTGGTTTGCATTTCGTGGTAGAAAATACCGAACTTGCGGTTGAATCAACCTCCAGAAATGACACCGAGTATCTCAATCTTATTCGTGCGCACTGTGATAAAATGGCATATCAATGAATGATTTCGTAGTATAATTTACCAGAAGAGTTTTTATCCATTCGATATTAGTACTTGGTACCAAAAACGTATTCATTACAATATGACTGATATTCACCTCACCGAATGGTGATAACAACCAAAATTATCGTTAAGTAATACTGACCGTATGTTGGTTATGAGTTATAGAGAATTATTACTATATAGTATGAAGAACGCTACTAAAAATTGTTAAATTTCAACAAACCGCGTAGTCTCTCATCGAACTAATTCGTCGAAGTAAGTTTGATATGAAGAATAATAACTATTCTCTCCAATAATTATAAATAGCGTTACTTTGATATAGAGTATTGTGTACAATGGAATTAATTGAATTATACAGAACGGTCGAAAGAACTCGGTTTAGGATTATTTTACTATTTAGGTTAGAACAAATACTGCCAGATTGCATAATTCATTTTATATGTAGTATGCGAAATAAAGTCAACCGGTGTAGTTGATCATTGAAGACGTGAAAGCGGTATTTCAGAGGCAAGTCAATAGTTTTTATAATTATATGTAATTCACGCTGAATCAAACTTTTTTTATAGAACCAAATAGGGCGAAGATGAAATGTTATATATGCCTCAACGAATTTATTTCGTTAAAAGCTATTATTGCTCATTTCGAGGTTGCCCATAATTTACATAATTCATCAGTATCGAGGAAGTAGAAGAGAATGAGAGTCCGAACATCTTTGAAGATTTGAGGCATTCATATCGTAAATTTGCCAACCAATTTATGGCAGATCTTTATTCACTGAATATGCCAAGAAGTTATGTACAGACAATTTCAGAAAAAACTAATATATTATTGAGTCACCAATTAATATCAGAAATGAAAAATGTTATTATCAAGGAATTTGAAAAATTTAAAGTAGACGCCTTGTTCCAGAGAGAAGTAATAAAAAACTTCGATTTTCTTCAGAACCCTTTCGGCCACATTCTGAGTGAACACAAAAGATTGGTATTTCTCAGGCAGTCCGGATATTTTATCGAACCCACCAAAACGACTATCGGACATAAATTGCAATTTACAAACCGTTCAACTGACATGTCAATAACTTATGAAAAATCAACAATACAATGCGTTGACTTAAAGAATATTTTTAAAAATATCTTTGAAACACCAGGTTTTATGGAAAAAATATTAGACTTCAACAATTCTTTGATGAAATCCAGTGGAGCTCTTTGCAACTTCATTCAGGGAGAACTCTGGAAAAACAAAGTTTCAAACAATACAAATACAGTATTTCCTTTGTTTCTATATTGATGACTTCCAACCAGGAAATTCCCATCCAGATAGTCAACAATTGACTGCTATATATGTATCACTACCATTTTTACCTCCTGAGCTCGCCCTAAATGTGGAAAATATATTTTTATTCGCACTCTACAATTCCAATCTTGAAGATAAGTTTTCGAAAAAACAAATTTTGAAACCTTTGATTCAACAGCTGATGGATTTAGAATGCAATGGGGTTCAAATTAAATCGACCCGTGGCGAAAATAAAACTATTTCCTTCTCTTTAGGATTGATAATTGGTGATAATTTGGGACTCAAAGGTATACTGGGACTTGTGGACTCTTGTTAGAATAATAGGCTATCGAGTATTCAGCCAGTCATAGGCATACTTCCAGGAGAATTAAATTATATATGTTTGGACCAGTGATACCTGCTTGTGGGAAATGTTTGTCATTTCATGCTCTTTGTACAATATACTATTTCACTGTTACTCTTGCTATTGCAATGATTCATATTTTCCAATTTCGTCTGATTTTTTCATACCTTTTTGAATTTGAGGAGACCACATAGAAAACTTTTCTCAACCGCAACCAGTTTTATGGAAAAATGAGGGAAACAATATGTTTTCCACAATTCCACGGTACAACGTGGAATACTTGAGATTTTCTACTTTAGCTACATCACATTTATTATTTTCTCATAAAATACAAATTGTTTTACTTCTTTTTCCACAAAACTTGATTGCGGTCGAGAAAAGTGTTCTATGTGGAGGACTCTTCAAATTAAAAAATATATGAAAAAATCAGACGAATTTGGAAGATATGAACCACTACAACAGCGTTGAAATTTTGCACTACCATTTGGAAACAAACCTAAAAATTTCCATTTTATTAATTACAGCTTATAACGTTCCAGAAAAAATTGCGATTTTCAATTTTTCTAGCTTTGCAAATAACCTCACTTTTGCAAATTCGTAATCAATTTTTTCAAATTGCTGCCGTAATGGTATTCAAAATCGATGTTTTTCAATATGCAGAAACGATCCCATATAACGTATTTTTTGTCACTCATTAGAAATATAAAAATTTGTGAATCACAGTAGAAACCTATAATTCTATATTTTCAAATACTAAAAAATAACAATACTATTTGTGAAATATATTCATTCAAAGTTCATTCATATTAAATAAAACGAAGCATTCGTAAATTATGCACGCCTATGTATTTCGAGGTTTCGGAGTATTCTGAGAATGATAATCCTAATTATGCAGTTAGTTGAGTGACCACAATTCAAAGAGTTCTCTTTGGTGTGTCTAAGCTTCCGGAATATTTCATTCCATTATCAAATCTAAAACATTTGTCATAAAGTAAAAAAATTATTTCAGTTACTTACATTGTGAGTTTGAATTTAAGACAGTTTATACAAGAAATAAAGAATATTTCAACATAATTATGGATTTTTTTTGCAAGTTTCATTGTGACTTTGATTATATAATATGTTACTCTTTATAGAGGTTGATTATTCATAACTCACACTATCAATAATTTAGTAGTCTGAATAGTATCTCAGCCAGTTTTGATGAATTGTGGATAACAATGGTATTTTGACTGAGTCGATAAGTATTGGTAACTAAATATTGTTTATAGTCTACTGTATGACAATTTTTTTAGATTTCTCTTTATACGCATGTTATAATTTACTCGCTATATTTGACCAGTTCAAATGACGTGAACAACTTCTATTGTAGAATGTGACTCTTGGAACAAGAAGTTCAATTACTCTTTGAACAATATACGGTCAGTGGTACCAAACAATGAAGAAAGTATGTCATCCCTTTACCACAATACGCATGATACACCAGTTTAACTACAAATGATGATTATAAATTCTCATATGGGTATTAAGTGTTTGCGGTGAACGGGTGACAATCCGACATTACTTCATGTATACAACCAGTTCTGTAAAAATAGATTTGGAGATGATAGTATATTATTACTATATTTCAAAATCTATCATAAAATTCTTATTATTTTTTCTTAAAATAAAAACTTGAATCAAAATTTTATTTTCAGATCTAAATTGATTTCAGAAAAATGTATCCCGACAAATCAGATAATCTCTTTTTAAACTGGCCATTGAAGAGGATCACCATTTTGAAAAAGTTGTTGAATAATAGTAACAAAGAAGTGAAAAGTTTTATATCTGAGATATCCGAAGAAGAAATTCAACACAGTGATATACTTGCACTCAGTCTGATACCACTATTTCTTAACCCAAAAAAAATAAGAGGATCTTCGTGGCGTCCTTCGAAGTTGGAAGTTCAGGAAGCTTTCGTAATTTACTTGAAGGTAAAAAAAAAATTATTTACTTTTTTCAATGAAACATAACGGTACATTTCATCAATTTACATAGTAACTAACTTTACGTTTTTGTTGTGTTCGATATTTTAATAAATATTTTGATTACTATATATGTATACTCTTCAAGCATGTAAAACTGATTTAATATCCCAACAGTATTTCGCACTGAAAATAGAACAACCACCTTTGGAAAATTCATTGATATTCAAACATACATATGTCCAGAAATAAAAACAGAACAAACTGAAATGGCAAATTCCTGGGCCACAGTAATTTGATTCAGCCATATTCACCTTGGTCAACATTTTTTTAACATTTTCTTATCACTAATTTTCATTAACGTAGTTTTCTTTTGGAATGTAAGCAAATCTAAAGTACGACAGTTCGTTTTAATCCTATCAGATAATAATATAAATTTGTGTAATACAGAACGTACGTGGCCCTCATCTCCTGTCAATTATTCTTAATGGATTTTCGAAATGATATAAAAACATTTTCAAAATTTAGCGGTATTTTTTTCCAGAAATCATTCAGTTTTTAAAAAACATTCTTTGGAAATGCATAGTAATGGAGTTTGACGGAATATCATAGGATAATAGAATAATATAAAGTGCCATGGTTGTATATACTTCTATTTCAATTTATAACCTATATTTGTTTGAACAATTTACTCAATTTGTTCCCATGTGAATGCCCCTTCTATTTTATTTTACTTGTCGATTTCAATAAGTTTAACTCATATTATCCTTATTATCATATGTTGATGTTATTTCATCTGATATTGATGTGTTAATTGATGTGTCACGCAAAGGTTCAACCTTAAGTGACTTTTTTCTCAGTTTATTCAGCTATCTATCAATATTTCTTTCTCTTCTTTGTAAAACATATTTGGTAAATAAATTTATTGTTATTATTGTTGTATGACAATTTTCAAGTAATGATATATGTTTTCTCAAAAGAGTCAATTTCATCTCATAAACGTTTTTTTATCAATTTTCAGAGTGTAGCTGATATCGAAGCTACCTTAACATACAGAAGAAACAAATACCAGGTATTGAAGATGACAATGCAACCTGTCCCAATATTTATTGGTGAGAAAATCACGAATATAACCAAAGCTTTCGTGAGCCTTAACAATATTTTGTGGGAAGTTGAATCGCCACTCAAGGCATTTGATAAATGTTTCAAAGCATACCAAACATTTGATGCCAAATATCCACCGGAAGCAGAGATAGCTTGGCTATTCATTCAACAGAGTATATATGATATACATACACCTCACGACAACGATTACACTACTATAAAAATATTTCAATGTGATATATAAATAAAATACTTACATGCCAACATTTCTTATATTTACTTATAAGTATCATAGAATATTTGTTTTTATTTTATAAAAGCACCTGATATTCCTAACAAACTATTCATAATACAGATTTTGTTATTTTTGATCTCGTGTGATACATGTGATACATTACTGATGTTATTTTTTGAGAATATGTATTTTTTTGTATTTTTTAAGAAAATGTACCTGATTTTTTATTACTAGATTAATAATAAATGAATATATAATGCAACATTGTTTTTTTACATTCTCAGTTATTTCAAGAATCGATGAACGAAGGCTAGAATAACCATAAAAAAAACTTTTTCCATTTTTGTTATTTCAATTATACATACGGAGTTGAAAAATGACATAGCTACTCAGTAATAAGACAAATATTGAAAAGTACTACCATTTTCGACTGATTCAATAAAAAAAACGAATAAAAATCAATAGTTTATATGAACATTCGCTCAGTGAGAATCATCATTCAAAACCATTTTATAGTACTATTGCAATATTCAGAAATGCTCCAAGTGCCGTGGTAAATCTGGTTGAGATAAAGTTTGCCTTGTGAGAATATCAAATCTTAACACTATGGAACGATTATTACAGTACCCATGAATCGTGGTGAATTTCACCATGAACAATAATATTGTTTTACTGTATTACGATTATCAGAGTGCCATGAGTCGTGGTGAATTTTACCATGAACAATAATATGGTTTTACTTCACTACGATTGTCAGAGTGCCACGAGTCGTGGTGAATTTTGCCATCAGTAATATTATAGTTTTACTGTACTATTCGTTTAAAGGTACTCTTACTCGCGACACTTTTAACCTTTTTGTATGATTCAGAGGACTTGTAATTCTGTTACAATCATCAATAATTCCTAGTCACGACGAATGTCTGGCGCTATACGCACCATTCTGCGTGGTTAATTCCATCACGATATCAGTGAAAATTACCATCTTTTTCTCTGCGTATATATTGTTCATATTGTTCATATATTGTATTTTAATAATGTATCAGTTATAATGTTTACTATGTAAGTTATATTAGCTCACTATTTGATTACCTAATAAGAGGATCCTTGTTGGATTTTGTCTGTTTGTATCCCTACTTTGTAATAAATAAATAAATAAATAACTATGACCAATTGGAAAGTGAAAAAGTGGGAAAACATATTAGGGATTTTTTCATCGCAAAATTAACATCAAATTCTGTTTCCCTTAAACCTCCAGATCTCAATGCCTGAATCAATAGATTATACAGGGTGTCATTTGTTGCTGGCAGAAATGTCTCTTAGATCTTAATCCCCGAGTCATCTGCAAATACCAATATTATAAATTGATGTGAATTTGCAGCTGCGGATAAGGAATAAATTGATAAGTGTATAATAATTTTCAGAATAAGTAAATTTAGGAGTTGAATTTTTGCCACATACAGACGACACCCTATATATTTCTCAGGAATTGAGATATGGGAGATTTATCATGTTCTGATCCAGAATCTGATGTTAGTTCAGTGATAAAAGAATCCATAATATGTTTTTTCCAATTTTTAAATTTTCAGTCAGTCGCCATGGAAAAGTGATTCTTGGTTACTTTCTACAGTAATATGGAACACTTTTGGGAACTTTCTGACAAAAAAAAGTTTTAAAATCAACCGAGCTTTATGAATGAATAAGAGTTGGTGATATTGTCAGCTACATATGACACCATGTATATTTCAATGATTCAGCATTGAGTTGTGGGGTTCTGGGACATTCCAAAACAAGAAATTGGGATTAATTTTTCAATAAAATATCCCTAATATATTTTTTCCAACTTTTCACTATTCAAGTAGTCACAGTTTGCCATGGGAGAGTAATATTTGGTTATTTTTATGAAATAAAAAAAATCAACTTATTTTATTCTGAATGAAATATGAGGTTGGGGCTGCTCAAAATGGGATACACTGGATATACCGGGTGTCAACGATTTATTTAGAATAGCCATAGTTTCCAGAGTTTCAAGGTTATGCGATTCAAACGTGGCAGGGGTTTTGAATTCAAGAAATGGAAAAATTTTCAATACTCCGTACTCCTCCATCACTTCCAGTTTCACCGGAAACGACCCCAACTTGGGAAGTATTGCAGCGTTTGCATCGGGATTTTTGGGATAGGTGGAGAAGGGAGTTTTTGCACTTCCTTCAACAGAGAAGTAAGTGGTTGCATCACTCTATTTCACCCACGATTGAAACTCTTGTTCTTATAAAAACTGACAATTTACTACCAAGCAAATTTTCTAATAATTGGACGCAATACGGCTTTGCATTTAGGGGATGATAAAATAGCTAGAGTAACTAGCTACAGTAAAAACTGTTGAGATTCTTAACAGAAGGAATGTACTTTTATGACTTCAAAAGATTTCGTATTCTTGATAATCACTCATCAATCAAAAACGACTTCATTTTTAATAAATCAAACTTTGACAGTAACCACTGTCATTCACTGATATACATACAAATTATCTTAGGTGAAACATCAAAACAAATAGAGAAAATGTATTGAGATACTATTAAATTCAACGCCTTCTCTCATTGAACAATTTGTTGGTCCTCGCTCAGCCTCATGTTTTCACAAAGTGTTTGAAGTCTTGGTTTGAATAGTGGCTTCGTCATGATATCCGCTGTTTGAAGTTCAGATGTTAATAATAATAATATAATAATGTGCTTATTTATGTTAATAACAAAGTGAGTACAATATATTGAAAAATAAAATGATAGAATGATAATGTTCCTAGAGCACGTATATACATTTCGAACATAGTAGATTAATTCCTCATTAGTTTAGGTATCTATGAATAAATAATTATAAGTATAATTTATGATGGGGTGCTTACTTGTCTTATATGTGATAAATGTTTTTCATGTCAATGCCTTGATGTATAGTATTTCTGTTCTGTTCACTAATCCATTTTGATATTCTTGATTGAAGTGAATGTATGGTTTTGATCTCAAACGGAAGTTCATTAACATTGCCAAAGTTTTATATTATATCATAATTCGGCAAATAATATAGCTGTATGTAATCAATATTGAATGTTTCCGTGAGTACAATACAGTCGAAATCATAGTCGAGTTGTGTCAAATAACCATTTAGTTCATCGAAGTTTTTGGAAAGGCTTCTTATGTTGCTGTGGAAAACAGTGACATTCTTAATTGTAAAAATTTTATATTTATAAACTATTATACAAAATAATTAAATATAAAAATATGAAAATATAAAACAACAGAAATTAATTGGCGCTCCGGGCGACTTGATTGATTCCAGTGGCTCATTTGCTTTTTCAGCTGCAGGAATACTCGGAAAAACCTGCAGCACCACATCATCTGAAGATCTTGATCTGCCAATGTCCTCTCTCTCATAAAATAAAATGTAGGGTGTCTCCAGATGCTCCAATAAACCCAAGATATCGTCAGAGCATTTAGAAACAAAACTATCGTCAAACTTAAACCAGTCCGTTCCATCTTTCGCCAATGCGTAATAATGGCCACAATGGCCGGAACCACAGTGAACAATGACTGCATGAAGATTATAACTGTGGTCTGCTAGATTGAGGTGTTCATCTATTTTCAATCTTCGTATAAGTTAGGTGCCTCCGCCAGAGGTTGAGTCATGTTTGAAGAGCAACAGTGTTATTATCAGATTGACTGGTGCCTCAGTTATACTCGTTATCAGTCAATTTGGCGCATATTGGGCAATACAGTTGATCATCACCAGTTGAAAGTTCTATTTTCATATGATGAAACAGCAAGCTCCGCACGGACTGGCTATCAGACATATCAGGAAATGCTAGTTGAAGCTCCAGAAAGTCACATACATTTTTACTGTCTCTCAAACATGTACCACAACATAAACTAGTGAGGATTTTTCCAGCGAAAGATCTAGAAACACAAGACGAGATAAGCTGTACGGAACCATTTGATCCAGAACGGTCGAGACTACTGATTTTGTCATTTTCCTGCTCACGAAGAGTATTCAATAAGAATCCCAAGAATTCGGAACAATCCTCTTGTTGTCCTAACGAGTATCTAGTAGACTTCAAAGACTCCAGGAAATCGATTGGTGGGAAAGATGATAAATTCTTACGAAACTGCAATTGATATCTTTTATAACGACATTATCAATCTTGGCAATTTCGAAATCTCTCAAGTTAGCATCCATATCATCAATCAAGAATCTTTTTGATTAAACTTTTTTATTTACAAATTTTATTTTATTTTACATTTTAGAATGTTGAAAAATAAATGAAATCTAGTAGCCGGGGCAGTTCATTCATGTGAGGATTATTTTGGCTTCGGGTGTGAATGTTTCCGCCAATGGTCGACTGGTTATTTTTACGGCGATATCGTGGATTTGAATCTTTATGGGCTTTTGGTATATATCTGTCTCTTCTATCTCTTGGCTTTTCTTCTTCTGTTCATTGTTCCGTTTCGATGTCTTCTGAAAGTATATCAGTTTCTTTCAGTTCCTTCACTGTATAAATGTTACCCTTCAGAATGAGCTTATTTCCTTTTATTTTGACGTCTGGGTATTGGGTACGTGACTTGTGCATATAAGCCCGTAATATTTTTTGTTCTTCTCTGTCTTCTATGCTTAGTTCGTTAGTAATAAATATTTTGGTACCTTTCAATTCGCTGATTCTTTTGAATAATAATGACTTCTTCAAATAAGAAACGAATTTTATTAGAATTCCTGGTTTCTCGTTCTTCCCTTTTGAATAAATATTATTTATATCGCTTTCCGTTATATGTAGCTCCAGTAATCGATTGATTTTTTCTAGACTATCTTGAAGTAAATTTGTTTTGTTAACCTCAGGTCCGAAGATGATTATATTGTTTCTTCTAGCTCTTCTATCTGATTGTGGAGATTTGTTTGTGAGTTCAATCACCTCTTTCCAGGTATTTTCTATTTTCCTATCAATTTCTTCGATACTTTTCTTCAACTGTTGTTTCAGTAGGCTTATTTGTTGTGTATATGCTTTAAAATTTTGCTTTGTTTGCTCTTCATTTACCTTCTGTGGTAATGCCAGTTGTTCCTTAGTTTCTGTCATATTAATGTAAGCGAACGTTGGTGTTCTATGTCTCCAACCTTTTCTATTGATAAGATTCCTACACTTCGTTTTTTCTTGGGCACTATGGCATAACAAGCGAATATCAACTTTGAGTCAAGTCTATTTAGATGTCGTTTGTTAAGTTAGTCCATACATCTAATACTCAATTTGATATGAATGATTACTTGTATCATACTGTAGTTTTCTACTCACGGTTCAAGTTTCCACAGAATTAGATGTTTGTTCACTCAAGGAACTCAAGGAGGAACATTAAAATCGTCTGTACACAGCCGTCTCTGAGTCATTTATATGATGTTATCTCTTCAACTGCAATAGAGCCTTCTGTTACCAATTCTCTTACTAAAAAATACCTTATGCCGATTTGTATAGTACGTCGATGGTATTCAGGATTTTGAGCCAACCTTATTGCAGCTTCGTTGTCAATCATTAATTCATGCACCCCATTCAGCTCTATAATATTTCCATATAGGCGATTCAACCAACTCAATTTTTCTTGATACTGGGAACATACCAAACATCAGGTAGCGCGATTTTTTCTAAAGTTTCCTCGACGACTGCTTTTAAGATGATTGTGCCTTTTCCGATGGCTTTAATGGAATCTCCATTAGCTCTGGTAATTGTAAGGGTTTTATCAAATATCTCAAACTTTTCGAACAAATCATTTCTATTGGTGATGTGATTGGTAACATTATCAACAAACCAACCATCTTGATCACAATTTACAGTGAGAACATTACTTATACCTGCTAGTAAATCATATTCACACCGTTGCCTTGCCCTGCTGTATCACTTTTGTGGTTTTTGTCCAACTGGGGTGGCCTGCCATCAGCCTTCCATTTGGAACAATTTTTCACTCGATGACCAGCTTCTTTGCAATTATTGCATATCAGACCTGCCTTTGGTTTAGTTTTTGCTATACTGTAACTAGCTCTTTGGGTAAGTAAAGCTACTTGATTTTTATTACTTTCATTCAACAACGCTTTTTCATGTGAGCATAATTGATTTGTGAGATTATCAACTGTCCTATCAGCTTTGGCCATCAGCATCCAGATAGACTTGGAGAAAAATACTCATCTGGTAAAGTCCCCAAAATCTTGCATTTCAGCAATATTTCAGGTAAATTGCATTTGCATTGACTATTAGCTGAAATTTTGTCCTTAGCAATCTCAACTTGTAGGTCATTCCACAAATTTTTCAATTTTGACATGTGTGCAGGGATGTCATCTCCAGGCTGTCATTTATAACTGAAAAACTGCGAAGGCCTTGTCCTCTGCATTCCCATCGTACTATCTATGCAGCTCCAGCCATACTTCACGTCATATTTGTCGTGAGGATCAGAAGTGCATTACTATATGCTTATGAAAAACGCTAAATCAGATTTATACTTCGATATGTCATCAGCACTCGCATTTGATGCTGGATGTGATGGAGACCAAATTCTACCATCAAATACAACGATTCCACCAGCGATTCTTCAAAGTGATATGCACAACTGTTATTTCCAATGATAAGAATGAAATCGACAAAGTCGAAGTACCCTTCTCTCCAAATATTTCCATAAAGTGAAAAATATGAGGCAAAAATCTGACAAAAAACAACTACTTCCCTGGCTAAAGCCACGACGGATATTGAACTGCATCTGACAGATATTTGTGCAACGTTCTTCAAAGAAGACTCAGTTGCAAGTGCTTATTGTAGACAAACAAAAGATTATCCTTAATTCGGCTGGGGATGACCACCTGCAGACATGTTTCGAGGTTGTTGCCTCTCATCAGTGCAAGGGTAGGTCCAACAACTTTGAGTTGTCTTGTCCCTGCCAAATGAACTACAACCTATTGTTCATCTAATAATTCCCTACGGATGAAGCAGCGACAGTAAGTCAGTCGCTGCGCCATCCGCCAGGAAAATCAATAAGCACTCCTCGAGACAGCAAAAGACGCCAGGTAGAGTAAATGCGAAAATTCGAACAAGTTCGAAAGTTTTGCCGGAGAGTACAAATAAATGATAAGAATAAAATCGACAAAGTCGAAGTACCATTCTCTCCAAATATTTCCACGAAGGGGAAAACATGAGGCAAAAATCTGATAGAAAACAACTACTTCCCTGGCTGAAGCCACGACGGATATTGAACTACATCTAACAGATATTTGTGCAACGTTCTTCAAAGAAGACTCAGATGCCAGTGCTTTTTGATATTTCCAAGTTGATCAATTGGTCTTTTCTTCTAGCAGACCAATCTGAATTCTGGTTAGTTCCATGATAATTCTCTTCAAATATTATGATGAAATCTCAATACAAATATCAGTTGAGAGATATTTCATGTAACTCATGAATTCAATGATTTTTGTTCTTGCAGTCCAGCAGCACTGGGCCCATAACCTGTTGAGGTTCTTAACAGAAGGAATGTACTTTTATGACTTTAAAAGAATTCGTATTCTCAATAAAAGATCTTTATAATTACTTATGAATCAAAAACGACTTTATTTTTAATCAATCATACTTTGACAGTAATCACTGTCATCCACTGCTATACAAACAAAGTATCTCAGGTGAAACATAAAAAAAAATATTTTTTTCTGTACTCTGCGTTCATGTGGCGTTTCCATGTAGTATTAATTTTCTTTATCTCCATATTTTGGAAAAGGCTTGTCGCCTTCTCGCGGTCCAGTAATGTTGCGGAAAGGCTTTCATATTATTTTCATTTCATTTATTCGCCACAAAGTTGCTTTTGCCTCACCCTTTATCTCCTCAGATCGACAAAATACCATGTGTGGTTTGTCCTCGAAAATAGGAAAAAACCGAAACGAAATGAACGCTTGGGTGAAATAATAGATCGAAAAGACACGCAACCCTTTTCGTATATGTTGTGATAATTGCTTTTGTATTTATATGTTTGTAGAATTTATCGTTTAAATGTGCTATTGCTTTGATCCTCACGAAATTGAAGACCCATGAACCACATCTGACCACCATCCAGATATCAAGGCCCTGATGATACAACCAACACAGGCACATTAGGTAAGTCGTTTTGAGGGTATTTAATCAACATAACTTGGAAAAAAGTCAGAATTTGACTATCTGCAACACCAGACTTCTTTTTCATGACTAAATATTGGTATTTATTATTTATGGGTAACATATGGAACGCATCGCCAAATATCTCACCAGCGTCTATCTAACTGGGAATCTAACTAAAATTTCACTTTTATTATATGATTTCCAAACAACAGTTTATTTAGTTAGCGCTTGCCCTATCGCTGCCAAAGTAATATCAATTTACTGCTGAATTTGGGCCATATACTGCAGATACTTCTAGATCTGGGTTCAAATATAAAGCGGTACTTTTGAATATGGAATATTTTTCGGGATCAGAAAATCGAGTCGGTACCCTGAGGCTCTTTCCCCAAACACTCAAGCACTTCATTACTGATATGGGCATCAGCGCTTGCATGCAACAACGCAACTGTTTGAATAACATTTCCCGAGTGTACCGTCTATGGAAAATTTCCATCTTTTTCCATTTTTCTTGTGATATTCGTCTTTACCTTAAAGAAAAACAGCTATTGTCTGAAAACTCTTCATTACGTTTTTAGAACAATATATTCATAGTTCTGGCTGGCTTCCAGGTTTTGTCCTGGTCTTCTTTGCTTAAAATCTAAAAACGTTTCAACTGCAACTGCGGCAGTCATCTTCAGTGGCGTGTTCGAAGTACTCTTCTTGACGTATCTGAAGCTGTCCACCACCACCATGCACACCCTAAGGTTGAGGCTCGGTAGGATAAACTCCCCAGCACTCTATGCACTCGAAAGCTATCCCCCCTACCACCTCCAACGCTCGTTAAAGTAGTTCCTCATCCTGTTGACTGGTGAACAGCAGAACAAAACCTGATCGTTTGATATGAAATGCACAGCCCTAATTGCGGCCTGTAACTCCCTTATATCTGACATGATTTGACTTTTATAAAAACAATAACTTTACTTCATGTGCATGGTGCCCCTCTAAAATTTGCTGAAGGTCTGAAAAATCACTTGGCTCAGGGCGAATAATTGTTGTATGATTGAATTAACTTTCTGGTCGGTTCTTCTTGATATCTGAAACATAAATATATGATTAGTCGTGATGTCAGAGTCTGTTGAAATTGACGTTGGCGTGGCCGAAGGTTCTGTTTCCTCCGAATTTCTTCAGGGGTGTCGTTGTCTCCCTGGTTCACTGGTCATCTGTATTTGTCTCTGTGGTCTTGCTCACGTCTGTTCTCGAAAAGCTCCGTGTGCAGCGGGTTCGTGTGGATCTCTACTCTGTCTAGAGTAGTCCCCACATGTTGTCTGATCAGTCTGTAGATGTAGTCCGGATAGATGTCTCGGTATGTTAGGTATGTATCGTGTTGCGTCCGTTGTCATCCTTAGGCAGACATTAAAGAAGGCCTGCATACCTTGCCTATGCGTGTTCGCACATTGCCCCCAAGCAGTAGTTTCAGCTCGAGTGCCATGTTGTTACTACGTCAGATGAGTGGCCATATTTTATGCCTAGCGGCTTTTACTAGTGCTGATCTGTGGGGGACTTGCCTCTGAAACGTGAGTATTTTTGTCCAAGGTTACTCCCAAGTAAACGGCTTCGTCTATCCAAGGAATTCTCTAGTCGTTAATAGTGAGATGGCTCTCTCTGGTGTCCTATACGTCGCCTCGTGAATAGCCTTGCTTTTGTCCGCCTTGATTCCGATCTTCCAACGATTGGAACTTCGATGTCACTCCTCTCTCATGGGATGACTTGGCAAAGATTTCCGTGTCATGTCATCTGCATAGAGCGCCAGTTAGGCATGACTGCAGTGTAGATCGAGAACAGGTGCGGCGACTGCACTGCATACAATTCAAAACCATTCAAAAACTCAGCATTTCCAAATTCATTACCAAAACATCAGAAAATGAGTCCAGTCTAAGCAGCGTACAAAAATCTTCCAAGAACAGCGTTATTTCCTAAAAAGAATTTTATATTATAAATCAAAACACGAACATAAATAAAAATCTGAAAGAATAGTAAAAAGTGAAGAAAAATAAAATTTAAAGAAAATCATCAATCAAGGTAAAGAAAAATAATAAAACAGTCAGTATAGCAAACTTGTAGGCAACCAAATTTACACGTAGATTTCAACAATAGAGAATAGATTGATTAGTTAGGTAAAAGAAAGTTTTGAAAGCAGTGAAAAATAAAACAGAAGCGATCGCAAGTGCGGTGTGAAACTACAAAAAGACACATAGAAACGGTAACCAGGAGCTTGTTGAATTGAATAGGTGTGGAGAGAAAATTATGAAGGAAGAAAGTTAAATTTGAACCGGAATTTTACATATTCTAGAAAATAGAAGAAAAAGCAAAATACATAAACCAAAACTGACTCCAAGCCGAAAACAAACGCACTGATAATCCATACAATCAGAAATTACTTACCAGACTTGTTTAATACCTGAGAAAATAGAACCAGAAAGCAGCAGCCGAACCCTGAAGGAGACTTATCACCCAAACAAGGGATTTCTTATCAGCAACTATTGCCAAATTTGAGCAAAACCTTTAAATAACATCAAATACCTTGCACAATAACGGTTTATCGTCAATTCCGAACTTTTTCACCAGTTCTCATTACCAAAACTTTAACAATATAATAATTTCCTATTAGCGATCAAAAACATTTTGAAAGAAACTTTCAATAGCAATAGATTCAGTAATAATTAGTATAAGAACGAAAAAATACGATACAACCTACATTGAATTGCTTTTGAATAAAACAATATTTGAGTTTGAATCTATTACATTCATTTTGGGATATTTATTACAATTAAATAAATTTGCATTTTGAAACATTCTTCGACGAACCCTTTCCTAGAACTCTACCTGAGATTGAGAGAGTTTCATGTTTGGCGTGGAGTGGAAAAAGAGAAAGAGTAAGTATTTGGCCTAGGAAATCTAAGAAAAATATATTTTATATACTATAATTTTTCTACAACTACAAAACAAATTAATTATTAAAAATGCAAAATTATATTCATTCTTTAAAACTCATTTATCCTCATAACATAATATTTATTACAATGCATATTAAATCTACATATTGTAAGTTTAACAGTAAGTATACCTATAGAACTTGAACACGGGACACTCCTGTCGATCCTATCTCTTCTTATCCAAGCGATCAAGTTTCCTCACTAATCACCTTCTTTTCCCATCGAAATCACTTCCAATACTTTCACAATGTCTGTTTTGCTTTGATTTCGGCATTTCTGTCAAACTTTTCCCGAATTTATACATTTATTTTTCGATACTGTTCCTCGATACAAGCGCACAATAATGAAAAAACAAAAAAATTTGACAATGATGTAGAAAAATGTTTGGAAAAGTTGAATATTCCTGTGGACAAAGTTAAATGGTAATACTCTGGAAAAAAGTTTAGAGAAATTTTGAGATGTAGAGAATATGAGGCAATTACTTGTTCAGAAAGGATCCGGTGCCGTATTATATATAATAATAAACGGGTTTTTCCTGGCGAAGTTTAGCTGAGCTATTCTTCCACTCAACCAAGAATATACTTCAGCAAATTCTTGGGTAAGAACAAGCGCAGGTCTGTCTCCTTCAGAATGGAAAGAAGCTATAAAAATGACAGGACATGTTGTTAACCTGAGAGGAATTCCAGGTAGATCCCATGATGGTATCCAGTGAGAAAGAAACTCTTCCTCATGTCTTGGGATCATGCCAATTCGGACAACTTCTCAGAAATACAAGAAATTATAAAATTCGACGTGTATTAGCCACGGAACTACAAAATTTGAAGTATATGAAGAAATTAAGTGTGTCGCTGAAAACGAATGTAATCGAAGGATTGATAATATAGCAATAGATCGAAAACATGACAAATCATTCATAACTGATCCTACAATACGCTTCGAAAATAATAAAAATCAGCGAATAGACGGGAACAATGAAAAAAAGGCTATTTATGAACCGACTATTCCTTATTTCAAAGAAAAATCCAATATTAATGGTGAAATTCATGTAATAGGTCTTTTTATTGGAGCTAGGGGTACAATTAAAAAAAATGTCATTGATTTTGCGAAGTTACTTGGAATATCAATATCAATATTGGTTTAGAAGCCCTAAAGGACTCGATGAAAATACTGAGAAATCACATGTATACAAAAAGGTTTTTGATTATTTACTTTAGTTTTTATATTTACACATTTTTATATTTTCTATTGATTTGTTTTTATGATTTGAGTATTCCTTGTTTTTATACAGACCACATGGTTGGTGGGATGTTCATTGATTCAAATACAGTGTGTCTCATTTTTCATGGAAGCACTCCCGTTACTTCCGTAATTATCAAGCTGGAAGGATGAAACTCTCAGGACTGAAGGACATTATGGAAATGCACCTACATGTCCAATGGTGATGGCCTAAGTGATATACACTACCCGCCAGTCGTGATGGAACAACCCAATTTTACGGTAAATCATATTAGGAGGCAAAATAAAAGCGAAATTCCATCAGATTACTGATCAGGACCCCCTCTCATAACAGATACTCCTTTTTCCTGGAAAAAATTCAGTCCTGAAAAACCCGGATTTGTCTCACTTTTCATGGAAGCACACCCGTAACTTCCGTAATTATCAAGATAGAATGATAAAACTCTCAGGACTGAAGGAAATCATGGAAATGCACCTACCGGCTCAATCGGATATACACTGCCCGCCAGAAGCCATAGAAAAGTGGTTGGTTCTATCGCGACTGTCGGGCAGTGTATATCACTTAGGCGACCACTATTGAACCGGTATGTGTATTTCCATAATTCCCTCCATTCCTGAGAGTTTCATCATTCTACCTTGATAATTACGGAAGTTACGAGGGTGCTTCTATGAAAAGTGAGACACACTGTGCATATAAAAAGTGTGAGAAGTGTTAAAGTGTGCTCGATTTACAGGGACAGTAGTGGAACTACGTATGTCAATATATTTGGACGAATATCGAAATACAATTAAAGTTCAACAACTAAAATAGGCATCACAGTTGAAATAGTACTATGAAATTAAAGTTAGCCAAATAAAGCATGTGAAAACAATTTATCTGGATTTGATAATGGTTTAGCATTGTCACTAAAATATTAATGGAGGTTGTGTGAAAGAGCTCTATAATGTCGAAAATAATTAGTTCAAGAAGAAATATTTTTAGAAACCTAAACATATCATATTTTTATGTTTATTGGGAGATGATTGTATATTTTTGCCGCATTACAGATGATAAAAAAGGATGATTTATCATAAAAACCAAATACCTAGTTAGTTTCAAGGATGAACCAGTATGGAATGGTGAAAAGTGTCTGAACAGAGATCACGATACTTGGGACCTGCTTCACATCACAGAACTGAAATACACATCCATAGTGGATGGCTCGTTTATGCATGACGAAAATTTACTTAATCAATAGACAATTTTCTGAGGCATCATCTAAAAACTACGACAATCCCAACTGTAGGAACATTCAGAACAAGCCTGCTTCAGTAATGCTCAGCTGCTAAAAGTAAATCACTGAACAGAAAAATGGATTCGGATTACTAGAGTACATACCTTCTTACATCAACTGTGTATTACCTAATTATTTTCAGAGTATTATTAGTCTTAATCATTTATGATTTCTAATAAATATTAATACTCTCAATCTATAATGCTTGCTCATAACGCTGGGTTTTTTAAATGATCGAATGTACCTAATTGTCAGTTATTTATCATTTGCATTCTTGGAATCGTGGTTTCAAAAATATAAATGTAACAATAGGGCACGCGTAAAGAATTGTTGAATGAGCTGAGATTGAATGCCTTTCCTGAATCTAAATAATGGGTATGACTAATAGACTGTTCATGTGGGAGTGGCGTGTGTTAAAAAAACGTACCAAGGAAGCATCGCGAAACGCTGCGATGATATGTTATCTATGGGGTTTGAAGATCACATTTCATTTTCATCCCCATGCACTCATTTGGCTGTTTTATTCTTGGTCTGGGTGGATATTTACGAATATCATTTGTGGTGATTTTTTTTGTTCGAAAGGACCCCGCAAACTTCTTATGGAATTTGGGTCCAGGTGGATTTTTTTGAATTTTTGGTATGATGTAGTCCATGTAATTCTCAACCAATGTTACCATTGCACCAACCCAAAAAAATTAACAGTTTTGCTGCTAGGGGGCGTTGAAATCACCCCTTGCGCAGATTAGACTATTTATTTTTGAACCCGGTAACAATATTTTCACTTGTTTCATTGTTGCTGATGTTGCACAATATTGTGCTGTTTTATAAAAAAAATCTTACCCCCTCCCCTTTTCCCCCCCAACTCCTATTACGAAACGCAAAACAATATTTCTCGAGTGCCTTCAAATGTATCGTCGAATGTTTAATTATGCCTAAATAAGGGAAATAGAAATTTTTTACCCCCCAAATGACACAAAATGAAAAAATTTCGGTGGATTTTTATGAATTTTTTATATGATGCAGTTCAAGTTATTTTGAATAGAAATAAATTGGGTGACAATCCCCAAAAATGAATAGTTTTGATGCTAGGGGGCATTGAAATCATACCTTGCTCAGAATAGACTAATCATTATTATAGGCGGAAATAATAGCTCTACGTATTTTAGTTTTGATTATGCTAATCAATTGTGTAATTTTTTATAAATTGTAAATCTGAAACCACCCCCTCAACCCCTACCCCTATTTTAAAACACGAAAAAAATTAAATTCCCGACTACTTTAATGCTATATCAAAATAAATGTTTTAATTAGCTTAAATAGGAAATCGTACAGTTCTTTCACCTTTCCCTCCCTTCAGAAAAATATTGGTGGAGTTCGCTGACTTCTTAGTAGGGCGTAGTTCATGATTTATCAATATCAATCAATTGGGCGAATATCTTGAAAATGAATAAAAATTAGACATCCACAATTTGAATTTGAGGTGGTGCCTGAATTATTTTTTTTTTCGTGTTTTGAAATAGGGGTTGGGGGTAAGGGGGAGGTTTTAAATTTTCAATTTATACAAATGTACACAATTGTTCGGCATAAAATAAAACAAAAATACGTAGAGATATTGTTTCCGCCTATAATAATGAATAGTCTATTCTGAGCAAGGTATGATTTCGACGCCCCCTAGCATCAAAACTGTTCATTTTTGTGGTTTGTCACCCGATTTATTTCTATTCAAAATAACTTGAACTGCATCATATCAAAAATTCAGAAAAATCCTCCGAAATTTCTTCGTTATGTGTCATTGGGGGGGTGGGGGGATAATCATGAAAAACTGCTATTTCCCTTATTTAGGCATATTTAAACATTCGACGAAACATTTGAAGGTACACGAGAAATATCTTTTTTGTGATCCGTAATAGAAGTTGGTGGAAAAAGTGGAAAGGGAGAATTTTTTTTATAAAATAGCACAATATTGTGCAACATTAGCAACAATGAAACAAGTGAAAATATTGTTACCGGGTTCAAAAATAAATAGTCTAATCTGCGCAAGGGGTGATTTCAACGCCCCCTAGCAGCAAAACTGTTCATTTTTTTGGGTTGGCGCAATGATAACATTGGTTGAGAATTACATGGACTACATCATACCAAAAATTCAAAAAAATCCACCGGGACTCAAATTCCATAAGGAGTTTGCGGGGTCCTTTGAAAATGTTTTGAAATAAATAAGATGATAAATGAAGGTTCTGCGAAATCGAAGTATATTTTAATTATTCAGCTTTGAGTTCTGGGGTTCTGGGACATTCCAAAACCAGGAGTTGGGGTTAATTTTCAATGAAACATAATTAATATGTTTTTTCCCAATTTTTCACTATTTAAGTGCTCACAGTTTGCCAAGGAAAAGTAATATTTGGTTATTTTCAGCAGTATTAATTAAATATTTTTGTGAAGTTTGTAAAAAGTGAAATTTGAAATTTTGAATTGAAATTGAAATTTTGAAAATTACTCAAACATTACTGATTCAAGCATTGAGATCTGGGGATTTAGGGTACTCCGAAACAGAATTTGATGTTAATTTTGTGATGAAAAAATCCCTAATATGTTTTCCCCACTTTTTCACTTTTCAATTGGTCATAGTAAGCCGTGGAAAATGGATATACGAATTGTTTCATCAACATAGAGGTAGGTTTTCATGAGTACCTCCTGTAATTTGAAACAAAAAAATTCAAACTATTTTATTCTCAATGAAACATGAGGGTGTGTCTGCTAAATAACAATAGCCATCTGGTAACTATGACAAATCCATGATTAATAAAAGGTAATACAATAAATGCTATCTTTTTCAAAGCAGGAAGACAAAGTGACTGTGCATTTTTGCGTGTTGCAGCAGGAAAGAGTTGAGCGCAAAGTAGCACTCGATATCGCCAATCTGTTGGCCATCCCGCGTGTTACATTGAAAAATAGGAACTGGCGATGCCGTGTTTTACTTACCTCCATGCTACCCGGTATAGGAAGGAGTTCACAAACCCTGCAATTTGCATTGCTCTTCCAAAATCCATTGTCAACAATTTCTTTATTTCGAAGGCATTTTTCGGTCAGTCACGAGTAGGAATATTGAGTGGGTCATAAAAATTTTGACTTGTGGATATGTTCGGATATTCCAAAAGTAATACTTTCGTAGTCTTTGTTCATCCGGAATTTACGACTTCATGATATTTATTGAAAAATTAATTGTATGATTGATATATCTTCGAAGATCATATAGATTGTAAATTTTCAGCCATTGACCTTACTCAGTCCATTCATTAAGTACAAATTCTTGTACTTTTCTTTATTGCGTGACCAATTTAGCGTTTCATTCAGAACTACGATTTCAAATCTTTAATAAATCTAGAACGAATCCTTGAAAGTTATGTAATTCCTAGCATGTGTGTTAACAAGTTAATAACATTAGCTTTTATTCTCTTTGGTTACACATGACATCTGGCATTTTTTTTGTAACCTCCTTGACTGAAAATAATCTATGTACGCCAAATTTTTGACCAATAGTAGGATTCCGTAGGCAGCTTGGGTGCCTGTATCGAG
Source organism: Chrysolina oricalcia (assembly GCA_944452925.2). Classification (NCBI taxonomy): domain Eukaryota; kingdom Metazoa; phylum Arthropoda; class Insecta; order Coleoptera; family Chrysomelidae; genus Chrysolina; species Chrysolina oricalcia. The sequence goes on along the minus strand of OX101809.2, from coordinate 52,655,792 downwards.
GCTTAAAATTCTGATAAACAATATAGTTTGCCACCCTAATAGGTGTTAGTAGCGACTGGATGATATTGAAGGTTGGAGACGAATTTTCGGTATCTTAAAACTGGAACACATTGGCTCGGGTATGATAACCCTAACAACAGTATCGTCCACACGTCATCGTCAACTTACAAAAATAATCCCTGGCTTCCCAGGATAGGGGTTGCCATAGGGCTACTAACCCGAGTTAAAGATGGAAGTATCTAACTCATAAAAGGTAAATACTTTTCATTTTCACCTGATATACAACAATATTCAAATACGAATATTTAGGAGAAATGGAAAAATGAAACGGAAAAACCCTTGGAACACGGTGCCTCTCCACTCAAAATGGATTTGGACGATAATGGTATCATCAGAGAATCATTGTAGGTACCACGTGCCAGCGTAAGGATGTCTGAAATAAGATAAGTAGTAACCACTATAAGAGAACCCGCTGAAGTTGGATAATGCAAATAGAGTGTAGTGGCAAGGGTTTGTCTTGTCCGAAACATAACATCTCACATCCAAAACTTCCAAAGGAAAATCAGCGGAAAATAAATGGAAGTTCATATATTGAAAATTTTCTTTCTAGTGTGAACTTTGTGACAGACATAGTTGATCTGTTTTTTGTGCTAACGGTAGAGAAAGATCCCAAAATAGATGTTACTGGTTTATTTTGAAGTGTGAAAAACCCTTTTATTTTTATTTAATAACGCCAGGTGTTGGGACTGAAATGAAGATGATAGGTTTGTAGTAGAGCTTCCTCTTAAGTCAAACGTGATTGAGTTGGGTGAATCTTACAATACAGCATACAAACGGTTGTTGCAAACGGAACGAAAGCTAGGTAAATATTCAAATATAAAAATTCAATATGATCAATTCACAAAAGAATATATCGGAATGCGTCTCATGACAAAAATACTAGAAACTGGGTTGGAATATTCTGAAAAAATTATTAATTACCTACCTAATCACAGTATGTACAAGGAAGATTCGACGGTTCAGCAGCAACGACGTACTTATGGTAGGGCCGCAATTGCAGGAAACAATTTTCAGCATTTCCTTGAGATTTCGGAAGCATAACGTATGTATAACAGCAGATGTCGAAAAAATGTTCAGGCAGGTTCTCGTGAGGGATGATCATCGAGATTTGCAGCGAGTTTTATGGCCTTTTTCTGTTGAACAACCAGTCGATACATACAGACTCAATACAGTGAGTTATAGTACAGGTCCTGCAAGTTTTCTCGCAGTAAGGTGTTTGCAGCAATTGGGTTGGGATTACAAAGAGCATTCTCCTGAGGCCAGTCATGTAATTCTGAAGGATTTTTACATGGACGATTTGTTAACAGGTACAACATTCGTCGTAGAAGCTAGGCTGCTGAAGAGACAGGTTAGTGAAATTCCAAAGAGTGCTGGTTTCATTCTTGGAAAATGGACATTCAATGGAGGTTCTTTCTAATGAATCGGAAAACAACACGGACGTTGGACATTTTATTTCAGAGACCAGCACAGCGAAAGCGTTGGGCTTATGGTGGAACTCGGAGGAGGATTTTCTGCATTATAAAATTAGATCTGACAAAAATAAAACTAGACTTACAGAAAGGGCAATTTGGTCAGTAATTTCAAATTTTTTTGATACTTTAGATCTTGCAGGCCCAGCTATAATAAGAGCAAAAATTATTATGCTACAACTTTGGAAAAGCAAGGTGGACTGGGACGAGTCGCTTTCTTTAGATTGACACACATCATAGGTTCGGTTCAGGGATGAAATTACGGAGTTGGGTGAAATCACTAGGTAGACAGGTTATTTGTAAGAATTCTGTTGAAATAAAATTACACAGCTTCTAGGATACATCTGAAGTTGCATATGGTACAGCGGTTCATTTTCGATCTACAGACTCTGAAGGCCGTCATTATGTTCATTTTTTGTGCGCAAAATCAAGGGTAGCGCCACTGAAGATAATTTCACTTCCTGGGATGGAGCTATGCACAGCATTATTGTCAGCTAGGTTGGTAAAAGAGGTAAGAAACTGTATTGGCATCCATTTTAGCAAGGTTCAGTTTTGGTCAGATTCCAAAGTACCTTTATCATGGATCAAAGGCGAATCCAGTCAGTGGAAAACATTTGTAGCAAACCGAACTTCAGAAATTCAGTAAATAACTGAAAGTCATCAATGGTTTCATGTAGTTTCAGAAGACAACCCTGCTGATATCATTTCAAGGACTGTTGAGCCAGGGAAATTGAAGTCGCTTAAAATATAGTGGCACGGTCCTTGCTGGTTGGCTTAAGAGGAGGAATTTTGAAAAAAAAACTGATGATTTCGATTTAGAGGTAGTTCCCGAGAGAAAGGTTAGTAGGCGAACATTTTTTGTTGGATTTTCATTGGATGTATTTGACAGATTTTCAAACTCATCAAAATTGCAAAGGGTGTGGGCTTATTGTTTGCGTATTATAAGGAACTGTAAAAATAAATCTGTTACACGGTTGAATGGATTTCTCACAGTAGAAGAACTTGAAAATTCTTCAAATGATTTGATAAAATTGGCACAAGGACAATCCTTTAAAATGGAAATTGGAACTCTGAAAAGTAAGAATTCACTTCTTAAGTCGAGTAGACTTGTATCATTGAACCCATTTCTTGACGAAGATGAAATAATTAGGGTCGGGGGCGCTTGAGAAAGACACATATTCATTTTGAGCAAAAGCACCCAATAATACTTCCAATGAGGCATGTCATCACTGACCTAATCATCAAAAATGAAGATATCAAACACTTACACTTGGGAGCACAAGCTCTTCTTTCTCTAATTAGATCATAATATTGGATTTTGTCTATACGGAGCACTGTTAGAAAAATAATTCATAAGATTATAATTTGTTTCCGCGCAAAATCTAAAAGTTTTCAGTACATTAGGGAGACCTTCCGGAACATAGGATAGCTCCTAGTCGGCCATTCTTAAACTGCGGAATATATTATGCAGGACCATTTGAAATAAAGGTACATAAACTTAGAGGTTGAGATATGTTAAAAAAAAATGTTATGTGGAGGTAAATCTATGCTCATTTATTTGTTTCTCCACGAAGGCGGTTGAACCTAGAGCACAGAATCGTTTATGAATTGTTTCAGAAGATTTATAGCCAGGAAAGTGCTGATTCGGAATATGTATTCTGACAATGGGAACAATTTTGTTGGTGCACATAGAGAATTGAAAGGAATTTTTTTAATTTTTTGAAAGCTAAAGAAAGAATATTATAAAATGACATTTCATTCCTCAACGGGCACCCAATTTTGGGGGAGTTTGGGAGGCTGCAGTAAAATCCGCAAAATTTCCCATTAAAAGGGTATAAGGTAACGAAAAAGGAACTTTGATGAATTTCACACGGTTATTGTGCAAGTGGAGGAGTGTCTGAATTTTCGCCATTTGACACCTATGATCCTATGGACTTAAATGCACTCACGCCAGGGTATTTTCTCATCGTCTCAACTCTACTAGCAGCGCCACATGAAGATTTGCTACTCAAAAATGCAAGTATAATCAAGAAATACTTCAAATAGTTCAACATTATTGGACCAGGTGGTCCAGGGAGTACCTGTCAAATCTACAGGGGCATGTTTAAGGGCACTCCACTTCAGATAATGCAAAGATACAAGCCGGTACCGTGGTTATCGCCAAAGAAGGTGGGACTTGGCCAGAATCACAGAGCTCCATCCTGGTGGAGATGGTGTAGTTCGGGTAGTGACAGTACGTACTTCGAAGGGTTTAATCAAAAGACACACACACATCTCGTTTATGTGTGTAACCAATTGAAAATGACTGAAATTGAAATTGGTGTAATTTGGTAGACATTCAAATTTGGAAGAACTGTTTATTCTCTTAGAAGTGTTGTTGATATAAACAATTCTAAAAAGCTATTTCAAATAAAAGGAAAAAAGGTTTAGCTATTATTTTCATTGAAAATGCCTGAATAGAATACAGTTGAGCATCCAACACCAGGAATTCTGTGTCATTGAGATATCTCTACTCTGTACGCCACTGTTTCAAAATGATTATTTGGTCATAGTCATGTACAGCTCTTTCCGAATTTTAGTCCTTATGAACTTTAGCGAAAGGAAATGATAACGTAAAATGTTCCAATAATTCATGCAACCCGCATTTCGCGGCATGACAGTATTATTTGGTAAACTTACTTTTGGTTCACAATTTCATTGCTCTGTGGTTCGAACACAAAACCGTAACATTTCCTCTCGGTTATTGTGTAAACCTGCTTAATTTTCCAATAATTATTTTTTCTTTGGAATTCACTTCAACTTTCCCTGATTATTCCTCTTTATATAATTCAGGAGGGATATAAGAATCTTTCTATGTGATTTGATAATTGAGATACACCACTTTCAAGTACTTGACTTTGTGTTGGTTCGAATAATGAACATAGATGCAAGCTTTCCGTAGATATTCGTCTTGGTTCAGTTGGCAACACTGAATTTCTGGGTGTTCTGGGGTGATATTATGAACACTCGATACGAGACCTGTCACGATACGTAGTGAAAAACGATGTGGTTTCTTTATGGCTCGACATTCATTACGGTACGAGTCACGTCACGTCAGAGTGTTCATAATCTCACCTCTTATTCGCTTTTCAATTGTCCCAACGAGTCGCTCCGAGTTACTTAAGGTAGTTCCTGGGGTGATATTACATACCACGAATAATCAGGTGTAACAAGCTCTCGATTAGAAAGCGGCTCTGGACGACTTTGAAGGATTGTGTGATAGTGCCAGTTTCCGTTCGACCTCGGACCTATTTAAATTTTTCCCGTCGAATTTATTTTGTTCATCATCGATGGTTCTTGGGAAAATTCATATCTAGAAATTTCCTTATATTGTTAGCGATTATAGACTCTGTATATTTTGGAAGAAATATTCTTCTGCTGTCGCATGATTTTTGAGGTTCAGGTAAGCACGTATATGTGACATTCTCTCAGAATGCTCAGGCCTTTTTCATTATGTATTTTAGGGCTTGTAGTGCCATTCTTTATTTGTAAAACCACTGGAACAAGCAAACAAATCATCAAGGCTGTCACAAGAACCCTCCCACTAGGCTAGTATGAGTATTATTTATTCATTCACGGATTCACCATTAGAAACACTATAATTACAATTATAGCAGTGAACTAAGAATAAGTAACATATTGTACATATACATATGAGACAACAATAATATTAGTCTAACCTTATGTCACTGAGATACTTTTTGAATTCACTCAATGAGTTTACAAGAGGATCGACTTTATACTTATTGCACCATCTCATGCATCTGGACATCGGTGTGTTGTAACCATAGTTAGTGCTGTGATTTTTTATGCTAAAAAGTGGAGGATTTCTTGTATTGCAAGATTTTACATTGAAGTTGATAATTTCTAGAAGGACAGTCGACTTTTCCTGACAGTAGTTTGTAAATTAATGTCATATCATCGTTCTGAAGAATTTGACTGTCTAAAACCTCAATAACTGATAAATATAATTTCAAATCATCAGCAAATACTGCTTCGCATACTGTAAACCATTTCCAATGTCATTTACACATAGATTGAACAATAATGGTCCACATTGTGATCCTTGTGGTACACCGAAAGCTACAGGAATTGTTAAATGAAGCACGATTTCGAGTAAACTGATTTATTCAAGTACCAAGAGAGAGAGAGGGAGAGAGTACACAAAAACAGAGCGTAGGTGAAAAACGAAACATCAATACGGCGTTTACATGTGGAACCTTAAACGACTACATGTGACATCTCCCCTTTCAATTTACTCATTCTCAAATCGAAAATTAATGGATTGATTCTTAAATTCCTAAACACTAATAATACATAAGCCTATCAGGCTTTTTTATTGCTCTTCCTGATGACGTAGATTCTGGAACATTATAAGAATTATCATTACTTGCAAAAGAATCATCAAATAAGGATGATAAATCATTTTCTACAGTACCAGAATCATCGTTACAAGGACGAGCCGGTAAATCAGTTTGATCAGGCAGAATCTCAATAAACTTTCGATTCCTAATTATTTTTTATCCATCTTTTTTTTTCTATTAGATAGGAACGCTCTCTAGGTTTATCTATGATTCTGCCAAATGACCATTCTGAACCAAATTTTTTTTGAAATCTTACATTGTTATCAACATTCAGATTTTTCAAATTTTTTCTGGAACGATCATAATACTGTTTTTGTCTTTGTCTATGCAATTTCATCTTTTTATTATAGCTATCAAAGTCAATTATTTGAGGTTTCAGCTCATGTTCAGTATTTGGTAAAATGTCCCTTAGATTACGAGATATCATCAACTGGGATGGTGAATAGCCCGTTTCCATTGGAGTATTTCTATACATCAACAAAACTAGATCTATGTCCTTTTTATCTTCGAACGCCTTTTGAAGCACCTTTTTCATGGTCTGTTTAGCTCTTTCAACCATCCCATTTGATTGTGGATATCTAGGACTTGACATTATATGTTGAAAATTCCACTTATTTGCAAAGTTTTCGAAATAATTTGAATTGAATTGTGGGCCTCCATCAGAAACCAATATGGATGGTATACCTAACCTTCCAAATATTTCTTTCAAACGGTTGACCACTGTAAGTGAATGAGCATTTTCTTCTAATAAAACTAATTCTACCCATTTGGTATAATAATCTACAACTAGTAAGTACATATCACGCCCCATGTACAGGATATCACACCCAATTTTGTACCATGGAATCGTTTTTATTTCATGTAATAATAATTCTTGTTTTGGATTCGACACTCTGTGTTTAAGACAAATTTTACAATTTAAAATTGTATTTTCGATTTCTTGACACATTCCTGGCCAGAAAAAAGATTGTTTGGCCCGATTTTTACACTTTGTAACGCCGAAATGACCCATGTGAATTTTTTCTATTATTTCAGAACGTAATTTTTTTGGGATAATGATTTGATGTCCCTTGAATAATATTCCGTTACTGTCAACAATCTCATTTCTGAACCTGTAGTAATATTTTATGGAATCTGGTACTTTATTTATTGTTTGAGGCCATCCATTTTTCACAAAATTATACACAATTTTCAAATCATGGTCCTCAGAGGTTGTTTTAATAAGTTTCAAAAAATTTGTATCTGTTATTTTACAGTTGTTGTCAATTACACACACTTCCGAATTATTGTCAAAAATATAATTAGAATCATTTTTATTTCTTTGAAATGATCGGGACAATGCATCAGCCAAAAACAAATCCTTGCCAGGCTTGAAAATTATTTTGAAATCGTATTTCTGAAGTTGCAATACCATTTTTTGAAGTCGAGCCGGGCATGCAAATAATGGTTTTTTGAAAACACCGAGCAAGGGCCGGTGGTCACTTTCTACTATGAAACTTCGTCCATATAAATATTCATAGAATTTTTCGCATCCGAATAAAATTGCAGCCAATTCTTTCTCAATCTGTGCCCATCGTTGTTGAGTATCTGTCAATGCCTGAGATGCGTAGGCGCATGGCAAATTATTTTGTAATAAACATGCTCCTAGCCCCTCTTTAGAGGCATCAACTGACAGAATTACAGGTTTTGTTACATCATAATATTGTAATATGGGACTTTCTACTAATTTTTTCTTTAGTTCCAGAAATGATTTTGTATGTCTGTCAGTCCATTGGAAAATTACATCCTTTTTAATCAATTCTCTTAATGGTGAATTTAAATTTGAAAGATTTGATACAAATCGACCTACATATGTGATCATTCCTAAAAAAGTTTGTACTTCCTTTTTATTTTTAGGCTGTGGCATATTTTCTATAGCCGAAATTTTTTCGCGACTCGGAAAATAACCATGTCCTGTAATAATGTGACCCATAAAGGTTATTTTTGTGAGAGCAAATTCACATTTTGTTTTATTAAATGTTATGTTATGTAACCTAGCTCTCCCAAACACCTGGCGTAAACGTTCATCATGCTCAAGTTTAGTTTGGCCCCAAACTATTACATCATCGATGTAAATTTCTACACCCTCAATATCGAAAATATTTTTGAAACGTTTATGAAACACCTCAGGTGCTGATTTAATGCCATACGGCATTCGAAGAAAACAGTACCGCCCGAATGGCGTTCCAAACGTACATAATTTTGTGCTTTCTTCATCCAGACTGATTTGCCAAAACCCGCTATTAGCATCTAGCTTGCTAAAAACTCGCGCTCCTGATAATTTTGAGGTGATTTGATCAATGGTTGGCAACTGGTAATATTCTCGCTTAATTGCCAAGTTCAAATCACGTGGGTCCAAACAAATTCTTAGGGTCCCATCATTTTTTCTAATAATCACTATTGAGTTCACCCAATCTGTTGGCCCATCCACTTTTCTAATAATTTTTGTTTTTTCTAACTGACTCAGTGTTTCTTTAAATTGTTTCAACAAAGGAATTGGAATTTTTCGTGTTGGATGAACAACAGGGATAGCATTTTCTTTTAATTCAATTTTATATGTATTTTTTAGACACCCCAATCCCGAAAAAAGATCATTGTTTTCTCTTATCAACTGACGGCTATTTTTTGTATCGAATTGCTCAATTGAGTCTATGCGTTTGATCAAATTCAACTTTTGACAGGCTTCTATTCCAAGAATGCATTGAAAATGTGACTCGACAACAAAAAACTCTAAAACACAATTAAAATTTTTAGTTTTACAATTGAGAAAGCATTTTCCAATCACTGGCAGGTGATTGTTTGTGTATGATTTTAGCTTTGCCCCGGTACTTATTAATATATTTTTGGGCAAATCGATGAGCCTCAGATTGTCAATAGATATAATATTAGCTTGAGCTCCAGTATCCATCTTAAAGTCCACGTTAATTTTATTATTTAATAAAAGTGACACATACCAAGATTTGTCCATAATGTGCTTACTACCTTCATTTTCAAGACTATAAACAAATACATAGTTTTCTTCAGGCTCTTCTTGTTCTTGTTCACTAGCAAAGTTTTCTTCGACATTGACCTGGTTCACATATTCCTTTTTACACATTTTCGCGAAATGGTTATTCAACCCACACACTTTGCACTGTTTCCCGAACGCTGGACACTGGTTTTTTCTGTGCTTTCCTCCGCACCTGTAGCAAATACCATTATTTTCTGTCAGATAGTTGGATAGTCTTCTTTGACCTTGACCTGGATTATATTTTGAGCGGTAAGTGTTCTCACTGTGTCTGCTCTGCGCCAATTTTCCTAGAATTCCTCCACGATGGCGGATTTGAATTTGTCGACTGCTGTCCTCTATACACTGTTTCAATTTGTACATTTGATCCACATGCACCTGACATTAATGATGACTATTCTATTGAATTTTCTACTGCCAAGCATAATTTTATAGCTCCTTCCAAGTCCTTGTCATCATCTTGTAACAACTTTTCCCTGAGAGTTTGATTTATCAACCCGCAAATCAACATGTCCTTGATGAGTCCATCTTTCAAATCGGCAAATTCGCACGAACGTGCTTTGTTTTTTAGGTCAGTTACAAATTGTTCAATTGTCTCACCAGTTTGTTGCTTTCTAGAGAAAAATTTGAATCTCTCATAAGCTAAGTTTTTCTTCGGAAGAAAATGATTTTCAAACTTTTTCACCACTTCCTTCAATTTATTTTTCTCATCTTCGCTTGAAAAAGTAAATGTATTATATATCGACATTCCTTCTTCTCCAATATAGTGTAGAAGTTGAGCAATCTGTATTTTATCGTCTTTTTTGCTGACATCCGATGCCACTAAGTAATTTTCGAATCTCTGCCGCCATTGCTTCCAATTTTCTGACAAGTTTCCAGAGAAGTTCATAGCTGCAATACCTCTGTATTCTGCCATTTCGATGTTTATATGACTTTATAACTTTATTTTTTTTTTCATATAACATAAATTTCAACTGAGTAATTATTCACTTAACAATTTTCACTTTTTGTCAACTTCTGACTGCGCCATGTTAAATGAAGCACGATTTCGAGTAAACTGATTTATTCAAGTACCAAAAGAGAGAGAGGGAGAGAGTACACAAAAACAGAGCGTAGGTGAAAAACGAAACATCAATACGGCGTTTACATGTGGAACCTTAAACGACTACATGTGACAATTATCAATTCTAACACAATGAGAACGTTGTGTTACGAACCTTTTCACCCAATTTAGTATACCAGTACCAAAACCAAAAGCTTTTAGTTTTTTCAACAATAACAAATGATTGACCCTATCAAATGCCTTCGAGAAATCGATATAGAAAGAATCTATCTGATTACCTTTCTCCAAGGCATGTAACAAATGTTGCTCAAATGTTATTAGATTTATCATAGTAGATCGTCCTGAACAGAAATCATGTTGATGTGGAATTATTATATTCTTGCAGGCCCAGGTCAACTGACAAGTTACTAGTTTATCCATCAACTTAGGTATTACAGACTGATTGCAAATTCCTCTATAATTAGTTACATTTTCCCTATTTCCTGATTTGAATATAGGTGTAGTATAGCTATTTTTCCAGTTATCTGGAAAATGCCTAACATGGAGGAACCACTAATGGCCCCATACCAAGTGTAATCAGAAGTCAGACTGGTATTGTTTATTCTACAGTGTTGGGTATTCCTCCTCAGTTCCTCTTCTTTTCTTCTTCATTTCGTTTGGTTGGATCTCTGCATTTTGCCAAATTCACTACTTGCTGTTATTGGTATTCGTCCCAGCTTTCTACATTGTGTTCTTCATTTGATTGTGTCCTGTCCACTTTGCACACCTGTCCTCACCAAGGATTGGATTGACAGACTATAACTGGCAGTATTTATGAAGATCTACTCATTATCAACTCAGATAAGTTTAGCTTAAGTTTGAAACTGCACCTAAGGCATATTCAAATAAAGATAACTCAGTGCATAATTGTTAGCTTTCACCGTGATGTCTCAGATATAGCCTCACTGAATGTAATATTTATGCTTCATAAAAAGATTCACCACTCTCAATCTTACCGTACACATTATACTTGGTGGCGCCATATTGAAATTCCTTAGAAATATTGATTAGTGTATTCCCGATCGGTATACATACAGTGTGAAACATAATTCAATATATTTTATTAGTAATGGACTTGGAATTATTCTCAACCAAGTAATCCGTGTACAGAATTGAAAATAAAACCTCTACATGTTATTTTCATCCCAAAAAATCTATAGTTCATTATTTGAGTGATATTACTTAGTGCAGTGGGATGTCCCATTTCATCAGGGTGGTTTCGGATTTTTCACTGGCGATGAATTCGTGGCGCTCGAAATCTATTATTATTGTCGAATCCACGTCCAACTGAGCTATCGGAAGAGTTAAGGGCGTGAAATATATTTTGCACATTTTGCATATTCACTGCTCACCTCCCCTAAATTTCACCCCTAATATAGATTAAAGGTGACTGAACAATGTTCACAGTACGTACATTTCAAGGTAAATTTTAATTGACCAATGAAGATATTTATAATCTTGCAGTTATTCAAATTCAGGAACCTAGACCTTGAACTTTTTCACTATCACTTAATTCATCATCAATCTCTGTCACGGATGGATTAAGTTTCTCCGTCATTCTGTTAACATCTTCAACTAGACCTTCCAGTATATAACGTGGGAATTCCTGAGCGTCTTGTTTGGAAAAGCCGATTTAACGAGGTGCGAATCATTAAATCTAACTTTTGTATGAGACTACGACGAATTGGAGGAATCATTCAACAATTGATTCTTGATCAACTCCGCAAAAGTTTCAATAAAAGCACCCTTCTGTTTAGTTCATATTGGAATCTTGAGAAACTATCTGGACGTAAAGTACCATCAGGCATGTAACAGAAACCCAACTTCGTCCTCTCAGCAACGAATCTTAAGTGGTTTCTTTGGAGAAAACATTGCACATGGTAGTACCAAGCATCGAGATTGATGACTTCCTTGGTAACGAGAAGGAAATTCTTCCACATCCTCATTACACTGGTAAAAATATGGTAACAAAATAAAAGTGGCAAATGACAACATTTCAAAAAGATGAGCTCCAAAGCGGTTTTTGCTGTTTTCCAGGATTGAAGATGCCCAGAAAGCATGAACGGTAAACAAATCGGCAGTCATGGAGTAAAGAAAATATGGAGCAGGCAATAGATGAGGTAATGTCTGTTAGGGTTGGATATTTCAAGGCTTCACAAACGTTCCACGTCCCTCAAAGTACTTTAGAGGATAGATTTCGTAAAGCCAAACAACTAAATTTGACACCCTCAGCCGCATCGACCAAAGGAATGGGAAGATACAAAAGTGTATCTTCAGAAAAACAAGAGCAAGAGTTGGCGGACTATATTTTGACAATGGAAAGTAGGCTTTTTGGGTTGACCTTAACTGATGTTCGTAAACTAGCTTATGAACTGTCAGTTAAAAACAATTTACGCCATTCTTTCAATGATACGCTTAAAATAGCTGGTAAGGATTGGTTGTACAATTTTTTGGACAGGAGCAAAAAACTTTCTTCAAGAGATCCAGGGCAATGGGTTTTAACAAAGTGGTAGTTAACAAGTTTTTCGATATAATAGAGGGCCTATACACACAATTTTCGTCCCATGGACATTTATAATGTCGATGAAACAGGCATCACCACAGTACCCAACAAGCCCTCTAAAGTGCTTGCCTGCCGAGGGAAGAAACAGGTTGGTGCGTTATCATCTGATGAGCGAGGAGTACTTGTAACTGCGGAGACTTATATGAGCGCCTCGGGTAATTTTATGCCTACAATGTTTATTTTTCCCAGGGCAAGAGAAAATCCCTTTCTTCTCGATGAGGCACCTCCAGGAAGCTTTGCCAAGTATCATCCGAGTGGCTGGATGAACGCTGAAATTTTTATTTACTGGTTCCAAAAGTTTATTGAATTTTCCCGTCCAAGTGCGGAGAAACCAGTGCTCCTGATTCTTGACGGCCATTCCACATACACAAAGAGTCTGGAGTTAATTGACATGGCCCGATTAAACAATGTCATCTTATTATGTTTACCGCCCCATTGCTCGAATCGCTTACAACTATTGGATGTTACGTTCATGGCTCCATTAAGCACATACTATTAGCAAGATGTACTCCAGTGGCTTGCTATGCACCCGGGCAGGCCAGTTACAATCTACCAAGTTGCTAAACTTTATGGTAGGGCCTTTTTAAGAGCAGCAAGTATGCAGACTGCAGTAAATGGTTTTAAAGAAACCGGAATCTACTCATTAGACCGAAACGTTTTCCCAGAGCATTTGTTCGCGCCAGCACAGACTACAGATAGGCCTGCTCCTACAATTGCATCTGATATTGCAACTGCTGGTATTTTTGAAAACCCAGACATTCTCCTAATTGAAGAGGAACCATCCATTCAGGCATTACCTCACCGAGCTGCAGAGGAACCTGCCATGCAAACATTATATCCACAAGGAACCTTGGAAAGTCGTCCTTGCTGTTCAAAGAGCCTATCTCCAAATGTCGAGGAAACTTTTTATTTCCCTGTATCACCAACGGTCCTGATGCTTCCTTCGCACAATGCAAGAAAAAATGAGGGTAAGGAGGATAAAAGAAAAGGAAAACCTGTAGTTTTGATGTCCTCCCCTTATAACCTCGAGCTTGAGGCTGTCGTTAAAGCCACTGAAGATAAGAAAAAAATATGAAGCCCAAACAAACGAGAAAGAATGAGCCAGAAAAAAGAAAACTATTTGCAAATGAGACAAAAAAGAATGGGAAACGCGTTAAGAAGACAAATCTTCAGAAAAACAAAGAAGAGTCTTCTGACGAAGATGATAATACTTCACATACTAATTGCATTTTCTGCAATGAGTTTTACAAAGATTCCAAAAACGGAGAAGGGTGGATACAATGCACTGAATGCCGAGAATGGGCCCATGAAGATTGCTGTGGAGCAGAGGAGAACGACGATTACTTCACTTGCGATATATGCCGTGATAAATGAAAAAATATTTGTTTGTCACAATTGTTTTTCAGAAAAGTTTGATCATCTCCACTTTTCCATAAGATTAACATATGTACCCGGTTTTGCCCTACTGGTAGGGTAGAACCGGGTGGTTTGACTTTTTTTATTTTCAGATAATTTAAAAAAAGTTTAACCCTCATGGCATTTTGATGTTTATATATGGATGAACCAATAATCAAAGGTTTTGTGTGCAAATTTTTATCTCTTTCAGTCACAAATTATAGTTACCAGAAGCCACCAAACGTTAGGTACCCGGTTTTACCCTACTCTCCCCTATTTCAAGTATAAAATGGGTGGGAATTCAAAAGAACTTATTCGTACTCGAGGTTCATTCGAACATAGATTGATTACGTTACAAAAGGTCATTGATACAGTCAAAGAGTCAGCTTCTGATCAAATACCTTTGTCAGATGTGAAAATGTGACTCCAAAATAATGAAGGTCTCTTCAGCAATTTTCAAAATATTGACTTAATTTGTGATGAAAATGACCTAGAAATACACAATGCGGAATGGGAAAGTTTTGAGAAATGGTATTATCTTGCTTCGAGAAAATACCACTCGTCCTGTGGACTCGTGGTGTTTTCTCGAAGCAATTCAGTTGAGTTCAGAAATAAAAGACAGAGTTATAAGTGGAATTGTATTAGACTATTTCACAGGACAAAGTGAAAGGTAAAAATTCTGAAATTTGGCAGAATTTGCTAAAAAGTTAGGAAGTGGATCTGAGATATTATAATAAAGTTCAACAATGATTAATTCGATCAAATTTATCCTAAATCTGCTCATTTTCAAATACGTGCCTGGCGTGATTACTTATATTCGACGTTTAACTATCACATACACAAATCTGAAAACACCGGACTTGAATCAAGAGTCAAGTTTGGTATTATGTATTATTGATAATTCGAACTTGACTAGAGCTCCTGATTGGTTCATTTGACATGTGCGTAAAATAGTCAAGCAAGTTCTTTTCTGAAAGATAATATACAAGATAATACATACAATAGTTCATCAACAGTTAATTTCAAATGCAAGTGCAATATTTTCCACATAATATTCTTTTACCCACAATGAAGCTTCCGATGTTCAAAGGAGATTATGATCATTGTCTTGAATTCCAAAATAAGTTTGTTTCAATAATTCATAAGAATTAATCACTGAATGATAGTCAAATGTTTCAATTATTGAAATCTGCAGTTGAAGGTTACGCAACACTTCAGATCAATTTACAATTTACAAAGTAACTAGTCGATACGCACATAAAGGCAATTTTCAATATTCATCAAATACACAAAGAATCCTATCCAAAACTGACACATATTTTGAAACAAATATCTAATCATACTTCAGCATTGGAATGGAATTTTGGAAAGACTTTCTCTGAAATAATACTATTATTTATTCATGTTGATTTCATTGAAAATATGAACAGGATGTTCATAAAGTCATTTGTGGAATCATCTGCGACTGATAGTTGGAATTTAGTCGCTATTTTCCATCGTACCTCTCTTGGAAGGGATTCATGTTTTAAAGAGAAACATTCTCAATTGCAAATTGAATCAATACATGACTCCTCTGGAAAATGGAAAAGCCCTGCGATAAAATTGAAGTTAATTTTTTGTAATATCTAACAAAAAACAACTACTTCCCCGGCTAAAGCCACGCTGGACATTGAACTACATCTGATAGATATTGAGAAAGACCCTATATAACTTGAGAGAAAAAATCTGAAAGTGAAAATTTGCATTTTCATTCAGATAGTTGATTATTTATTAAATGTCCAGTTTCCATTGGAGATTCTTATCTATGAATGAGATAA
The DNA here is from genome assembly GCA_944452925.2 of Chrysolina oricalcia. Taxonomy (NCBI): domain Eukaryota; kingdom Metazoa; phylum Arthropoda; class Insecta; order Coleoptera; family Chrysomelidae; genus Chrysolina; species Chrysolina oricalcia. The sequence goes on along the minus strand of OX101809.2, from coordinate 52,639,937 downwards.
GGGAGAATGTTATTCAGAAGTATCACTCACAGAAAATCGCTCATTCCATTGATGCGTGAATTGCATCTCTTTCGCTAGGCCTCCAATAGATTTTGGTCGACAAAAATCTATTTCACTCTTCTAAGATCATCAGAGAGGTCGGAAGAATTGGAAAACTTTCTATTCAGAAGCAATTTCACACTGTAATGAGGAATTGTTGGACTATTTCTTGTGCGGTGAAACTTTGAAAATATATTTCTGACATAAATCCTGTCATGGGTATGGCATGTTGATTTCATTGAAAATATGAACAGGATGTTCATAAAGTCAGTTGTGGAATCATCTGCTACTGAAAGTTGGAATCTAGTCGCTATTTTCCATCATACAAGATAACCTCCCTTGGAAGGGATTCATGTTTCAAAGAGAAACATTCTCAATTGCTTATTGAATAAATACATGACTCCTCTGGGCAATGGAAAAACCCTACGATAAAATTGAAGTTAATTTTTTGTAATATCTAACAGAAAACAACTACTTCCCTGGCTAAAGCCACGCTGGACATTGAACTACATCTAATAGATGTTGAGAAAGACCCTATATAACTTGGGAGAAAAAATGTAGTCATGTATTGATTCAATTTGTAATTGAGAATGTTTCTCGTTAAAACATGAATCCCTTCCAAGAGAGGTTATCTTGTACGATGGAAAATAGCGACTAAATTCCAACTTTCAGTCGCAGATGATTCCACAACTGACTTTATGAACATCCTGTTCATATATTCAATGAAATCAACATGCCACACCCGTTTTATGTCAGAAAAATATTTTCAAAGTTTCACCGCACAAGAAATAGTCCAACAATTCCTCATTACAGTGAGAAATTGCTTCTGAAGAGTATGTTTTCCAATTTTTCCAACCTCCCTGATGATCTAAGAAGAGTGAAATAGATTTTTGTCGACCACAATGTATTGGAGACCTAGCGAAAGAGATGCAATTCACGCATCAATTGAATGAGCGATTTTCTGTGAGTGATACTTCTGAATAACATTATTCCTTATCTCATTCACAGATAAGAATCTCCAATGGAAACTGGACATTTAATAAATAATCAACTATCTGAATGAAAATGCAAATTTTCAATTTCAGATTTTTTCTCTCAAGTCATATAGGGTCTTTTTCAATATCTATCAGATGTAGTTGTCTTCTGTTAGATGTTACAAAAAAGTGCGAGCATTTATTTACGGAGCGAGTTTTTTGCGGTTAGTGGCAGCGAGTTCTTTTTATCCGAATTATCAGGTTTTTACTATCATCAATATATTCGTAGATATATTTGTGTAGTTTGACATCATCAAAGTAAGTTATTTAATAGCCAATAGCTTCTAATCTATAAGATGTTAAATGAAGAGGGCGGCAATTTGCCGCCCCAGGAAAATACAACAGATACTACTACAAAATCACAGGTAAGTAATATACAAAGTCTTCCTTCTAATATCGATTTCAACAATAGATATAAACCTACTGATAAAGATCCATTTTTCGTGTTTGTTGAACACACTGACAAAAAAATCGGAAGATTATATCCAGTTAGAGTCGGACACTTTCTCTTCGAAAATGAAACTTTTCGAAAAAATATCACTGATATCAAAACTGTCGGTTTGAACAGAGTTAAAGTAATTTTCAAAACATACCAGGCAGCCAACATGTTAGTAAACCATGAAATAATTACAAAAAATAACTTTATAGCTTATATACCTAAATTCTATACACATACGAAGGGCATTATCAGAGCAGTCGATACAATGTTCGATGAGGAATTCTTGAAAAACAATATTGAGTCTGATATCGTCATTTCGGAAGTTCAAAGAATGAAAAGAAAGTTCACCGATAAAACCAGCGGAACTGTTGATTACGTATCTAGTCAAAATGTTATATTAACGTTTGTTGGTAACCAATTACCAACTTGTGTACAGCTCAGATTAGTAAATTTTCCAGTTGAAACATACATCAGACCTGTAGTTCAATGCTTCTCTTGTCTGAAGTATGGCCACACAGCGAAACTGTGTAAGTCAAAAAAAGTACTTTGTCATAATTGTGGCGCATGTCATAATGATGAAGATGTCCTTCCGTGCAATAACGATATTAACCTTTCATTTTGCATTTTTTGTAAGAATAGCGATCACTCAACAATTTCCAAAAAGTGTCCTTCTTACATCAAACAATTTAACTTCAAACGTAACATTTCATTTGAGGAAGCCGAAACATTGGTCAATAATCCCTCCTATAGCAAAACAGTATCCAACAACCGATACAGTATCCTCAACACCATAGAAAACTTTCCACCTCTCCCACCCAATACCCCATCAACTTCCAATCATGAACCATCCCCTACTAGACAAAGTACTAGACAAGCATCGAGTAAAAAAAGAAAAGCTATTTCTCCTGTACGAATTCCTTCCCAATACAAACCAGAAAGAACTCATAAGAGTAGGGAAGAAAAAAATACAAGTATTCTACCAAATCCATATCGCGAAGAATTTTTACAATACAAAGAAAAAATCGTGGAACAAATTTCCTCATTCATACTAAAGTTTACAAAAGATACAAATGCGAGTGAAAACTACAAACTCGAAAACGAATTCAGAATACACCTAAGTTCAATATTAGATCCTAAAAATGATCAAGACATTATGGTACTGGAGGATAGTGACCAAGAGTCTTCTTACTAACCAAAATGAAAATTCTCCAGTGCACTGAGAAAATTGTTTTAAATTTGCAATGTATTTTCAATGCTTAGAGTGGAATTTTATTTCAGATTCATGAGAATTTTACTTCTATCGTTCAAATTTTAAACTGCAAAATGTATCTATACGCAATTGAAATGATATTTCATTTAGCGCGTAAGATTTCCTTCGATATACTGAAAATAGTTGTGCGAATATCCCTCAACTAGGGGAACATCCACCCCCAACTGAAATGTACATCCGTCTTGGCGTAAATTTCCGCGTTGGTTGCATAATTACGCATCCACAGCGTAAAGTCAACCCCTACACGTTCCTGTTCATTTCATTCTTGTATTTCTTGTTGGTGGTGCCGTTGAAGCTCAGTTAAGCTAATTATAGCAAGGAATAAATAAAAAGTTTATATTGTGCATTGCATCGTCAATAAAAGGTAAGCGAACTTTATTAGAATCATTACATGATATTTACGAAATTGCATTCAGGTTTCTTCTGTATAATATGTAATTGTCTGATGAAATTAAGAAACGTAACCTTAAAATCATGATACGTTTTGTGGGAAACACCGATAGTATGTGTTGAGTTTGGTACCTACATATGAAAAATGACTTAATCACATCAAAACTTTTGATTTCGAAAGGTGATATGTTTTGAAACGTGTAACTTTCAATTAATAAATCCCAATTTATTAGTCCGGGAAGCAGCGACAGAAAATTTGCACATATTTCTACAAAGCTAGTTTTTTGTCAGTTTGTTGTTTCGATGTAACAAGTGAACAAAATGAGAGTCTACCATTCCAATGATGTTGCGTTCATATACAGTGAGTTTCAAAAGTTTGAACCATTCGGTAAATTTTTTATTATCGATTTTTCAGAAAATTTTATTCTTCATAAAAATTGGTGCATTTCAGAATAATTTCATAGGTGTTATCAAAATTTTAAGTTTCCAAACAGTGTACAGGGGAGAACAAAAAATAGGAATTTTGATAAAGTATAAATTATCTTTATTTTTGACATTATCAATAAATTGTATTCAAAGAAGCTGTGGAAAATTGAAAGAACATCGAAAATAGTGTTCAAATTTGAAATCACAGCCAGGGTAGTTTAGACTTGATCAAAATTTTATTTTTTGTTCTCTCCTGTACACCGTTCGGAAATTTAGAATTTTGATTTGTCAAATTCAAGTATTCCTTAATTCACCAATTTTTATGAAGAATAACATTTTCTGGCAAATCGGTAATAAAAAAGTTTCCCGAATAGTGCAAACTTCTGAAACTCACTGTACCTATATGAACGCAACATCATTGGGGTGGTAGATTTTGTTCACTTTTTATATCAAAACAACAAACTGACAAGAAACTATAGCTTTGTAGACATATGTACAAATTTTCTGTCGCTGCCACCTGTTCTATATAAAACGACTTTATTCATATTCGTAATAATGAAAAGGCGAAGCGTCACTTTACAGTGTTTTTCAGCTTGATCTACCTATATGAGGAAAACCAATAAATTCCTCGGTCGTTTTTAATCTACATATACTTACTTTTTTTTTAGAGAATGTTGGCTGTTGTTGGATTCAATTGTGACACTTGTTCCAAAAAAAAAATTTTAAAAAGTTACAACTCACACCAAAAACTTCACAAGTACTTGCCTAACTGTTCATTCAAGTGTCATGAACAGGGTTGTTATAAACAGTTCAAGTCATAATGTAAAACATTTTACATGCACGTTTACAGAAACCATGAAATTAAAGGGAATGAAAGAATTTCTGAAATCACAAAATGTGGAATTATAAATTGCCCTTATGAAATTAAATCAAACAGAGATTTGTCGTGACATATGTCTCAACACATTATTGCTGACCGAGAAATAAACTGTCCCTTCGAAATTTGCAAAGCAACTGGAACGATATATCGTAATATTCATAATATAGTATTATTTGTTTTGTAGATCGTGAAAGGTATTACGTCGTCATAGAAAAAAATGTAATTAACTCCTGTATTTTTGGATGCATTCCAACAATTATATGCATCCTTCTTCATTTTCAACTAAAGTATCCAGAAAAGGCAATGTCCACCCTTGAATTAGTTCAAAGGTATTGATGAAAACTAACCCTAAGGGAACGAAGACAAACAATTGCAGAAGGAATGCAGTGATTCGGTTCCTGAAGAATTTGTCAGATTTTGTAACAGTAAGTTTTTACTTCATTTCTTCTCTCTTCATAATTTTGTATGTGGACAATACCTCTACCTCACTGGTAATTCGTGAATCATGAGTTAAAAATAAAGATATCAAGTAACGTAGATATTTTAGGAAATTTTGAAAATATAACTTTTCCTAGAGAATTCTCAATGTTCTTCAATCGAATGAACTAGTCTCATTTGTCCCATCATTGTCAAATGACATTTTTCCGAAAAGAAAATATTTAGCTGTCGAATAATATTTGCATAACTCCATGTTCTTTGATGATTTAAATTTTATTGGTATCTGTCCTGTTTCTAGAATTAACAAGACGATGGGGAGAGCCTTTGGCCTGTTGTATAATACCACTTTTTTTTTAGGACAATCGCACTGACTATTAGGACGACCAGATAAACACATCTTTCTTTATATATTAATAATTAATGTTGATTTTTAATATGCAATATGTTATTGGTACATGTTTGGAGTTTTTTCTATATTAGAATTAAATATTCAGTTTATGTTTGAAATTGTATTTTCATTTCCAATTATTAAAGGGACCTGTACATGATTGACCAAAATATTGTAAGATAATGAAGTTAAGGACATAATCTATTTATACTTATAAACCATAAAATTTTAGTTTTACGACTAAACGCCACAGATTCAATTTGATTGTCTAGTATATAGTATATGAGTAGCGGTAGACGATTCTCACCCAGAGAATACGGTTTTAATCCGTAATCCAGATTGGTGAATAAAGTTATAGAAGTGGTTGAAAAAATGTTGAGGATTTTGGAAACGTTGAATTCTTCAAAAATTTGGGCATTATATCTCCACTTCACCAAAACATTGCTATAAATATTCATCTGGAGACTATTGTCACTCCTGAAGATGCTAGTTTTATTAGCGAAACGTAAGTCGAGTATAATGAAGGGATTTGGTGACGAGGAGACAAATTTCTCAAATGAATGGATACATCGATGGGGTATTGAATAAAACACAAAATGTACCTATACGTATTCAATGAAACAATATACAGTGAGGCCCTAAAGTAAGGGCTAAATAAATTTTCTACGTTATTAGCCATTTTTAAGAAAACCCCTCATACACGTCAATTTATGTTTTCTAAAAGACACTCTGTAACATGAAAAAAAATCGCCGCTCCTTCACCCTCTCCAAGTGACAGCCACTCTTCAATTCTTTTAAATGAAATAGGGGATCAAGTGATACCTCATTTCGAAGGACACTCAATTATCTAAGCCATGCCTATTTTTTTTAAAATTTCGTTGATGCGTCATGAAAAAAATTACTTTCAAAATGTTTAAAAATTATATATCACATATACTACGAAATTCGCTGTATATTCAATCCACCTTAATTTTTTCACATACATTTTTCAACTCTACTGTCACGTATGACAAATAACAGTAAATTAACCAAACAAAATTAAGGTGCATTAAATATACAGCGAATTTATTAGTTTTCGTGATTGTAACATTTTGAATTTTTTTTCATGACGCAACAACGAAATAAAAAAAATAGACATGGCTATATAGACAATTGAATACCCTTAGAAATGAGGTATCACTAACCCCCTATTTCATTTAAAAAAATTAGTGGGGTGGCTGTTACTTTGAGGAAGGTGGATGCTGGGCAATTTTTTTTATGTCACAGAATGTCTTTTCGAAAACATAAATCGACATTTGAGGGTTTTTCTTGAAAATGGCTAGTAAAGTAGAAAATTAATTTATCCGTTACTTTAGGATCTCACTGTATAAATTATTCATGATGATGTAATCCCACATTATGAAATTCCATAGCAAATTCACATCGGAGTGTATTTTTCAAATCAGAAAATCAAACCGTAATATTGCAATGTGAAATTCCAGTGCAAATTATTCACGTTAGAAAATTACACCGTAATATTGCAATGTGAAATTCCAGTGCAAATTATTCACGTTAGGAAATTACACCGTAGTATTACAAAATTATGTCACAATGTAAAGTTCCATCGTAAAATTATGTTACAACGTAAAGTTACATCGAAAAAGTGCTGTCAGTTATTCAGAGTAAATATCCAAGGTGATATAACACGTGATATGCAAAATTCCACACGAATGTAAATTCCCGCCAAAACGGGCGGTAATTAAATTGCTGCTACTGGGAGCGGAAAAAATTATCCCAGTGTGGAACTGTCGATCAATAATAACCAATAAAGCGAACCTTTTGAACTATTTATCAAAGAATCAGATAGAAATAGTGATTTTATGTGAAACCTGGATCAAGCCAAATCAAAATTTCAATATTCCCTGTTATTATAACCTCACTCACTGAAGTAGAGCAGATGGTAAAGGAGGAGTGGCTATACTCACCCGATCTGAAATATCTTATCAAATTGTAAAATTGAATCCGAATATTAGCCAAAATATAGAAATGAGTGCTATAAGGCTGGAAAAAGAGAACCTACAAATTGTCTCAGTTTACAAACCCTCAAACATCTCAAAACATCTCAAAAAACGAATACGAAAAGTTCTTCAAACAATTTCGAATACGCACTTTGATTTGCGGCGATTTCAATTCCCACCATTCTTCTTGGGGCTCACATAATGACAATAATCAAGGCCAAAACCTGTTTGAATCCTTTGAAGACAGTTCTTTCAGTACACTTAATACTGGTCAGCCTACTAGGGTTACCCCTCCTTATCAAAATCCATCAGTTGTTGATATTTCCTTGGCCACATCCGATTTATCAGGAAAATGTGACTGGATAGTCATTCCAGATCCAATGGGTTCAGACCATTTTCCCATTCTCATTGAAATTGATTCAATAATTCCTCCCTCCCATATTAGTCCCTCTACTAGGTGGAATGAAAACGGCGCTGATTGGATTCAATTCCAGTCGGTATTACGAAATGAATTCAAGTGCCCAATTGATTAAACAAACGAAGAAAGATTTCGCTATCTCCTAGAAACTATAACAAATGCAGCTGATGCTGCAATCCCTAAAAAAATATTCTTTTACCCCTTCCTCGAATAGACCGATTTGGTGGGACGGTGAATGTACTTCATTTGCCAATAATAGAAAAAAAGCCTTCGGTAGTTATAAGAAAACATCCAATTTCACAAACTTCATAGAATATAAAAAGCTAAATGCTCAAACACAAAGATTATTCAGAGACAAAAGCAAAAAAAGTTGGGTAACTTTTGTCAATAAATTGAATAAAAATACCCCCCTTTCTGACATTTGGCATTTCATTAATACAATATCAAATAAAAACTATGGAAGAAGAAAGAAAGATATCGGTCCAGAATTAATACAGAAACTCCTTGATATTTTCGCCCCCCCTTCTGCCTCCAACGACAACTCCTATTCAACCAGAGATAATTCTACTGTTCCAAAAAGTATTATCGAAAAAGAATTCACTTTGAATGAACTCAATAGTGCACTCAAAGTGACTCGTAGCACTGCTCTGGGGCCAGACTTCTTAACATATCAAATTCTCGGATATATAACTGATGACGTGAAAAATTGCCTATTGAATATTTTCATTAATTGGTGGTTGAAAGGTGAATACATTGATAACTTTAAACGAATAATCATTTGTGTTATTCTCAAACCACACAAAGATAATCCTGCATCGTACCGCCCAATTTCTTTGCTATCAACAATTACAAAAACTTTCGAAAGAATGATAAAAGCAAGACTGGAATGGCATGTTGAATAAAAAAAATTATTACCAGGTGGTCAATTTGGATTCCGGAAAGGCGTAGGAACTACAGATGCCCTAACCCAATTGGTTAGTGATATACAATGCACATTTTCTTTGAATAAATATCTCGCGTGTTTTTTCCTTGATCTGAAAGGGGCTTATGATGCCGTGGATTTAGATATCCTCAAAATAAAATTAGGTGATTTTGGTATATCAATGAAAATATGTGCTAGTTTGGTGGAATTGTACAAAAACAGAGAAATCACAATAAGAGACCACAATAATATAATTCACGGCTCTCGTATTTGCAGAAATGGATTACCTCAGGGTTCAGTATTGAGCCCACTGCTATTCAACATGTATACTGCTAGTTTGCACGACATGTATGGAAGTTCTATCAAATGCATTCAATACGCTGACGATGTATGCTTATATACTATCCATAATTCATATGATGAGTGCGTCAGAGAACTCAAACACATCATGTACGTTCTCAAGAGCTGGTTACAAGAGCACGGTTTTACTATGTCAACTGAAAAGTCAGCAATTACATTCTTCACGAGACATAGGCTACCAACAATCAAAGAAATCACACTTTGTGGACACAGTATCCCCATTGTCTTACAATATAAATACCTGGGTTTGATATTAGACACGAAACTGACGTGGACTAAACATATAGAGTACACTAAAAGTAAATGTGAAAAGGTATCAATATGCTCAGGTGCATTTCGAAAAAGAGATGGGGTGCTGACCCACAAATTGCACTCATGTTCTACCGCTCATATATTCGCTCAATTTTGGATTATGGAAGTATTTTTTACGGGTCATGTTGTAATTCAAATTTAGAAAAAATTGATAGAATTCAGTACAGTGCAATTCGAATAAGTCTTGGTCTGATGAAATCCACTCCATGTCCCGCTATACTGGCGGAGGCTCAAGAGCCCCCTCTAGTGTTGCGAAGACAGTACCTAGCCAGTAAAATGATGATCAAACTCCGAGCACGGAACTCAACTGTGCTTGCAAGCATTGCGTTTCTCAATACTGAAAACTTAACAAATAAATATTGGAGACTGAAGAATGATCCACCTCTAGCAAATGCATTCATTACAACTAATTATATGAATATTCCTTTATATTCCAAATGGCCACTATTTCAAGGCGAATTTGATACATTAATAGCTAAACCCACACTCATATACCCGTGCTATACCGATAATCCGCTTTACAATAATCCCTTCTTGAAATCCATACTGAACCACTACGGTAATAGTATAATCATTTACACTGACCGCTCTAAAAGGGATGGTAGGACAGGATGTGCGTTCTACATTTCAAACACCAATGAAACATTTAAATATCGTATTAATGACGACGCCTCAGTGTATACCGCGGAAGCTGTAGCTATCGAAAAAGCACTGCTCTGGGTCACTACATGCAACATTGGGAATACCATAATTTTGTCTGATTCAAAATCTGTTTTACAAACTTCAAATAGCAACCCACACTTCAAAAACGAAATTATCTGTAAAATAAGACAATCGATTTGCTCTTTGGCAAGAAAACAAGTCAAAATTATATTTATATGGTCCAAAGGACATGTAGGTATTGCAGGAAATGAAATTGCCGACTTAGCTGCAAGGGAAGCAACAAAGCTAAACTCCATAAGCGAAATCTTTATGATGAGTTATTATGTCTAGCTAAACAAACTCAAAGAGAGCAGTGGAAATATATCTGGTTAGACTTTGTTAAGACAAGTAAAAACCACTACAAGTATATCCACCCCGAATTACCAGTCAAAATACCACACACCTCAGAATTTCTGGTACCCAGATCCTATTCATCCACTATCAGTCGTCTGAAAATGAATCACGGTTGTTTGCCGGCACACCTTAATAAAATTGGCGTCGTAAATTCGAATAAGTGTCCTTGTGACAATTCATCAGTTGGAGACCTCAACCATATATTTTTTGAATGTAAGAGAAACTCACAGAACATTTCTGAATTTTGAACAAACTTATCTTCTTGAATGTATCTCTTCCTATAAATATCACCAGTCTACTTTCTCTCAATGATAAAAACATATATAATGAAATAATTAAATTCTTAGCAAAGTGTGACCTAAAAATATAGAATCATTTTAATTATAAAAATCTGTGGCAAATAGAATACTTCTGATGCCAACTCACTACTGACACACACACACAAAAAAGTAACTTCAATTTTATCGTAGGGTTTTTCCATTTTCCAGAGGAGTCATGTATTGATTCAATTTGCAATTGAGAATGTTCCTCTTTAAAACTATTATTCATATTATAGCAAGTAAACTAGATAAACAAACTCTCAAAGAGTGGAAAGAAAATCATAATTCTGATGTGTCAACTTTGAATGAATTTTTAAAGTTCATGAAGAAAAGAGCAGATGTCTTATTGAGTCCCTAGAAGAATGTTAATCGAAACAAAATACGAAAGACAAACCTACGCACGTGGGGAGTGGTTATTTGGGAAACGACAACAGCGCGCCCTTCGAATGAGTCAGAGATCCGGGACAACGAAAATAATAATAATAATAATGATAATGAAACTGCAGAGACTCAGGTCCTCCTACAGCAACATACGGATAAGCCAATGCATAGGGTCTTTTTCAACAACATCAGAGTCCTTGACTTATCCAAAAATTCGACCATTGCCTTCTTCAGGTCAAGTGAGCTAAAGTCGGAGACGAAGGAATTCATAAAGGCCTGCCAGGATGGTGTCTTCAACTAGTTCTACACCCTAGTCTACCGTAGACGCATGATGGGTATAAAGGTCCCTGACACCAAAAACAGGGCGTGTCGTGGGGCACATTATAATGCATTTGCTGTCAGTATGCCCATAGCTCATGCGGTCTCATAGGAAATAGCACGGCGCTACGAGTGTTGTACTACCATCTACGAAACTAGTACGGTATAGAAGAGACACCGGTGTTGCCTTAAGCCGGGTACTCACTGACGAACTGCAACCCCTAGTGTAGACGCGTTGCGAACCAGGTTCGCGAGCCCACTTCGCACCGCTCGCAGCAAGCCACCAGTTGTCGGTTTTTAGGACGAACACAAAGAGATTCTCAGTTGGTTCGTGGACGTCGATTTGGGAGGTTTCACCGTGTGTACGCCCGCTAGTCTTGCAACCAACAAAAAATATGAGCACGTGGGATGAAAAAAAAAGGTTTTGGAATTAATTGAAAATTACAAAATTATCTCTGTTATATTGGATCCAAAAAATAAAGGCTCGTATAGGAAATATTTGAAAGTAGATGCTTGGGATAAAATTGGGACCATTTAAATTAATGCAATATTCAAAATCTGTTTCATTTGCATTGCGACGCGAGCTCTCTACGAACACAGCGGATCGCGAGGGTCGCGAGAAGCAAGAAAGTGTATAAATTCTCTACGATCTGTTACAGTAACGGTTGCAGTTACAGTTGCAGTTCGTCAATGAGTACCCGGCTTTATGATCCGGGAGGTATTGAGTCCGTTGTGGAGAATGAGAAGTGCCGAATTTTTTCAACTGACAACAACTTTTAGAAAGGCATTTCTTAGAATCTAATTTTCAGGTCGACTCTATTGATTGTTTCGAATCGGAAATCGGATGGAAAAAAATCCTAATACACAAATTATTTGTTGAAAAATCAGTAGGAAATCAGTGAATCACTCATCAAGTATGCTATGGAAATAAAATTGAATAGAAATTAATTCAAAAACAAAAGTATTCAAACAGAGAAAAAACACCCATACTACTACAAGGAGAAAAAAATCACTAACTATTAGTGAAACTTGAATATCCACAAGTAAAAACTTGAATACTATATGGGACAAATGACCATGTTAATTACAACTGAAAAAATTGAGTTCCTGGAAATGAACACTTACCACTACTAACCTATTTTGATATATTTGAGATTAATACCCTCTATTGTCCACTTTACTAGTGCCAAATGAATTTTTCACTTATGGATAGAATATAGGTGCATTATTATCAGTACATTGATCACTAACCCCAAGTGAACTCAATCTATAATTTTTCAGCCAGCACTTTCTTTTTGACCTATCTTTGGTATTATTTTCCATACCCAGTAGAGTAGCAGTTTCCTTGTCATTGGTGTATTATTTACTTACTTGAATCGTTTTCTCTGAGTATCCTTTATGGTCAGTTTCGAGTTTTTGTTCTGTAAGTAGATGAAAATTGCATCATAGAAAAATATACTTCAAATCATTTCAAAATATGAAATAATCGATTGACTATTATCAACAAGTAAGTATGATTTTCTCCTATCTTTGACAATCGTCCTCGACATATTAGATTATTGCATGATTCTGAAAACTTTAAAGTATAATTATTGCCACATACTTACAATTTTTATCCAATAACACTGGAAACAAGAGAGTGAGAATAAAGTGAAAATAATTCGACAGATATTTCGAAAACTTGTTGCCAGGCAATAGACACGAGAGCCCGAAGGGCTCGAGTGGCTATTGCCAAATGGCAACAAGTTTGAGAAAAAATGTGGAGAATTATTTTCTCCTTTATCGAACTCTCGTGTGGTATTCGATAGATTATTTTTTGATGCCCCAATCATAGACACATTCTTTATATAACATTTTTATTCATTACGGTTATATAAATTCATTTTTCAATTTGCATGCAAACTGATGATCAAATCAAAAGTATCAGTTGTTGTCACACAATAAAAACAAAATACCACGAATATTCCCGAGGCAATAATCTAAGTAGAAAATTACCACTATAATAATGTTGTGATGGGCTTGAAAGTACATCATAGCTTTAAATTGATGGTTTTTAATGGTTGCAAGATATGTCGAAAAATAATCACTGGAAAACCATCAATAAATAATACACTCTTCCATTACTATAAACATTTATCTTGCATAAATATTATGCCGGCAACAATCACACTCATAACAGGACGCTACATGTGGATAAACCAAATCAAATGAAATGACGCCGCGGCTTATGAGGCCATTTTCGCAACAGAGGAATTTTGCGGAAACACCCGAACGTGGCCGAACCGAAAAAGTTAACTAAGCATAAGCGAATTGATAACTTCCCCAATTGACTTTATCGATTGATGTTATTATTGAGATGGGTTAGACCAAGTGAAGTTGTTTCAGATAAACTATTCAGTAGAGGTAGGTTTCATTATACCCACAATTAGTTCAGTGTGCACCTATATAGATATCGAACAGGAAAATATTACGATTCGCTAAGTATTCTGATGAGTTACGGTCATTTTCCCACCGTAGGTGAAAATTTAGTACCCACAATTGACTTTTTTTCAAGTAAACTACATAGGTATTTACTTGGACGAGTTTTCTCCGTGCAGGATATTAGTTGAAGGAATGAATGTTCGAAGTGCATTCCGCCAACTTCCTGACATTTTCTGGCTCTATCAATGGTGTTTCGCATAGCATTTCGCAACATATCGGGAGATATTAATAAAATTCACGAATACGATTCATGTGTGTTTCATTTCGTTCAAAATGTCCTTTTGCTATTTTTGTTGATATCTCATTTTCAACAAAAATTTGTAATAAAGTTAAAAAATTTTTAGGTTTTCCGAATATAAAATCTATTCATTCCGTTGGTGTTCATTTTGATTTGGAATAAAAATAAGAAAATGTAAAAAGTGAGGTTAAAAACCATACGAGAGTCGGATGAAAGTCGAAATGTCTGGAAACCATGGCATGTCTAAAGAATACTTTGACACCCGGTATATTGAGGGTTCAATTGTCTATTGTGTATATTTCCAGCTCAGGCATATTCTTCTTTAGTCCTTGGGTCTAGATTTTTGCCGTAGGTTGTATGCTGCTTACTCATATATTAGTGCTCAAGGTTTTCCAGATGAGTGTTTCTTCCCACACTCAGCATAATAGTATCTCTAATGATTTTTGATTTTCTTTCCTAAGAATCATATCCTATATTCTTCCACAAGAAAACTCTGGAACGAAAATAGATACAGTTTTGGTTAAATGGGAAAAAAGTTGCGTAAACAGAAGAGCCATTTATACGGAAGTGTAAAGTTTCCAATAATATTTTTGATTTTCAAATTGTTAAAAAAAATATTAACTTTTTTTCTGGTGTTATCGTCAGAGCTGGTACAAGATAAAAGTACTTCTACAAAGAAACTTTTTATGAGCTTTCTTGTAATGATATCATTCTTACTATCCGACTTTTATTATCAAACAACCATAACCAACTTTATTGCTTCAAATACGGCCTCGTTTCAACAAATACAGATTTTACAAGTATTTCTAATGCTGAATTCAATAATGTATCACGCGTGGCAAATTCATTGAGTCAGATCACCTCGAATTTTTGAGACATATTCGAGCACGGGTCCGAAATCGAAAAATGATAAATTATTTATCCTAGATATGAATGAAATGAAAAGTTTAGGTTAACATGTTAAATGATTGGTGAAAATCTCCTAAAGAATTCCTGATGATAGCCAAAAGTAATCTGAAACGAGTTGAGACCGGATTGAGTGATATATCATTGAATTCAGAAAGGAAAATACTCCATAAACGGCATTCTTCGAAACAGGGCCGCCAAAACTTTACCAAAACTGTATCTATTACCGTTTCAGACATACCCGTGTTGGACACCCTTATACCGGGTTGTCCACTTAGACTATCGACCCTCAATAACTCCCCAAAAATTGATTTTACAAAAAATTGCCGAAACACGTCGATTTTTGTTTGGAGGGGGACACCATTTGACGAGAGGAAGATATTTTATACTTCAACTCCCTACTCCCCAGAGCAACCCCCTCTATAATTTTAATATGGAATGAGGGTCGTGTCATAAATCATTGTGAAGGTAATTCAATTCTGACTCTAACGTTGCAAGATTTTCTGAATTTGAATGAGGCGTTCTCGAGATATTCAAGTTCATTGTTCAAAATGATCTCCATTATTATCTCTCAGACACTAGTAGAGTTCAGTCGTAATTATCCACCGATTGTCTTATTTTATTTGCTCACCGAGTACACATTTTAGTTTTTTGTTTTCAACATGATTGTCAAAGAAAAAAATACTAATCTCTGAGAACCACTTTTTTGTGAAATGGTGATAGTGTAGCATCGAAAATTGACCACGTATTTCAACAATTCTACTTGTATCGCGATGGTTTACACAAACGACGAGAAAGTTGAAATGATTTTTATTTTTGCTGCTCAAAATGAGTGTGCACGAGCAACAGCTCAGATCTTCAATGGGAGACACGAAAACAGAAACGTAACTCACAAGTGAGTATTATGAGAAATGGTCATAGGAAAATGTTATGGTATTTTTTGATCATTCTAGATATATCTTGGATCTTGTGGTGAAATTCCGTGAAACTGGATCAGTCGCCAATAAAAAAAAGAATAGGATGGCTTGTGTTACAAACGAGAGGAATCAAATAGAAGTTTTAGGACAAGTTGCAGTTGACCCAACTTTGTCTACACGGCAACTAAGTAGCATAACAGGCATATCGAGAACTTCCATAATGAGGGTGCTAAAATTGCACAAATTCCATCCGTATAAGTTGCATCTTCACCATGAACTGAATGAGGATGACTACGACAGACGATCTGAATTTTGTGAAAATGTTACAAGAATGATACAGAGGAACCACGGATTCATTAAGCATATTTGTTTCAGTGATGAGTGTTAATTTTTTTTTAATGGGTTAGTGAACAGACACAACTTTCGCTATTGGAGTCAGACCAACCCCCACCTACTTAGAGAAGAGCACACACAATGGCCCCAAAAGTTGAATTTGTGGGCAGGGATTCTGGGTAATAAAATCATTGGCCCAATATTTATTCAAGGTGATTTAAATGGTGCGGTTTATTTGGATATGCTGCAGAATCTGATTGAACCACTCATTTTGGATGCTGTTAACACGGACCTTGGTGATGATGGCAATCCAAATCTATTGGCAGAAAATATTTATTTTCAGCAAGATGGGGCACCACCTCATTTCGTATTACAGGTGATAGAATGGCTATCCCAAACCTTTCCAAAGAAGTGGATAGGTCGTCGAGGTCCAATAGAATGACCAGCACGCTCGCCGGACTTGGCACCCAATGATTTTTTCATCTGGGATCATTTGAAATCCGTTATTTATAAAACTCAACCTACTGACCTGAACGATTTGGAAAGAAGAATTATAACTGAATGCCAGGCAATTACCAGAGGAACATTTTCAAACGTGCAGGAGGAATTTGAAAATAGACTCTACCACTGTCTGGGAGTTAATGGAAGTCATTTTGAACATTTTCTGTGAACACATTTTTTATAATCTATTTCGTATAATTTATTTTCTCACAATTCAACAATGTGCCATTTGAACACGAATATCTCGAGAATGACTTTTTCAAATTCAGAAAATTTTGCACAGCTAGTATCAGAATTGAATTACCTTCACAATGATGTATGACACGACTCTCATTCCCTATTAAAATTATAGAGGGGGTTGCTCTGGGGAGTAGGGGGGTCGAAGTATAAAATATCTTCTTCACGTCAAATGGTGTCCCCCTCCAAACAAAAAACGACGTGTCTCGGCGATTTTGTGTAAAAGTGGACCACCCGGTATATTTCGTACACTGCAATCATCTTTCAAATAGGTATTTACCCTTAGTAGAAGTCCGCCTATGTTACGAAGATAACCGTGTTTAACCCTTGTAGGTATAATAAACATATTCGATCCAATTTTTCATTTGTGGGTGCCATTAGTGTTATCTAAATATTCCTTTAGATAAGAATTTCAGGGATTTATAAGAATACAATCTGGTTAATATTTCACTCAGACAACTATCAGTGATAATTTATTATTTTAAAAATGAAGATCAAAGGGTTGTCGATATTTTTCCCCGTTCGTACCCCCTCTCGTTCAGTTAAAAAATAATTATGAAATAGAGCTGTGTGAGTTGATATATTTTTTATCATCATATATTCTTGATGCCAGATAAAAACCGAGATGCCAGTAAAAACCGAGAAAAAACTTTAATAACCATTATTGAAACTTTAGTACTGACAATCAAAAAGAGCAACTGTATTTGGGACTGGATCTCACTTTAATTGCCACCAGGAAAAAAAGACCCAGACAGTGTTTACTTGCCATTATCAAACTGAAATTGAAATATAAAGTAGTGCTATGAATTGAAGTATTTACAGTAATGACACAAAGTTTTTGCTCTCAGTATATATTTTAGTTGTTGTTATTGTCGATTTTATTTGGTATAGAAAAGAAGGTATTTGTCGTTATTGAAGTGTACATTTGGTACTATCAATTGATTTTACTCATCGTTATTCCATACTGTCTTTGTGGTGATGAAAATAGCTGTTTGCTATTATTAAACCACATCTTTATGGCAAATACATGATGTCATTGTTACAATAAAATCATTAACTTTGTCGGGGCACGTCTTCCTTCAGGATGTCTTTGGGACGGTTTGTTGCTGTAATACTTTATTATAAAAATAATTAATACAGGAGCGCGATACTTAGTCACTTTTTATGCTTGTTGTACAGTGGTTGGAAAGTCTCTCTTCGCCCTCGTCGCTCTGGGACCCAATTTTTGAATTGTCGGAATTGATTCTCTAGAGAAATATGAGACAATATGACGTCATTTTCTTTCAATTTCGAGCAATAGGTACCTATCTATCTAGAAAGTGACGTCATATTTCTTAAGAGAATCAATTCCGACAATTCAAAAATTGGGTACCAGAGGGTTTCAGTCGTGCTAAATGCTGAGCGCTGTTGCAACACTTCACATAAGAATACAATTTCAGGAATAACTAGTCTGATACTTAACATAATCGCCCCTTTTGAAAGGTAAGGCTTGAATATTTATCAAAAATGCAAGAGTTTTCTACTATTGTTCTGTTGTCTTTATTGACGTTATTTCTCTGTTCTTGTTGAACTTCATAACAAGAGTTTGTATGTTCCTCTTGAGCCATAAAGGATCGAATTTCCGGAATTTGGCTGCTTCTTAATTTAGCAAAGTGTGAAATGTTTTTGAGTTTTGAGGCCACTTGTGTTGTTCAATAAAAAAATTAGGTCCGTGTAGCCACAAATCTGAGTTTATTAAATCCTTCAATGACATACCGCGTGAGATTATATCAGCTGGATTTTTCTCAGACGCAATGTGATTCCAATTTTGAATCTGAGTGTTCCTTTATATTTTTGCGACCCGATTTGCAATGAAGGTTTTCCAAACTTCTAGTTAATAATGTTTATAATGAAACTTTAGTGTTGATGACTTTCACAAATTTTTGGTTAATAAAACCGCGACAATTCTTTCGGTTTTGTGAAAATCAACATTAAAGATTTATTATTAACATCAACATGGGTTATCATTAAGTATTAGATACATCGATTCAAAATACAGTTAACAAGTCTTTCTCTTACTGCAATGAAATTGATTACTCCACTTACATCAATTATTTTGGTTGGAATATTACAAATACTGGCTTTTCCGAAACTATATAAAATGATGTCAAATGGAAACTGAAAATTCATTTTGAAGAAATGACGACTCATTATTTTCTCTCAAAGGTGCTAAAATTCAGGGCAAGAGTAGTAAATTTATTGAAGTGTTCAAAACTTTCATAAAAAATTACAAGATTCAATATTCTTCATGAAGTTTTTCTTTCACTTCCAACGTGCAAAATCGTATAGATAAAATAGCAATCCCATATTCATTAATCAAGAAAAATCTGAATGACTTTCAAATTGACACCATGTGAAACATTATTAATCATAACTGATTTCTGTCATCACAAAACGCAAAACTAATTCATGAAGCGATGATATTGACCGTTGATAATAAATTTGCGCATGCCCGTGACCATTTTAATTACTCTGATGTATATGAAAATACCAAAGTACAAAACGAAGAGTCTTTGGAGACGGAAAAAATGGTCCAAGTAAAACGTTTTCCTGACTTTTTTTCGATTGTGGTAGGAAAATTAATACCTATATTAAAAAAAATTACGTTTTGTCTCTAAAAAAAGAGTATTCTGAACGCATGAACTTGTAGCAATATTATTGTTTACATGCAGCAAGTGCTTCGAACATTAGATAATTCACTTTTCATAATGTCAGATCAACATTTTACTAGCGCTGGAAAAGTGTTTCTGAAAAGTATATCATATCAACAGAGACTCGTGTTACAGGCATAATACTATAGTTTATTTTCAGAAGAGTTAGGTGTTATTACGATAATGAAACTGTTCACCTACTTGTTTATATGCGACCAGTTCGGGATCAATCGGTAGTAACCGTTGCACTGAACATCAACGTTTTCGCAAAACTGGCCTCATTCCAATAGACGAGGAAAGTGATGACGTCAAAAATGTCATTCTTGTCAAAAACTGATTCCAAACAAACATCTATCAAATTTAAATCAGCTTGTCTGATTGTTTATATGAAGATATTTCAACTTCTTTTGCTTGAGAAAACAAAACCCAAACAACCTAATACAAACTAATAAGCAAAGCAGCAAATTATCAACAGAGAAAGTCACCTAAAATTCTTTGTTTGGAATCAGTTTTTGACAAGAATGACATTTGTGACGACACACTTTCCTCGTCTATTCCAGCATTTGAGTTAGTATATAGTTGTACGTGGACGTGTTACATCGTGTGCCGGAGTTACACTTTTATTACTGTTGCTAGTTGTGTGAATAGTGTTAATTTGATTTGTGTATTTTACTTGTTGGTATGTAGAATGTGGATATTGACCTAACATTTCTAAAGTATTGATATTTTATGTATAATAGAATCAGGAGAATTTTCCAAAAGACTGAACAACAGTATTGTTTCAATAAAAATATCAAAAATGTACACATTTTTATTTCATTTCTTCATTATCTTTTATATTCAATTTTCAGAACGTTCTAATTCTACATTATGTTATGCATAACTTGGATTTGGTATGATCATAATGAGGAAAGACATTAGCTTGGCCTGCTTGTTCATTCATTCATACTGATGAATACAAACAGACTCAACAAGGTTCCGAAATTTTTAATTATGAAACAGGTTGTACTGGGTGATCCAGTAAGGGTATGGCCAGAGGCGATGATTTGTTCAAAAGAACCGTCAAAATGTTTTATACTTCTCCACATCAACTCATAGTTCACGAAGAAATATTGTCATAAAACTGCAATCTCTCTCTCCAGTTTTTTTTAGTAGTGTATTTTTCTAGCCTGTATATGCCATGCAAGTACGTTTTCTTATAGTATAAACTGAATCATTGCTACCTTGGTGAAACCGAACCTTTCATATCATTTTAAATTCAAGAATGAAATAAATGTATTGAAAATGAGGCTTTAAAGAAAACAAATGATCCTTCTTTGAGGAACTAATAACACTAAACTGAGGGCAAGTGGATATTTCAATTGAGTCCGTTGTATCCTGATACCAAAGATGGAATGAAAGCTATTAAAGGTAAGACAATAATAAACTACCCAAAAGTGAGTCATTTGATAAGGCCAAGTAAACTAAAATTACTATAATAATCTAAAAATGTTGCTT
Organism: Chrysolina oricalcia; assembly: GCA_944452925.2. Classification (NCBI taxonomy): domain Eukaryota; kingdom Metazoa; phylum Arthropoda; class Insecta; order Coleoptera; family Chrysomelidae; genus Chrysolina; species Chrysolina oricalcia. The sequence goes on along the minus strand of OX101809.2, from coordinate 52,618,749 downwards.
CAGTAGAATACTGTATAGTAGCAACTAATATATTTTTCAGTAGATTTAAGTAAATGAGTTATTTGAGAGTAAATCATTCTTCGTCAATGGTAAACTTACTTGTCACTAGTAGTTATCAAACTGAGCACCTACTGCAAATAAAACGTAGATTGAGGCTTATAAAATAAAAAGTTTGCTTCTAGTAAAGAGTTTAATATCGTTAGGTTACATTGCGTTCCTGAAGTGATCAAATTCAGGAATCTAATTTTTCTTGTGGCAAATAAAGCGTGTACTTGTCCCATATAAGTAGTATGCAAATTTTCACTTGGCGGTTGCAAATTTTACTTGCTACTATTAAATTTTTTTCCGTGGATCTAATACACTGTGTGCTTATCACTATCAATAACTCTCTTTAATTATGATAAAGAGCAAGTTATTTGTACTTAGTGCGGCCGTTGAATTAAGTATGGAAACTTTGATAATGGTAATCACTTCATTGTTAGAGTTCTTTTTATATTTCCAGCAAATGCTGCATTTCAGCGCTCGTAAGTGAAAAACTTATTGCCATCAAAATAGTGTGGAGTGCACTAGTGCATTTGGACCGTTTTTCTCGATGTAACAAGTTATCAATTAAAGACATGTTTTTGCTCTGAACAAACATACAGGAATGTTCCCAGGATTATATAAAGGTGATTATAATATATAGTGTGACGATTTCAAAAACTTAAAACTTAGAAATGCTCCAAATCATTTCTAGTATAGGAAGGGAGAACTAAAATGACATAAAGAACTTTTCAAATTTTGCACGAACTTTGGCAATAGCGCGACATACTTGAGTGATTCTTTGCCACACATCCTCAAGTGAGCAGACTAAGTGAACCAAGGATGACGGCCACTTGCGAATATTGTTATTATTATAATAATCACATTTTTTTCCTTTTAGGAATGTACCAGTCAGGTCCTGTCTCCGGTGCTCCGAAACATCCAGAGGGCGCGCTGTTGTTGTTTACCCCAATATAACCATTCCCCACGTCCGTACGGTGAGTGACTAATGGGTCCGAGAGTCATGAGCATGAGCAGACGAAGTGAACCAAGGATGACGGCTAAGATTCCTGCCATATTACGCTAAGCCGGTATTATTTTCAAGTTTGAGAGCAGTGTGTCCATCATTCTACCAAGGACTCCTATCACCATTTTAACCGAATGGTTCGGTAAAGCCTACTATTATAATAATAATTATTATTAGAAATGGCACACAACACTTCTATGAAGGATCTCCTAATTATCTTCTTCAAACGACGAATGATCAACAAAAATGATAGATATGTTAATATCCTCATTGAATACATTGGAGTTTTATCCCAACACCAAACCACTAGTTTTTTCACCTCTGCACGGGTTTCAGGCACCAAGTGGCCATCTTCTGGAGGAACTCCAAATCTTCATTGATTTTCAATTATGTATCTTTAATGTGGTTGTGGTCATCACATCGTAGCCTGTGGCACATACATTTGGCGAAGTCTGTCCACAACACTTCCACTGTCGTTTGCGGTTTGACCACAATATTTCATTGATTCCTAGATTTCACTCAACCGGCGTTTTGCAACGAAACACCGATCAAACGTATTGCTCCTAATGATGCTAACTTTGTAAGCGAAACAAACATCGAGAGAAATTGATATAGTTTTGATGTTTGTGTAGATAATACTCGTCTTACTTTCATGGGCCATTGTGGCGCGTAGATGAAGCGTTCGTTTCTTAATCTAATCATCGGTCTCAGCAAACACTGGGAAGTAACTGTGAAGTACTATGGTTGTAACTTTGCCACTAAAACATCAAATGAGATGTACCAGAAACATTTCCCCCCTCTCGCATTTGCAGCGTCCGTGACATCAAGTAGGGAAGTCTAGGGCAAAACGGGGTACTGTGGCATAACGGGGTACCGCCATTCGTTCCATTCGTTCCATTCGAATTATCCCGCCAAATCTCAGACGCATTATTCCCACTACCAATACCAAAGAGTAGGTTATAAAGAGGGAACTCTTCAACCAATCATCAATGAAATAGTAAATTTTGCTCGTTGACCTTGGGCTAACCCAACTACGAATTTATGAATGGGATGAAGCGATGGGTTAAGCCAATCAGAGCGATTGTAGAGTGACAGTTGACGTTGTCATTGTAGATTATAACTATCGTAATTGAGAAATCGCTTCGGAAAGATTCGAGTTGAATCGCACAATCATTTCTAAGCCATTATTAGTATAATTATTACTATTTTCATCAGATAGCAAGATAAACTGATGTTTTTAAGAAAAAATGTTCTTTGGAAAGCTGTACAGTGATCATTCTGGTTGAAAAAAAAAATAAAATGTAATTCCGGACAACCGACGAAAAACGAAGTGAAATCATATTTCACTTTCGAATTTTGTTTTTAATTATTTGAAACACATTTTATTATGGTGGTGTTATGATGTTACAAATATTTTTGGTTTTTCATCTTCTACAAACGATCGAAAAAAGGAAAACGACACGCAAGAAAATATTTTCTGATATCTGAATATTTCTAATTCTTTGTTATTGAAGCAGACGTACGAGTCTTCCATCAACCAGAATGATAAGTTAATTTTATATGATTTCTTCCTTTTTATCAGACAAACATTCATAACGTATTTGACAAGATACAATCTTTTTCGTTTCCTCAATAGACTATTGAGTTGTTTTTTCTTTTTGTAGATTATTTGAGGAAGGTTAAAATCAAAAAAGTATGTCAAACTTAAAATATTCATAGTTTACATCATCATTCTCAGATAGATCTTGTTCAAGTATTCATGTTTCTATCTGCAGGAAGTAGACTCTACATATGATGAGAGACAAAATAGCCATGAGCTAAACTAAAGTACATTTATTATATTTATTACTTGATGAAGTTTCTTTAAATTAAATTAATTTTCAACCTTTGCATTAAACACAAAAGTGCATTAATATTTACTCTTACGAAAAGAGTAGTGTTTCCCCAAGTCGATAGTCCATCAGAAAGTAATGAATTATATTTTTTAGTGTGAATCAAACTTTCACTCTGTATCGCAGTATCACTGCTGTTTTTACAAATACTCGAACTTTTTTTTTTCGAACGATTCGTGATCATTTTTAGCTGGTAATATTACAGAATGTAACGTTTTATGTTATTATTAAGTTATTGCATGTATTTCAGAATGACAAGAAATAAACAATTTCTATAATAAAAACACTTTCTCATTACCAATACACTTTATTATTTTTTTTCAATTTCAAAATAAATCAATTATACATTTCAAACATTCTAAAATTTAAGTTATTGAAACAATAAAAACTGAGAGGAAAATAAATTCAGCTGCATTTAAGATATTGGCGAATTTACTATTTCAGCTACAGGAAAACTAAAACTTTATTCTTTTTTTTTATCTGACTGGTCTGCAAAAATATTAAAGTTTCTATGGGGTTGACATCTTCTACTCGATCTCCACAAAAATACTTATACATGAAATGAGAGAAGAATATACAGTGAAATATAACAATCTTCTGATGTGTACACTCACAATTATGGTTCCCAAGCTTCAATAATCCACTGGGATGGTGGGATGTTCTCGTACAGTTTCACAAAAAATATTCTTGACATGATACATAAAACAAAAAAGGAGTGGAACAACACACAATGCTCTCAAGGTAATAAGTAAATACACTTACAAGGGGATTTCACATCCCTAGCCATACAAGTGATATCCAGACATTTTCTTGTTCACAGATGCTACAATAAAAAAAGGATACAAATGAAAAATCATTTAAACGCTAGTACACACATACTCACAGTTAAATATACAAACTTATTATTCATGTGATAATATTTGCAACTTTCTAGATTTCTTAGCTCTTCTTTTATCAGTCTGCCAACTCCGAAAATTTCGATTAGCATACTTCACAATATAATATATTCTCATCCTTATAAATAATTTCAGTAAATAAACATTGGGAAATTCAAAACAGGGGTGCACAAATGGTATTTCTCTCAAAATGTTGTAGAGATGTTCGCCTGTTTTTCCTATAGCTGCAGATTTTACATTCTCCATCAACATTTTTTCCATCAAGGATACGTAGTCCACAAAAGTATCATCTGGCATCAACAATTTTCCATAAGTTCCTTCTTTTCTACCATATTTGTCAGTATCACCTGTTCAGTTTTTTTATTAAAACAGAGTAATACAGAAATAATTCAGCAATACCTTTAAAGTGACAGAAAAACTTGGTGGGAACCAAATCATCTGAAGCTCTCGCATAATCCTGACATACATTACAAGAATGCTTTTTTAAACATTTTCTTAAAAGGTATCTAATGTACTGTTCAACATTTCTTGTTGGTAAATCATTTCTTCTGAAATCTGTGTAAAAACATGTTCATTCAATTCATACATAATTTTGAAGATTTTGATAACTCACCATGTTTGTTGATAAAACGAAAACCCATAAAAAATCCAAACTGAAAATTTTGCAAAAAACAAGCTTAAAATAAAAAACAAGCTTAAAATAATAATAAAAAAAGCAATAAACAATAAAAGATAAACATATTGAGCAAAAATTATACAGGGAAGAAATTTCAAAAGAAATTTGGCATTATATCTTAAAAGAATTTGTCAATGATATTGTGGGATTAATTCTCTCAACAGCAACTTCTAGGTCTTCAACTCCCCTCATTAATAATACATCCACATCAGCAGCACAGTTGAATGTATCTACACAATCCAGTAAATCCATGCAAGACAGTTTTTGCATGCATCATAAACTGAATTGGTGTTGGATTCACTGAATTGCCTCCTTGTTGGCGAATTTTACCAAAAAAATTTTCCACACAATCTTGATTTAAACGTCTGGTTTTCATTTCCTTCAATCCTCCCTCCTTTAGATCATTCCACAACTTCATTATACTCTTGATAGTTACCTGAAAACAATTTATGGTTTTAAATGTCCCTGTTATATCTTCCTTACCCATTTTTGTTTGTTTGAATACTTTCATGTTTTTCAAACTGATCAACATAGATTTCAAAAAGTTTTCCTGGCTCTCAGTTCCTTTGTATGGTTTCTTGTATTGGTTTGTAGTTTTCGTTGTGCTAGAGTTGAGTACATCAAATAGGTGATCGAATTTTTCCAATAAATTGACAGTGCCAATTGCAGAGGCATTGATTCCTCCATTTGCTATGTAGGTGGACAAAGCTAAAAAATATTCAAATTTGATATTGAAATAGTAATCATTGTCTTGAAAATGTTTTATCAAATGCAACAGGGCCTTGTATCTACTCATAGCATATTAGCTTACCAGAAACTACTGTTGAACTGAACACCTGTGTGGCATACTTTACTTTCATCTTCTGGAAATTTGTGGTGTAGATGTGAGCGTCAGTTAGTTTTGGAGCCATTTTCAAATCTCTTTCTTTTTCCAAGTCATATAATTTTTCAATATCATTCCATTTCGCTTCCTGGTTTTCAAATAATACTATATATTTCATCAAAATGTTCCTTATACCCTTGAGAAGATGTGGTGTATCAAAAATGTAGTACATATTTCTGCCATTCACCTGAAACATAGAATTTTCTGTAGTTACGCCTAAATGTTTTGCAAACTTAGTGAAGTTCGAGCCCATATCTGATATAAGAGCCCGAACATCTAGTTCAGCTTCAGTCATTTTGGAGATACAATCAAATACTATCGGTTTCAAATCTGAACTGTAACAAACATAATTCAAAAAGAAAGAACCCAATGGTTGCTTCCAGTTGTCTTGAACTCCTCTTGCCATCAATACCAATGCATTTTTTGCTGGAATAAATGTCTTTCCCTTTCCTGAATCATAAACATCCAAAATTATTTCCAAAATTCCTATAACGGAATTAAGATTTTTTTCCGCTCACCCAAATCCTGAAAACCTATTATTTCATCACTTTTGAGATCATACTGCATACTACTTTTCAGTATTTTTGCGTATGGCGATAATCTGTTTTGTTATTTGAAGAATAATAATTGGATTTTTCGGTATCTCAGTTCAAAAAATTATTTTCTATTATATCATTAGGAAGGAATGGTTATGCTGAATAGTACAGGCAAGAAAAAGTTGTATGTTCCTATTTAAGTTATGGACCTACAGAGTATTGTTTTTTTCCCAATTTTTCCAATATTTTTTTTGGCGGCTTTTTATAACGCCGACGAATGAAAATAAAATATCACAGAAGTAGCAACTGTTATCAAGTGACGTATGGTTTCCATAGCCAGCTTTTCAATTTTTGGCTTTCATTTTGCTTCCACGGCCTACTCGGTGAATTTCAATAATAATTTTTTTCTGATCTAGTTTCTGGTTAGATACCAACTTGTGATATGTCATTAGAAAGGGAATTGAATGCTGACTAAAGCGAAAAGAAAAAAAATAGGGTTTCCATTTAAAATAAGAAAGTTGATGTTACTTCCGGTCAGACCGGAAGTTAACTTCGACATGTCAATATGCTCAAATTCTAGCTCTTATGTCATTATATCGACGCTCCAAATTTCACAAACCTACTCCATACAATAACTGAGATATTCCGTAGGCAATACTTCCGTAGCCACCCGGTATTGTGGTTCACACTGCCTATTCGGACTATTTTCTCTATACACCAAGAAAACGCAACTCATTTAAAATGAAGAATTGAATTGACGGGACAGACTATGATTCAATATTAGTAAAATGAGCATTGTCCCTCAAAAAAAAAATATTGAAAGATGGGACAATACAAACAAAATTTGGTATTTTGTTGTATCTATCGCTATATAATTTTGTTTTAACCTCAAAATCAACGATCCAGAAAAGTTTTGGAGTTGGCGAAAAGGGCATACCAAGCAGAGTCGTATGTATTGGTTCCCAATGCACAGATTGATTCTGATCCAGAGAGCGACGAAGAATACGAAAATGCAAAACTTCTTTTGGCCCCCAGAGCAAATGCTATTTTAGATTTTGAAGAAGAGATTCAGTCTGATAAAAAATTCACTGTTCTGAACTCTGTCAATATAGGACTTAATATTATAGATAACTCTGAATCAGAAAGTGATAAAGGAAACGAATATATTAATGACATCTATCATCTATCCAGATCAAGAAAATAATCCGAACGTGAATCAACTAGCTTCTCAGGAAAATGTCAATGTTTCCGAAAAAAGGAAAAGTGATGAGCCCATGAATCTGTGTAGGAAAACTCCTCCTCCAATTTGGAACAAAAGAACAATTGGTAAAAGTATACCTTTGCCTAGTACGTATTATGACTGGAATGAGGAACAATTTTATTTCCCGGTAACTATTGCTGAGGAATGCTTCACTGTACCAGATGAAGTTTTATCACTTTTTGATTATTTCAATTTGTTCTTTGAAAACGACTTGTTTTTAATGCTTGTGGAACAAACAAATCTTTACTCTGAGCAATTAAGTGAGGCGTCAATCCAAATTACCAAACATGATATAATGGATATTTTGGCAATAGAACTGATGATGGGCTTAGTTGAGATGCCGGCTCATACGGACTATTGGAGCTCGAACCTGATATATGAAAAAATTGTTAGTGTGATACCACTGAAAAAATACCTTATCTTCACTCTGCCGATAATGAACAGATTAATAATGACCGATACTTTAAAATACGACCAGTCATTGATCATGTACGACGGAATTGTACGAATTTAGAACAGGAAGTACGACAATCAGTGGACGAGATGATGGTTCCGTATAAAAGAACCAAAGCAGGATCACGCCGTCAGTACATTGAAAATAAACCAAAAAAATGAGGGTTTAAACTATTTGTACTCTGCAGTGTTTCCGGTATGGTCTATAATTTAATTTCCTATGGTGGGGACGACATATTTAGAGATATAACCTTTACTAATAAAGAAGAACAATTTGGTTTGGGTGGGCAAGTTGTCATAGCTCTAAGTCAAACAATTCCAAAACCAGCTTGTTCGGACGGTACTATATTTCGACAATTTTTTTTGATCCCCTGATCTCGTTTTCTGCTTACGTGATGAAGAAGAAATTCTTTCTCTTGGCACTCTTAGAGCCAATAGATTGAGAGGCTGTCAGGTGGAATCTGATAAAAACCTCAAAGCACAGGGGTATGGTGCATTTTGTCAGATGGTAGATAATGAGAAGAAAGTGTCCATTGTCAAATGGTTCGACAATAAATCTGTATTGATTTGTAGTTCATATGTAGATGCATATCCAGTTTCCACCATAAAAGATACGTAAAAATTAAAAAAAATTTGGAAAAACGGATATATCCAGCCCCCAGCTAGTGAAGCATTATAATAAGCATATGGGAGGAGTGGATTTGGCTGGTATGTTTGTCGCCTTGTACAGGACAAATTTCAAAACGCACCGATGGTACATGGCTATATTTTCACAAATTTTGGATATTTGTGTAAATGATGCTTGGTTGTTGTATAGGAGAAATATGAAATTACTTCAAACGGAAGAGAACGCAATAAATTTGAAAGATTTTCGAGGTAGAGCACCTAATTAACAGATTACTATTGAAAGATAGAAAAACTGGCATACCTAAGAAACGATGAATTTACCAAAGGAAAAAAATAAAAGTAATGTTCAAACCCAGACCTCAAGAAGATGTAAGGTATGACCAATATGTCCATTTTCCGATTTTCGCAAGTAAAGGGAGGTGTCATCGTTGCTCACAAGGGCAAACCCATATTAGCTGCCAGAAATGTGAAATACGGCTGTGTTTGACCAGTGGGAGAAATTGATTCCACATCGAACGATAGTTATGAAACTACATGTACATAAGTTCTGGAATAACTAACGTTGCCTCTCTGCGTGATGTTCAGATAGTAAGTATCTCAAATTATCAACAGATCTTTGCATGATCAGTGTATGTTGTTGAGAGATATTATGGTGCATTATGGTGAACACGATCTATTATATCACAAGTTCCCAAACATTTCAACTAGGCTGATGACTGAATGTGCCATACATAGTTCAAAATGGTTCATCTACCATAAAATGACAAAATGTGTGGAAACGTAAGTGAACTCAATTTATTTGTGGTTTTCTATTGGCATACCCTGATATATCACAGTCAGCCGTTATGGTTTAGGATACATAAACCACTTAGTCACATATGTCAGAAATATCTGTAAATACCTGAAGATAATTCGAGATATTCACACATCCCAACGTCTTGGGCACTACACAATTGACAATGCTGATTCTGAAGTTCACTCAAGCAGAACTCCATTATATTTTTCTCTGAAAGTTCCTAAGGATTGTACTATTTTATTTTCAAAGTGAACATTTATTTCGAAACTTCAAGATCATATTAGTTTATCTATTCTTCATAATGTAATAAACAATTCTACAGTTCAAAGTCGCCTACTTTTTCACTTTTCTGAGTGTAGAAGTAGATCCAGGAATATGATTCGTGATAACCTAGCAATGTGCATGTCTTCCGATACACAACACATTCTGTCTAGAATTCTGGCGATGTATCTTCTATAGTTCACATGATTCTTTTCGGTTAACCTGGTGATACATCCACAAAGACACGCCTACAAATCAAAAAAAATACCGAATCAGCATCTAGTAGTGTATTGATCCATGAACGCCCAAATTGTCTACTTTTTTCCCTATTGTGGCATCTGTACTTGCCAAGTTGAGGGTTATTGGATCAATTTGCGCGGTACATATCCATACGTAAATGCCATTTTAGTTATGTTATTCGAGTAGATATAAAATCATATGCATGTATCTATGGACAAGCTACTTGTGGAGTTGTGAACTTCTTAATACGTATTCATTCACTGGTTACTATGGAGATTTTGTAACTATGAAATATCTCAGGCCGGCCCTGAATTTTCACCTGATATTGGAGACTACTGGAATATTTTTATGTTATTTTGTAATGGTTATGTAAGATCATCGCATTCTTCTTTGTATTCTACTCACCAATACAGGTGAGACGTGTGCGATTTCACTTTTAATTTCATTTTCACATACGAAAGTCTTCGTTTTGTTTGCTATTTCATGAGGGGATAACCATCAATAAGAAATTCATAATGAACCGAATAATTTTCAAAGAGAAGAAGCAGCTCAGTTTTTTGGTCAGATACTAACCTTGACCTTAACCCAATGATCTAGTCAGCTTTCTTCGGATAATGCATTGGACCGAATCTAATGAGACAGCTGCATTCAACAGAAATGGGTTGAAAATTAATGTAACAGGTATCTGTGAGGTGATATAGTTTGTGTTACTGCACTTGTAGGTTTATAGGTAATTACTCTCAAAATGAAAATGAAAGTCTCAAAGCCAAATTTAGTGTCAGCATAAATAAAAAATTCACGTTTAAAAAAATATCCACGGATGGAATTTAGCAACAACATAGAATGACATGAAATTGAACTAAACAAACCGTATGATAACAAGAAATAGTGTAGTTATTTCTAAAGGAACGAAATTCAGTGGAAAAGCTCTTAGATAGTTGCATTTTTGCTCTTAGACAGTTGCAATGTAATGCAACTGTAGACATGTTTTCAAGCACTTCAAATTGGTGATTGTTGTTAATTCAATTTTATGGAATTCGACTAAACTTCAAATACCAATTGAATAATTGTGTCAGAAGCTAAATTTCGTGGTGTAATTTGTATAAGGATATCTAATGATGGCAGTAGGTCTGAGAGAACATTGCGAACCTCTTCTCGTGAAAATTGGCATAATGACTCTACCATGTTTGTTTATATATCACTGAATCGTCTATGTAAGGAAAAATTTCACTAATATTCCTTCTAGGCAGTCTAATGACTATCCAACCAGAAATAAATTCAACCCTTCATAGGTTACTGGTGGCTATTTTGACCGCGGAGAAAAATGATAGTCGCCGAACAGGTTCCGGTTTTGTTTTTAACCAGAACACTCTATTTGACATCCATTTATAGACGGCGGTCTTTATTTCGACCAGATTATAGCTCCTGCGCAGATGGTAAGGTTTGCGGATAATATTTCGACCAGTGTTCATTCAATTACACGCGGCCTTGGAGGTTACAATCCTAACCTCCATCTTATTATTCAGTTATTCTGGATAGCAATACTGCAGTTATGTAACATATATAATGCTTTTCATACAGGAATAATTCGTAAAACTACTTCTATTGCCGCTAGGATGATATTCTCTTTTGTTTTTGTCATAACCTAAATTTGTGGTGACATTACTGCGTGTGACCTTGAGAACAATGGCTAGAAGTAGTTCAAAATATTTCAAGTGTTTGTTTCTTGTTTTCCATTATAATTAAAAATACTTGTTGAAATGTTTCTACAATCGACTAGTTTAGCGATGTTGAAAATACTATATTTGACGCGATGGAATTGAAATATAGATCAGAACTAGTAGATCAGTTTTTTTTAATCCATCAATAAATGACTGAGATATAGATTATTTAAATTTACGTATTTTAGCTCGGGACGTCTTTGGTCTCCGACTCGTCTGTGATGTCACGCCACATGTCTAAGATGGCCATATCACAAATAATTATGTGTTAGATATTTAGCCGCGCCAAGGCACACATATGTAGTACTTTTAGGTCCAATTAAGTCACGCCTCATTAGTTTGCACCACTTCTTCCTTTTATTCATGTCATTTGGTAAATGAAAAAACAATTTATTGGGGTTTTTGATTGTCGTGCTTTTACACATAGGCACAATACAATATTTGTAGGACATTTTTTTAAAATTTCAGCCATCCTGTAATGAACAATACACGACACGAACGGCGCAAGTGATTGTACACCGATAAATTTGTCAGCACTCTGCGAATACCAGTCGCCTCGTTTATGTGATCATGTGGCGTGACGCCTCACACTAGATCGCTGCGTACTATGAAATTATTCTTCCAAGCGCAACTCCAAAGTCCCATAACTATTTCATTTCTAGAGATATTGCAATGATACTTTCACATTTTTGTTTCATTTTACTTACATTTTTAGAATTAATCCATAGTAAAAAAATTAAAATTAGTTCGTTTTGATTTTTTTGTGTTTGATATTTTCAGTATCCAAATGCAATATGGTTGGGTTTTGATTGGACACTGGTCGAAATATCGACCACCAAGAAAAAAATATTCTGTCATATTTTTTCATAACGTTACAACTTACATCGATTGTTTGAGTGGTTGACATGGTCGGAAGCCGAAGTTATCCACAAAGAACAGCATTGGTATAAGAGAAAGTTTATAGAGTCGGCTTAGATTCTGAATGATGACGTGTTCAGTCAGCCGAGCATAGAGATTCGGAATGTGTGGAAGTCACTTATCACTCGGCTAGATCGATTGAGATTTCACTAAAACTCTGTGTCAAGACCGATCATTTTCAGGTCGTTGTACCTGAAAAATTCCGAAATTAATTTTATCAGTTCGGAACGGGCATGCTATCACATTAATTAATAATGATGACACGATAGAGACCCCACAAAGATTATAATCACCTTTATAGCAGGTACATTAGTTGCATGCTATATAGTAAGGATCCGGGATATCTTGTATTCACACTCTTGATAACGACAGTAGATGTCAACTGTTGAAACGTCGTGACTCAAACACATGCAAATAATTCATTTTCTTTGTTTCTAGACAATGGAAGCCCAGAAGAATTCTACTAACTTACATCGAGTTCTTCAGTGCGATTTGAAGTGAAAATGCTTTCTTCTCGCTATGTATCAATTTGCCCTATGAAGGGTTAAACTACAACAACTATTCACTAGACTATCAATGGCGCAGAATCACCCAGAATCGATAATAGTCTGTTTTTTGTCATCTTGAAAAGCTTGTTTCTAGGTATGAATAAAATACTTTGACTGTTATTGATAGCTTATGTTATGTAAATTTCAGAACCAATTGATGTCACTCTGCCAGAGTTGAGCATTTTGAGTAATTCCAGATGGCGTTCAAGATGGTGCACGAAAAATTGAAAATTTAATTCTGAAGCGATATTAAATTTGTGGTATATCATTTTCTACTATACCTACACTAATAATCATTGGCAGTGCTTCACTGTGGGTTGTGCATTGTCCTGTAGGAAGGTTTGTGTGTTATATCAAAAAAAAAAATCATAGAAAAAATAAATGACGAATAAAAATTCCCATGTCCACCTGGTGTTTGACAGATACCATGACTACAGCATTAAGAGAGCAACAAGAGCGGGTCTTGAGAAGAAAATACCAAGGAAATGTATACTTACTGAAATGACACTACTTCCCCCACAGAACATAACACTGTCAAATAATACTAACAAACGCTAACTGATACAGCTTTTATGCAACTACGTTTCTACAAATGTTTGTAATGTCCCATTTGAGAATTGTTTTGTTGGCACTGAACAAGATACCACGCCACTCAAAGAACTGATGTGAAAACAGAATATGAATAGGCAGGCATTATAATGATTCAGCAGCAATAGCTGAAGCATAGAGAAAAGAAAATTGTTCATGTTATATGCGACGACACTGACGTATTCGTTTTACTGTTGTACTACTACAATCGACTAGGTGAGAAAAATGAAGTTTGCATGGTATCGCTAAAACCAGGAAGGGCATCAGTAGATAATATGAAGAACACAGTTTCAAGATACAAGTACATAATTTCAAGTCTGCCAGAGCTGCCCATGCCCTGTCTGGCTGTGGTTCTATTACCCCACTCAATGGGATAGGAAAGAAAAAAGTAATTAAGTGACTTCAAACTGGTAAACAGTTACAAAAATTGGGGCCATGAAGAGAGCTGCATGACAGAGTTAATGAAGGAATACACAACATCAATTGCTTCTTGTTATGGAGTTGAAGGTGCTACTAATATGACAAAGGTGATAATTTCTTTTTGGCCAAAAATTGGCCAAGCGCAACTACGATCTTCTCCATTTTCTTCATTACCCCACTAGGGAATGCTTTGCCGAAAATTGCACCAGACTACATTATAGCAATGACAAAGTGTTCACGCAAATCTGACCAACCCTGCATAACTATGAGATGTAACTGTAGGGCAAAAATATTTCATGTAGCTTGGTGTGTGAATGCTTACATGAGGGAAAAAGTGCTGTAATCCAAATACAAGAATAGCTCAATCAATAAATGGAAGTGACTGAAGGAGAATTCACATTTGATTTGAACTTATGGAATGTACCTTTTTTATTTCAACTTCAGTGTTCTCAATGTTAACAATCAAAACAGATACTCGATTTCTCATTTAAAACATTGAGATTTTATTTTTTCAATTTTGTTCAATAAAGTTTCTTAAGTAATCACCCTTCATTTTACACAAAAAATTGCGTTGTATTCCGATTCCTTGACCTAAAAAACATATAAAATGATATGTCACATGACAATATCGCGTCAAAACAAAATTTTCAACTTTTTGGGCGCCACCTTGGACACTATCTTGAATTACTCGAATTGCTCAAGCCTCGCAGACTGGCATCAATCGGATAAAAGATCCACATAACATAAGCATTCAAAAACGGTGAAAACATTTTATTCATCCCTTATAACAAGGTTACCCTATTATTGGACATTTGGCACCCAGACTATTAGTGTCAAGCTTGATAATGCTCTTGATGATATTATCAAATCCGCCCGTAGCTTGCATTGCTTTGAAGCTAGTCTGAAAAACCATCTTGTGTTGAAAGCACACTACTCCATTGATGAATTTCTCCAGAAATGATATTTTCAGCGATTGTTTTGAAAAACATTAGCTTCTACTATGTCTTGTTTAGGGCTGGTATTATAAACATCTCTCGAAGTTAACTTTAATTTTAACAGTCAAGTTAACTTCAGCTTTGAAATGGCAGTTTTATAAAAGTCTCATTTCTGAAATAAAAAGAAGAAGAAGGCAAATATACAGTGTGTCCATAAAGTAACCCACCCCCCCTGTTAACTTTTGAACGGATTGGAATTTTCGCATGAACTTTTTTTTTGGAGGAATGGCAGTTCATAAGCTACTTTCTGATGACAAAAAAGAATGTCTATCTTTAAAAATGGCGGCCCGACGCCATTTTGAATGAATGTTTTAGATGGCATGGGGGGTTGAGTGATACCTCATTCGAAACGTCTTACAATTCTCTATACGTCCCCAAAATTTCAAACAAAAATATACATCCAAAACAAAATGGCGGTACATAATGTTAGAGCTCTGCCATATGAGGATCTTTTCGATTGCTATTAATGAGCTCTAGTAAAATCATCAAATCTTTTTTGGTATCATTAAATGAAAGTTTTTTTGTTGCCAAAAAAAAGCTTATGAACTACCATTAAAACAAAAACAAAATTCAAAACAGAATTCCAATCCGTTCAAGAGTTAACATGGGTGGGGTTACTCTAAGAGAGTTTTTACATTACCATTTTGTTTTGGAAGTATATTTTTGTTTGAAATTTTGGGGACGTATAGAGCATTGTAAAACGTTTCGAATGAGGTATCACTCGACCCCCATGCTATTTGAAAAATTCTTTCAAAATGGCGTCCGGCCACCATTTTGAAAGATAGACAATCCTTCAAAAAAAAAATCATACGAAAATTCCAATCCGTTCAAAAGTTAACGGGGGGGGGTTACTTTATGGACACACGGTATAACAATGTAACCTAGAATTTATCGCAGTTTTTCTTGTGACATTTTCTAATTTTCTAATAAATAATAAAATTGCTATCAATAGATTTGAGAATCCTCCAAAATCTCCAACAACTACCAAGAATATACATGTTGCATGAAATCTGAGTGTAATTAACTTGTTACTGGCGGTAGAAGATCATTTCTACACGGAGAAATCTCGGCCAAGTAAATTGTTTACTTGAAAAAAAGTCAATTGTGGGTACTAAATTTTCACCTACGGTAGGATTATGAGATACTCATAATAAGCGAAACAATGTTTCTGAAAGTGTGTTCCTACCGTAACTCATTAGAATACTAAGCGAATCAAAATATTTTCCATGTTCGAAATCTATAGGTGCACACTAAACTAATTGTAGGTATAGTGAAACCTACCACTACTAAATCGTTTGTCTGAAAAAACTTCACTTGGTCTGAGCCATCTCAATAATAACATCAATTGATCAAGTCGATTGGGTTGGTTAATGATCAATTAACTTATGCTTAGTTAACTTTTTCGGTTCGGGCACTTTCGGATGTTTCCGCAAAATTATTCTATTGCGAAAACGGCCTCACAGCCCTCACAAGCCACGGCGAAATTTCGTCATTTCATCTACATGTATCATCATCATCATCATATTTATGCATGTTTGTAGTAATGAAATCCTCGTAAGTGTATTATTTATGAATGGTTTTCCAGTGAGTATAGCCTATGTGGTAATTTTCAAATATTTCTAGTGTTATAAGGATGAAAATTTTAAGTGTGACAAATTATACTTTGAATCATGCAATAATCTAATATGTCGAGGACTATTGTCAACGATAGGAGAAAATCAAACTTGATAATAATAGTCATTCGATTATTTCATATTTTGAAGTGATTTAATAGTTATTTATGTATCAAGGGCGTAAAGTAGGCGTTTATGGCCTGCGGCGTGGAGGATGGCCCGATGGCGTTAGCCGAGGGCCATCACACGCCGAAGGCCTTAAACGCATTTTACGCACGTGATACATACAAAATTTTATGCACTAGCGGTTTTATAGCGCGAATCACAAATACTGACTTGAATTGCAATGGTCTACACGTTTCATACGTTATGCATACAATAATTAAGGGTAACATAATATGAGGAATGTGAAACTATAGTAGCTGAGTGCTATATATCTATTTTAAATAAATAGATCATCACCGAAAAAATTGCCAACGATTATGAACAAATGTTAGAAAAAGTATTGCTCTATTGAACTGAAATGATTCTAATTCGTGTTAGGAATTGCATGAAATGATGTGTGAGTATAGACAATTTGAGAATTTTGTTTACTTTACGGCCCGCCGGGCCATAATGCGCCCACGGGTTGTAAAGTGCCACTTTACGCCCGGCGAACCGGGCGGTAAAGTGTACTTTACCGCCCGCTAGTGCATAAAGTATATTTTTCTATGATGCAATTTTCATCCACTTACAGTACACATTCTTGAAACTGACCATGAAGGCTACTCAGAGAAAACGATTCAAGTAAGTAAATAATACACCAATGACAAGAGAACTGCTTATTTACTGGGTATTAAAAATAATACCAAAGATAGGTCAAAAAGAAAGTAGAGGCTGAAAAATTATAGATTGGGGTTACTGATCAACGTACTAATAATAATGCGCCTATATTCTACCCATAAGTGAACAATTCATTTGGCATAAGTAAAGTGGACAATAAAGGGTATTAATCTGAAATTATCAAAACAGGTTAGTAGTGGTAAGTGTTCATTTCCAGGAACACAATTTTTTCTGTGGTAATTAACTTGTTTTTTTGTCCCATATAGTATTCAAGTTTTTACTTGTGGATATTCAAGTTTCACTAATGGTTAGTGATTTTTTTTCTCCGTGTAACATTGAAAATAAGGTAAGGTGGGGTAAATGCAACTGGTTTTTTGAGTAGTAGATAGTATGACCTCCATAAAAAATATGAAAGGTTGAGATGAAATTTTACAAAAAATACCATACAATGTTTGATCATTGTGTTAGTGATTCATGAGAAAATTTTAGTAAAACTTTTAACAATGTCTTTACAATAATTTTTTTTTCATAACGGTCAAAAATGTTACTTTTGCCCCAGCAAAAGAGGAAAATGTAATAAATGCTTGTAATATCAAGATGTATTCTATTAGAGATTTCAAGAAGGGGCAAATGTGAAAGAATTGTTTTAACTACATGTGGTTAAAATTTCAATTGAATCCCATTAAAACTGAAGGAGTTATGAAATTTTTCTTGAAGAGTGACTAAAGCAACTTCAGTTATTCATTAGAATAGAAGAGAAAAATATTTGCTAATCAACTTGATTAATTGTCAGTAAAATGAAGACTAAAGTAGAACATGAATGTTGGTCATTAGCCGTTTGATTTTAGTAATTAACAAGCTGAATAATACAAAAATGTGAAAAAACTACAAATGAAACTAAATTAAAAAACATTCGTTACATAACATGAAAATACAAAAGCAGGACTCTACTATTAATTGTACTGAAATACTATTTGAAACAACAATTTAGTTAATATCAGATATTGAAATCATCAAAATAAACATTAAAATAAAATAAACCTCTTCTGTCAGTCATAGGTTCTGGCAATATTTTTACAATATCATTTTCAGACACTGTGTCTATGTCATGGTTATGAGACCATTCAAACTTAAAGGTGTCCTGACGTGTGCTCACAATACGTCTTAAAAATTTCACTTCCCAATCTTCTTCAACTGGTTTATGTATTTCACCAACAAAATGCCTGGTGGTCTTTTTTGAAGTGTATTTCACTAAAACCCACTTGCCTTCTTCTAGATCCCCACTTGTAATAAAACTTTCTTCTTGATATTCGTGTTCAAAACTTTCTACTGAATTCCTGTCTTCTATTTCCTCCTCATCTGCCTCTTCACTACTTGACACTTTTATTTCACGACGTCTTTTAGATTTTCCCTTCTTTTGTCCGTTTGCCTTTTTGTCCTTAAGTCTCTGTAACACATCGGCTATTGTTAAAACCTCAGATCCCGTACCCACTTTTTGTCTCTTTGTTTGTTCGGGGCGAGGGCAATGTTTAACCATTTCTAAAAGTAATGTTTCGAAAGTTTTGGCAGAGTGAACTGGATCTCTAGCTGCAGTCACTGTCAATTGTTTGTTGAGTATATCTGTGTTGCGTGATGTCGATGGCTGGGGTTGTTGTAATACAGTAGCAGTATCAGTAGTCGGATCATGGTTTGTTGTTTGTTTCTTTTTCGAGAGATGCCACCGACGTAATGATTCGGGGCAGAATTTCTCGTCAGGGATAACTGTTTTATCCAATGGATGAATTCCTGCTTTAATAAAGCCGTTCCTTATTACTTCTGGAGATAAGTTTTTTCAAGTACTTCCTAAAAATTTTGAAAACATGGACTTTGGTAATTTACGACCAACATTTTGTCGTTGCCAGGTTACCATCTGTGCATCCCACTTGTCTTTGAAAACGGATAAATCCAAGGGTTGCAGAAGGTGACTACTGTGGGGCGGCAGCTTTAAAATTGTTATGTTTGATCGAATAGCTAGTTCAATTAGTTCAGGACTAATATGCGTTGAATGACCATCATATATTATAAGAGCTGGACGAGCTTCACCAAGGGATGGTATGAGGGTGCAATCAAAATAGTTTTTAAATATTTCAGTTTCCATCCAGCCTTTTTTTGAGGCTGCGTAAACCGTTCCAGGAAACCCAGTTCCCTCTGGGACACACCATTGGTCCCACATATGCAGGCCTTTATAAATTATAAGTGGAGGTGCCTTGTCCCCAGCTGCGTTGGCCAGTAATAAAATTGTAGTGTTTTCTCTTCCTGGACCGCTCGTAATTCTCGAAGCTGATTTTCCCTTCTCACCAACAACCTTGGTTTTAGTTGGGTCTATACATAGGCTCGATTCATCGAGATTCCAAATACTACCTGGTTTATCTCGTATGCCCAAAGTGTTTAAGGTTTCTTCAAGAAGATCAAAGTAGCCAAAAATAGTGAAAGGATCAGTGGCCTTTCACCTTGCAAACTCGACGTTTTGAGGCTTTTTAATACTCAACTTATGCCTTTTCTTAAAGCTAAGAAACCAATCTTCCCCTGGTGTTGAATTTTTGAATGGGGTTGATTGACACGGGCGTAGCCAGGGGGAGGGTTTTGGGAGTTCAAACCCCCCCCCCCCGAAAAGTTAAGATATTAGCAATAATAAATGAATGAACCTTCTGTTTTTTTTTCATACTTATCTTGAACCCCCCCCCCGATACTAAAACCTGGCTGCGCCCGTGGGTTGACAAATTATTATCTTCCACATAACAACCAACCAAGTTTAGAACTTCAATCCTGGAAAGACCAAACCCCCATTTTTCTAACGTTTTCATTCTGTTGGCTAGTGTAGCTTCTACTTCTGGAGAGAAAACTGTGAAACGACCTTTGCTTTTCTTTTTTTGACCACGTACACCTTTATAATTTGTGTAAATACTGGAATAGGGCACTCCGAACTCCCTAGCAGCTTTGAAAGCAGTCATTTGGCCTGTTTTTACTGCCATCAATTCATTTTTCAAGTCATTTTCATGGTATTTTTGGCCTAGGGTTTTCTTAACATAGTGTCTTACCATGATGCCTAAAACAAGCAGAAAAAATAGTCAATTGTCAGCCTTAAATAAACCAAACCTAACAGAAAATAACAAATAATATTTATGGGGCAAATGTAACAGAGCAATTACATTTACCCACCGGTATTCTGTTACATTAACCCCAACACGTATTTTTTCGGGGCAAATGTAATATATTCAAGAAGTAAGTCGTGAAGAATATTTTCATTGTAATTTGTAAATCAAACCTAAATGTAGCCATAACTTAACTGCCTGAAGATCATATTTACCTGCAAATATATTTCTTGGTATCCAATAGACAGCATAAAATTTCTTTCCAACAATTTGAAAACAATCCACCAAAATACGTGCGTACGTTGCAACGGTTAGCAGCTTACTGAAGTGGTTAACTTGGGTACGCGCGTTACAGAATGAACGAGGACATCTGAACTGCGAATTTAATGCATGTGGCGACATCTCTTTCTCAAAAGCATAAATTGTATCACCAAATAATACATTTACCCCAATGTTACAATTACCCCACCTTACCTTACTCATAATTCCAAAGTAATTAGAACTATTAGAAATGTTGACTTATTAGTTGGTCTTTACAATTTGCCTCTCCATGTGCCCCTTTAACAAGCATAAAGACTATCTTGATGATCGAAATCCGTTTTAATTTGTTTTCAAATTCTATTTCGTTCCACAAGATAAAATGGTTTAACCGATTTCTAAATATCTTTTGACGTCGAGGGCCTTCAATAATAATGACAGCATCTCCCTTCATCGTCGCTTAAAAGTTCCTCGAAAATAACCAGGATATCGTTTGCTAACATTTATTGCGAAAAAAAACAATCAAATTGAGTGTTATGCTGAATTATTGACAGATGAACTGTCGAAAACCACCTTTTCTACAAAGTTCGAGAGACTGTCTTTTTCTCGTCACCACAGAGTCTAAAGTCCACGATTTCTCTATTCATTCCCATGGTGTGTAGGTGTTTCCTAAGGCCGCAGTGTCCGGTAAGTAAGCCGGTGATCGTGCGTATCTTAGATCTCTTGAGGTTGAGTGTGTCAGCCGTCAGTGTTTGGCTCAGGTGCCCACCATGGCAGTGCTGCCGATGCTCTTCGATTTGGTCCCAATGTGTTTGGTGTTTTGATTTCTTCCACTAATTGATTAGGTTTCCGCATCGGGTTTTGCTAATTCCAAACGCTGGTTCTGGACCTGTGAATGGTTATTCAGATGTTTTTTTTGCAAGTAGGTCTACTTCTTCATTGCCTTCAATTTCTCTATGTCTGGGCACCCACACCAGTCTAACCTTGTTGCGTTTTGACAGTTCATTGAGGGTCTGAAGACATTCCCAGACTTGCTTTGATTTTATCTGTATTGAATTCAGAGCTTTTATAGCGCCCTGGCTGTCAGATAGAATGTATATGTGTTTTCTTTCATACCCACGGTCTAGATTCATCTGTATGCATTTCCTTATGGCATGTGTCTCTGCTTGGAATACTGTAGTGTTGTTGCCGAGTGGGACTATTACGTTCCTTTTTGGCCTAACCCCGTATATTCCTGCTCCTGTTCCTTCTGAACCATCTGTGTACCAGATAATGTTTCCAGATTATAGTGATTCTACTTCCAGTCCCAATCGTTCCAGTTGAGCTGCGTTTTGAATGGTTTTTCGTACCAGTATTGTGGTAGCATGTAATCTGATATCATTTCCAGTTCGGTAATGTTGACTTCATGGATGATTTGGGTGTGCCCCGTTTGTGGTTAGGTTTTCCAATCACCTGTTTGTTCAGGATAATTTCCATAGCAGCGGTTGGAGTACTATTCATACCACTCTTGATACACAGACAGGCGAGCCTCTGTATTTTACCAAGGTTGGTTTTTGACTGTCTCTGTTCCATCTTGAGCCACCACAAAAGTGAGCCATATGTGATTCTGGGTCTTATGATCGCGGTGTAAAGCCAGTGCATGACTTTCGGATTCAGTCCCCATGTTTTTCCAAAAGCTCATCTGCACATCATGAACGATGCTTTGCTTTTGTTGACTACATGTTGTTGATGTCTGTTCCAGGTTAGTTTCTTGTCCAAGAAGAGCCCTAAATATTTGACACGATCAGCAACTTGTAGTGTTACGCCAAAAAATTTGGTTGAATTCAAGTCCCCCTGAATCCTTTTGCGAGTGAAGGGAATGCGTGTGGTTTTGCTGGGGTTTGCCCTCAGTCCTTCTCTTTTGCACCATTCCTCTACGGTCCTCAATGTATTTTGCATTAGCTCAGAGGTTATTTGGTACTTTCCCTGTACGTGGACTACTATGTCATCCGCATAACCTTGGGAGGAGTATGCCTGATTATTTACAGATTCCATAAGTTTGTCTACTACCATGTCCCACAGTAGGGGGGATAGTATACCTCCCTGTGGAGTTCTTCTGGCAATTTCCAACTTCGCGGAGTCGATTTTGGAGCATTGACGTTATCCACCTGCAGGTGGTTTCGCCAATGCTTCTCCTCCGGGCCGCTTAGACCATACTTTCGAAGGATGTATTATCAGAGTGTCCTCCAGACTTGACACCAATTGGTGCAAGGCCATCTCGTTCAATTTTCCTGTTAGATAGGCATGCTGGTTTATACGTGATGGCCGGTCTATGAGAGCTGCCTCCCGTATGTCCCTGTCCATCAGTTTTTCTAGTCCTTTCAGGAGAAAAGATGATAGGCTTTGGTCTATAATCATTGGCCTAGTCGTATGAGTTTCGGCCAGGTTTCGGAATGAAGACCACGTTCTTAGATTTCCAGGTTTGTGGTATCCAGCCAAGTGCTAGACTCATCCTGTACAGTCAGCATAGTTCTGGTGCTAGATCTTCAATTCCCTCCTGTAGTACGACAGGGAATATTCCATCTGGTCCAGTCCATGGGTTACCCTCTGTGTTCCTTTCTGGCCACTTTGTTCATGAGTAGGTTTAGTCGGAAGCAAAAGAGAGCTTCAGCTTTTTTCCTATCGTTTGGGATAGATATGTGATCCAAGTTGACCTGAATTGTATCAAATATAGCCGAATGTTTGATACAATACAGATCTACTTGGGCAGTTTTGTTTCAGAATTCAAACCGTGTCGTTCACGCGTGACACTGAAAACAAACAAAAGTTATCATTTCTAAAAATGTTCTAATAAGTAATTAAAAAAAACCAAAATCAACTCTGATTCGATGTCTATAAGAAAAGCACGTCTACACTCAGATGACCATGACCATATACTCCTCCATGCATTCAAGAGTCAGGAAATAGTGAAATGTGGAAATACTTAGTATGAATGCAGATCAGGGCCTCATTCCATACTGTTCGTGTTTGTAGTACATCAAACAACGATTCTCCTCAATTTGATTTTAAAATGATGTCATTAGTCAGTAATGTATCCAATAAAATTTGATTATCAAATCCAGAACAGAAGATGCTTACTTTGTAGGCGAAGCGCTCGTCGAGTGAAATTGGCGTAGTTTTGGTGTTTGGGTAATTCTATTTCTTGAATTGTGTTCACACCAATGGTTCCATATATTCATTTATTTTTATTGAAATATTTGATTAACTATCGGTGGAAACTAAGCAATAAGTATTCGAATATTTTATGCATGAATGTAATTTCATTGATTACCTTTCCGTTTCTTAGAGATACAACATGCTTAGACCATTTTTTGTAAGACATTTCAGCAAAACCTGTAATGAAATGAATTAGGACGCTTTATTTGAAATATCATATGACTTACCATGACACTGTATTTTTGAATGTCTATAAAGACGCGCTAATTTGTGCAAAACACTTTACTGGAGAACATGCAGTAATTAAGACAATTAACTTTGAAATTCTAAGGAATAGGTAGAATTCTGAATTCTATAGAAACCCACTGTATTCATTGATCGCAGGGTATAAATGAAATATAAATACAAAGAAAGTATGGAAAACTGTAAACGAACTAGCCGGAAAATTAAATGAAAAAGCTACAACTGATAAAAAAATTATAATAAGGCAAGTATTATTCATAACCTACACACCATTTCAAGTCATACTTCTGGAATATACCAAAACGTATTGCTGAAAACATTCAGAAACCGGAATTGAACGTATTCGGAAAAAATGCAAATATTATAAATATAAATGAATTCCTTTATTATTATTATTATTACTATTATTATTGTTATTATTATTTTTTTTCCCTGTAAGGAATGTACCAGTCAGGCCCTGTCTCCGATGCTTCGATACATCCAGAGGGCGCGCTGGCGTCGTTAATCCCAATAACCACTCCCTACTTCCGTAGGGTAAGTGACTATTGGGTCCGAGAATCGTGTGCCCTGAGTAGACGGAGCGAACCAAGGATAAAGGCCTTCTGCATTCGTGCTGCTAAGATTTCTGCCATATTGCGGCAAGCCGGTATTATCTTCATGTTAGAGAGCAGTGTGTCCATCATTCCACCAAGGACTCCTATAATCAGAACCACCATTTTGACAGAATGGCCCGGATACAACCTGCGGAGTTCAAAGAGAAGATCTCGATATTTAATCCGTTTTTCCTCCTCTTTTCGAACGATATTCATTTCGCCTGGAGCGGAAAACTCCATGACGAATATCGTTCTACTTTGGTGGTCGAGGAGGACAACATCAGGCTTATTGGCTTGTATTTGACTGAGGGTGGGGAATGAGTAGTTCCAATAGATTCGGCATCTATCATTCTCCACCACGGACTCAATATCCCCCGGAACATAAGGCAACACCGGTGTCTCGTCTATACCGTACGAGTGTCGTAGGTGGTAGTAAAAGCACTCGTAGCGCCGCGTTATGCCTGTGGATATACGCTGAGACCGCATAAGATGGGCATGCTGATAGCAAATGCATTACGGTCTCAGGTGCCCCACGACATGCCCTGCATCGGGTGTCAGGGACGTCTATACCCATCACGCGACTACGGTAGACCAGGGTGTTGAAGACACCATCCTGGCAGGCCATTATTTTTTTTTTCTCTCCTTGGGATTGTACCAGTCAGGCCCTGTCTCCGGTGCTCCGACCCATCCGGAGGGCGCGCTGGTGTCGTTAACCCCAATAACCACTCCCTACGTCCGTAAGGTGAGTGACTATTGGGTCCGAGAATCGTGTGCCCTGAGTAGACGGAGCGAACCAAGGATAACGGCCTTCTGCATTCTTGCTGCTAAGATTTCTACCATATTACGGCAAGCCGGTATAATCTTCAAGTTAGAGAGCAGTGTGTCCATCATTCCACCAAGGACTCCTATAATCAGAACCACCATTTTGACAGAATGTTCC
The DNA here is from genome assembly GCA_944452925.2 of Chrysolina oricalcia. Classification (NCBI taxonomy): domain Eukaryota; kingdom Metazoa; phylum Arthropoda; class Insecta; order Coleoptera; family Chrysomelidae; genus Chrysolina; species Chrysolina oricalcia. Next base: position 52,593,195 of record OX101809.2, on the reverse strand, counting down.
GGATATAACCTGCGGAGTTCAAAGAGAAGATCTCGATATTTAGTCCGTTTTTCCTCCTCTTTTCGAACGATATTCATTTCGCCTGGAGCGGAAAACTCTATGACGAATATCGTTCTACTTTGTTGGTCGAGGAGGACAACATCAGGCTTATTGGCTTGTATTTGCCTGAGGGTGGGGAATGAGTAGTTCCAATAGATTCGGCATCTCTCATTCTCCACCACGGACTCAATATCCCCCGGAGCATAAGGCAACACCGGTGTCTCGTCTATACCGTACGAGTGTCGTAGATGGTAGTACAACACTCGTAGCGCCGCGTTATGCCTGTGGATATAGGCTGAGACCGCATAAGATGGGCATGCTGATAGCAAATGCATTACGGTCTCAGGTGCCCCACGACATGCCCTGCATCGGGTGTCAGGGACGTCTATACCCATCACGCGACTACGGTAGACAAGTGTGTTGAAGACACCATCCTGGCAGGCCATTATGAATCACTCGGTCTCCGACTTTAGCTCACTTGACCTGAGGAAGGCAAAAGTCATGCTTTTGGATAAGCCAAGGTCTTCGATGTTGTGAAAGAAGACACCATGCATTGGCTTATTCATATGTAGCTGTAGCAGGACCTCTGTCTCCGCAGCTTTTATGTGAGCTTTTTGCTGAACGGGTCCCAACTCGGTGACAGAGTTTGGGTTAGCCCGTTCAGTGTCGAAAACGAGACCGAGTTCTTCGGCCGCACGGGTAGCTGCCTTAAAAAGGAATGCTCCAATCGCTGCTTTCTCATGGTCGCGAACCATGCATAGGAGGGGATCTGAACTCCTGATGACTTTACAGGCCCCATCCAGAACCATTCTGTTATGCAGACACTCCAAACTCAAAAGTCCAGGGCCTCCCCGTTGTCTGGAAAAGTATAACCGTGGAACGGACGATTTAGGATGCAAGCTCCTATTGAGATGCATCACTGCGAGTTTTAACGTCGAGTTGTCGCAGCTCTTCCTTGGTCCACTTCATCACTCCGAAAGAGTAGAGAAGGATCGGAACGGCAAGCATATTGGTTGCAGCAACTTTGTTCTTCCCCGACAGTTCTGATGACCAGATCTGTCGGAGTTTATGCTGATACTTGCCGCGGAGAGAGTTCTTAACTGTGAATACCTCTTGGGAGCGGCGTTGCTCCACCCCTAGGTAAGTATACGTCTCTCCGGCATCCAGATGATGTAGGATGCTTCAGTCTACGAGCTGGACATCCTCTCCGTATTCCTCGCATCGTCCTCTTTTGAGATGAACCGTGGCACATTTGTCGATCCCAAATTCCATTCCGATAGCATGCGTGTACTCTTCCACCACCCTAAGGGACTGATTCAGGTCCCTTTCTCCAGAGGCATATAATTTGAGGTCATCCATGAAAAACAGATGGGTGACTTTATGCCTCCGGTTGCTGGGGGTGCCGTAGTTGTACCCACGGGTATGCCTGGGTACAACGGACAATGGCAATAGTGATATGCAGAAGAGAAGAGGGCTGAGGGAGTCTCCCTGAAACACGCCTCTTCTAATGATGACCTGCTCTGTTTGGACTGTGTCTCTACCAGATCTTATGGTGAAGCGAGTCCTCCAGAGTGGCATCAGTTGTCCAATGCATCCCACTATTTGATCGGGTACCTCAAGGCATCTGAGCAAATTCATGATTAACTCATGCGATGTTGTATCAAATGCCTTGCGGTAATCGATCCAGGCCATCGAAAGGTCACGCTTATACTGCACGGAGTTCTGCGTGATACATCTATCGATGAGCAGGTTCTCCTTGCAGCCGGCGACCCCTTTCTTTGACCCTCTTTGCTCATATATCCGTTCGTACACCGGATCAACTGCGGAGAGAATGCGCGTGTATAAGATGCGTGTAAACACCTTATAACACGCATTCAAGCATGTTATCGGCCTGTAATTCTTTGGATCAGACAAATCTCCGTTTTTGGGGATGAGCACGGTTCGCCCCTCGACAAACCACTCCGGAATCTGCTGCTCCCCATCTAGCCATGAGTTAAAAACTCTAGCCAGATGGCGGTAGGTTGTTGGAAGCTTTCTCCACCAATAGTTATTCAACCCATCAGGGCCTGGAGCAGCGAAATTCTTAGAAACTTTTAGGGCCCTTCGAACTTCTTCCGTGGTTATCGGATTGCGCAGAACATTGTGCTCAGGCTGCCGAAGCGTCCTGCAGTAAGCTTCGAACTGCGCTAGGGCTGGAGTGTCTACATTGAGTGGTTGCGGAAACTCATAGATGTTCTTCCAGAAGGTTTCTACCCGATCAGCAGCCGGCGGGTTATCAACAACACGTGGAGGCTTTTGGAATAAGCGGAAAGGTTTATCGTGGAACTTTATGTTTTCCGCGACACTTCTCGCCGCCTCACTAGTGACTTCTTTGCAGTCACTAGCATTCGTATCCTATAAAGACAGTGCTGTTTTATGGCAAACAGCACGCCTTGATTCAATGTGTGGTGAGCTCGTCTTAGCTTTGCAGCAATTCGCCGCACTGCCGGCGTGAAAGGCCTATTGGCCGACATGTAGTCCACCACACACTGGATACGAGACGCGTGTTGTCTCGCCGACTTGATCTTAGCTTCCATCTTGTGAACGCGTTGCTCATGCCTCCCAACAAGAGCGGTGGTGTCCCTCCTCTCCGTCTGGGATAGAGCACGAGCGGCGTCGTACACGACAGAATTGATATGCCAGATGGTAGCCTCTTCTGAAAGAACATCGCCAATCTGCGCATCCACTCGTGCCAGTTCTTGCGGCTTCAGGGGCTTCATATTGTGAAGCGCCCTGCGGGTTCTGATGTCCTCCATTGGCGGTATGATGCGAGCCTCCTCTACAGCCAGACCAACACGTGGCATATCATATACCACTTCTGCCACTTCGTTAACCGGCTGAGGAGGAACTCTAACATAGCCTCGAGCCCAGAGATAGGAAACATAATCCCTGAGATTTTGGGCGGAAACGGCTGCATGCTCTGGGTGTCTTTCACACCAGAGAGCATGCATCCTTGCCATGTATGCTCTCGTAGTAATACAGAACTCCGTCTCTCAATTCGTCCGTCCACTCAAAGCGTCCGTTGTCATTGCGGTTGTCATTTGGCAAATCATCGTTGTTGGCCCCACCACCTTGCCTTTGACCCCTAATCCGAGGGGGTCGGTTGTGGGGGCCTCTTCCCCGATTGTTTGGAACGGAGTATTAGGGTTTACTGGATATAGGCTGAGACCGCATAAGATGGGCATGCTGATAGCAAATGCATTACGGTCTCAGATGCCCCACGACATGCCCTGCATCGGGTGTCAGGGACGTCTATACCCATCACGCGACTACGGTAGACGAGGGTGTTGAAGACACCATCCTGGCAGGCCATTATGAATCCCTCGGTCTCCGACTTTAGCTCACTCGACCTGAGGAAGGCAAAGGTCAAGCTTTTGGATAAGCCAAGGTCTTCGATGTTGTGAAAGAAGACGCCATGCAACGGCTTATCCATATGTAGCTGTAGCAGGACCTCTGTCTCCGCAGCTTTTATGTGAGCTTTTTGCTGAACGGGTCTCAACTCGGTGACAGAGTTTGGGTTAGCCCGTTCAGTGTCGAATACGAGACCGAGTACATCGGCCGCTCGGGTTGCTGCCATAAAAAGAAATGCTCCAATCCCTGCTTTCTCATGGTTGCGGACCATGCAGAGGAGGGGATCTGAACTCCTGATGACTTTACAGGCCCCATCCAGAACCATTCTGTTATGCAGACACTCCAAACTCAAAAGTCCACGGCCTCCCCGTTTTCTGGGAAAGTATAACCGTGGAACGAACGATTTAGGATGCAAGCTCCTATTGAGATGCATCATTTTGCGAGTCTTAACGTCAAGTTGTCGCAGCTCTTCCTTAGTCCATTTCATCATTCCAAAAGAGTAGAGAAGGATCGGAACGGCAAGCATATTAGTTGCAGCAACTTTGTTCTTCCCCGACAGTTCTGATGACCAGATCTGTCGGAGTTTGTGCTGATACTTGCCGCGGAGAGAGTTTTTAACTGCAAATACCTCTTGGGAGCGGCGTTGTTCCACCCCAAGGTAGGTATAAGTCTCTCCGGCATCCAGATGATGTAGGATGCTTCCGTCTACGAGCTGGACATCCTCTCCGTATTCCTCGCATCGTCCTCTTTTGAGATGAACCGTGGCACATTTGTCGATTGCAAATTCCATACCGATAGCATGCGTATTTTCTTCCACCACCCTAAGGGACTGATTTAGGTCCCTTTCTCCAGAGGCATATAATTTAAGGTCATCTATGTAAAATAGATGGGTGACTTTATGCCTCCGGTTGCTGGGGGTGCCGCAGTTGTACCCACGGGTATTCCTGAGTGCAACGGACAATAGCAATAGTGAGATGCAGAAGAGAAGAGGGCTGAGGGAGTCTCTCTGAAACACGCCTCTTCTAATGATGACCTGCTCTGTTTGGACTATGTCTCTACCAGATCTTATGGTGAAGCGAGTCCTCTAGAGCGGCATCATTTGTACAATGCATCCCACTATTTGACCGGGTACCTCAAGGCATCTGAGCAAATGCATAATTAACTCATGTGATGTTGTATCAAATGCCTTGCGGTAATCGATCTAGGCCATCGAAAGATTACGGTTATACTGCACGGAGTCCTGCGTGATACATCTATCGATGAGCAGGTTCTCCTTGCACCCGGCGACCCCTTTCTTTGACCCTCTTTGCTCATGTATCCGTCAGGTTATCGGAATGCGCAGATCATTGAGCTCAGGCTGCCGCAGCCTCCTGCAAAATGCTTCGAACTGCGCTAGGGCTGGAGTATCTACGTTGAGTGGTTGCGGATACTCATAGATATTCTTCCAGAATGTTTCCACCCGATCTGCAGCCGGCGGGTTATCGACAACACGTGGAGGCTCTTGGAATAAGCGTGAAGGTTTATCGCGGAACTTTATGTTTTCCGCGATACTTCTCGCCGCCTCACTAGTGACTTCTTTGCAGCCACTAGCATTCGTATCCTATCAAGGCAGTGCTGTTTGATGGTGAACAGCACACCTTGATTTAATGTATGGTGAGCTCGTCTCAATTTTGCGGCAATTCGCCGCACTGCGGGCGTGAAAGGCCTATTGGCCGCCACGAAGTCCACCACACACTGGATACGAGACGCGTGTTGTCTCGCCGACTTGATCTTAGCTTTCATCTTGTGTACACGTCGTTCATGCCTCCCTACCAGAGCGGTGGTGTCCCCCTCTCCGTTTGGGATAGAGCACGAGCGGCGTCGTAATCGACAGAATTGATCTGCCAGATGTCAGCCTCTTCTGGAAGAACATCGCCAATCTTCGCATCCAACCGTGCCAGTTCTTGCGGCTTCAGGGGCTTCATATTGTGATGCACCCTGCGGGTTCTGATATCCTCCATCAGTGGAACAATGCGATTCTCCTCAACAGCCAACCCGACACGTGGCATATCTGCCACTTCGATAACCGGCTGAGGAGGAGCTCTAACGTAGCCTCGAGCCCGAAGATGGGATACATAATCCCTGAGATTTTGTGCGGAAAACGCTGCTTGCTCTGGGTGTGTCTCACACCACAGAGCATGCATTCTCGCCATGTATCCTCTCCGGGCGGGCTCACTGCTCTCGTAGCAATGCAGAAGTCCGTCTCTTAATAGACAAGGAAAGTGATGACGTCACAAATGCCATTCTTGTCAAAAACTGATTCCAAACATACCTCCGTCGAATTTAAATCGTCCGATAACTCCGATATTGTTTGCGTTAAGGTTTTTCAACTTCTTATTCCTGAGAAAACAAAATCCAAACACCAAACACAAACTAATAAGCAAAGCAGCAAATCATCAACAGATATTGTCATCTAAAATTTTTTGTTTGGAATAAGTTTTTGACAAGTATGACATTTGTGACGACACACTTTTCTCGTCTATTCGTCCGTCCACTCAAAGCGTCCGTTGTTATCGCGGTCGTCATAGTTTGGCAAATCATCGTTGGCCCCACCACCTTGCCTTTGACCCCTAATCAGAGGGGGTCGGTTGTGGGGGCCTCTTCCTCGATTGTTGGGAACCGAGTATTAAAGTTTACTGGGGGGTTAACCCAGTAAACCTACGGCCGACACCAGAGGGAAAGTTGCTTTTTCCCTCCCGGATGCGCATGAGCTGCCGGTCCGATTTTGCATCCTTTGCTCGGGTAGGTGGTGTCGCTACTCACCAGGGCCTTAGGTGTTGGTTGACCCCCTTCCTATTATTATTATTATTATTATTATTATTATTATTATTATTATTATTATTATTATTATTATTATTATTATTATTATTATTATTATTATTATTATTATTATTATTATTATTATTATTATTATTATTATTATTATTATTATTATTATTATTATTATTATTATCCTTAGGAGTGTACCAGTCAGGCCCTGTCTCCGGTGCTCCGACCCATCCGGAGGGCGCGCTGGTGTCGTTAACCCCAATAACCACTCCCTACATCCGTAGGGTGAGTGATTATTGGGTCCGAGAATCGTGTGCCCTGAGTAGACGAAGCGAACCAAGTATAACGGCCTTCTGCATTCTTGCTGCTAAGATTTCTGCCATATTACGGCAAGCAGGTATTATTTTCAAATTGGAGAGCAGTGTGTCCATCATTCCACCAAGGACTCCTATGATCAGAACCACCATTTTGACAGAATGGTCCGGATATAACCTGCGGAGTTCAAAGAGAAGATCTCGATATTTAGTCCGTTTTTCCTCCTCTTTTCGAACGATATTAATTTCGCCTGGAGCGGAAAACTCCATGACGAATATCGTTCTACTTTGGTGGTCGAGGAGGACAACATCAGGCTTATTGGCTTGTATTTGCCTGAGGGTGGGGAATGAGTAGTTCCAATAGATTCGGCATCTCTCATTCTCCACCACGGACTCAATATCCCCCGGAGCATAAGGCAACACTGGTGTCTCGTCTATACCGTACGAGTGACGTAGGTGGTAGTACAACACTCGTAGCGCCGCGTTATGCCTGTGGATATAGGCTGAGACCGCATAAGATGGGCATGCTGATAGCAAATGCATTACGGTCTCAGGTGCCCCACGACATGCCCTGCATCGGGTGTCAGGGACGTCTATACCCATCACGCGACTACGGTAGACAAGGGTGTTGAAGACACCATCCTGGCAGGCCATTATGAATCCCTCGGTCTCCGACTTCAGCTCACTCGACCTGAGGAAGGCAAAGGTCAAGCTTTTGGATAAGCCAAGGTCTTCGATGTTATGAAAGAAGACACCATGCATTGGCTTATCCATATGTAGCTGTAGCAGGACCTCTGTCTCCGCAGCTTTTATCTGAGCTTTTTGCTGAACTGGTCCCAACTCGGTGGCAGAGTTTGGGTTAGCCCGTTCAGTGTCGAAAACGAGACCGAGTTCATCGGCCGCACGGGTAGCTGCCTTAAAAAGGAATGCTCCAATCCCTGCTTTCTCATGGTCGCGGACCATGCAGAGAAGGGGATCTGAACTCCTGATGACTTTACAGGCCCCATCCAGAACCATTCTGTTATGCAGACACTCCAAACTCAAAAGTCCACGGCCTCCCCGTTGTCTGGAAAAGTATAACCGTGGAACGGACGATTTAGGATGCAAGCTCCTATTGAGATGCATCATTTTGCGAGTCTTAACGTCAAGTTGTCGCAACTCTTCCTTAGTCCACTTCATCACTCCGAAAGAGTAAAGAAGGATCGGAACGGCAAGCATATTAGTTGCAGCAACTTTGTTCTTCCCCGACAGTTCTGATGACCAGATCTGTCGGAGTTTATGCTGATACTTGCCGCGGAGAGAGTTTTTAACTGCAAATACCTCTTGGGAGCGGCGTTGTTCCACCCCAAGGTAGGTATAAGTCTCTCCGGCATCCAGATGATGTAGGATGCTTCCGTCTACGAGCTGGACATCCTCTCCGTATTCCTCGCATCGTCCTCTTTTGAGATGAACCGTGGCACATTTGTCGATCCCAAATTCCATACCGATAGCATGCGTATATTCTTCCACCACCCTAAGGGACTGATGTAGGTCCCTTTCTCCAGAGGCATACAATTTGAGGTCATCCATGTAAAATAGATGGGTGACATTATGCCTCCGGTTGCTGGGGGTGCCGCAGTTGTACCCACGGGTATTCCTGAGCGCAACGGACAATGGCAATAGTGAGATGCAGAAGAGAAGAGGGCTAAGGGAGTCTCCCTGAAACACACCTCTTCTAATGATGACCTGCTCTGTTTGGACTATGTCTCTACCAGATCTTATGGTGAAGCGAGTCCTCCAGAGCGGCATCAGTTGTCCAATGCATCCCACTATTTGACCGGGTACCTCAAGGCATCTGAGCAAATGCATGATTAACTCATGTGATGTTGTATCAAATGCCTTGCGGTAATCGATCCAGGCCATCGAAAGGTTACGTTTATACTGCACGGAGTCCTGCGTGATACATCTATCGATGAGCAGGTTCTCCTTGCACCCGGCGACCCCTTTCTTTGACCCTCTTTGCTCATTTATCCGTTCATACACCGGATCAACTGCGGAGAGAATGCGCGTGTATAAGATGCGCGTAAACACCTTATAACACGCATTCAAGCATGTTATCGGCCTGTAATTCTTTGGATCAGACAAATCTCCGTTTTTGGGGATGAGCACGGTTCGCCCCTCGACAAACCACTCTGGAATCTGCTGCTCCCCATCTAGCCATGAGTTGAAAACTCTGGCCAGATGGCGGTGGGTTGTTGGAAACTTTTTCCACCAATAGTTATTCAACCCATCAGGGCCTGGAGCAGCGAAATTCTTAGAGCCTTTTAGGGCCCCTCGTACTTCTTCCGTGGTTATCGGAATGCGCAGATCATTGAGCTCAGGCTGCCGAAGCCTCCTGCAAAATGCTTCGAACTGCGCTAGGGCTGGATTATCTACCTTGAGTGGTTGCGGATACTCATAGATATTCTTCCAGAATGTTTCCACCCGATCTGCAGCCGGCGGGTTATCGACAACACGTGGAGGCTCTTGGAATAAGCGAGAAGGTTTATCGCGGAAATTTATGTTTTCCGCGATACCTCTCGCCCGCCTCACTAGTGACTTCTTTGCAGCCACTAGCATTCGTATCCTATCAAGGCAGTGCTGTTTGATGGTGAACAGCACACCTTGATTTAATGTGTGGTGAGCTCGTCTCAGTTTTGCGGCAATTCGCCGCACTGCGGGCGTGAAAGGCCTATTGGCCGCCACGAAATCCACCACACACTGGATACGAGACGCGTGTTGTCTCGCCGACTTGATCTTGGCTTCCATCTTGTGTACACGTCGTTCATGCCTCCCCAACAGAGCGGTGGTGTCCCTCCTCTCCGTTTGGGATAGAGCATGAGCGGCGTCGTACACGACAGAATTGATCTGCCAGATGTCAGCCTCTTCTGGAAGAACATCGCCAATCTCCGCATCCACCCGTGCCAGTTCTTGCGGCTTCAGGGGCTTCATATTGTGAAGCGCCCTGCGGGTTCTGATATCCTCCATCAGAGGAACAATGTGGTTCTCCTCCACAGCCAAACCGACACGTGGCATATCTGCCACTTCGATAACCGGCTGAGGAGGAGCTCTAACGTAGCCTCGAGCCCGAAGATGGGATACATAATCCCTGAGATTTTGTGCGGAAAACGCTGCATGCTCTGGGTGTCTCTCACACCACAGAGCATGCATTCTCGCCATGTATCCTCTCCGGGCGGGAGTAGGAGATTTGAGCCGGTTCTGGGCCTCCTCCCACCACTATGACGTCATCAGTGACCTTGACCTTGACCTTGACCTTGACCTTGACCTTGACCTTGACCTTGACCTTGACCTTGACCTTGACCTTGACCTTGACCTTGACCTTGACCTTGACCTTGACCTTGACCTTGACCTTGACCTTGACCTTGACCTTGACCTTGACCTTGACCTTGACCTTGACCTTGACCTTGACCTTGACCTTGACCTTGACCTTGACCTTGACCTTGACCTTGTTCTTGATACATATTGTTGGGAGAGATGTTCAGGGTTTGTATTTGACCTTGAGATTTTTTTTAAATTTTCATACACGGACAACTACTTTTTCCAAGTACGTATATCTCTACCTGCATGTCTCTGCTACTGTGTATGATCCTTATGTGTAGAGTACACATAGAACTATATACCAAAGTATAGAGACGGTACACGTCCGCACACCATGGAGATCCAGCCAGATATGTAACCTGTGGTTCCTCTCTCGTGATGTTTACCAGGCGATGGTAGTGGGGGAAGAGGTCGCGTGACGTCAGTGCTAACCGCACGACGATCCACTGATGTGTGTCAGATACTCGCTCTCGACACGGTGGGTCCGCTGACGTCACACACCCATACAGTGTGGTGATGTAGCGACTACTATTTACTCTCCGTCCTCTATCGATGCGATGCAAACTCGCGCATGGTGGGGTCTTTGCAACACACACGCGGTGCATAAGTCTGTGGTGGGGGTGGTTCACTATCTATTATGAAAGAAGTGGGTATGGTGATATGAAATCAGAAGTTGTATACCTAGCAGTCGAGTAGTTAGCAAGAGAAGAGAAGTTGTTCCGTTCCTGCACTTCATCTTCATGTGTGACTTTCGTGTGTAGTCACTATAAACTGTCTAGTTTGTAAGAGTACATGGGAAAACCATGTGTCTTTTACCGATATTTCCCTTACTTGTGAAACTATTGAAAATTGATTATCAACAAATGTAGGCTTTATTTTACCACTCTTTTAACGTTTCGAGTGGTGGTGGCGATGGGCTCTACTGTGTGGCAATGACCTTGAGATGTCCTTGAGATTACTTTGTAATTTGGTGGTTGTTTGACCTTGATGTAGATTTTTTGTAGTGTTCTGGGTTTGAGTTTGACCTTGGCGTGACATTGGGATTTGTTCATACACGGTTATGATGACGAGGCATGTTTCGAATACCTCCAAGTGTTGCCACTACTTATGACCTGTGTACTGTAATTGTGATGGAGTACTTGAGTACTTATTACCTTCATGTCTTGCAACTGTGTACGATCATATGTACTCCAGACTTGCTACTGCGTATGACTTTCATGTGTACACACAAGTGAACATGAAAATCTGAAGTAGCAAATTCGAGAATGCACACGTCTGCACACCACGGAGCTCCCGTCAGATATGCAAACTCTGAACTGTTCACGCTCAGCCCTCTCTGTATCGATGCGGTGTTGGTGCGAACTGGACATAAAACCGGTTCTGGATCTCCTTCCACCACCATCAGTGACCTTGAAAAATCGTCTTGGTACATAGGTACCTGTGTGCGGGTCTATGACCTTAGCATACCAATGACAGGGTTTTGAAGTTTTGTGTTTGACCTTGATGTATAGTGTTGGTTCAGGCTCAGGGTTAGTGTGTCGACCTTGTGATGTCATTGTGATGACTTGGAATTTTTTTCATACTCGGTCAAGTACTTTTTCCAAGTACATATATTTTTTTCACCAACATGTCTTGCATATCCTTCATGTTTACTTACTCTGCTATTGTGTATGATTCTTATATGTGAAGTACAAATATAAAATATATACTGAAGTTTAGTTCTGGTACCTCACGTCTGCACAGCACGGAGATCCAGTCAGACATGTGAACTCTGATTCCTCTTCCGTGATGTATGGCTTGCGATGGTGGTGGGGGGAGAGGTCGCGTGACGTCAGCGCTATGCGCACTACGATCCACTGGTGTCAGGCCCTCGCTCTCGACATGGTGGGGTGGGTCCGCTGACGTCACACACCCATATGCTGCGATGCAGCGACCACTATTTACTCTCCGTCCCCGATCAATGCAGTGCAAAATCACGCATGGTGGGGGCTTTAGATCGAACACGCGGTGCATAAGTCGGTGGTGGGGGTGGTTCACTATCTATTATAAAAGAAGTGGGTAGGTGAAATGATATCAGATGTTTTATACCTAGCAGTCGAGCGGTTACTATTGTTTTCATTGGGGTAATTTTTTACATTCTAGTTAAAACTGACTGTTTTAACTAGAACTTGAAGCAATATTTGAGTGAAACATAATTTTGTACCAGGATAAATATTAATTTTCCACTGGTTTTGTATAAAGATGTCGTTTATCGTCATTGAATGATAGGGCTACCTTATTCCTTATTTCAGTGAACTTATCATGCGAGTAGCTTCTAAACGAATTCGTCTTCAATCGTTTAGTTGTTATTTGATCAAATTATTTGCGTTTGCAGTTGATTTACTCCATTACGAGCGTACCGTTGATGTAAATTTCCAAAATATGTGTCAAAATTATGCACAAGTTGAAATCTCAAATTTTACAATGAAAAACGTCTGCATTCGAGAAGAATACAATGAAATTCATTACATGTTTGCTTGGACATATGCCTACAATAAATCACGAAGTAAATTTTGGAAGTATTGATCAAAGTCGCTTCAAGCGGTGTTTTGAAGAAGCTGAGAAGATATTGGCACCTAATCTGATTGAAGAGCATAGGAGAAATATTTATAAATCAAGATTATTCAACTGGAATCTTGATGATGAGAAAAACTGACGATTTATTTCTTATTGTTGCATTTCTACCAGTAAAAGTATGCCTTATTCGATTTTTTCTTCCAAAATCCTGCTACGTGTTGATTATATTATTTTTTGTGGAAAACTTTTCATCACATTTTCTCATTTTGTAGGTGCATTTTACGGGAAATTTCAGACATTTCTTATGTAATGGTTTCCCCAAACCAACGCGGAACGCGGGACGAGAGCAGGAACTGGATGAACGCGAGACTAAATTCGATAGTAGGATATATAAAAATGCATACCAGTGCGATTATTCGTATTCCTAAATGCAGGCAAACAGCGAAATATATTTGGTTTGCTCCGTGCACTGTTTTTCTAGCAATTCGCACAGGTCCCATTTTCCATTCCCGCTCCCGCGTCACGCTTTGGTTTGAGAAAACCTTTACACTTGTTTCTTTGTCACGTACGTTATTTTATATACTACGTATGTCATTTTATGCCCCACGTACGTCATTTTATGCCTAACATCAAATTTTTATGGAATGCGGTTTGGTAGCGGTCGTACGTTTGAGATGTTCAAGGCCGAATTCATAGTGTCCCAAAGAAGTTTTTAACCCTTCCTTTCATCACAATATAGCGGAAATGAAGACTTGCGTGAAAACTTGTGTAAAGTTGGAAATAGAGTTGCTCCGCGGATGTCTCCATTGCCCAATAAAGGAATGTTTGCTACATATTATGAATATACTCATCGTGGCAATAAACGTAAGAATCACACGAAATCAATTGACAGAAATTGAAGAACGTGATCAAATCATGCAAAAGTACCGCGATAATCTGATGTCAACAAAAACTACAAGACCGTTCTCCAATAAGCGTTATAGTTGGTTGAAGGATGCTAATAATTTTTATAGATGAAATGTCCAAATCCTATCAGTTTGTGGTTGGAAATTCGTGAATTATATTCAAATATTTGCTATAAATTTTGATTCGTCGTCAGTGCAACACCGTTTCAGTGAAATGATCTGTCATATTAATTTGATGACATCATTCAGAAGCATCAACATTATGACCGAAGGTCATAAAACATAACCCCAATGTCGTGTGTCAGAACTGGCTCTGATTCACTACTTTTTCAAACGTCCAGCACCGGTTATTATCTACTACTGATTCAAAATAAACTAAACTCGTAGAGTGCACCCAAAGGCGTTGCCTGTGCGGGTGAACGACGACTATTATTATCATTTGCTGTGGTGCTCCGGAGCGACTTAGTGATTTTTGTTGGCATATTCACGTTTCAGCTATAGGTAAACCTGAAAAACCTACAGCACCACCCCGAGTGGTCATTGCGCACTCCAATTAAGCGCCAGACTTCGGGATTGGCATCTAGGTAACTCACATCATCTAACGATTACTATGAAACTCCAAGGAAAATTTGAAAAATTCTCTCGAACGCAGGCAGAAGTTTACAACGGCATACTCTATCCGTTGCAGGACCGACCACCTTAAATATGAATATGAATTGCCGTAAGACGTGTTTATTTTATAGATATAGAGTATGATAGTCGAATAAAACATAAAATAAATTAGGAAAACACAAGAGCAGTTGAATATAATGTCTTTATTGAAGTTCAACTCATGTTTAAAAAAAAAATTGTTGTTTAAAATTGTTTTTTCCGTTAACCAGCTGTCGTCCCCTTACGAACGGTAGCACTCAGAAGTTGAAACTTGTGCGAGCCAAGGATTAACGAGGTCTTACCTTTTTACGTGCGATTCCTAGCACTTTCTCGGGCCATCAGAAAAAGTTCTGCAGTCGCTAGGGTTTGAACCTTTGACTTGCAGCCAGAGTGCTATTGAAACAATGTCGCTTTAACCACTCGGCTACCTGGCCCCGTGTGTCATTTGTGTGTTGGAAAAATATGTTGTATGGCGACTATTAAACCAAGCTAAAGAGGTTTTTTCCTCCACAAAATAAAGGACGCAAGTGGTCTATACTGATTTTTTGAGATGGCTCGTTAATGAAAACCTTGGTTTTCGCCCCAGCAAAATCGCTTTGTGGAATTTTTTAAAAAAGAAATGGTGAAAAAAATAACAACTTTTTTGTTTTTTTGGATTATTCAAGAAATCGTTTTACAGTCGAGATAACTTTTGTAGAGAATTATAAAACCCATAAAACAGTTATTTATACGACCAGATCGGTGCATTTTCCACTGAGAAATTCCAAGAAAACCTCGAAAAAATGCCATAACTCAATTTTTTTATTTTTATAAATCTGTAGCGGGACAAACAATATTTCGGAAACTGATAGATAATAACATGTGGTTCAACTGTGTGGAAGATGTTTTCTGTCCGATGCGTAGTTTTTACACAATCGCGTTATAAACAATTTAAGGGCAAATCTTTCTAAATGCTCCGATTTAAGGGAAATAGTCGTATTCAAATTCTGTATACGGCATCTGAAAGTAGAGGTCAATATCTACAATTTCTATATTTTCACCTGAGAGGTGGGAAATGTGTTGAAAATGTCCCTGAAAGTTACCCTAAATGCTTCAAAGTGCACCCGAAGTCGGCAGAACTCAACTCGAGTTGAGTTCGGGCGACTTCGGGTGACTTCGGACGGAATTTGAAGCGTTTCGATCAACTTTCAGTGACATTTTCAACACATCAAATATTATTCATGGAATCGTTTTACAGTCAATGGAACTTTTGTAGAGATTTATAAAACCTACAAAATGGATTATCATAGTCCGAATCGGTGCATTTTTCACTGAGAAATCAAGGAAAACCTCGAAAAAAAAGATCATTCTCCAATTTTTCTTCATTTTTATAAATCTGAAGCGGGACAAACAATATTGCGGAAACTGATAGATAATAATATGTGGTTCAACTGTGCGGAAGATGTTTTCTGTCCGATGTGTAGTTTTTGTACAATCGCGTTATAAAAAATTTGAGGGCAAATCTTTATGAATGCGTGGATTTAAGGAAAATCGTCGTATTGAAATTCTGTATAAGGCATCTGGAAGTAGAGGTCAATATCTACAATTTGTATATTTTAAATTTCCACCTGAGAGGTGGGAAATGTGTTGAAAATGTCACTGGAAGTTACTCTTAATGCTTCAAAGTGCACCCGAAGTCGCCAGAACTCAACTCAAGTTGAGTTTGGACGACTTCAGGTGAGTTCGAACGTACTTTGAAGCGTTTTTATCAACTTTAAGTGACATTTTCAACACATTTCCCACTCTGTACAGTTGAACCACATATTATTATTTATCAGTTTCCGTAATATTGTTTGTCCAGCTCCAGATTTATAAAAATTATGAATTTTAGAAAAAAAGTCTTCTTTTCGAGGATTCTCCGAATTTTCTCAGTGAAAAATGCACCGATCTGGTCGTATAAAAAACAATTTGTGGGTTTTATAATCCTCTACAAAAGTTCTATTGGCTGTAAATCGATTCCTCCAGTACTTTTTTTGAGATATTAGCAAAAAAGTTTTCATTCTTTTCACATTTTCTTGTTCAAAAAATTCCACAAAGCGATTTTGCTGGGACGAAATCCGGGGTTTTCATTTACGAACTATCTTATAAAAAGTAGTATAGGCCGTTTGCGTCTTTTATTTTGTGTGGAAAGAGCCTCTTGTTTTTAGCTAGAGCTTGGCCTATATAACTATACGGGAAAAACGTGAAATATAGTTTTTTATTGTCCAAAGATTGCCCAAAGGATTCTCAGAGAATTTCCAAAGTGTGATAAATGGGTTAGGTTCTATTTCAAAGAATTTCCAAAATGTGATAAATGATTTAGACAATTTTCAGTGAACTTTTATTAGGAAAAGCAATTGCATCACTACAACATCATTTTATCCCCATTTTAGTTTATTTTTTTTTAAATATTTTTGCTTTTTTCTATGAGTTTACCTCAAAGTTTTTTTAGAATAATGCATCATCCAAATGTCTACACGAATGAGACGTGAAAAAGCATATGAAAAATTCTTAACTATTCTACTTCAAATCAACTATTTACAATCTACTTATAAGTGCCTATAAAGGTAGAATTCAAATATTGATTGTATTTTCTGAAAAAAGATAAGTTGAAATCTAAATATATGCATACAATATATATGGATTATCCAGTCTGGTATCTGATTTGCAAGCGAAAAATCTCACAGGCCATGTCTTTGAATATGATAATTTTTCATGAAATGTTTCAAAAATGTACAGGGAGTGTGTGGAAAAAACACTTCAAAAAATTATTCCAGAAATATATTTTATAATAGATAAATAGAAAAAATACAAAATAAAATATTACTTATATCAACAAATCACTCTTTATCGCTCTCAAAAGCCTTATCAAGGTCTTCCTGCCATTGTTTATGTACAATTCTGATTTCTTCGTATTCATTCACGGATTGTTGAAGCTCCATTTCAGCTTGTTGAAGGCATTCAGTGGTAGGAATATGATTCAATTCAATCTCCTTTTGCAAATTCTCGGACTCCTTTTGCAACTCGGAGATTTTCAACTCTAAACAAACTATTTTGTCATGGATTTTATTTTTTTCAATAATTTTTCCACGGATACAAGTATCCATTTCTTCGTAACGATGAACTGATAGTTTGGCATCAATAATCCTTTGTTTGCTTAATTTCTTCTTCACTATATATTCCTGAACGGGTTGGAATGATAATATTGACGTTTTAGACTTCACTTCATATGTCCCAGAAGTCGAGGGCCTCGAAATAATGATTGGTTCGATGAGTTTTTTTTTCTTCATTGGTACTTGGCGAATTTTATTGGATAGTTTTTTCACAATTTTCTCCTTTTCTTCATTGATCTTGATTGATGTTGCAGGCATAAGATCGTCATCTATCATAGTAAGATCAATGTAGTTATCTTGATTAGGCTCTGCAGCTGTAGGCGAAGTCATCTTTAGGAACTCGTTCATATTTATGGTATACAATTCATTTGAGTATTCACAATCATAAGTCTGTTGGTCTTGATTCACTATTGCCACGGAAGATTCCTTGGATTGAACAGTTTCACTACGTAACAGAATATTTTCCAAAATAACGATTGGACCCATTTTTTACAATTCAAATAATATTTAAAGTCAAATTAAACTGATCTAAAGTTAAAGAACTGTGAACTATTCAACACAAGTTAATTCATTTTATAACCATCTCAACCATTATGTAGAAACGCCCACGAAAGAAGTAGGAAGAATCCAACCCCAAAACGATAAAAAATAGAGTATCAACCACTAGATGTATTGCATGTATGAGCTTTATCTAAAATTATTTCACCAATCGAGGGGCTTCTTCGACAGCATTATAATTCGTTTTTCTTAAACATTTGAAATTTATTTTGAAATATCGATAGCATCCCTAAGGAACATTGTACTTTTTAGCGTAGAATATTCTACCCAAAGACAATCAAGTGAATTTTAACGAATTATTTCAGTGATCTGAGTTTCATTTTGAAATTTATTTTGAAATATCGATAGCATCCCTAAGGAACATTGTACTTTTTAGCGTAGAATATTCTACCCAAAGACAATCAAGTGAATTTTAACGAATTATTTCAGTGATCTGAGTTTCATTATTCATTATTTTTGGTGTATTACTCTATCGATTTGGCTGTGAAATCTAAGATAAAGAGTATCGAAAATTTGAAAATAATATATTTTTTAAAACTCTTGAGGAAAAAATGAAACTTGGTGCACTAATCTAAGTTCATCAATATGATACCTAATTAACAAAAATCATATGCATGTGAGTATGGTCCGTGGTGGAGGGCGGGTAAAGCGATTACCTTATAATCCATAGGTCGAAGTTTCGAAGCCCAGCGCGATCACCGGACAGCTGAGCATTACTCGTTAGGGTGCAGCCGATTGATGGAAATAACAATTACAACAATCTACAACGTCAAATAATTCGACGACTGAAAAACCAAAGTTTCACAATATTCACTATGTTTTCTATTCTCCAAACAATGAATGTTCAGGAGATTATAATTCCGATTTCAAGACTGCACCTACTATTTTAATTTTGAATATAAAAATAAGGCTGTCTTTCTTCTGGTAAGCTATAAATTAGATGGTCCTACGTATCTAGCATGAAAAAAAGGGTTCTGAGAGGTAGGAATTCAAACCGTAAGTTTGAAGGCAATAAATGTCAACCGTAACATGGACTCAAAAGCTTTTCGATAGGTACCAAAAATGCCGACCCACTGTCCATATAATGAATCGTTAAAACTCGTAAAGGACTTAACGAGCGATGATACCCTTGAAAAGACCGACATTTTCAATCTATGGAAATAATTGCGATACGTGTTTGATTCAAATTTTTAAACAATAACCATACCAATACCATTTGATATCAATGGTTAAAAACTTTTTTTTAAGTTCTGTCTAAGGTTTTTAGAATTTAGTTTCAAAGTTATATGCGAAGTTAAAATTTATAAATTAAGAAAATTGAAAACTGCATTTTTTATAAAATTTTCCGATCTCAACAAAAATATTATTTTATTAACAAGTCTCGAATATAACCTATCAAATTTTATAACAACGAGAACATTGTTTCTCGGAAGAATGTCATTTGTTTTCTTTCCAAAATAGTGCAATGTGATGTAATATCGACAAAAATGCCTCTCAAAACTTGATTTTCTGTTTCACACCAACAGCTGCTTCAATTTGCGTTAGCTGTATTTGATTTATAAGAAGCATAAAACGAGTGAAATCACTTGAAAATTACTACGAGATCAGTCAAAATCCCTTTCTCTCCACACCATCTCACAAAGTGGAAAGTTTTTTGCAAATATCTGTCAGAAAACAACTACTTCCCCCTTCGAACATTGAAAAACATCTAATTTCTATTTGTACTATGCCCCTCCAAGAGGATACTAGAATTTTAAGCTTATTCTAGAATTGATAAATCGAGATAACTGATATTAGCATTTTTCAAAAAAATTAAAATACAATGGAAATAGAAAGGAAATATATTGGAAATAGAATGGAAATAGAATGGAACTGGAAAGGAAATGGGTTTGTCCATTTTTAATGCATTTCAAATGGGGCATATGTAATTCTTTGAAATCTCAGTGTTTTCTTCACAGTTCCTGCAAATTGTCAGAATCATGCTACTTTCAATTATATTTAGGCTCCTTTCTCATTTAAAGGCTGCGATATCCACTACGCCAAATACTTCATAAAAAACAAGAAATAGATTTACATGGTGTTAAGTACGTTGACAAACTTCGGGAGGTGATTCTTTGAAAGTTTTCAGGAAGAAAAGTTCATATAAACATGTCCCAAACAGCTTGGTTTTCGAGGTACAGGGTGATAAAAATTTTTTTTCTTTCTTTTTTTTGGAGTTAACTTTGACATTTTCGACAATAATCAGTTGAAATTGTGCAAGTATAATACATTCCTCGTTTTTCCTATGTCAAGCCTTGCTCAACCCTTCAGAAATTTTTTCCGCCAGAAAAATATTCTGAAGTGAAAGGAGGACCCTGTGAGTTATTTGAGAAATGAACCATTTTGTATCTTGCGTACTAATGAATGTATTATACTTGCACAATTTCAACTGATTATTGTCGAAAATGTCAAAGTTAACTCCAAAAAAAAGAAAGAAAAAAAATTTTTATCACCCTGTACCTCGAAAACCAAGCTGTTTGGGACATGTTTATATGAACTTTTCTTCCTGAAAACTTTCAAAGAATCACCTCCCGAAGTTTGTCAACGTACTTAACACCATGTAAATCTATTTCCTGTTTTTTATGAAGTATTTGGCGTAGTGGATATCGCAGCCTTTAAATGAGAAAGGAGCCTAAATATAATTGAAAGTAGCATGATTCTGACAATTTGCAGGAACTGTGAAGAAAACACTGAGATTTCAAAGAATTACATATGCCCCATTTGAAATGCATTAAAAATGGACAAACCCATTTCCTTTCCAGTTCCATTCTATTTCCATTCTATTTCCAATATATTTCCTTTCTATTTCCATTGTATTTTAATTTTTTTGAAAAATGCTAATATCAGTTATCTCGATTTATCAATTCTAGAATAAGCTTAAAATTCTAGTATCCTCTTGGAGGGGCATAGTACAAATAGAAATTAGATGTTTTTCAATGTTCGAAGGGGGAAGTAGTTGTTTTCTGACAGATATTTGCAAAAAACTTTCCACTTTGTGAGATGGTGTGGAGAGAAAGGGATTTTGACTGATCTCGTAGTAATTTTCAAGTGATTTCACTCGTTTTATGCTTCTTATAAATCAAATACAGCTAACGCAAATTGAAGCAGCTGTTGGTGTGAAACAGAAAATCAAGTTTTGAGAGGCATTTTTGTCGATATTACATCACATTGCACTATTTTGGAAAGAAAACAAATGACATTCTTCCGAGAAACAATGTTCTCGTTGTTATAAAATTTGATAGGTTATATTCGAGACTTGTTAATAAAATAATATTTTTGTTGAGATCGGAAAATTTTATAAAAAATGCAGTTTTCAATTTTCTTAATTTATAAATTTTAACTTCGCATATAACTTTGAAACTAAATTCTAAAAACCTTAGACAGAACTTAAAAAAAAGTTTTTAACCATTGATATCAAATGGTATTGGTATGGTTATTGTTTAAAAATTTGAATCAAACACGTATCGCAATTATTTCCATAGATTGAAAATGTCGGTCTTTTCAAGGGTATCATCGCTCGTTAAGTCCTTTACGAGTTTTAACGATTCATTATATGGACAGTGGGTCGGCATTTTTGGTACCTATCGAAAAGCTTTTGAGTCCATGTTACGGTTGACATTTATTGCCTTCAAACTTACGGTTTGAATTCCTACCTCTCAGAACCCTTTTTTTCATGCTAGATACGTAGGACCATCTAATTTATAGCTTACCAGAAGAAAGACAGCCTTATTTTTATATTCAAAATTAAAATAGTAGGTGCAGTCTTGAAATCGGAATTATAATCTCCTGAACATTCATTGTTTGGAGAATAGAAAACATAGTGAATATTGTGAAACTTTGGTTTTTCAGTCGTCGAATTATTTGACGTTGTAGATTGTTGTAATTGTTATTTCCATCAATCGGCTGCACCCTAACGAGTAATGCTCAGCTGTCCGGTGATCGCGCTGGGCTTCGAAACTTCGACCTATGGATTATAAGGTAATCGCTTTACCCGCCCTCCACCACGGACCATACTCACATGCATATGATTTTTGTTAATTAGGTATCATATTGATGAACTTAGATTAGTGCACCAAGTTTCATTTTTTCCTCAAGAGTTTTAAAAAATATATTATTTTCAAATTTTCGATACTCTTTATCTTAGATTTCACAGCCAAATCGATAGAGTAATACACCAAAAATAATGAATAATGAAACTCAGATCACTGAAATAATTCGTTAAAATTCACTTGATTGTCTTTGGGTAGAATATTCTACGCTAAAAAGTACAATGTTCCTTAGGGATGCTATCGATATTTCAAAATAAATTTCAAAATGAAACTCAGATCACTGAAATAATTCGTTAAAATTCACTTGATTGTCTTTGGGTAGAATATTCTACGCTAAAAAGTACAATGTTCCTTAGGGATGCTATCGATATTTCAAAATAAATTTCAAATGTTTAAGAAAAACGAATTATAATGCTGTCGAAGAAGCCCCTCGATTGGTGAAATAATTTTAGATAAAGCTCATACATGCAATACATCTAGTGGTTGATACTCTATTTTTTATCGTTTTGGGGTTGGATTCTTCCTACTTCTTTCGTGGGCGTTTCTACATAATGGTTGAGATGGTTATAAAATGAATTAACTTGTGTTGAATAGTTCACAGTTCTTTAACTTTAGATCAGTTTAATTTGACTTTAAATATTATTTGAATTGTAAAAAATGGGTCCAATCGTTATTTTGGAAAATATTCTGTTACGTAGTGAAACTGTTCAATCCAAGGAATCTTCCGTGGCAATAGTGAATCAAGACCAACAGACTTATGATTGTGAATACTCAAATGAATTGTACACCATAAATATGAACGAGTTCCTAAAGATGACTTCGCCTACAGCTGCAGAGCCTAATCAAGATAACTACATTGATCTTACTATGATAGATGACGATCTTATGCCTGCAACATCAATCAAGATCAATGAAGAAAAGGAGAAAATTGTGAAAAAACTATCCAATAAAATTCGCCAAGTACCAATGAAGAAAAAAAAACTCATCGAACCAATCATTATTTCGAGGCCCTCGACTTCTGGGACATATGAAGTGAAGTCTAAAACGTCAATATTATCATTCCAACCCGTTCAGGAATATATAGTGAAGAAGAAATTAAGCAAACAAAGGATTATTGATGCCAAACTATCAGTTCATCGTTACGAAGAAATGGATACTTGTATCCGTGGAAAAATTATTGAAAAAAATAAAATCCATGACAAAATAGTTTGTTTAGAGTTGAAAATCTCCGAGTTGCAAAAGGAGTCCGAGAATTTGCAAAAGGAGATTGAATTGAATCATATTCCTACCACTGAATGCCTTCAACAAGCTGAAATGGAGCTTCAACAATCCGTGAATGAATACGAAGAAATCAGAATTGTACATAAACAATGGCAGGAAGACCTTGATAAGGCTTTTGAGAGCGATAAAGAGTGATTTGTTGATATAAGTAATATTTTATTTTGTATTTTTTCTATTTATCTATTATAAAATATATTTCTGGAATAATTTTTTGAAGTGTTTTTTCCACACACTCCCTGTACATTTTTGAAACATTTCATGAAAAATTATCATATTCAAAGACATGGCCTGTGAGATTTTTCGCTTGCAAATCAGATACCAGACTGGATAATCCATATATATTGTATGCATATATTTAGATTTCAACTTATCTTTTTTCAGAAAATACAATCAATATTTGAATTCTACCTTTATAGGCACTTATAAGTAGATTGTAAATAGTTGATTTGAAGTAGAATAGTTAAGAATTTTTCATATGCTTTTTCACGTCTCATTCGTGTAGACATTTGGATGATGCATTATTCTAAAAAAACTTTGAGGTAAACTCATAGAAAAAAGCAAAAATATTTAAAAAAAAATAAACTAAAATGGGGATAAAATGATGTTGTAGTGATGCAATTGCTTTTCCTAATAAAAGTTCACTGAAAATTGTCTAAATCATTTATCACATTTTGGAAATTCTTTGAAATAGAACCTAACCCATTTATCACACTTTGGAAATTCTCTGAGAATCCTTTGGGCAATCTTTGGACAATAAAAAACTATATTTCACGTTTTTCCCGTATAGTTATATAGGCCAAGCTCTAGCTAAAAACAAGAGGCTCTTTCCACACAAAATAAAAGACGCAAACGGCCTATACTACTTTTTATAAGATAGTTCGTAAATGAAAACCCCGGATTTCGTCCCAGCAAAATCGCTTTGTGGAATTTTTTGAACAAGAAAATGTGAAAAGAATGAAAACTTTTTTGCTAATATCTCAAAAAAAGTACTGGAGGAATCGATTTACAGCCAATAGAACTTTTGTAGAGGATTATAAAACCCACAAATTGTTTTTTATACGACCAGATCGGTGCATTTTTCACTGAGAAAATTCGGAGAATCCTCGAAAAGAAGACTTTTTTTCTAAAATTCATAATTTTTATAAATCTGGAGCTGGACAAACAATATTACGGAAACTGATAAATAATAATATGTGGTTCAACTGTACAGAGTGGGAAATGTGTTGAAAATGTCACTTAAAGTTGATAAAAACGCTTCAAAGTACGTTCGAACTCACCTGAAGTCGTCCAAACTCAACTTGAGTTGAGTTCTGGCGACTTCGGGTGCACTTTGAAGCATTAAGAGTAACTTCCAGTGACATTTTCAACACATTTCCCACCTCTCAGGTGGAAATTTAAAATATACAAATTGTAGATATTGACCTCTACTTCCAGATGCCTTATACAGAATTTCAATACGACGATTTTCCTTAAATCCACGCATTCATAAAGATTTGCCCTCAAATTTTTTATAACGCGATTGTACAAAAACTACACATCGGACAGAAAACATCTTCCGCACAGTTGAACCACATATTATTATCTATCAGTTTCCGCAATATTGTTTGTCCCGCTTCAGATTTATAAAAATGAAGAAAAATTGGAGAATGATCTTTTTTTTCGAGGTTTTCCTTGATTTCTCAGTGAAAAATGCACCGATTCGGACTATGATAATCCATTTTGTAGGTTTTATAAATCTCTACAAAAGTTCCATTGACTGTAAAACGATTCCATGAATAATATTTGATGTGTTGAAAATGTCACTGAAAGTTGATCGAAACGCTTCAAATTCCGTCCGAAGTCACCCGAAGTCGCCCGAACTCAACTCGAGTTGAGTTCTGCCGACTTCGGGTGCACTTTGAAGCATTTAGGGTAACTTTCAGGGACATTTTCAACACATTTCCCACCTCTCAGGTGAAAATATAGAAATTGTAGATATTGACCTCTACTTTCAGATGCCGTATACAGAATTTGAATACGACTATTTCCCTTAAATCGGAGCATTTAGAAAGATTTGCCCTTAAATTGTTTATAACGCGATTGTGTAAAAACTACGCATCGGACAGAAAACATCTTCCACACAGTTGAACCACATGTTATTATCTATCAGTTTCCGAAATATTGTTTGTCCCGCTACAGATTTATAAAAATAAAAAAATTGAGTTATGGCATTTTTTCGAGGTTTTCTTGGAATTTCTCAGTGGAAAATGCACCGATCTGGTCGTATAAATAACTGTTTTATGGGTTTTATAATTCTCTACAAAAGTTATCTCGACTGTAAAACGATTTCTTGAATAATCCAAAAAAACAAAAAAGTTGTTATTTTTTTCACCATTTCTTTTTTAAAAAATTCCACAAAGCGATTTTGCTGGGGCGAAAACCAAGGTTTTCATTAACGAGCCATCTCAAAAAATCAGTATAGACCACTTGCGTCCTTTATTTTGTGGAGGAAAAAACCTCTTTAGCTTGGTTTAATAGTCGCCATACAACATATTTTTCCAACACACAAATGACACACGGGGCCAGGTAGCCGAGTGGTTAAAGCGACATTGTTTCAATAGCACTCTGGCTGCAAGTCAAAGGTTCAAACCCTAGCGACTGCAGAACTTTTTCTGATGGCCCGAGAAAGTGCTAGGAATCGCACGTAAAAAGGTAAGACCTCGTTAATCCTTGGCTCGCACAAGTTTCAACTTCTGAGTGCTACCGTTCGTAAGGGGACGACAGCTGGTTAACGGAAAAAACAATTTTAAACAACAATTTTTTTTTTAAACATGAGTTGAACTTCAATAAAGACATTATATTCAACTGCTCTTGTGTTTTCCTAATTTATTTTATGTTTTATTCGACTATCATACTCTATATCTATAAAATAAACACGTCTTACGGCAATTCATATTCATATTTAAGGTGGTCGGTCCTGCAACGGATAGAGTATGCCGTTGTAAACTTCTGCCTGCGTTCGAGAGAATTTTTCAAATTTTCCTTGGAGTTTCATAGTAATCGTTAGATGATGTGAGTTACCTAGATGCCAATCCCGAAGTCTGGCGCTTAATTGGAGTGCGCAATGACCACTCGGGGTGGTGCTGTAGGTTTTTCAGGTTTACCTATAGCTGAAACGTGAATATGCCAACAAAAATCACTAAGTCGCTCCGGAGCACCACAGCAAATGATAATAATAGTCGTCGTTCACCCGCACAGGCAACGCCTTTGGGTGCACTCTACGAGTTTAGTTTATTTTGAATCAGTAGTAGATAATAACCGGTGCTGGACGTTTGAAAAAGTAGTGAATCAGAGCCAGTTCTGACACACGACATTGGGGTTATGTTTTATGACCTTCGGTCATAATGTTGATGCTTCTGAATGATGTCATCAAATTAATATGACAGATCATTTCACTGAAACGGTGTTGCACTGACGACGAATCAAAATTTATAGCAAATATTTGAATATAATTCACGAATTTCCAACCACAAACTGATAGGATTTGGACATTTCATCTATAAAAATTATTAGCATCCTTCAACCAACTATAACGCTTATTGGAGAACGGTCTTGTAGTTTTTGTTGACATCAGATTATCGCGGTACTTTTGCATGATTTGATCACGTTCTTCAATTTCTGTCAATTGATTTCGTGTGATTCTTACGTTTATTGCCACGATGAGTATATTCATAATATGTAGCAAACATTCCTTTATTGGGCAATGGAGACATCCGCGGAGCAACTCTATTTCCAACTTTACACAAGTTTTCACGCAAGTCTTCATTTCCGCTATATTGTGATGAAAGGAAGGGTTAAAAACTTCTTTGGGACACTATGAATTCGGCCTTGAACATCTCAAACGTACGACCGCCACCAAACCGCATTCCATAAAAATTTGATGTTAGGCATAAAATGACGTACGTGGGGCATAAAATGACATACGTAGTATATAAAATAACGTACGTGACAAAGAAACAAGTGTAAAGGTTTTCTCAAACCAAAGCGTGACGCGGGAGCGGGAATGGAAAATGGGACCTGTGCGAATTGCTAGAAAAACAGTGCACGGAGCAAACCAAATATATTTCGCTGTTTGCCTGCATTTAGGAATACGAATAATCGCACTGGTATGCATTTTTATATATCCTACTATCGAATTTAGTCTCGCGTTCATCCAGTTCCTGCTCTCGTCCCGCGTTCCGCGTTGGTTTGGGGAAACCATTACATAAGAAATGTCTGAAATTTTCCGTAAAATGCACCTACAAAATGAGAAAATGTGATGAAAAGTTTTCCACAAAAAATAATATAATCAACACGTAGCAGGATTTTGGAAGAAAAAATCGAATAAGGCATACTTTTACTGGTAGAAATGCAACAATAAGAAATAAATCGTCAGTTTTTCTCATCATCAAGATTCCAGTTGAATAATCTTGATTTATAAATATTTCTCCTATGCTCTTCAATCAGATTAGGTGCCAATATCTTCTCAGCTTCTTCAAAACACCGCTTGAAGCGACTTTGATCAATACTTCCAAAATTTACTTCGTGATTTATTGTAGGCATATGTCCAAGCAAACATGTAATGAATTTCATTGTATTCTTCTCGAATGCAGACGTTTTTCATTGTAAAATTTGAGATTTCAACTTGTGCATAATTTTGACACATATTTTGGAAATTTACATCAACGGTACGCTCGTAATGGAGTAAATCAACTGCAAACGCAAATAATTTGATCAAATAACAACTAAACGATTGAAGACGAATTCGTTTAGAAGCTACTCGCATGATAAGTTCACTGAAATAAGGAATAAGGTAGCCCTATCATTCAATGACGATAAACGACATCTTTATACAAAACCAGTGGAAAATTAATATTTATCCTGGTACAAAATTATGTTTCACTCAAATATTGCTTCAAGTTCTAGTTAAAACAGTCAGTTTTAACTAGAATGTAAAAAATTACCCCAATGAAAACAATAGTAACCGCTCGACTGCTAGGTATAAAACATCTGATATCATTTCACCTACCCACTTCTTTTATAATAGATAGTGAACCACCCCCACCACCGACTTATGCACCGCGTGTTCGATCTAAAGCCCCCACCATGCGTGATTTTGCACTGCATTGATCGGGGACGGAGAGTAAATAGTGGTCGCTGCATCGCAGCATATGGGTGTGTGACGTCAGCGGACCCACCCCACCATGTCGAGAGCGAGGGCCTGACACCAGTGGATCGTAGTGCGCATAGCGCTGACGTCACGCGACCTCTCCCCCCACCACCATCGCAAGCCATACATCACGGAAGAGGAATCAGAGTTCACATGTCTGACTGGATCTCCGTGCTGTGCAGACGTGAGGTACCAGAACTAAACTTCAGTATATATTTTATATTTGTACTTCACATATAAGAATCATACACAATAGCAGAGTAAGTAAACATGAAGGATATGCAAGACATGTTGGTGAAAAAAATATATGTACTTGGAAAAAGTACTTGACCGAGTATGAAAAAAATTCCAAGTCATCACAATGACATCACAAGGTCGACACACTAACCCTGAGCCTGAACCAACACTATACATCAAGGTCAAACACAAAACTTCAAAACCCTGTCATTGGTATGCTAAGGTCATAGACCCGCACACAGGTACCTATGTACCAAGACGATTTTTCAAGGTCACTGATGGTGGTGGAAGGAGATCCAGAACCGGTTTTATGTCCAGTTCGCACCAACACCGCATCGATACAGAGAGGGCTGAGCGTGAACAGTTCAGAGTTTGCATATCTGACGGGAGCTCCGTGGTGTGCAGACGTGTGCATTCTCGAATTTGCTACTTCAGATTTTCATGTTCACTTGTGTGTACACATGAAAGTCATACGCAGTAGCAAGTCTGGAGTACATATGATCGTACACAGTTGCAAGACATGAAGGTAATAAGTACTCAAGTACTCCATCACAATTACAGTACACAGGTCATAAGTAGTGGCAACACTTGGAGGTATTCGAAACATGCCTCGTCATCATAACCGTGTATGAACAAATCCCAATGTCACGCCAAGGTCAAACTCAAACCCAGAACACTACAAAAAATCTACATCAAGGTCAAACAACCACCAAATTACAAAGTAATCTCAAGGACATCTCAAGGTCATTGCCACACAGTAGAGCCCATCGCCACCACCACTCGAAACGTTAAAAGAGTGGTAAAATAAAGCCTACATTTGTTGATAATCAATTTTCAATAGTTTCACAAGTAAGGGAAATATCGGTAAAAGACACATGGTTTTCCCATGTACTCTTACAAACTAGACAGTTTATAGTGACTACACACGAAAGTCACACATGAAGATGAAGTGCAGGAACGGAACAACTTCTCTTCTCTTGCTAACTACTCGACTGCTAGGTATACAACTTCTGATTTCATATCACCATACCCACTTCTTTCATAATAGATAGTGAACCACCCCCACCACAGACTTATGCACCGCGTGTGTGTTGCAAAGACCCCACCATGCGCGAGTTTGCATCGCATCGATAGAGGACGGAGAGTAAATAGTAGTCGCTACATCACCACACTGTATGGGTGTGTGACGTCAGCGGACCCACCGTGTCGAGAGCGAGTATCTGACACACATCAGTGGATCGTCGTGCGGTTAGCACTGACGTCACGCGACCTCTTCCCCCACTACCATCGCCTGGTAAACATCACGAGAGAGGAACCACAGGTTACATATCTGGCTGGATCTCCATGGTGTGCGGACGTGTACCGTCTCTATACTTTGGTATATAGTTCTATGTGTACTCTACACATAAGGATCATACACAGTAGCAGAGACATGCAGGTAGAGATATACGTACTTGGAAAAAGTAGTTGTCCGTGTATGAAAATTAAAAAAAAATCTCAAGGTCAAATACAAACCCTGAACATCTCTCCCAACAATATGTATCAAGAACAAGGTCAAGGTCAAGGTCAAGGTCAAGGTCAAGGTCAAGGTCAAGGTCAAGGTCAAGGTCAAGGTCAAGGTCAAGGTCACTGATGACGTCATAGTGGTGGGAGGAGGCCCAGAACCGGCTCAAATCTCCTACTGATGTGGTATTTCAGTTTTGGTAAAAACCATGAATGGAACTTTT